>OU906967.1:4807500-5557384 GCA_918317495.1 Synanthedon vespiformis | reverse complement strand
AAATGTAGTTAATTGTGTTTGAATGTTTGCCGCATTTTAACCATTAAATAACACATTTTATCTTAAAAGTTGGACTTCATACAGCTTGTTTTTAGATAATAAAAGTACCTAATTACGAAACGGCCGGTCAGTGATAACCGACAATAATAATAATGTGTAATGCGAGTTACAAATCGAATTCAATGATTGCCAGTCAAATGTCATATATTCTCACTAGCGACCCGCTCCTGGCTTCTGAAGTCTTTTTTGCAAATTATATGGCGTTTATTAGTGCAGCACAGGATCAGAAATTCTGAAATTCGACGTAGAACCAAATTTGTCGACATAGCCGAAAGATAGGCAACCTGAAAGGGCCACGAATTGGAATCCCTATCTCTTGGTAATCCTTATTCCCACTGAGTTCCGTTAACCTACTAAGATCGGCAATGCAGTTGCAGACGAAGTCGCATGCAACAGCTTAGTACGAAGTACGGATACTTAAATAAATACACAAAGTTAGGGTTGTTCCAAACAGTTCTACTATTAGTTCTACGATAGAACTGTTTGGACAAAAAAATTCCAACTAGTTCTACTGCACAGTAGTTAATCGAATAATTTTAAAGTTATGGATTTTGTTTATTTTCGTTTTTAACACCTATACTAACGTTGATGTAAAGAACGTTCAACATTAAACATGCACACAATTGACAAATACAATTGTATATCAAATTGAGTCATCTATAAAGTAGGGTGACCATGGTTCACAAAATTAAAGAAATTAATATTTACAGATTTCATGTAAATACTAAATATAGCGCTCCAAGGTTCGAACGGATGCATTTTTTTACCGACTACAAATTATCCTATCAATACTAATAATAAATCTGTAAGTGTAGGTATTGTATATATGTATGTATGTTCCTCCATAACTCTTAAACTAATTAACTGATTTTCATGAAACTTGGTAGATAAACATTTAGAAGTACGAGACACAGGATACGCTACTTTTTTCTTTTTTAACGCGGACGAAGCCGCGGGCTCCAGCTAGTAATTAATAAACTAAAACAGACTAAAATAAACATAACAAGAACAATGCTGCGGTGTAGCCGAACAGCCCTAGGCTTAGTTCTGTTTTAGCTTATTTATTATATTTTTTTATAAAATTATATATTTATATCTTAAAGTGAAAAATGAAATTTATTACCTCTTATTATATGATACAAAATCCGTTATTTTTTTGTTGTGCGCGCTACTCAGGAACTACTGCCTCGAATTGAAAAATTATTTTTGTGTTAGACAGTCCATTTATCGAGAAAGGCTATAAAGAACGCGGACGAAGTCGCTGAAACCGGCTAGTTATTTATAAGCTAATGTAATCATAGTACGGTAATAAAATGTCAGTACTTAGTACTTTTATCTATGAACAAAATTACACAACAAGATATAATTAACTTTTTTACACAAGTGTTTCAACATTGATTGCTTCGTTAAATTTATTGATTGCTTTGGTTTAAAGTCTTTGGATTACATGTATTTTTTTTTATTAATGTTAAGTTTACTCTTGACCAGCATCCAGCCATATAGCGAAGAGAGGCCTATGATGGAGCGAGCTCGTAGAAGATGCCTATTCACTTGAACTTTGAAAAGATTTTCGTTATTTAGGACTGTATTTTAATTTCAATAAATAACCTGGAGCATAAATTGCGAGATATGTTACGAGAGTCTATTCTGTAATCTTTACAATATCCCCAATTCTTAAATTGTAAATGAGGTCTTAAGCGAACTGCGAGGTCTCAAATGGACCGTCAGCCTGTCTGTCGACATTAACATAAAAAAAATAAATAAAAAAAAACTGCGTTATCGCAGTCATTTCGAAGACCACAGTGAAATAACAGCACGTGTGCTGTTGTGTATTGTAGAGTGAGTAAAGGATTCTAGAGCCCATTTTCCTATCCCTCCCCAATCCCATCCTTATTCCTACTGCAGTTGACAGCGCACTTGCAGCATTTGTGGGTGCTGCTTGGCGACGGTTGCCACCTACCATCTTTTGTAGGTACCTCTATTCTTCTATTTAATATTTCACTTAATGGGATCCATATCTATATTATATATTATATACTAATATATAAAGCTGAAGAGTTTGTTTGTTTGTTTGGTTGTACGCGCTAATCTCAGGAACTACTGGTTCGAATTGAAAAATTCTTTTAATGTTGGATAGTCCATTTATCGAGGAAGGCTATAGGCCATAGAGAATGCGGACGAAGTCGCGGGCACCAGCTAGCAATAATATAAATAATTTTTCTTTTTGTGCGCACATTATGGCTACTCATTTATTTATCTGTTCATATTATCATAATTGCAACATCAATTGTAGCTTGTACACAGGTTTTGGCTGTAATCTCCCATGGTAAGTAAACATATTTAGCCTTCATACCTCCTTTTGATTAAAGCAAAATAATCAAATATTGTTTATGGAAGTGGGCAAATTAATTCAGTCATGAAGTTTATACAGGTGATTCAGAACGGAGGTCGTCTATTTTGGACATTTACTTCAATCGATTTGATCGTAAAATGGTACAGGAATATTACTGAATTATTTTGCAGTTACGTTTGCACCGTAAAGTGGGTTATGTGTTTCAAGGCTGAAATAAAATTTTGCAAAGAGATTATTTTTCTGTTCCATTTGTAATGATGAAAAAATTATAGATAGATACGACTTTCTACATGAAGTTAAAACTTTCCTCCGTGCACTACGATTCATCTATACCTAATTTACTAATATTATAAAGAGAAAAGATTTGTATTTTTGTTTGTAATGAACAAATTAAAAAACTACTGGACTGATTTAAAAAAAATATTTCACCTACATAAATCTACATTAATCAGCGGGTAACATGGGCTATAATAAATGTTAATTACGCTATAAAGTTACGCGGCCTAAGTCGCGTAACTTCACTCGTTAACAACATATCGATTGACAAATAAATTAAAAAAAAAATCAAACAATACTGTATATTGAGATCAACGAATCGAGACCACTAAGCGATATGTTAGAAAAAGTTGAAAATTATATTATAGTAAGATACTCGTTTGGACAGAAAACAACTTTCTGTGTTATTTTTTGCAGTATAACATTCTTGATATGACTTAAAGCTACATTTTAGTTAGAATGTATTGTGACTGGACATGTTAGTTTGTATGTATTAAATAAATCATATCTATTTAATCAATTAAAATCAAACGTCTAAGTACTAATTTTTCTTTGCAACTAAACTCGAAATTGTGGTCACCCCATCGATCTCTACTGAGACAGACTAAGTAATAAATTTGTGTCAACACTATAGAACAATAATAATAATCAAACGTAAAATATTATTTAAACTCATTTGATCGTCGCAGGCGCAGACAGATTTTAATGTTAATGAAACCAGTATTTTAATGTATCACAATATAATATATTTTTTAGTTGTATTATTGAAAAATCCGTTCTGTCTTCTTATACTTCTGCTATATTTTATTTTATAGATTTCTACTTGTTGCACGAGACTTTGTCGGCGTAACTTTTAAAAAATATAGCCTATGAATATTTTTTCAAAATCGATCCAGTAAGTAGTTTTTGAGTTTATAAAAAGTTTACAAAGAAAAATAATTACAAATTGTTTTGATAATAATAGTAGTAATGGTAATTTTTCACCTATAAGAAAGCTACATTATGAGCGAGTAACATCCTTACTAATATAATAAATGTGAATGTGAGTTTGTTTGTTACGCATTCACGCAAAATCTACTGAACCGATCACCATGAAATTTTGCATACACGTTATCTGAGACACCAGAAAGGACATAGGGTACCTTTCTAAAATAAATAAAATAAATTATTATTTTTTTATTATATTACTATTTTATATTATACTTCGCTAAAGTAACCACTTTAGCGCGTGTCGCGTGCAACAGCTAGTGTATATAGATAGATGACAATTAATGATGATGACGATGTTTAATTGGTGATATTGAAATTTTAGTAAATTCACACGAGGTCAAAAGACTTGGGAAATAAAATGGAAGGCCGGACGAACCGTCATTTCCGGTTTTAATGCCAATAATTGAATTAACTCCATTTGTTTTAGTTTTTTTAAAAATCCCACAGGAACCTAAATTAGCTAAACCTAGCTCGTAACTATTTTAAACTTTTTAAACTGATTTTAAACCGATTGGAATGAAACAAACACTAAATACACCAGTGAAAACTGCATTGAAATAGACTTGCCGTTTCTGGGATTATCGTGCACAAAGGCACAGACAAACAGACAAAAATTCAATGTTAAGATACAAATTGTCTTTTTTTAACATTTATACAGACACAGCAGAAGACACGGCTCGTTTATGATTTTATATAATTAGATACTCGTATGTATTGATGGTAGATAAACCTAAATTGTTATCGACTATTGAAAGTGATACTAAAGATATTTTTTTAATTATTCTAATTGAATTGATTTGTTTTTTGCTTTTTTAAAATGCGGGTTTATAAATTGGTTTTTCGCTTCTTTAGTCTATAACTATTTCTTATAGAAGTAGTTAATTTTAAAGTCAATTTACATAGGTCTATTTCATATATCAGAAATTATTTTCAAAACTAAAAAAGAAAGTAAAATAATAAATGGTAGCTATTGCTTATAAATATTGAACCATTGTAAAAATAAATCAATATTTCGTTATAAAAAATAATTAAAAATTATATTTCTATGTGGGTAGAAATGAAATAATGTTTTAAAACTAGAGATTATTCGGTAGTATTAAATAAACAAATAAATACATTTTTAAAGAATCTTTAATACTACCGATCCGCTCCTGGCTTCGCACGGACATATTTTCTAATTTTCTTTTCATAAGAACCTTCCTCGGACTACGAAAAATATTAAAAAAAAATACCCAGCCATCTTTTCTTTTATATAATAATTTATACAAATTTTATCTAATAATTTATAAAAAAAAAGAAAAGACGACTAATTCTTTTTTTCAATTAGTTATTTAAAGTAAATACATACACAATTCCATTACGCTAATATTAAAGTTTCGTTTAAGAAAAAGTTTATATATACTTAATTAAATATGACTTACCAAGTTTATAACAATAATTCTTTAGTCAACGAATAAAATAGTTTGTAGAACCACACACTATGCACTTGTAAACACGTGGAAGAATAAAAATAATATATATATTTGGCAGAAACTGTTAAAAAAATATTATATAATGAAAAATATCGGTTTGTGCACGCGTTCGGCAACCGAAGCACGAAGTATCTGTCGTGCGGCGCGCGCAGCGTCCACACACGATTTTGGAACACTGGCCAAATAATTTTAAATTACCTACGCACACAGAACACTCGACGCGTTTATGTAATGTGCCAGTATGTTTACAACATTGTCTAGCTAGAGATTTTTAAATTTAGAATAGCTAAATTCGCGAATACAAACTTTCGTTTTAAAGTCTTTTATCAATATGTTATCAATATACAGGTTGTCCCGCGATAAAGTGCAACCCCAAAAGGGGGTGAAACTAAATCAGCGAACTGCAGAGATATATTATTTCGATAAACTAGATCCAAAATTATCGACAAAATTTTTTTTTACGTACTTTATGAATAGAGCCATTAGTCTATCAAAATCTTAATTCATCAAAAAATTACATAATATTTTTTTTTATACTTTTTTGTCGATAATTTTGGATCTAGTTTCACCCCCTTTTGGGGTTGCACGTATAGTTTTACTAATAAATCTGTAAGGGTTGGTCATTGAGTATATATATAAGTTATACTTTGCTTTTAGATATATCGTGTTTATAGGATTTTAGATATTTTTGATTTTTAGTTTTTTCGGCGGTTTAAAAAGTTTTATGATTCAGCGGTTTCGGGAAGAAATAAGAGAAGAAGAAGATATACTAATCTATATATAAAGAGAAGAGATTTGTATTTTTGTATGTTTTTAATTATATATATTTTTTTTAATTCTTGTTCGTAATGAACTTTTTTAAGTAATGAATGAACTGAAAAACTACTGGACTAATTTTAAAAAGGCTACATTTTCACTGAGTAACATAGGCTATGTTAAGGATCAAAGTCGCGGGCACCAGAGTTATTTCACCAACATTTCGTATAATATGGTCTTCGTGGACATACAACTCAATTTTATTACTTAGTTAAATTAGTTAGTACCAAACACAAAGTTGGTAACTTCCGTATTTTCTTGAAATATGAAATAATCTAATCTACTACATAATGACTGTAGCAATAAGAGTATTACGTTATGTTAAATATCTTAGAATGAATTTGCAATAACTCTTATACTACTAACTTTTATATTACAATATTCAATTAATACAAAATAACACGTCCGAACATTTTGTTTCTTTATCATATTACTATTACATTAATTTTTGATGGGCTTCGATAGTGGCAGTTTTCTCATTGATGCCATTGTCTGGACGGACTGGACCAAATTGAAATGGGACCACACGAGAAGCACCAGGCACCAGCTTTCAAATAAAAAAAGATTTATCCAAATCGTTTCACCCAGTCGAAAGTTCTGAGGTAACAAACGTAAAAAAAATACAGTCGAATTGAGAACCTCGTTTTTGTAAATCGAATAAATCGAATTAAATGAATATAAATCGAATTAAATGAAATTAAATAGAGTTAAATGGAATTAAATGAAATTAAATAGAATTAAATAGAAATAAAACTAATTCAATCGAATTCAATTCGAATCTAAATATAATTAAATCGAATTCAATTAATAATTCAATTAAATTATTAAATTAAATAAAATTATTAAATTCAATTAAATTTCATTTAAATTCCATTTTATTTCAAATAAATTCAATTTCATTTCATTTAAATTTATTTAAATTCAATTTAATTTCATTAAACTTCCGAAAAGCTTTCTAAGAAACCTCTGATTTCAGCACCAAATGACTGTACTACGAGTAGGAGGTACTTGATATTTTGCCAAGTTAGAACTTCTTGTCATCTACAGATAGAATTAAGAAAAATTAAAACATAAGGAAAGGAACATAAGGAACATTAAAACTATAATATATTTAACTAGTTGAGAACAAATGTTTGTTGCCAGCGGCTGCATTCTCTCGAGAATATTATTATCCTTATTATAATTCCTCGAGAACGCACGACGAGCGAGATGAAATCGACCGAGGAAATATTCCACCTGTGCGGCGCAACTTGTTTACGGCTTTACTCGTACGTGTGAATATTCAAATATCTCTAATTTCAAGAAATTGAATTAATATTAATAAAAGGGCAAAAGAGCGGCTACTTTGTCGCGGTTAAATGCTAGTTCAATCATTGAGTTCAATATGTTTAGGTACAATTTCAATTTCCCGTATACTTAATATACAAAACATAATGAAAAATACATAATCATAGGGGCATTACATAAAAACATTAGCACCCTACTTATGAACAATATAAACATACATAAATAAAAAATATACCTTATTCTTATATGTATATAAATGGCGATAATATGCATGTATGTCCCCGTATGTGTATAAACCGCTGAACCGATTTTGATAAAACTTCAGTCAATCTTCAAATCAAAATTACACTTTTTACAGGAGAGCTACTTAATCGAAAAAAAAATGTCTATTTCGCAAAGAGATCAACCTCAAATATAAGGGTCTCTACTGGCTTTTAGGTAGAAACTCAAAACTATCATTGGATAATAAACTCCTAATTTATAAGGCTGTCATAAAACCAGTTTGGACCTATGGGATTCAGCTATGGGGAGCCTGCTGCGTTTCCAACATAAATAAAATTCAAAGAGCTCAGAACTACATTCTCAAGCAAATTAGTAATGCACCGTGGTTCATTAGAAACAGTGAAGTACACGAATACCTGAGCGTGCCAACAGTTAAGAATGAAATAAAAGCATTTGCAAGCTCATACAAAATAAGACTGGACAATCATCCTAACCAGCTCGCTGTCCAGCTCACGTTACCTGACTGTCTGAATCGCCTGAAGCGGCGCAGAACCTTGGATCTCGGCGTCAATGAATAAGCCAATGTATTAATATGGAGGATATTCCTATTGGGGAATATCTCCTCATGAATAAATAGTCAATCCACACATCTGCTCATAGTCGGAAGGGCTGATTGCATGATAATTAAAAAAAAAAAAAAAAAAAAAAAAAAGAATATACTCGTACTAAATATGTAATAAAACAACCATAAATCTTTATATGATTAAACATTTTTGGATTTTTTGTTTTATGGCCCTTTAGTTTTTAAGCAGCGAACTGTACACACCTATGTATTAAGCAATAAATTCCCAAGACATTCGCACTGGTACCCTTTTACATCCTGGTTCTGGCTCATAAATTTATTACTAAATGAAGGTTAGGCATGGGCAAGCAGCTTATTGTTTAACTATACCTACTTATGTATCTATTTCATTATTAAGAATATTTTGCGCCTGCTTGTTTCCTGTAAGCAATTTTATTAGGTTGATAACAATCTGTATTACATTTGTTACATCGAAGATTTGTTATTATTACTTACGATATAATTATTTTTACGTATAAAAGCCATTATAAAGACTGAACATGATACTAGCTGCCATATCTAACTTGTGTATGCATTCCAATTTTACGTTATATATGTATATGTACCTAAATCTACATTAGGGCACTAGAAAAGTTTTGCACGTCTTTTTCGTTCGAGTTTGCCGCTACCTACCTCCCCTCCCGTAGACCATGCGTAGACCATCCGTAGACCCTTAGGTACCGCCTGGCATCCGCCTGGTACCGGTACCGCCGCATGATGGCCTGAGCCACAGAATAGATAATAGTACAAGGTATAGGGTGAGGTCAAAACCTCAAACTTTAATAATTAATACTCGGAGATTGCCCTCCATCTCTATCTCTATCTCTATCCTCCTTGCCTCAAACACAGGAAATGTCAAATTACTTCATCGAATTTTTTTGTTTGCTCCACTATATATATTACTATACTCTTTGGTTTGCTCTTGCTCTTACTCTGTGTCTGTACTCTGTCAATATCAATATCAATATCATGTCAATGTCAAGTTAAAAGTCAAAATATTATATTGCAAGCAAGCAGTAAGCACAGCACATGTGACGGTATTTTTATTTATAATATGTGTTAATTTAAAATTAAACATTTAATTATTAACACAAAATGGGATCAGTAGAAAATAAGAAAGCGAAATTGAAAAAAGTACCTACTCTATCATACACGAGTAGCGTAAATTATGGTAAAATACCAGAACATGAGAACCCGGTAAGTGAAAATTTCTCCAATTTCTTTAAAAATAACAATTTTTACAGTGCAATAGTTCCAGTACGTTTACTTTACTGGGTTATACTGCGAGTTTAATATACTTGTACTAACTTAAAAAGCCCATAATGTATTTTATAGGTTATGGTACAGTTTTAGGCTGTGTATTGTAAATACGCGATTTTATACATAACACTTGATGTGTTATTTATTTATTTTTTATTTTCAACGCGCACATCGTCGCCGGCACCAGCTAGTTTAAAGATAAAATGAAATTTCAACTATATCTTTTCCCCAATGAAGCCTGAATAACTCTTTAACAATAAATAACTCTCATGAATTCCATTGTCAGAACTGGACCAAATTGAAATGGGGACCACACAGTACGCATAAGCTTTCAAATAAAAAAAGAATCATCATAATCGTTTCACCCAGTAAAAAGTTCTGAGGTGACAAACATTAAAAAAAAACATTGGAATTGAGAACCTTCTTTTTGGAAGTTGGTTGAAAAGAGAATAAAATCTTATAATAATAGTGTGGTAATATTTTCAGCATTTGATATCTTTAGGTACTCCCCACGTTGACTCCTTCAATTATATGATTGACCATGGTCTCAAGGTTGCCGTAGCGGACCTAGTGCCATATGAATTTCAATTACCCAGCGGTGAAAAGATAAAGATAACTATAGACGAAGCAAAATTGCACAAACCCTTCGCGCCCAAGGAAGCTGTGGGAATCAAACATAAGGAAATATGGCCGACGGAGTGTAGCCAGCGTGCCGCGACCTACAGGGGGGACTTCGTAATTAAAATAACATTCCATGTTGACAATAAATCGTTGACTTTGGAGAAGTCACTTGGAAAACTACCAATTATGGTTAAGGTATGGGAAATTTTACTTCTATATATTAGATAAACCTAATTATTTGTATATTAAAAACTAAATAGAGCATAAATTCTTAACCTGGGAATCGTGACCCCTTAGGGCCTTAGGGGCTCGCAATGTGTTCTGTAATTATTTGTTATATATACGAAATATAATTTTATTTTTAATGAGTGTTTAAAAGCATGTGATATGCGCTCTTAAAGTTTAAAAATAAGATAATTTAAAATAATTATACTGAAAAAGAAGGTATATTTGCTGTGTCAATTAACTGAAGTAAAAAAAAATTCTTTTTTTAAGAGACAGAGCAATAACACAAGCACCCTAATCGCTCATCCAACAGGATCGTCAAAATAAATGCACTTGTCGGTTACTCTTTAAAGACAGAAAATATGCAATATATAATTAATAAATTATTTGACATTATTGAAATGTTTTCAGTCAAAATTGTGCCATCTGGCAGGCTTGACTCCCGAAGAGATGGTGGCACATAATGAACACGTCGATGATTGGGGTGGATACTTCATTGTGAAGGTAATCTTCTTGCTCGTCATTAATTTTTTCTTATATCAAGTTCCACAGACAGGCTGACGGTCCACTTGATGGACAGGAAAACGGGCTCTAGCATCCCTTAATTCATAATTCCAACTTGGACTGGACTCTTCACCGATTCCTTTACGTTTCAGGGTCACCAGCGCTTGATGCGTATGCTGCAAGCCACTCGACGCAACTTCCCAGTGGCCATCAAGAGGCCCACGTGGAGGGCCAGGGGTGAACTTTTCTCGGACCTTGGTGTTCTAATCAAATGTGTCACCGATGACCAAACGAGCACTGTGAGTTTATTTCTTTTTTTTTTTTTAGTTGATGAAAGCTTGGTCAGTCAGGCGGACTTGAGCAGTGACACCAGAGGATTTAAAGGTAAAAATAGGAACGAAACGATAGCGCGTTATAATCTATCAACGCAGTGGCATATGTCGTTGAAAAAATATCTTAAACTTAAACTTTTCTTTTGTGTAGCTAATTCAGAAGTTCACCATTTGTATTTACACAATTGCACCATTTGTAGTTAACATAATTGTTTTAAAAATATTTAAGACATAATGTGAGTGTTGGTATGTTCAATAATTATTTTTATTTGAATAGTAGCCATTTATTCTTTACTGTTTTTTTTTTCAGAACAACGTACTGCATTTCGTACAAAATGGAACATGTAAATTCATGTTTTCACACTCGAGAACAATGTATTATGTTCCGCTCATGCTATTAATAAAATGCATAAGCAACAGAGACGAGTTTTACATATATAAACTGTTATTGAATGGAAAATCGAAAGACTTGTACTACGTCAAGTAAGTTTCTAATAGTGGGTACATTTTGTGCATGAATAAATTCGCCTAGTGTGAAGTTTTCACTTTCCACTTCAACAAGTGCAAACTTTGTGAAGTTTTCACTTTTCACTTCTATAAGTGCAAACTTTGTGAAGTTTTCACATTCACTTCAAAAAGTGCACACTTTGTGAAGTTTCACTTTTCACTGTAAAAAGTCCAAACTTTGTGAAGTTTTCAGTTTTCACTTCAACAAGTGCAAACTTTATGAAGTTTTCACTTTTCACTTCAACAAGTGCAAACTTGTGAAGTTTTCACGTTTCCCTCCCAAAAAGTGCAAACTGTGAAGTTTTCACTTTTCACCTCAACAAGTGCAGTCTTTGTGAAGTTTTCACATTCACTTCAAAAAGTGCAAACTTTGTGAAGTTTCACTTTTCATTTCAACAACGTGCTAATTTTCACTTTTCTCTTCAAAAAGTCCAAAGTTTGTGAAGTTTTCACATTCACTTCAAAAAGTCCAAAGTTTATGAAGTTTCACTTTTCACTTCAAAAACGTGCTAATTTTCACTTTTCACTTCAAAAAATCCAAAATTTGTGTAGTATTCACTTTTCACTTCTATAAGTGCAAACTTTGTGAAGTTTCACTTTTCACTTCTATAAGTGCACACTTTGTGAAGTTTCACTTTTCACTTCAACAAGTGCAAACTTTATGAAGTTTTCACTTTTCACTTCAAAAACGTACAAATTTTCACTTGCAAGGTGCAAACTTTATGAAGTTTTCACTTCAAAGAGTGCACTTTTGACGTGTAGTCCTACGACTCAGACGGTTTATTATTTTTTTTAGCTGCATAGAGAACATGTTCAGAGCACTGCACGAGGAACACCTGCACACGGCCGAAGACTGTCGCGCGTACATGGGCCGCTTGTTCCGACCGAAGATGTACGACTTGCCCCCGTGGTCCACCGACGAGGAGATCACCGACTTCCTAATGCAGCGGTGTGTTCTCATACATTTGCCCGACTACCAGGACAAGCTGCACGCTTTGGTCTACATGACCCAGAAACTGTTCGATCTGGTGCAAGACAAGTGTAAGGTGAGCATATTTAATTTGCCGAATAAGG
The DNA here is from genome assembly GCA_918317495.1 of Synanthedon vespiformis. Lineage (NCBI taxonomy): Eukaryota > Metazoa > Arthropoda > Insecta > Lepidoptera > Sesiidae > Synanthedon > Synanthedon vespiformis. The sequence goes on along the minus strand of OU906967.1, from coordinate 5,544,763 downwards.
TGACTTGCCCAATTCCACCAATTATAATGTTAGTTATTTAATTCAATATGTAATGTAATTATGTATGTAACCCTCGCGAAAAAAAAGCATAAAAAGCATGTGCGTGTTTAGGCTCGATAGAAAGTCAGGGGTTAGTTTATTGTAGTTGTAATTGTAACTTGATTTATATATTTTGTTTCAACAGGTGGAAGGCGCAGACGCAATCATGATGCAAGAGTTGCAAATCGGCGGTTACGTGTATCTGCAAGTGTTGAAGGAACGTTTGCAATCGTACTCGTTGTTCCTAAAGAGATATGTCGTAAAGAACGCCTCCGCCGGCGTTCAATTGAATACGGTAAGTGTGTAAAATACCTTAGGAACATCTATGATCTAGGAACAATGTATGTTCACCTAAACTACTGAACAGATTTTGATAAAGTTTCGTAACTATGTGTAAGGAACCTAAAAGATGGGCAATTTTTTTTATATAGAATAAACTCTTTATTTGACAACTTTCGACAAAGACGAAGACGCGGGCGCCAGCTAGTATGTATATAAAGTTGACGGGTTTGTTTGTTTGTTTGGTTGATTACTGGTTTGAATTGAAAAATTCTTTTTGTGTTTGATACTTCATTTATCGAGGAAGGCTATAGGCTATAGAGAACGCGGACAAAGTCGCGGGCACCAGCTAGTTTTGTTATATTTATGTCGGGTAAGGTTGGAAAACATAGATGGTTTTTGAATCGGTTGATTTCTTTTTTTCTTTTCGAGTTTTGTGCAAGACAACTTCTGCTATAATACTGGGGGTATTTTATAAAATGCGGACCGAGTCGCGTGCAACATCTAGTTTTGGTATATATGATATATTGTTATTGAGTGCATTGTTTCCGACGCTTTATCCTTTCTTCCATACAGGACTTCTTCCAGAAGATCGTCCGCAGAGTCGGACTCCTGGATAGCAGAATGGAATCTTTCATATCGACTGGAAATGTTCCTTCGACCAACGTGAACCTCACTCAGTACAAGGGGTTGACGATAGTCGCGGAAAATATCAACAGGATGAGATATATGTCTCATTTCAGGCAAGTATTAACCGTCGACGACCGACGCAAAACTAGGGTGTTATAGGTTGAAACATTAAAAAAAAACACCTTAAAAAAAAGACTCATTTCTCTCTTATAGATTAAATTGGTAGAAATCTCGTAAATATATGACGTGTGTCTTAGTCCAATATCTCTGAATTTTTTTGTAATTTCCCTGAATTCATCTGAATTTTTTTACTACTCATTCATTCCATTTATCGCTTTCTTGCCTCTCGCACTTTTATTCTTTATATTGTATCTTTCTTTCATCCATCACTCATTCATACCGTTGCAGGTGTGATTCCCGCCTATTGATCCTAATCTGTCTATCTATCTATCTATTTATCATTTATTCCTTAATCCTAGCAGTTGGGGCAACACAGGGTAAATAATTATATACAATATTAATAATATTACACACATTAAACATCACTAGTCAATATAAATATAAAACACTAAAACATTAATAATTCAAATATATATTCAAAACATAAAACATTAATAATTCAAAATATAAATTCAAAAATATAAAACATTAAAATAATATAGAAACACTGACACTTGCTTAAAATAAATTAGAAAAATGATCGCAGGGCTATCCACCGAGGGTCGTTTTTCATGACAATGCGCACAACCGAAGCGCGTCAGCTGTTGCCAGACGCGTGGGGCTTCGTGTGCCCCGTCCACACACCGGACGGAGCCCCCTGCGGTCTCCTCAACCATCTCACCATGGATTGTCAGGTATACCAAACTTCACAGGGTACATCCGCTGTACTAATCTGAAAGTTTCATCAAAATCGGTTCAACGGTTTTGGAGTATACAGGAGTATAGGAGACATGCTTACAAACACACATCGCCTTTCACAATAGAAGAAGACTGAAGAATTTATACTTCTATACAAATATTATAAAGAGGAAAGATTTGTTTGTTTGTTTGTATTGAATAGGCTCCGAAACTGGTGGACCGATTTGAAAAATTCTTTTACCATTAGAAGCCGACATTATACGTGATGAACATAGGCTACTTTTTATCGCGGGAAAATGCTTCATTCCTACGGGAAAACGGGTAATAGGATAACGAGTAGTAAAAATTATCCTTCCGTCATAACTGCTAAACGGCCGAACCGGTTGGGTTGAAATTTTATATGGCTATTTCGATGGTTTCCTGGATGATTTAAAAATACAATTGGACCCGGTAGATGGCGCTGCTGTCGGTATTTCAACCGGCTTGACCGATTGGGTGTTGAATATTTGTATGTGTATTTCCATAATGGTTTCACAGACACGAATGTATTATATTTTATAAAGTTACGCGGACGAAGTCGCGTGCAACAGCTAGTAATATGTGCATATACAACTCTGTACCGCGTTTCAGGTTACAACTCACACCGAGTTGCCAAGAGAGAAAGTCGCCAAGAATATTGAAATGATAATGAAAACGTATGGTATGTAATCAAAGAACTTTTTACCTTATAAGCTGAACTTATATTGATCTGTGTTTTTTTTTATTCTCCTTTATAGAGGTTAATTTGAGCAAACTTGATGGGCTCTGACCTTGTAGAATTGCGAACAATACAATACAAGAATTATGTGCTGTTGTGTTTCGGTGAGTGAGTAAGGGATGCGAGAGCCCGTTACCCCATCCCTCCCTTATCCCTTATCCTTAATCCTTCCATGGTCGGCAGCGCACTTGTAACACTTATGGCGTTGCTTGTGTTATAGGCGACGGCAGCCACCTACCATCAAGTGGACCTTAACATAAAAAAAATATATGGCGGACCTGCTGTCTCTCGTACAAAATGTTATCATTACGTCTCGCTCATTCCTTGGCTCCCCCATCCCCGCGTCGCAATAACTCACAAACAGTCCCAAAAGTCGGTTACTGCGCATGCGCACATATTTGACATGTGACATCGCCAGAGTCCATCAAGTTTTACGATGTTTATAAGTTCCATTATATTATGGTAACCCATGGCACTGCAACACCAAGTAGTCTGCGGTATACCTAATTTCTCACAAACTCTCAACAGATATAGCGTATTTGTGCCAATAGAAAGTCAGGATTAATTAATAATTTTAATGATAACTCGTGATGTGTTTTGATCATAGTCTATCGCTTCTTATAGCGGATCACGTTGAGTAGAAATCGGTGCGCGTATCTCTTCCAGGTATGATATCAGTGCAAAGGGTGGCCCATAGACATTTAGACAACGATGTATACCTGTATCCGGTGTTTGTGGACGGCAAACAAATAGGTTTCTATCCACCCCATCAGGCTGAGCAACTGGTCATGTATCTGAGGACACTCAAGATTAAGGGCGAAAAGTTACCCACGACTACTGAAATTGTCCTAATTCCAAAGACAAAGGTGAGTTTTAATATTATGTATACAGAAGTTATCACATCTTTATAATTATATAACGTTGACATAGTCACATTTTCTTTAAATTACAGATATGACAGACATTCTTTATATGATAGGTGCCACTTTTAAATGTTCCATAAAGTTTAGGTTTAGAAATATATTTAGAATACGTGTCGTATTTATTTCGTATGGCATACAAAAAATCCACAGTTGGCACTAAAGGAGACTTTCTTTAGTTTAACAACTGCTTATGAAAAATTACAGATATGCTCCCAATACCCCGGACTGTTCTTCTTCACGACCGAGTGCCGAATGATGAGGCCCGTATACAACATGTACGCCCGCGACGTGGAACTGATCGGCACCCTGGAGCAGGTCTACCTTGACGTGGCGGTCAGTCGAGCAGATATCTACAAAGGTTACCATTTCATTTAAATAAAAGGCTTTTAGGACCTTTTTTTTTCAGAAACTTTGTCTGTGTTGCGTTTGTGCACGCTAATCTCAAATAGGGCTTAACCTATTAGAATGCAATATTGATGATTACCTCAATTAAACTTTAGGATACATTAAAATGTATCCTATAGGATAAATCCTGTAAAATTTTTAGGGTTCTTTGGGATTTTTAAAAAAAACGAAGTTGCATAGGCACTGGTTAGTATTTATAAATGTACATCTAAAGGTTTGTACCGATTTTCGATCTGTATTCTAATGAAGTATTAATTGAACTGTTTTTTTATTGTAGGCAAGACAACACACTTGGAATTATCTAAAACATCGTTCCTAAGCAACTTGGCTCAATTGATTCCGATGCCTGATTGCAATCAGTCTCCTCGGTAAGTAGATTTTGTTAAACTCTAACTGTATACAATTTGTTATATCTGTTGCCTTAAGAAAGGTAAACTTTGGGGACAGTAACCGCCTTCTTTCGTGAGCATCTGTCTGTTGTTGCAAGACGATGCCTCAGTCTTAGCCTTAGGCAAGCAATCAAGCAGCAAAACAGTGCATCTGTTTTGCAGTCAAGCAAATGGCCAGTCGCCAGCATCTGTCCGTTGTTTGCTTGCCTAACTCTAAGGCTGAGGCTTGCCATTTGCTTGACTGATGCACCTTTAGAGGTTGTTGCGTGATTGAAAAATTATATTTGCGTGTTTGTGTCGACGGAAGTATAAAGTACTTTGACATTTACAATATGTTTATGTTAACATTGATGTGACGTTTAAGTAAGATTCATTATTAATTCACTCATTTGTTCATTAATTCGATGATGGCATATAAAAAGGGTATCACTCATTCAGTGAGTCGAATTGAACGAACGCGTTCGCGAAGAGGTGATGTCGTATGGTCCGCTAACCTTATAGTGGTTCGTATGTATGTTTGATTAATAAAAGTATTGAGGACTCAGTATTAAGTGGTTTAATTAATGTATACCCCAAATAGTGCTAACAGTGGGTTATATTTTAAAAAGTTGCGCGGACGAAGTCCCGTGCAACAGCTAGTTATTTATAAAAGCGTTCGATCGAAGGGGCCACTACAGTGTCAGTGATCGGTTGCAGTAACATGTACCAGTGTCAGATGGGCAAACAGACGATGGGCACCCCGATCCACACGTGGGGTACGAACGCGGAGACCAAGTTATACCGGCTGCTGACTCCGGGTACGCCGCTCTTTCGGCCCACGCACCACGACCTCATCGGCATGGACGACTATCCCGCCGGCACCAACGCGCTCGTCGCCGTCATCTCCTACACGGTCAGTTTATTGCCCAGTGGGTCTAGCATGAGTTTATACGAGTTTAGCTCATCAGCAGAGCATGAGTTTATATATAGTTCGCTAGTAGCGACAGCGTAGAACATTTATGTGGAAAATTGACGATTTTTTTTTGCTTGTATTATTTTGCTTAACTAATGTTTGTATTATGGATACCACAGTTGATGTGCCACATACTCTGCATAGATTACATTTTTTGTAATACATACATATTATAAATAAAAACATCCACGACTCGGGGACAAAGGTTAACACAAAACATTTGCTCCTAGCTGGATTCGAACCTGAGACCGTTTGGTTAACATACCAAACGTATCTATTCAACATCGTGTCGATTCTCTAGCTAGAGAGTTTGGGCTATGGAGGATAGAGGTAAGGAGGGCCAACTCATGTGACAATCAAACTAAAAAATATATCATCTCCAACAATAAAATAAGGGTTCTAAAAGTGGCCAGAATGGCGCTAGTGTAGCATATCTTCTATCTATCTATCTTTTGTATCTTATGTATTTTAATTACATAGAGTCGGTCCTCCTAACTTACCCTCCATATACAGAGCCATAGTATCCTACGCAAGTCTCGCCTCAGGTTGAGTTTCCTCAGAGTATCTTACATACATTTGTGTAATGAATACGCTACTGGTGTACTAAAATTTTAAGTTTTTATACACCTGTTGTTCATTAGCGTAGCCATCAGCCATGGGCTCAGGGTGGGGCAGCAGTAATAATATGTACCTAGCAAACTATACCCGCGGTATTACCCCGGTTCATTTTTTCATACAAAAAGGTTACACCCACACCATGTAGCACCCTGTATCTGTATGTATAATTCGAATTATCCAAAACACTTTCTTATTGCTCACATTCTTGGATATTAAGTATTGTAGTTAGTACTTAGCTAGATAATTAAGTTTTTCAGGTTTGATTAGGTACCTTACAGGTCAGAGCCAGGGTGGGGCAAGCGCCCCACCCTGCCCCATCGTGGCTACGCCCATGCTGTTGTTTAGGGCTCTGTGTTTGATCGGGACAAAGTGAGAGAATAAATGTGTACTGATGTAAATATTCCAGGGTTACGACATGGAGGACGCGATGATAATAAACAAGTCGTCGTACGAGAGAGGCCTCGGCGCCGGATCTATCTACAAGTCGAACGTGATCGAGCTGCCGAACACCAACTCGTACTTCTGTCGGGACGAATCGAACCCCGAACTGGCGAAGCACATGGACTCCGATGGTCTACCGCCAGTCGGAGCCAGGGTTGTGCAGAACGATCCTCTCTATTGGTGAGTTGAGACTTCAGTCTCGTTTAACGCCCGACGCAAAAACACTAGTGTTATATAAGTATGACTTGTGTCTGTCTGTGGAATCGTCGCTTCTAAACAATTGGATCATTTTGATCCAGATTTTACACAAGACGTTCCCCTCTATTGGTGTGTTACTTCATTCTCGATTAACGCCCGATGCAAAAACATGGTGTGTTATAAGTATGACCGTGTGTCAATGGAATAATAGCTCTCAAACGCATGGACCGATTTCGATCTAGATTTACCCGGTTCAGCTAGTGATAAACTTTTTTTTTTATATGCGAAGATAGGCCACTTGATGGTACTGTATGGTGGCTACCGTCGCCTATAGCACAGGCCTAAAGCCCACGGAAATGGGCATCCACTCATTCCCCCATTCACTTACCGCACATATAAAATAGCTGCCACTATTTTATTTAACTCATTTAATTACAGCTACTTCGACGAGAGTGATAATAAATTCGCGATTCGCAAGTACACGGGCAGCGAGGAGGCTTACGTGGACAGCGTAAGGCAGTGCTCGGATTTCACCAAGAGGCCCGCCATCGCGATCATCATGCTGAGGATCCAGAGGAATCCCATGGTCGGTGACAAGTTCGCGTCCCGCGCGGGACAGAAGGGCATCCTGTCCCAACTGTGGCCCAGCGAGGATCTACCCTTCACCGAGGGCGGAATGGTGCCCGACATAATATTCAACCCCCACGGCTTCCCTAGTCGGATGACAATAGCCATGATGATAGAGATCATGGCCGGCAAGGCGGCGGCGGTACACAGTCACGTGAGTTTTTCACCTCAATCTTACTACAAGTATGGATTTTGCCTATAACGGAATCACGGTCTTGCCTTCGAGCGTCAATGGTAAAAGCTAGTAAATACCAACTTCTACTATTCATTTTAAACTCCAATGTGTTTGACGTAAAGTCACGTTTTCTTTAAATTCTCAGTCGCGTAAAGTACGAGTAGTTACCAAGTCGCGAATGAGTACGCTACTGATATCCTGCTGGAGTATCACAGCATGTGAAGGGCCTGCCTGAAGAAAGTGCCCATTCGACGGCACTGATAATAAATGTGGCTCAAATAAAATAACACAGGTGCACAACGCGACCCCGTTCGTGTTCAACGAGAAGCAGACGGCGATAGATTACTTCGGGCGGCTGCTGGAGGCGGGCGGGTACAACTACTACGGCACTGAGCGGATGTACAGCGGCGTCGACGGCCGCGAGATGACCGCGGACATCTTTTTCGGCGTTGTGCACTACCAGCGGCTGCGGCACATGGTGTCGGACAAGTGGCAGGTGCGCACCACCGGAGCGGTAGACTCGCTGACGCGCCAGCCGCTCAAGGGGCGCAAACGAGGCGGCGGAGTGCGTCTCGGCGAGATGGAGCGCGACGCGCTTCTCGCGCACGGCGCCTCCTTCCTGCTGCAGGACCGCCTGCTGCACTGCTCCGACGAGACAGACGTGAGTTTGCTCCACTCGACTAAACTATCTTTCGCTCCAGTCAATAAAGTCTATATTACATTGCAAACTTAAAATGATGCTCCGACGAGACAGACGTGAGTTTGCTCCACTCGACTAAACAATTGTTGTCCAAATCAATAGTCTATATTGCATTGCAAACTTAAAACGATGCTCCGACGAGGCGGACGTGAGTTTGCTCCACTCGACTAAACAACTGTTGTCCAAATCAATAGTCTATATTGCATTGCAAACTTAAAACGATGCTCCGACGAGACGGACTTGAGTTTGCTCCACTCAACTAAACACATTCCATTGCTACCTTAAAACGATGCTCCGACGAGACGGACATGAGTTTGCTCCACTCGACGAACACCTTTTGCTCTGGTCAATTGGGTCTATATCACATTGCTACCTCTAAAAAACAAAAAAGAATGTGATTGTTAATTTATTTTGTTTCAGGCGATATTGTGCAAAAAGTGCGGCACTTTACTGGGACCGATGTCGGGTCGTCTCGAAGGACTAAAGGACAGTTGTCGATTGTGCGGTAGCGGCAGCCTAGTCTCGATCTCTATTCCGTACATATTCAAATTTTTCGTCACTCAGTTGGCAGCTGTTAATATTAATATTAAAATAAAATGTGTTGACGGTAAAGTTATGATAGATCAATAAATTGTGATAAGTAATCTTAAGTATACTTATCTATATAAGTAAGTAATGGTAAAAAAAGTGACATGTCAAAAAGTAAAACAGTATGTCAGAATTTGTATTTAATTGTAATTATAATATGTTTAAGTGTTGAACATAAAAGTTTTTTATTGTATGTTATTCTGTTTTATTTTGAGAACATTTAATTTGACATCTAAAAAGTCTAGTCGAGGCAAAGGAGGAAAAAATGCAAGTTATTGTGCAGAAATTAAATATCAGGTAGTAGGTTATAGGTGGAAGAAAAAATTCAACCTATCCCTAAGTAAGGTAATAAGTGGAAGAGGGATAAGTAAGTGGGACCTACTTAGTAGGTCGCTCAGTAGCATTGTGTACAATGAACAAAACCAAAATATACAAAATTAATCAAATGGAAATCCGTTGGATGGTTTATAAAAAACTAGCTGGTGCCCGTGACTTCGTCCGTGTTCTCTATAGCCTTCCTCGATAAATTCGTAAATGTACTAACCAACACAAATTCGAACCAGTAGTTCCTGAGATTAGCGCTTACAACCAAACAAACTCTTCAGCTTTATAGTATACTAGTTGCTGCCCGCGTAACTTTGTAAATTATATACTAAAACGTTCCTCGAGAACCACACTATCCATTGGTGAAAATAGCATGAAAATCGGTGCGGTAGTTTTTGAGTTTATCGCGAATAGACAGACGCAGCGGAGGAGTTTGTTTTATATGTAAGGATTGGTAGCGTTCACTATCCAACGAATTTCCATTTGTTTTTATTTTGAGTTTTGTTCATTATGCTTTTTGTCGCCAGCGTTGTACTATGATTAGCAGAGTATCCCAGACTAGTTTTCAACTAAAAAATCGTATCATAGAAGCTACAGGCCTCTTAGTGCCAAAACAGGTTTTTCTTTTCTCTTATCAACATTAATTTTTCCAAGATAAGACCAATATCGTTTTTTAGATTCTTATTTGGTCTGAGGATTAGACTGAAATAACAGCATGTGTGCTGTTTTTTCGATAAGCGACGGTAGCCTTTTACCATCCTCGTCTCTGGATTTATCAGGATTTGTAATGCACTTGCATCCGTTCCATAAAAAAAAACAAATATTAATATACTATTTTAATATTTAAAGAAAAACACATTTTATATAATTAAAATTATAAACTAACCCCGACTTACTAATTACTCAAATATCTGCTGCGAGTTGCTCACCTAAAATCATAGCTAAAAACCAGATCGAAATCGGTCCATCCGTTTCTGAGCTACGATTACACAGACAGACGGACACTTCAAAAAATCCTCGGGGGGTTAAAAAAATATTTCATTCCTCATCCATCGGTTCCACTTTATCTTTATTCTTCTTTTTCTTCTTCTTCTTCTTCTCACTGGAGTCCGTCGGGGTCTGCTGCATCACCTCATCGATCGCCTCCTTCATCACCTCGATATTCTTCTTCGGAATGTCACCCGTCTCGTAGAACTTGAGCCGGTCCTCTACTTGCTGACGGAGTTTATCACCAAACACGGACGTTTGATTTTCTGTTTGGGAGTGCAAAACAAAAATTATGTTTTCCTGTGATAGGAGGTGGTTACTGCAGCCAGACGGGCTGCCGAGAATAACTTACTCAAATATACTTGCTTAACCGATTCATGGCGGATTTAAAAGTAAAATTACTAGTATTTTTCCGAGAAATCATGTCTACAGTTTTCGTTTCTTATTATAGATTTTTATGTAAAAGGTCGCCGCATTGAATCTGTTAATAATAGTTAATATGAACCTAAAATTGCATGATGATGATGATGATGGCGATTACCTGAGAAGCAGTCGATCCTGGACGCGATGGAGCATTTGTTGGCCAAATATCTGCTGATGCGGCCCTTGTTCTTCAAACCAGCCCGACCGATGAAAGACGAGTGATACAGAAGACCGTACTTGGGAGTGTTTGAACGCGTTTTCAGGGCACGAAACAGAGCTTTTTCAGCGCCTTTGGACATGGAAAAAATATTTAATTTATAACCATTGGCAAAGCTAATATGGCGGATTGTTTACATTTTATCGACAATTTCTATATGGCAGATTTTTTATATGGATTAAAATATGGTGGATTGTTTACAATATATGGCAGACTGTTTATATGGATTAAAATAAGGCGGATTGTTTACAATATATGGCAGATTGTTTATATGGATTAAAATATGGCGGATTGTTTACAATATGTGGCAGATTGTTTGTATGGATTAAAATATGGCGGATTGTTTACAATATATGGCAGACTGTTTATATGGATTAAAATATGGCGAATTGTTTACAATATGTGGCAGATTATTTGTATGGATTTTGTTTACAATATATGGCAGATTGTTTGCATTATCGACAATCTCTAAAAAAATAGACAATACAAACAAACTTTATAGCCTCATAATAAACATTAGGTACATATAATATAATTGATTCTCACCCAAGATCTGCAGAGTGGAGGCCGGATATTTGGCCAGACTGGTGAGAGAGCCTGCCTTTGATATCAGCCTGGCTCCCACCTGGTCACCGACCAGTTGGGTCAGATTCGGTGCCACCGAGTCCATCTTCGTGTGGAGGTATTCCGCTATTTGTTTTCTGTTTGTGAAAAATTGGCATAATTACTAATATTAATCAACATCAATACTAATATAATAATAAATCTGTAAAAATTGGTCATGGAGTAAGAAAGAAAGATGTGTATGCAAAATTCATGTTGATTTGTTCAATAGTTTTGTGTGAAAGCATAACAAACAAACTCACATTCACATTTACATTGGTCATTTGATGAAAAATAATAACATACATATACAATCACCTGTAATTACTCAATCCTACGACCCTTGTAGCAAACATCTGTATATTGATCAAGTCAACGGGCGAAATGTCCATTCCCATTGACATCTTGGAAGCGTCCAGTATAGCTTGAGCCTTCTCAGAGTCACCGAGTATCTCGGTTAGGGGTTCCAGGGACTCCTCGCTGAGCGACTTTCGATCCTTTATGTACTCTGCACATTTGCTGTACAAATAATTCTCTGGCACGATGCTGAAGAGCTCCGGAAAGTGGTATGAATACCATTCCCTGAAAAACACAATTTTAATAGATCTCTTTCCGTCTCTCGAGTAACTTAATAGACTTATCGCCTCTTTCATCAACTTCAAGTAAAGTGTTGATTAGTTACTTTAAGAAACAATTTTATGTCCTTAAACAATTTTATTACAATTAACAATTTACCTTAACAATTTTATGACATACACGTCTAGATGTCTAAATTAGTTAATTCTTTAAGAGTTATGGAGAAACATACATACATACAGTTACAGATTTATTTTTTGTTTGTTTGGTTGAATCTCAGAATCTATTGGTTCGAATTGAAAAATTCATTTTGTGTTAGATAATCCATTTATCGAGGAAGGCTATATATATAGGCTATAGAGAACGCGGACTAAGTCGCACCAGCACCAGCTAGTTATATTATAAACTAAATATTTATTGATATTGACAAAAGATTCTTTAATTTTATCTAATTTTATTTTAAACTCACCTAATTCTCATTGAGAATGTGTTGACGTCTTTATCGAGTTGATCGAGCAGCGCTATTGACTGAATGATCATGTTGTCGACTCTGTGTACGTTGAACTTCACCTTGGCTCGGGAGTACGAATGCCCGAGGCCCAGCTGAGCAACGCTGCAAGCCTTCGGTGTCAAACCTTTGATGAGTGCGTGGAAATGATGCCGGATACCTGAAAGGTTGTTACGATTAAAATACAAGGCGAGAACTTGGCAGTGAAGCGTCACTTTCGTAGCCCAACAAAACTTCCTAAGAGTAAAATTAAAAGTTAGCTAAAAGGGAGGAATATAATATAATATGTCAAGTGTAAAAATACACCTAATTTAGTTTAACATTTTCAAATTGAAATGTACAAGTGATTTATTCCTAACTTATGAGTTCACACCAATGCTACCAGTGCTACCACAATTTTTTGCAACCTATACCACGATTTACCAAAGATAGTACTAACTTCATTCAAGAAACATACGACACTGAAATTACAGAAATGTACAACACAAGAAAACTAATAAAGAACAAACCAGAAAGGTTAAGCACAACTACGAAGGAATTAATACAAAAAAGAAAAACTCTGCTCAAGTCTAAAAAGGATAAAACAACACTAGGGGAGATTACTGAAATAAGCAAACAAATAAGCAAGAATATGAAGAAGGACAGAGCTAGTAGAACAATGGCATGTATTAATCACCATATAACAAAAACAGGAGGAATAAAGAAAGCTCTCAAAGAATTACGCGAATCAAGTGTATGGATACCAAAACTAAAGAATGATAAACAAAATCGAGAAACAAACAGGAAAAATATACTAGACATCGCTACTAACTTCTACAGACGACTCTACTCAACGGAGACTTCAGAAGGAGACACTGTAGACCTAGAAACAGAAAATGAAGAAGCCATTCTCCCAATTCTGGAAAAAGAGGTTGCTCACGCTGTTGCAACACAAAAAAACGATAAAGCACCCGGACAAGACTTTATAACAAACGAGATCATGAAAGTTACACTACCAGAGAACCTACAAAGACTAACCAAAATATACAACCTAATTCTGGAGTCTGAATACATTCCAACCCAATGGACAAACAGCACTATTATTTTGATACACAAAAAAGGAGATAAAGAAGATATAGGAAACTATCGTCCTATAAGTTTACTTTCAAACATATACAAAGTGTTTTCAAAAATAATTTTAAACCGCATTTCTAAAACATTGGATTTCAATCAGCCTATAGAACAAGCAGGGTTCAGAGCGGGATTTTCAACGGTGGATCATATACATACTCTGAAACAAACGGTAGAGAAATGCCAAGAGTATGGTTACCCTTTATATCTGATTTTCGTGGACTATAACAAAGCCTTTGATTGTTTAGAGCACCACCATATTTGGAAAGCCCTAAAAAACCAAGGTGTAGATCTCAAATATATAAGATTAATTAAAAACATCTATGCAAACAGTTCTTCGCAAGTCAGACTTGAAACACAGGGGGAGAGCTTCCGGATTCAGAAGGGGGTAAGACAGGGTGACCCTCTTTCACCAAAGTTGTTTTCAGCGGTGTTGGAAGAAGTCATAAGAAATGTCGACTGGGATCACTTTGGAGTTAATATCAATGGTCAAAAACTCAACCATCTCAGGTTCGCAGATGATCTTGTACTGTTAAGTGATAACTCAGAAGCACTACAAATTATGATCCAAGATCTTGCTATCAAAAGTAAAGAGGTCGGACTAACCATCAACAAAGGTAAAACAAAGGCAATGACTAACAGGACAGAAACTAACACAGTATACTTAGATGGGGAACCAATTGAATATGTAAAAGGCTACCTTTACTTGGGACAACTAATAGCTTTCCAAGACCAAATGACGCAAGAAATTGACAGAAGGATAATGAATGCATGGAAAAGATACTGGTCCCTTAAAGACATAATGAAGAATAAGCAGTACAGTTTGGGAATAAAAAGAAAACTCTTCAATACATGCATTTTGCCTATATTAACTTATGGCTGTCAAACGTGGGCTATAACTCAAAAACTACAACACAAATTGAGAACTTGTCAGAGAAGCATGGAAAGGAGTATCTTAAGATATCGTAGAAAAGATAAAAAACGAGCTGCTGATATGAGGAAATTAACAAAATTTGTGGATGTATGCATACAAACAAAACAACTGAAATGGCGCTGGACAGGACATATGATCAGGCAACCAACAGAAAAATGGACGAAAAAGCTAACCGAGTGGACTCCAAGATACAACGCCAAAAGGAGGAGAGGTCGGCAACTGAAAAGATGGTCAGACGACATAAAAAGGACTGCTGGACCTTTGTGGATGAGATTGGCTCGGGACAGAACAGCTTGGAAAAAGTTAGAGGAGGCCTATGTGTCGACAGGACACGCTGATATGGAACCGGACTGATGTGCATTATTTATTTATTTTAACTTGTAAACATATGTATCAGCAAATAAAGGCTATTTTATTTTTTTTATTTTATTTTTATTTATGAGTTCACATTGAAAAACTACTCTGCAATGACCTCAAGAAAAATTACTCGTTTTCAAGATAATCCTTACTAATAAATGGGAATGTGAGTTTGTTTGTTTGTTACGCTTTCACGCAAAAGCTACTGAACGATCACCATAAAATTTTGCATATACACGTTTTTTGTGCAACAGCAGAAAGGACATAGGGTACCTTTCATTCAAGAAAAAAGTACTGTTCCCGAGGGATTATCTGAAATATAAAACTGTAATTATAGACTGGCCAATGTGTTATTGCAACAAGGAGTCGAGCATTATAATTGGTTTTATATTTTTAATTTACTATCGCGTACGAAGTCGATTAGTATTGCTGTTTAGTTATTGTTAAACTTTTTTACAACCAGCCAAAGAGAGACCGTAGATTATATTAAAACTGATTGTAGAGACCACTGCAAGAACAATGTCACAATGTTTGATAAAACAATATTCAAATAAACATTGAACATGTTTGGATAACATTGTTTTTTATATTGCACGCTTTTATTATCACAAATGTACACAACACACATGTAATAGATCAAGGCATGCTTAGTTGAGTTTGAATGAAAATCTATTGTTGTTTGCATTATTATCTCCAATAAAATCAATACTGATAACAAATCTGTAAGTGTAGGTATTGTATTGTACGTTTCTTCTTATCTTATCTTTATGTTCCTCCATAACTCTTAAACGAATTCAGTAAGCAAAAAATATTTCAAGTCTTTTAATTTATTACCTCTTAAAACCTCTGGAACGGCTCCGGAGAGTGAACATTGTATCTCCAAGGCTTCACTGATGGCGGCACCGAGTTTCTGATCTGCAACACCCAGGGTGCATTTGCTCCTCTTCTTACGTTTCGGAAGAGCTCCCTCCAAGAACAGATTCAAATCTTCCGAGAGGATCCCTATTGGAAAATAGTACTTTAAATTAGACTTTGCATTTCACTGGTGCAATAAATTCATTATAAGTAATTGGAATTAAAGTTTTCACAGTACATAGTATTTTTTTATGGCAGCAACTACTCTCGCCTAGTAACATGTTATGGTTTTGACTCAGGTGTAAATTTAGAGAGTAGTGGACGAACTTGCTGCATTTGGCAGTCACTTTGGGCGACCCATGTGGAACCACTATGAAATAATAGCATGTGTTCTGTTGTTTCAGTAAATGAGTAAGGGATGTCAGACCTCATTTCCCTTCCTGATCCCTGTCCTTGTTAACACACAAGCAATGCCACTGATACTGATTATGATTAATGTCCACTTTATGGTAGGTGGCAACCTCTCTTAGAAACAATTTTCATACAAAAGAACAACAGCCCAAATTGTTATACAGAAGACCAGTGTTCAGTATACCAATCAATCAATCATTTATTTGCAACTTGGTAATAGAAAAAAAAAAACAGTAAAAAAATAAAGAGTTACAAGTTAAAAAAAGGTCCCTACTCAGTATTTTGCTGGCATAGGCCAGCACTGATCTTCCTATATGTTTATTTGTGGGATGCCAAAGCCAGCGTTTTTGTATTCATCTTAGACAGTTTGGATATTCATAACATTCACATAACCTCTAAAAATACTGCAGACAATCTCTACGCATCCCCTTAAAAAATGTTTTCGGGGATACCATTTTAAATTTCATGTTTTAATGCTAAATTTGATCTTACCGGTACAATAAAATAACAAATGAAAATAAAACGTGGTAAACTAACCTTCAGATATTGCGTTAATGTTCTCCAAAGCCAGCACGGCCGATTTAAACGGTTGAAAAGCTATTAACGTCACTACAGAATTGAACCTTTGTAAATCCGTAACAGATTCTTCAACTTGTGGAAGAAAAGCGGCCAACTCTTCAAACTCAGCCACTCGGAAAAGCGCAAAGCCAGCGCTATGTTCATATAAAACGTATAACTTACTCTGCAAATAAAACACACGTTTAAGTTAAAATTTCACAATTAATTAGTTTTCAACAAGTGAATGAATAAATAAGCACCATTGTGTTATATTTTCTTGTTACGTCCACTTAAATAATTAATTTCTATGTTTGAGAAATAAACACGTGCATTTTCATGTTGCTTGAATTGAATTTACAGCATTGCCAAAATGCCAACAGATTACAGAACAGACAGAACAGAACAACCTTACTTATCACAGAGCAAGACGATATACCGTGCCGCAAAAACCAAGCTTAACTTAATCTATGGTCTGTGTCTATCACTTGATTTTGCAATAAATACCTATTAATTATTTAATTTGACTTGGGTATTGGTTATTTAAAGAAATATTTAAAAAAATCCCAAGAAAACACGGAATAACGAGTTTGCACTGAAATGTAAATGATAAAAATTAATTTTCCTTTAGTTTAGAATTAAATAGCTACTTAGTAATTTCAAAAAGAATACAAGTTTTCCCTGTGTTTTTAAAGACATAAAGAACTAGTGACAATGAATCAAGCAGCAGTAACTGTCAATACAAAACTATCATTTAACTATCATTATTATTTTATTGTCTAAAATTTTATATATTTTTTGGCAGCTACTTGATATTAAGTACTCTGCTACCAAAAATGACAATTACAATTGATTATCTGCGATTATGAAGATGAACTGTGGCTACTGTAAACACGACTTTTCTCATTGTGACATTGACATTGTTTGAAAATTGAAAGAAATAATGAATGCAACGGTTTATAAAATAATATTTTTGCATTTCTGACGATAAAAGTGATTATTTTCTAATTGTGTTCTTTTGCTGTTTTTGTCTATTCAATTATTTTTTTTTATTTTAACTGAATATGGTTACTGTAAAGAGAATTGAAGAAGAGACGTTTTTAAATATTGGTTTATTAAATAGATTTCATTCTTTACCCACCGATTTACACAAGCAAATTTACGAGGAGAATATTCTGGGGAAGTTTAATAGGAATGCTTTCTATCGTCTCACACACTATTTAGTATCGATAATAGATCCCGGAAGATGTCCTAGAATATGTTGGCCCATTGGCGATACATCTGAAGAGAAGAACTACAGGAATGATTTGTATAAATTTATATCAGACCCTATCTACAAGGACTGGTTGTCGCCGATAAAGTCTTGCTATTTCGTCAATCCTGCTTGTTATAATGTGAGTTTTTTAGTTTTTCAACTATCAAAATTGGCAATAAATTGCGTTTTAAAATCAAAATTAAATACTAGCAATCAGTTAATTTATAATGAAGTCAATTTAAAGTACAGAACGAATAGTGTCGATTTTATGAAATGTGTCACTGAACTTGATATTAATGAGAGGACTATAAGAAGATTCTCATGTTATTTGCGTAAGAGAGATATAATAGAGAAAATAGCAGACAAATTCAAGAGTAAAATAATGCAATATGAAAAAGTGTTGAATTCTCTGAAACCACAAGAATTTTTAGATAAGTTAATAGACGGTTTTATAGAGCAAAATGTGTTAGATGATAAATCTAGAAATGTTGTATTAAAACTCAAAGATGTCTCGGTTAAATCTAATTTTTTTGATGAATGTTTAATACACACGGATGCGGAAATTGATGCACTGGCAAACGAATGGAATGCCAGAGTGTTGCCAGTTTTGAATACATCACAGAAAGCTTTGGAATCTTCAAAGGCCCTGTTGTCAAGATATATGGACGATGCTGATAAAAAATCCCATGTAATAGAGTTTAATCCAGAAACAGACATGATTTCTACAAACGATTTGAACAATATGGTTCATAGTGAGCATAAATGCATCGTACAAAGCATAGTAAAGGATGGTAAATTGAATTTACCAAATTTGATTCGGGGTTACAGCATTGCAATTTGTTTCATAATGAAAGATGTTTATATAGGTAGTGAAGTTCATAATTTCAACAAATGTATGGACATTGGATGTAAAAAGTATGATGATATTGTGGAAGCAATGAAACAGCTCCTCGAGAGGATTGCAGATGCTAGAACAAAGTTGGAGGTAACTATAAAACCACACTAATGATTTGATTTGATTTTGATTTTGATTTTATTCTTCATATTATTGATATATTGATTTATTTCATATATTGATTTAGTCATTCTTATTGGATATTTTTGTTTTTAAATAGAAAGACTTCGAATGTCACAATTTGTTGTAATAATTTTGTGTCTCATTTTTCTTTATTCATTTATAATATAAGTTCATGTTAAATTTAAGAGAGAAATTAATTTTTACAGCCACCACCGGATTTTACGGAGCCAGTCTCCCTGAAGAATGTACTCGAAATAACACCTCTGCCTGACTTTGAAGATCTCAAGGTGAACGTTGATTATCCGCGGCAAAGTTTCTATGACATTGTGACACCCTTTAGTCAGTCGAAACACAAGTACAATATGTTTAGGAAAGTTAGACCGATCACATTTATGAAACCTAAATCTATGTCAGTACAAAGATCGAAAGAAGACGTTTTGAGAAATATATTTTCGAATCGTCAGAGCATTTGCGATCGCTTCAACGCTACTAACAGTATCCACAACTTATCCGTTTTAAGACCTATGAGCAGACACAATGAGACAATAAGTGAGTCGTCCGGCTTCACCAAGGAACAGATTTCTAGACTATTGTCAAATAAAAAGTCGTCCGGCACTAAGAAACCTAAATTTAAAGTGGGAAAATTGGGGCATTTGAAGAAGCGGGCGCTTTTTGATAATTCCAACTCGCCCAATTTCAGTTGCATTAATCCAATCAGTGAGTAAAGTGAAGCCAGACAATCCAAACAATAAATTAATATTGTTTTGATCCGTAGTGGGTCAAACAGGCACTTAAAATTGGGTCAAACCACTTTTATTAAGCCGTTCAATGTCCTGCTGACACATAGGCCTCTTCTAACTTTTTCCAATCTGTTCTTTTCCGAGCCAATGTCATCCATAGAGGTCCGGCAGTCCTTCTTATGTCGTCTGACCATCTCTTAAGTTGCCGACTTCTCTTCCTTTTGGCGTTTTATCTTGGAGTCCACTCTGTTAGTTACACTCCTTAGTTTTTTTAGGGCTTTCCAAATATGGTGGTGATCAAAACAATAAAAAGCTTTGTTATAGTCCACGAAGATCAGATATAAAGGGTACCTATACTCTTGGCATTTCTCTACAGTTTGTTTCAGTGTATTTATATGATTCACTTGTTCCTGCTTGTTCAATAGGCCGATTGAAATTCAATGTTTTAGAAATGCTGTTTAAAATAATTTTTGAAAACACTGTATATATTTGAAAGTAAACTTATAGGACAACAGTTTCCTATATCTTTTTATGTATCAAAATAATATTACTGTTTGTCCATTGGGTTGGAGTGTTATATTTTATATTTTAGTTAGTCTTTGTATGTTCTCTGGTAGTGGACATCAAATTATATAAACTTAAACGAACCCAACCCTTACTGAGTTTTTTATTATACTGTTGGATGAAAATCTGACAATAAAAGATCTGTCGAAAAACATGCTACAAGATAAACTATGTGTTAATTAATAGTTTTTATTGAAAAAATGTTTGAGACCCCTGAAACTCATGAAAGTTTGTTTATATTGTGAGCTCCTTGCCCTCCCTTTAGATATTATTTATGTATTAGCCCCTACATATTACATAATAGCATCACGTTAGTTATTATAATAACTCTTTTTAACAAAAAAAACCGACTTCAAACCGTTTTCTCATGGGTCATCAAAATCGGTTTACCCAGTCGAAAGTTATGAGGTATCAAATATATCACAAATTTCAGACAGTGTCTGAACTATATCAATTTGAATTGTTTTTTTTTTGTTGTATTAGCGTTTCGTTTTTCTTTATATTATCATTAATTCATTATGCTTGTTTGTATTGAATTTAAAATGTAAAATCAATTTAGATATCAATGGTAAGGTCAGAAAGGTCTACCCATCGAAATGGGCATTTATTCCCCCTATTAAGTATCCTCCCTGGATAGGGATATCGGGAAAAAAATTCACTTATGCCTACCCATAGAGATATTGACTAACCCAACAAATGTACAGGATGAAATTAACCGCACTGAGGGGGAAGTACTCTAAGTAAAGGCAATAGCAAATTTTATTTGAAGGAAACATTAGGTATGTTACTTTTTTTAAAAAGAAGTAAAATATCAATAATTTTTGAAAATACGTTTGCCACATTTTGGAATCGAATTGGCTGAAATCTGAAAAAATAACATCTGTCAATAAATATGGTTTTATGGTAAACCATATTATGGTTGTCCTGTATGGACAACCATATTATGGTTATGGTTGTCCTGTATGGACAACCATAAATGGTTGTCCATTATGGTTTTCCTGTACTGTATGTGGTGAAATAATTTTCAAAAAATTTTGAAATTCAGTTTTGCTTCTTTAAAATAATAAGGTAATGTTCACTTTGAATAAAATTTGCCACCTCCATTGTCTGGCGTACTTTCTCTCCCTGGTGCAATAGATAAGAATTCCAGCCTGTATATAATTTCATTGCATGCATATTAAAGTAATTGGAAAATTAGTAAATAAATATTATCATTTTTTGCTTTCGATACTTCGTCATGTCAATGTAAAATTATAATCGTGTAATGTTATTTAAAAAATAAAATTAAGTAAAGTTAATAAGGAGTAAGTAAAGACAGGAGGCTTCTACATAAATGTGTTACCAGACCAAAGTTATTTATTGAAAGCCTTAATCGGTTTCCTATCAATAAATAAATAAATAAAATGCCAATTCTTTGTTTCTGGTAGATCACAACCATTGTCTTAAATGTAAAAAGACTGTAACCTTATTTTTATATTTAGCTAAAGGTATACATAGAAATAGAATGTAAGTAGTTTATGAATTATCTTGTAACATGAAATAAATAATATCACTCAAAGTTCTATGTTTTTTTTTATATATACTTAGCCCAGTAAAGACATTATTTGATTTGTAAGAACTTATTTTGTACTTAACTAAATGAATATTACATAATTATATTTCTTCTAAAAAGATTTTTTTTATTGCAAATTAAATGTTACAAAGGGTTGGAAGTTCCCAAAAATTTGTAAAAGAAGGCGGTGTCAGTTTATTGAACACTAACTGCTGCCCGCGACTTCGCCCGCGTAACTTTGTAAATTATATACTAAAACCTTCCCTGAGAAAAATGTTTTAAGTACTTTTAAAATAAACTTAATACTAAAAGAGATATAAGTTACTTTTGAATATATAAAAAATGATCAAAATATACTAAATATGGAATAAAACAACCATAAGTCTTTTTGACCTTCACCGCTGGACGGATTCTTATTACCTATGATTTTATTTGTGTTGGGTTTGAGTAAGCCCATGGATGGTTTAGTTGCAATATATTCACAACTAGCTGGTGCCCGCGACTTCGTCCACGTTCTCTATAACATGTAGCATTCCTCAATAAATGGACTATCCAACACAGAAATAATTTTTAAATTCGAACCAGTAGTTCCGGATCGGTTTACAAATTTTTAGAACGTCCGCTGGGTCCATTAATTTCAATATAAAAATATAAAACTCATGTACCAAGTAAAAGTTTATTGAATAAATTAAAAAAGCAAACATCCGCGGTTTAAATAATCTTAAACTAAATCGTAAAAAAAGAAACATTCAATTATTTTACTAAATTACACACATAAATATAATAAAACAATTTAATCGTGAAGATTTAAATTCTCGGATCACTCTCCCCCAACTTGACCATTTTCTCGGAGATCTCCCACAATTTTCTAGCTTTGTTCACACTGCTTGCAGACCTTGAAACCGAACTTTCCCTGCAGTCCGAGTAATATTTTCCAGTGACTTTCTCCAGTTTTTCGTCGACTGCCAACATGACTGAAGTTTGGCAACCCTGTTGGGGAGTTTTGAAGAAGCATTTGCTAATCAAAGTCAAACCCCAGCTCAGGGGTGCCGGTACTGATCTCCATATGCCAGTTTCAATAAGACCTGGATGCAGACAGTTCGCTGTTACGCCAGTACCCTCAAGTCTACGAGCTAACTCCTTTGTGAAAAGGATGTTAGCCTCCTTGGAAACGTAGTACAAGTATCCAGGGATAGATTGGACTGGATTGGGGTTTTCCAGATTGAATGAAGCTAGTCTGTACAGTGAGGATGCTACGACTACTATCCTAGATGGAGCGCTTTTCTTAAGGACATCTATGAGCAAATGGGTGAGGAGGAAAGGCCCGTAATGATTTGTGGCAACGGTCAATTCGATGTCGTCTTCTGATTTGTTCTTTTTGAAGGTCTCAGCGTAGCCAGCGTTGTGAATGAGCACGTCTAACTTGTCTTCAGTCTTCTTGAAGTCTTCGGCGAAAGCTCTGATCGATGCAAAGGAGCTGAGGTCGAGTTTCTTGACTATTACTTTCGGGTTTTGCGTAGACTCGACTATTTCGTCTGAAAATTAAATTGTTACATGTTTAGTCATAAATTTACTCCCTTAAAGACCACCGTGAAATAGCATGTGTGCTATTGTGTTCGGTTGTCTTATCCTTAAAACTACTGTATTAGGTAGCGCATTAGTAGCACCTGTGGTCTTGCTTGTGTTATAGGCGACGGTAGCCACCTACTACGTCCCTAAAGAAGTTAAGCTTAAACTTAAGATCTTAAAGATGTTGCGTACCAAAGATATTTGATTGGTCTCGCTGCGCTCTACTAGATACAGCCGCCGTACTTGACAAATGCGGCCACAAATACTACCCGAGCTGGTCACACTGAAAACTGTTTCGTGATTTGTACGTGCCAAATGTTTTATTAAATTTTGAGAAACCGTAAAAATATAATTAAACTGTAAAAAGTGATAAATAGTGACGATGTTTTAGACACACTACCAAAGATTTTAAATCTTTGTACACTAGAATAAAAAGATGCCGCATTCACGGAGCTATTGCTTTTAGGTAGGGCCGTATCCAGTCGAGCGCAGCGAGACCAATCATTTATCCATGTTGCGTACCTTTGACTTTTTCAGCTTTTTCCATGTTTCTGCAGGCCATAATGACTTTAGCGCCCCTCTTTGCCAGTTCCCGCGCTGTCTCCTTTCCTATACCGCTCGTACATCCCGTTACAATGATAGTTTTGCCGTCCATTCTGGTCTTCTCACGGTATTTTCCGCAAGTGTATTGTGTATAAAGTCGGAGCACGAATAAGAGGCCTAGGACTCCAACGGCAGCGAGTAGCCCGAGTATTATGATTACTGGAAACACCCAGTAAAGGTAGTCGGCCCTCCAAGCTTCTGTCACTAGCATTTCTGAAAAGAAAAACGATTTGTAGCAATTTTCCTCTTTTTTACTTACATACGTTCACTTTTCTATAAGTACGTAAATTGTTGGAAAGGGACTTAGGAGTTCCTATATACTTAAAATCCATGCTAATATTATAAATGCGAAAGTAACTTTGTCTGTCTGTTAGTCTGTTACTTTTTCCCGTAAAACTTCGCATATTGTACCAGGGATCAACTTATCATCTAGAAAAAAGTACTATTCCTGAGAAATCATCAAAAAATCCAACGCCTGGCAAAAATATAACAACAATAAATATATTTCTCATATTATACTTATATTTTGTCAGTAAAATTTCTTAATTTTTCAACGCGTACGAAGTTGCGGGCACCAGCTAGTAATTTCTTATCTTATTCAAAAAAATATTTTAACTAACATAAACAGATTATAAGCCCTTGACCAAAAACACGCATAAATATTGTTAGTTGCATAATTTTATGTACTAATTTAATCGTCTTAGATTACTGGCAGCGATTTAATTGCATTGTAAATTTATGATTGTATGTACTCTATTGCGTATTACAATCATAAATTTACAACGATTTTGACGATTTTCGACCCCCTGGTCAGATGTCGTGAAATTTGGCTCGAACCTAATAGTTTTTCAGAATAAAACGTATTAGGTTCCCGAGGGATCGTTTAAATTCGGATGGTAAAAGCGATATCACAGCGATGAAGAAAATATCAGGTCCTAATATTTTTCAACGCGGACGAAGTTGCGGGACATAAGCTAGTTTATATGCGGAGATACAAAAAGAGACGATCACAAAACAATGTTAAATTTCGTAACAAGACATAATGGGTCATGTCATTGTTCAATTGTAATGTAAATATGTAAATGATTTTATCAATACGTCGTGTTTGTACTCAATTACGCAAAATATTAAGTGTGTCTTTCGATTGTTAACGCCATTGTCAATGTGCTCGTTAATTAATGTACTTATATCTAATGTAACAAGCAAAGATATTTGATTGGTCTCGCTGCGCACGACTAGATACAGCCGCCGTACTTGACAAATACAACACATACTTACTACGCCGAATTCGGCGTACCCGAGCTACACTGCCGACATTATCCGTGATGAACATAGGCTACTTTTTACCGCGGGAAAATGCTTCATTCCTACGGGAAAACGGGTAATAGTACAACGCGTAGTAAAAATTATCCTTCCGTACTTATCTTTTTTCACATAACTTCTAAACGGCTGAACCAATTGGGTTGAAATTTTATATGGCTAATTCGATGGTTTCCTGGATGATTTAAAGATACAATTGGAGCCGGTAGGTGGCGCTGCTGTCGGTATGTCAACTACTAAATAGTTTGACCGATTAGGTTGAAATTTTGTATGTGTATTTCCATTGTTTCACAGACACGAATGATTATATTTTATAAGGTCACGCGGACGAAGTCGCGTGCAACAGCTAGTATAAAATAAAACAAAGTTAACTCTTGATGACACTACATTTGATGTTAATAATGTTATTCCATATTACCGCATATTACACATTCTGTCATTAAAATACCACCAGCCGGTTTTAAATAGTGATTCTATTTAGTACCTAAAACCGGTGAGAAACCTGCATTTTTTGAAAACTATCAATATCTGAAACAAGTTATTTTAATCTTGAACTTGTTAGACATCTCTATTTATATCAATCTACTTTAAATACTAATTTTATAAAGAGGAAACATTTGATTGTTTGTTTGTTTATATTGAATAGGCTCCGAAACTACTAGACAGATTTGAAAAATTCTTTCACTGTTGAGAAGCTATATTATCAGCGAGTAACATAGGCTATATTTTATAAAGTTACGCGGATGAAGTCGTATGCAACGGCTAGTATATAAACTAGCGACCCAGTTTCACGCAGAAAATTTATCATGGCGTGATTATTATCTAAAAAAAAATTACTAAGTATATATCTCTTTATGCGTATAAATGTAGTATAAATAATATTATTTTTTGACAAGAATACCTACTTAAGTCTTTTTTGCTTCCATTAGTGGGAGGCAAGGCAATTCAGAAATGTGATGATAACATAATATATAATATCTACATCCAAAATTTAATAACACCACTTGATAGGTAAAGTATCAAAGAATTTTTAGGTATATAATGTTAATTAATATAGAAATTCGTTGGATATATATACATTATCCTTACATATTATAAAAACGTCCTCCGCCACGTCTGTCTGTCTTGTCTGTTCGCGATAAATTCAAAACTACTGCACCGATTCTCATGCTGTTTTCACCAATGTATAGACTAGTTCTCGAGGAAGGTTTTAGTATATAATTTACAAAGTTACGCGAGCGAAGTCGCGGGCAGCAGCGCAGCTACTATATCCACGACACAGCTACATTAAACTTTTTATTAGTTTGATAGATTCAATAATATTATTAACTTACACATTAAAATAAATAGTTCCAATGCCTTTTCTGAACACAGTAGCGACCACTAACTATGAATACAAGATGTACACTGACTTAATAAGGATTTTTGTATGCAATATACCGGTTCAAGGAAAAAAGGTACCTACTTGTTTACTTAATTATGGACAGTCAGCTTAACAATTTATTATATCTTGTATTTATTGTGTTTATAGATCTATACTAATATTATAAAGAGGAAAGATTTTCTTATATTATAAGAGGAAGATAAAGAGGAAAGATTAATTGTTTGTTTGTTTGTATAGAATAGGCTCCGGAACTACTGGAGCGATTTGAAAAATTCTTTTACCATTAGAAGCCGACATTATCCGTCATGAACATAGGATACTTTTTACCGCGGGAAAATGCTTCATTCCTACGGGAAATCTAAAATAAAATCTAACTAGCGGCTTGGCCCCATCTATCCAAAATACGGTAGATGGCGTTTTATACTTTTCCACGAGGACGAAGTCGCGAGTACCAGCTAGTAATATATATCTCTATCTCTATATTATATACATAAAAAAAATCGTGTCACATGTTTGTCGACAATGAACTACTGACCCGATTTTGATAAAACTTCGTAACTGTGTATAATTTGGTCCAACTTAAAAGACACGATAGTTTTTACTTAGAAACTGGGCGAAGCCTAGGAGCCTTTAGCTAGTGTATTTATAGATATAGCTTTAAATAATGTAGTGTCATATCATATTAGAGTCGATCGACGTGTTATAGACATAATATACATTATCACGATTCCTTAATTTTCAAAAGAATTTTAATTTAATTAAGGACGCATAAAAAATGGCTGTCTTAGAACATAAAGTATACTTTAATGTTTTTACCTCTATATATCTATATAGTTGCTATATCTTATATCTTTTAATTTGCTTCCATAATAATTATTGTAGGCTAGTCAAGAAACTCATATTCGGTTGAATAATGATAAAGCTCCTAAAAATATGAGCGATACAAAGATTGAATTCGGAATGAGGTCTAGAAAAAAGTATTCGAAGCATTCCCCTATTTTTTTTTACAGTAAATAAACTATTATTGAAAAACTATTTTAAGCAATAAGTATATATTATTTACATAAGTACAACTTACTTTGTCAAACCTTAACAAGTGGTGTTAAGTGTACCTCAGTTTTTTTTTACTTGAACGTCAAGTCAAGATCAAGTTGTGCCGCGAACCCGTGACATATTGTCACAGCTACGGTTTCGTACGAAGAGCCTTAAAAGAGTTTCCTTGTAAATAAAATCCGATGTTTTGACACTATACTTAGGTAACGATATATTTTCTTTGTCGGGGTTTTATTCACTAGCCTATTTTTAACCGACGAAAAGGAAAAACGGATGAGGTTCTCAATTGGACCGTATTTATTTTATTAAACAAAAAAATATCTAAGCTGGATATTTTAGTAATAGACGTTTAATATTGTCATTAAAATTAAAATTTTATTTAAAAAAAAAATTGAAATGTTTTTATACCTACCTACACCATTTAAAAAATCTAATATTGCAACGTAAATCTATTTTTCGCCCAGCAAAATTCTGAGTGGGGATTTCTTTTTAACTTTCTTTCTTGCTGTTTATTGATAGTATTTTTTAAAAGTTACGAATAAATTGATTGATAAAAATAAGCCATGCAAGATTTTCAAATTTTTCAACTCAGTGCGATGCCGCCCGGGAGGCTTGTATCATAATTTATATATACTATATAAGTATAAATATAATACATCGACATTTCCCGACAGTATAAATATGATACATCGACATTTCCCGACAGCAAATTAACGCTTTTCTCCAAGAAACCGGTTTCATATAAATACAAAGAGGTGCATGTCCTAAAATTAACTGCGCAAGAAACGCTCGCGAGCTTTCACAAAGAACTGTTACTGCTGGCGCACTGGACAATTTGAGGCCACAGAAGCGATATCGTTAACTTTACTTTCGACTTCCGGTTATGCAGTCATTACCACAGAAGAATAAATTCAATAGAATTTACTACACAATCATTTACCTACAGAAATAATTCGCGCATTGCGTTTTGCATTTGGGCAGTCCTTCATAGGCCAGTCATTACGTCGGAATCTACGGGTTAGTAAAAAGTGCTAAATTTTTGACCGAGAAAGCTAAATTTTGGATATTATGTGGGGAAGGCCTAGAAAAGCTTAACTTGAAAAACTCGACCAATATTTCCTGGTTGCATTTTCCGCCATCTTGAAAAAAGCCTTTAATTCATTTTTTTTTACAATAACTCGTCGAGATACGAAAATTGTGATGTAATAATTTTTTGTTGCTAACCAAGCTCTTAGTTATACTAGAGCCGCTTTATGTTTTCCCATTTGACGTTTAGCGGATTGATATTTAATAACCAAGTGATGGGTATAGTATAGTATAGTATAACAGAATTAGGTGCCACTATGGACACATTTTAGAATTATTATCATTCACACATATATACATTTATTACATAGCTGTAAATGTTCACATTACTAACGGACACTTCAATTTCGAGAAAATAAATAAATATATGTATTATTCACAATCGGACAGATCGTCATCGTCGCCTTCACCGACTTGAATTACAATATGAGCATTGTATTGTTTCAGTGTGTGAATAAGGGATGCCATCCCTCTCTGACCGTCATCCTGTCTAGACGGCCTTATCATAAAAAAGTTAAAGTTTTTTTTTAAGATCCGAGAATAATTTGAAAAATGTAATCTAGTGTTCAAATAATTATGGCTAAAGGGGAAAATGTTGTAGGTTTATATAATAGGAGCAATACTTGGATGTTCGTTTCTGTGAGTGTTGTATTGTATAATGTCTTTAGTTGGTAAGCCTTTTCAAATAAATAGAAAAAGTAAATATTTTATTTATGGAAGTAATTTAATTTACATATTATGCAATACAAGGGTTATTACTTTGTCCGCGTTTAGTTAAAAAATAATAAATATTTCCCACATTCCAGAGACGTATCCAAAAACAGGGTTTTATAATAATTTAAAAAATAAATTAGATTTTTTTTTGTATATATTATAAAATTATTTGTCATCTTTATAATAAAAATATTTAATTAAAAAAGTTGACATACTTAAGTAATTAAAAAAAGTTAACGAGAAATACTTAAGTAAGCAAATAGACCAAGTGTGGAACAGAAGAATTTTTTTCCTCATAGTCACCATAATTCACAAAATAAAACATAAACATAAAATGGGATGATAAAAGTTTAAAATCAAAACTATGCAATGCACTTGTGTTTATAATACTATCGAATAAATCGTTATAGCCAGCGCGACATTTACGTGAGAAATTTCACAGTTATTAAAACATTACTTATAATATTATTATATTACTTGAATATCACAGTAAAAATTTAAAATTTATTTTAAAAAACCGCTATAAAATACTATTAAATATATTTGTAATTAGTCACTTTCTTTTTCTTACTAGGTTTTTATAATATTAATAAATAATTAATAATAATAATAACTCTTTTATTTAAGACGATAAAAATTCATCATCGGGAATCACAGTTTGTGTAGTAATAAATCTTAGGGCCTCTTTCACCAACTACAGGTAGTAAAGTGTTGATTAGTTACTGAAATAATTTTATGTTTTATTAAATATTAGCCTACTTGAGAGGCGCTCAAGTAGTAAAATTTAAAATTATGACACTTACCTTCGATTTTTATTTAAATTTCGAACAAACTCAAATGACTCCAGAACAATTTTGTGCACGTCTCGCGGCTAGAAAGTATTTCTTCAGACTGCAGGGAGACAGTACGTAGGACGTGTATTGAATGAAAAAGTCGCATGAGCCACCATTTTATCAGCGACTTTGATGTCAAGGCAAAATGCACCTTCGTGCGTCGCGTTAAAGTGTATATAAGATATACTATAAAGTTTGGTTTTATACGATGACAAATTCTGGTGGTTTGAATTCGGCACACCGAATGTTCGCAATAAAAATCGTTTTGTTTACATACGCACCTTGATTAAAAGTTTCTCCATTGGAGGAAATTTGGTAAAATAAGTTCTTTATTATTATTACCTACTAACAACAACAACTAACAACTAACAATATTTTTTTCTATATATTAGCTTAAATTGTCAAAAATAATATTCTTATAAAATTATCTCTAACTAGTTGGTTCATAAAATAATGCATATAATATACTATGTTACTCACTGTAGTGTAACTTTCTATAGGTTAAACTATTTTGAGTTTATTCATTAAAAACAAAAATACCAATTTTCTATCTTTATAATAATTAGTAGGTAATTAAATTATATAAACTATATATTTTATATAATTTAATTATTAATATAGTAATGCATCGTTTGGTTATTTATCTTAGTACCAACTGCCTTGCTTTAAAAGATTTTACTTATTTTATGAGACTGCAACCAGAAAAAAAGAGATCTTTATTTCTAATTTTAAACTGTAAGTCCACTTCTAATAATAATTATATAAAGCTGAACAGTTTGTTTGTTTGGTTGTACGCGCTAATCTCAGGAACTACTGGTTGGAATTGAAAAATTATTTTTGTGTTGAAAAAGTCCATATATCGAGGAAGGCTTTAAAAGGCTATATAACATTTTGAGCGCGGAAGAAGTCGCGGGCACCGGCTAGTATTTCATAATCGTGAATCGTTAAAGAAAATTGTACCTTATCGGAGTGAAATTAAGTTTATTTTTAAATAAAGAAAGTTTCAAAATAACGGAACTGGCTAAGGAGTTTCTCCATTGAAAACAGAACTGTGTGCTCGAAGCTCATTCACAGACATGTCGTGTCACACTAAAGCGACATTAGGGCGCATTCATACTAAATATTTTCTTAATTTATGTATAATATTGTATAATTTATGACTATATAGATAGACGGACAGACAGTATGGGTATGGGTATTATGAGGAAGGCCTATTCAGCAGACTATTTATAGACGTATTCATTTACTTGAAAAATCGGTGTCGGACCCTTTGGTCGTGCTTTTGACCCAACCTACGAAATGTACCCGTTTGACCAGCTAGTCGTTTCCATGTCCCGTTAAATCTACTTTCCACTTAGTCTTCCCTAAAAGGTAAAAGGGCCCCAAGACAAAATTTGATACAGGGCCAATCTAAAGCAAGCTACGCCAATGCTTAGTAAGTACCTAAGTTAGTAATGTAAGATTTTTGCTTTGAACATAAGAACTATGAGTATCTTACGCTCGGCTGACAGTCCTGTGTCAATTTTATGATCTTCGGTCCAAAAGGCATTAAGGATTGTTTGAAAGAAACTAGTTACCTACTCTTTAATTCCTTAATATAAATAAGTGTGGACACAGCCTTTACATATTTTCTTGCAGTGCAGATTTATCTTTATACAAACACCTTTGTGTATCGACGGACGTTGGCTTTGTGTAGCGTAAGAATGGAGAAAGGTACAATCGATAGCGAAAGTAATAATTATGTTAATCCACATATTATTATTATTGTAGAAAAACATAAAACATTTGTTCACAGTTTGCTAAGAAAATTGTTGTTTTTTTTTTAATGTTTAGTTTCTAAAAACAGCAGCAGCATGATAAGACACTACGTCTTATCATATAATCTTGTTCATACTTACAATACTTTCAACTTATATACATACTAGCTGGTGCCCGCCACTTTACATGTCGTACGTATATACGTTATTAAATATTTTTTTTAATTATTCAATAATATTTGCAAATAATAAATGGAAATATATTCTTAATTTCCTTGTATATAAATGGTATGCAAATGATTGATAAAAGGTGTCGACAAGTGTCGATTTAAAACAAAAAATATAATAATGCAAAAATCTCGAAAATCATGCGACTTTTACTGAGGCTGAAATCTGGTCACAAGTAGGTGATGTTATGACTAGACCTATCTTTTTTTCCAGGGTTATCCTATGCTTCCGATTTTTTTTATGCAACTAACTACACGCTCCCGGCTTCGCCTGGATCCAAAATAAAAACTACCCTATATTTTAAGTTACACATAGTTACTATTACTAAGTTTGATCGAAATCGGTCCATTGGTTTAGGACTTCATTGACGTCAAACATGTGACACGTAATTTTATGTAATTTTTATATACATACATAGGTATATATATAAAGATATATTATAGATTATATATCTTTATATATATACCTATGTAGATATATTAAGATATTATAGATATACTTCATTTTATTGATCTCCCAAATAAAGTCCTATACAAAATATTTGTAGCCACCGCGTCTTCCACTTAATTATGTTTCGAAATGTGAATAAAAATAGTCCAAATGACCTATAAGCTACCTACTGCAATTACCCAACAAATTCTGTGCACTTTTGTCGATAACTGTACTCGCAGCATCAGGTTTATTGAGGAGAAGTACACTCGTGGGCAGCGGTGAAAACTGTTGGTCAATGGTGAAAGCTGTTGAACGAAACTACATAAATGCGATTATATTGCTTTATAAATAGCTTTATCAAAGTAATTTAATAGGAATACATCAAGTGCATGTTGCAAAAACTGTTAATATGAAAGTGGTTGACATTATTTTTTATTTGTTTGAAATACCCAAGACTTCACACCAATTTGTATGGCCCCAAAACTAATGAGGCTTCTTGTTATGGGATAAGTAGAGCTTTCTACACTATTGATGGACCCATAATATCTACATATTACTATTACTAGCGACCCGCTCCCGTCTTCGCTCGGGTGCAATTTTACATTGAGGTTAATAATTGAGATAAAAATCTATCCTATCTTTTATGTTGGACAAAATTCAGATACATAGATACGAAATTTCATCAAGATCGGTTCAGTAGTTTCGGAGAGTATCCCGAACATAATAAAATTAATCGTGACACGAGGTTTTTATATTATATAAATAAAAATCTCGTGTCACGTTGTATGTCCCAATGTATGTCACGATATACGATTTATAAAGAGAAAAGATTTATATTTTTGTTTGTAATGTATAAACTCAAAAACTACTGGACCAATTTTAAAAATTCTTTCACCTATACCGATTTTAATTCTGTCTTCACTTATGGATAGAATGATAATCAGAGATGGTCTGTATGTAAAAAAAAATTGGTCGCGGACGAAGTCGCAGGCACCCATTAGTATTATTATAAGAGTGTAAAAATCACTGAATTAATTAGAAAAAGCTAACCGAAATCAAAATAAATATGTATCTACTAAATAATAAGTTACAAAGTTCTAAATGGTCAAGCATACAACAGACACACAGACCGCAAACCAGAGCCAACTTTGAAAAGTTCATTTCCAAAGTTTGGTCTGACCCGGAATCGAACCCGCATGATCCCCGGCACACGTGCAAGCACTTTAACCACCTCGTCGTTACAAGGAAGTTCCATATTCTCTCTCTTTCTTTCATTCTATAATAATAATGGTATTTTTGGATGACTCCTCGAGAACAGTACTTTTTCTGGCCCAAGATGCCTATCCTATGTCCTTTTCTATCTCTGACAACGTGTATGCAAAATTTCACGATGATCGGTTGAGTAACTGGCGTGAAAGGGTAACTGACAGACAGTTACTTTCACATTTACGATATTATAATGTCAATGATGCCACTGATCTTTCTAAAGAAACTTCACCCAGACCAAATTATATTTATACGAATATGTAATTAAAATAATATAAGTATGTACTCTTTTTCATCTTAATAATCATTTAAATTACTGGCAGTTAAGTGACTTTGATAAAAAAAATATATAAGACACCAAATTAATGACGTTAGTATAGCGAAATTCATTTTGACAAAATTCAGCATTAAATGAAAAGAAATAAAAAATAAAAAATAAAATCCAAGAGCCAAGAGGGGAATAAAAAAGTTGTGTAATATTTATTTATTTAATAAAGAAATGTCTTCGTTCGAGTCGCCCATACCGTTATCAGAAATAGAGTCAGTCTTGGCATGGGTTGATACTTTCAAGTTGACAAGGCCCACCAAGAAAATCAACAGAGACTTCTCTGATGCAGGTAAACCAACCGCTAGTCATCGCTTTTTATTATCTACTAGCTGTTGCACGCGACTTAGCCCACGTAACTATAAAATATAGCCTATGTTAGACCTTGATCTAAAGGCAATCTATAGGTGAAAGAATTTTTAAAATCGTGTCACACTCAAAAACCTAGTGGCTAGTGGTCTAGTGGCTAGTAATAGTGGCTGTTAACCAAACGATCGCGGGTTCAAATCCCGCTAGGAACAAATGTTTTTGTGTTAACATTCAACCTTTGTACCTGAGTCATGCATGTTTTGTATTTATAATTTATGTACACTATCCGGTATTCATAATAATTATGTACAAGCATTGGTTACTTTGGAACTAGATGTGGAATGTGTGAAGATATGTATATGAGATAATATATCATTAGAAACATAGGTATAAAACTTCTCTCTTAGTATACTCACAGTATAATAATGAATACTAGAAGTATAGATTATCCTTACATATTATAAAACAGAGTACTGTCTGTCTGTAAGTATGCATGTTCGCAATGATTTCAATTTTTTTCACTAATGGAAGGAGCTGCCCGGATCCAAAGTTTGCAAGTAGAGTGATAACAGTTTCTGTTTGATAGTTCTTCTAGCAGAGATCCTCAGCGTTTTCTATCCGAAACTGGTGGAAATGCACAACTACCCGCCGAGGAACAGCCACGCCCTGAAGCTGAATAACTGGATGACCCTCAACAGGAAGGTGTTGAAGAAGCTGAAACTGAATCTGTGTGTGAACACGATGGAGCAACTTGCGAACAGCGTTCCTGGTGTTATTGAACGAGTTTTAGTTATGGGTAAGTGTTTTCAGTCACTTTACAAAGTCACGTCGTTATAGTCTTATGTATTGATAGTAAGTTCAAGATAACGGTAAGATAGCGGTTTCGTTTCTAGTCTTAGATATCTGAATGATATTATTTTTACCTTTATTATTAGAGATAGGTTTGCTCTAGGCGTCTAGCCGTGTAGGTTTACCTAGCGAAGATGAGGCCTCTGTGAGCTCATATATAGATCACATTGTAAAAAATCCGGCTCAGATGCATGGATTCACACAGTCATAATATATAAATAAATATAAATAATAATATGAACTGTTGCGCACTTAACTTTCACTGCACGCTGCGGTGAAATGCAGCAAAAAGGGCGCGATTCATTTTTACCCAGCTTGTTATAAGGAGAAAGTTTTTTTAAACCTTTTATACTTAGTAATGGTTCCTCTATAAATTCTATTAGTCTGCAGAAGTTGAAGTCTGCACAGTTTGGATCGATGACCTAGCCTATAGGAGGCGGATGGCAATGGATGGATGAGGGGTGATGATGATTGTTATAACATTGCTTGTTATTGTAATAAAACAATGACTTCGTAACCACAAACACGCAACTCAGCAAATGGTCAATCTGTAGGAGGAAATTTTAGAGTTAACGACACTGAATGTACAATACTCAATACTTATAACTGGTAAACATATCCAACGCTATGGATTATAGGTAGGTAATAAAAGTCTATATTCCGATGACATTATAAACATTTCTTAAGAAACGGCCAACATGTAACATGTAAAGAGAAAATAATCACGTAACTGTATATAGGTAAATATACATAAAGTGTGTCGTGTAATAACCGCACTCGTCACACATACCTAATATAATAATGTGTAGACTAGTTGCTATTATATTCAAACAAAAGATTAGGCTTTATATTAATAAAAGATTAGGAATTGAGCAAAATTTTAAGAATTATAAGAAATTTCAAGTTTGGTAATTATAAGAAATTGTGACATGTGGCGGCATCTGTTTATAGCTTAAAGTATTAATAATTGTGCTGTCTTTGTGTAGGTAAGAATAATAAATCACAGATGTCGCTGCAAGTCTCACGAAAGGCTCTTTTTTTCGATCCAACTCTTTAGAGATGGCGAATCGACAGATTTTCAACTAATCCGATTTTCAAGTTTACAACTTTTCAAAGTTGGTTCTGATCTGAATGTGGAATAAGCGGCTAAATTATTTTTTGCCTTTCCAGTTTGAAATCTTTATTTAATTTCAAATTTAATGGTGCCAACGCCTATTTAGGGCATTGGAGTAGCAGGTGTTGCATCGTCTCCCGCACTCCAGGTCCGCACTGGAAGTCTGGAGCTGGTTTCTTTTATTTTATAGTTTTCAAAACAAGATTTTAGACTAGGTAATATCCTATATTACCTATCCTATATATATAGGTACCTCATACACGCTTAACATCTTTCCAGTAACAACCAGAGTGGAAGCCAGCAGCAAGTAATGTTGTTTACACAAGCATTTGCATCACACAATATGATTGTATGGTTATGCTATGCTATGGTATATCTACCATAGATGGGCTATGGTTTCCTGTTTTCCTCGGACACGCTTATAAAATTGGTCAGGTAATACTTACTTGGCTTCCAGTTCGTGATAAAATTCGTCGCGACGAGGAGCTAATCAAGAGTTTGAAGGAAGGCGAACAGAACACATCGAGCGGAGGCAGTTATTACGAAGCAGTTGGTGACGAAGGTTAGTCGACAGTCATGGATAAATAACTCTACAATTTTTTAACTCTATTTGTGTCTTTTAATGTAAAGTTCAGCAAGCAGAGGTTTCACTATTTCGTTAAAAGTAAGATATGTGTAGCGCCTGACTAAATGTGTAAAGCAATATCTTGATCTTGTTCATCTTTGTTGTTACAAAATTTTCAGGGGTTGTATCTTTATTTTTAGTAGATAGTTGCTGCCCGCGACTTCGCACGCGTGACTGTTACTCTTGAATCACTCTACCTATTAAAAAAAAACCACATCAAAATCCGTTGCGTAATTCTATATTTAAAATGTAGTAGGTACAAAATATTATTTTACTTAATTTATCTACAGAACATGTGCTGGTTGTTCCTGTGAAGACACGAATAAATGGTGTACTGGAAATGATACAACAGAAAGTTGTCACCTATGAGATGTATTTAGCTCTCAAGGAGGAGTTGAAAGATGCCAAGGATGCACGGGAGCTTTTGAAACAAAAGGTAAGTATGTACTATAAAGATTTCTATCTAGCACCATCTAGTTTCACACTAAGCAATTAATTATGGTTACCAGACAGTTGATATACTACATAGATTTTTTTTTTTTTTGTAAATACATACTTAATATTATAAATACAAAACATCCATGACACAGGTACAAAGGTAAAATGTTAACACATAAACATAATTATGCTCCTAGCGGGATTTGAACCCGTGACCATTTTAGCTAGGGTTCAAGTTCAACCACTAGACTAGACCAAACGTGTTGTCAAAATGACAAAGTGAGTTATTTCTTTTCTTTACCAGGTGGAGCATCTGGACAATATGCTGAAAGTGAAAGACGAAAGGATAGAGGAACTCCAGAAACAGTTGGACAGGAAACAGGCGAGACGCAAGGAGGTCGAGGCTTTGCAGAACAGCCTCTCTGTACCTATAGAGACATCTGTGTCTTTTGTGCCCAATTTCCCCGGAGATTGTCCTGTACTGCCTGTACCCCAAAACAAAGTACAACCGATCAGATCCTGTGAAGCACTACACAAGGTTAGATGTGAAGAGTCTAAAATTCCAGTTCCCGTTGATTCCGCATCGAAGCTTAGTATCACCGAAGTGTCGTCTACTGAATTTAAGCAAAACAAGTATGATAAATTGAAAACGGCGGAGGCGTCTAGTGATTTGATTGCGAACGATAGTAAGTCTAAAGTCGTTGCAGATAAAGTTGAAATTGAGATTGTAGAAGAAATGTCAGAGGGTTACCAGGACAGTGAGGAGTTTAAAGACAGTTTACAGGAAGCTGTCGTAACAACGATAGAGGAAACAATACAAAAGGAAATAAGTGAACTAGTTAAACCTATGCAAATTATGTAAAGGTAAAAATGTGTTGTTGAAATTTTGTATAATGGTGTACTTATATTTGTTTTTTTTTTAATCTTTAGCAATTTGCGTTGAGTTATAATAATTTTGGTAAACTTTATAAATTTTCCTAGTAGTTTTTTTCATTTTCATTTTTAGGAATAATGAAACAATTCTCTTTTTCAATGTTTTTATTAGGATTTAGTTTGTTGAAATATTGTTTAGAAACAAAGCATTTAAGATGGCAATTGTGGTTTTCTTTCAACGGATAGTGTTCCCTTGGAATATTTCGCACAAGCTTGGATGGCGTTCGAGAATTCTCCTTATTTCTTGAAACTTTGCTTGGGATTTTCTGGTTTCCTTTTGTTTGCTGCAAGCGAAAGTTTAAAATGTTTAGACTACAAAAAATCCATTAATATTTATTCCAACTAATTTTTTTTTAAATGCTAAATGTGGGTTTCTTATATTCTTATAGAACAAAGCAAAGATTTTAAATTAAATGTTTGGAACAAAGCATAATAATTTCCATAAACTACCATAGAGTAGAAAATAGTTTAAGTAGTATTTACTCTATGGCTATACTAACGCATGCCCATAGAATAATATGCGCATGTGGTAATCTGTGGTGCTTAGTATACTGTGGAAGTGCTGTGTAAGTTATATTCTATGGTAAGTTAGTTGTCTAGGTTGATTAATAGATGGCGCTGTATTCCGATTTCAAACTACAATTTAAATTCAACACACGCACGTGTTTTCAAGGTTTATATACATGACATGACTGCGCTTTCTTAATTTCAACCCCTTACAGAATATGTTTTACCACCGTGAAATAAAACAGCATGTGTGCTTTTGTGTTTCGTTAAGTGAGTAGGAGTAGGCTTTTTTGTGAAAATTCGATAGATAGGTCGTAAACTATTTTTTATACCCCTGAGTAAGGGTACTGTGCTCTGCTTACGCCATTTTTTTTTGAAAAACAACGTTCGCCCGGTCAGCTATAATTACAGCGCGGTTAATTAGTGTCTTTATATACTAATACTAGCCCGCGACTTCGCCTGCGTATTAAAATAGATAAAAACCTACCAAGTTACATATACTAGCCCGCGGCTTCGCCTGCGTATTAAAAATAGATAAAAACCTACCAAGTTTACATATCAAATTTCATCAAAACACCCGTACTAATATTATAAATGCGAAAGTTTGTATGGATGTATGGATGTTTGTTACTCTTTCACGCAAAAACTACTGAACCGATCACCAAGAAATTTTGCATACACGTCTTTTGTGACACCGGAAAGGACAAAGGGTACCTTTCATTGTTCAACGCGGACAAAGTTAGCGGACACCAGCTAGTTAGATTATAAGGAGGTAAAGTTTGCATGTTTGTTTAGTATTTTCGAAGCTATTCATTCGATTTAAAAAAAAAAAATTTTTACCTATTTCATGCCAATAGTTTAAAATAGAACGTAATAGAGAGACGCGGTCGTCGCGTGGCAACTCGTCGTCAGTTACGTGACGCGTCGCTCTAGATACATTACTCCGTGCTACTACGGAATAGTTTCCTGGTGGACAGCTAACATTATAATTTTTTTTTATTTATTTTTATTTATTTATCTATTTGTTATACAGTAATGTTTACATTTAAATTAACAATGGTGTAAACATAAACTCATTAGAGTTTCACCGCACACCATGTTTAGGTTATAATCATTAAAATATGTAGGTACATTATTATTTACATAATATAAATAATATTAAAATATATACATTTATATATAAAATACTTATTATAATTTATTGCGATTACCCTTGATTAAACCTTTTGTTGACGCTCACAAACATTTACTATTCTTAAGAATCACCCATTTTAAAAATTTGTTAAAAATTATATTTATCTAAAGTTAATTGTAAAAAGTATTTTTTTAATTTATATTAGATGTTTTTGAGTGTTATTTCGCTTTTTAATGTTTTAGGTAGTTCGTTAATTAAATTCGGGATGACGTAAGCCAGACGTCTTTTTCCGTTAAGGTTGTTATAGTCGGGTAAATTAAATTTTGATTCATCAAATAATCTTTTTGAAAAAGTTATTTTTTGAGTTTTTAAGTTTTCATTAAAATATTGTTCTTTTAATAATGTAAATTTTATTTTTTCTTCTACGGGTAGAATTTTACACAGTACGAATAATTTGCGATAATCTTTTTCACAGTTTTCTTTTAAGTTTGTAGGAAATATTTCTTTTAGAATACGCAATTGAAGTGAGAAAATTTTGTCCAAGTGGCTTTTGAAAGTTCTTCCGTAGCTAGATAGCCCATAACATATTATTGGTTCTGCCAATGTTTTGTAAAGTAATAGTAGTAGTTTGTAAGGCGTTTTGTTTTTTATTACAGAGAATTTACTCAGTATTGCTCTCAGTTTATCACACACATGGTTAATGTGTTCTAACCAGTTAAGTCTATTATCTATGATTAGTCCAAGATAGGGAAGATTTGTCTGTTTGTTTGAAAATAAAATGAAAAAAAAAAATGTCACGCCGACGAAGTCGCGTGCAACAGCTAGTATATGTTTATATACTATATACTTACGTGTTCTCTTCGTTCCTCTGGCCAATGACTTTGAATCTGTCGAACTGTATTTTGCTGTCGTGGAAACATTCCTCCTTTATTGTGTCCAAAGCCTCTTTGACCGGTATCAAGTCTTCGACTGAAATAAAAATATACATACTTATGAAGACGTGAATATTTCTATGAATCACAAATACTTATCGCCTTAAGACACTTCAATTAAAATCAAAATATTTATTATATTTATCAACGCGTTTAAAAAAAAAGTAGCCTGTGTCTCGTACGTTTAAATGACGTCGTACCTACTAAAGTTAAAAGTAGAGTAAGAAATTAAATATAATACTTGGTATTATATAATACCAAGTTTCATGAAAATCGGTTAATTCGTTTATACACATACAGATTTATTATAAGTATTGATTGATTCGGTTTCTCCATAAGAAACTCTTATGATCGTCACTATAAACTTAAATTTGCCAGGGTTTCGGAAAAAAAGCCAAAATGAACAAAATGACGAGCCTGAGAAGAAACCTCGAAAGAAACTCAGGATAAGTATGTACTATTGTTTTTTATTTTAAACATACAATAACCAAATTACAACAATTACACTTAATTATAAAAAAAAAATCAAAGTTGATCAAATCAAAATTGATTGAATTATAGAAAATGCAGACGAAACCGATAACGAAGGCATAAGCAAAAGTAAAAGACTTAGTTATCAGTTCTAAAAACTTAATTAGAATTAGAAAATTAGAAACTTAACTAAAACCTTGTTTTGCAAAAAAGAGGTAATTTTGACGGGCAATTCTTTTGGTTTATAGAATTTTTGTATCTTTTTCTAAACACAGATGTCTGTCAACGGTAATAAATGTTTTTGTCTACACTAATATGGAACCATTGAACAGAAAAATAATACAATAGTTCAAATTCCAATCTTTTTTTTATCTTGTCAAACAAAGTCCTGCCGCTGCAAAGAAAGACAATAAATTTTATTGCCTTACACCCGGATATATACATAAAACAAGTTCGTTTTGCTAATAATAAAAGAGACACATTGTCGGTACTGTAAAGTGCAAATAATACTTCCCTGAACACAATACAAACTCGTCTTAGAAAATCAAATAATAAGCTAAGCAGAGACATTGTGGTGAAATTGTCAAAGCTACGGATGAGCTTTTAAAATATACTTTTCAAAAACAATTTACTACTTAATTAATCATTTAATTGGATACCTATTCAACTAAATATTCTTCAAAAATCTAAAAATATGTCCCAAAAAGCAAATCTATAAGATTTGGTCATGGAGTTAGTTACTTTGCTTTAAGATATATCGTGTTTATAGGCTCAATACGTGATATTGAAACTAAATTGAAGATTTTTACAATTTTTTTCTGTATGTATGTATGTTCCTCCATAACTCACTTAACCGATTTTCATGAAACTTGGTAGATGAACATTTAGATGTATAGGACACAGGCTAGGCTACTTATTTCTATTTCAACGCGGACGAAGTCGCGGGCGCCTAGTTAATCAAATAATTGGGTACCCATTCAATTACTCACCAAAAATCCCAAAAATATTTGTCCAAAAATTATTTAGATATTACTTAATTAATATTTTAACATTTTAATTATTTTTTTTTATTTTAATTTTTAATATTTTATATTTTATATTAATATTTTAAATATTTTTAATAAAACTCCATAGTTTTATATTTTTTTATCCTAATACTTACAAGTATTCGAATTACATATAAAAAAAATATAATAACGAAATTCAACATTAGGAGCGGGTCCTATAGCTATAGTCCAAATCTATATAAGTAAATTTGCAATAAATTACCTTGCCTAGGAATTTTCGGGATCTTAATTAGCTTTTTTTTTTACAAAACACATAATTTGGATATTTTCTAACAAACATAAACCATAAACACTTACTATTGAATATCATTCCATCACTAGAAGCCGGCGATGGGCTTGGCGCGTGGCACGTACAAGGGGGCAGTGCCATGGACATAATATCTGATGTTTGGACACCAACGCCTGTTTCGCAGCCCCATTCATCAGTCGGCGACTCATCGAGCTCGAGGATTTCGTGTGACTTTTTCCTCTCTTGTAACCTTTGCCGCAACATCTCCAGTAGCACTACCATGAGTTTATGACGAGCGAAATCGCTAGCGAGAGGATGAGCGAGAACGTACAATTTTTCATACAAATATTTTACGCTCTCGCTCATCTCTCGCTAGCGATTTCGCTCATCATAAACACATGGTAGTGCTACAGTTGTTCTGTTTTAAATAGAGATATTGTGTACACTAGGGCCATTGAGAAGCGATACCAAATGTAAACAAAGTTACCGCGGGTTGTCCTTGAATATTATTATCAAACGCAAGCTCGTATGCTACATTTCTATCTTGTGTCAAATACAAATAGATACAAAATACAAAGAGATAATAGATTGTAGAGTGAATAAACTTTTGTATCGCTTTTCGATGGCCCTACTTTA
The DNA here is from genome assembly GCA_918317495.1 of Synanthedon vespiformis. Classification (NCBI taxonomy): domain Eukaryota; kingdom Metazoa; phylum Arthropoda; class Insecta; order Lepidoptera; family Sesiidae; genus Synanthedon; species Synanthedon vespiformis. Next base: position 5,501,380 of record OU906967.1, on the reverse strand, counting down.
GGTACTTTATAACGCCGGAAAAAGAAAAAGACGGGAGAAGAGAACGCTGGAAAAAGCCGGACAAAGAAAACGCCCCATGGAAAGGTGGGAAGACGAGCTTAAAAAACTTACGGATAGCTACTGGATTATAAGACAGCCCAAGCAAAAATTATTTTATGTACAATATTGTTGTTAAGGAAATTGTTGATTAATTGATTTATGAAAAGAGCAACTAGGGGGTTTCTTGCCGAGTTCTTCCCCCTAGAAGCACCTTTACTAACCGGTGGTAGTTTGAAATTGTAATAAATGTTAACTAAGATAAATGTCTTGGAAAACTTACATCTAATAAAGGATTTTTTAATATTTAAAATTATTTACCTGGGGAGCACGGTTCATAATCCTCATAAGTCTGTGCGAAATGTGTAAACGGATTGGCTCGCATGTAAGAAGGCAGACTACGCATGAAAGAATCCACTTGCATACGCTGACATTCCTCCATGGGGCAGATCTAAAGACATGGAATACTTATAGTGAACTTATCATCTCAGCTGTAGCTGTATCAACAGCTGGACGTTAGGTTTCCTTCTTAATAATAAGCAAGGTCATAAGCAGCCCGGATTCAATGTCGAACCGCGGCCCTTATCAGGGTCGTCTGTCTACCTTGTTGATGGACGTCCTAAACTAATTTATCTCACCCAAATGGGCGAGCTATTATTGTGTTTGATTTTATATCTTATGGTGCTCGCGACTTCGTCCGCGTAGAAAAGTATAAAACGCCATCTACCGTATTTTGGATAGATGGCGCTATCTCCCGGGCCAAGCCGCTAAGTAGTATTTACTTTTATTTTAGATTTCCCGTAGGAATGAAGTATTTTCCCGCGGTAAAAAATATCCTATGTTCATCACGGATAATGTCGGCTACTAATGGTAAAAGAATTTTTCAAATCGGTCCAGTAGTATCGGAGCCTATTCTAAACAAACAAACAAAGAAACAATCAAATCTGTCATCTTTATAATATTAGTATAGATTTCTATAGACAACATGTGGAGTCCACATTGTGGACATTTTTTACTAAAACTTATAACTTATGTATAATAATTATTATATATGAATATATTAGCAAATAAATTATTTTGAATTTGAGTTCTAAGAATCAGAGCAATGTGCTGACTCGCATAACTCGAGTATCGTATACCGTCGCACATTACAGACCTAACCCGAGAACGAAGGTCAGTCTTACATCGACCATTTAATTGTTAATACGTGCGAATTTTTAATTAAGATTAATTTTTTTTCATTTTTAATGTCTAAGTGAATTTCAATTTTCCTATTTACATTTGGACTAGCTGGTGCTCGCGACTTGATCTGCGTTGAATCAGCGTGCTTCGGGTAACCTACTTATATCGTTTTCTCCAAGCTTTTACAAATCTTCATACTAAATCAATATAATTGGTAAGTCTCTTTTTTATTTTTTCGCTCTCAACTTCGCACGGAACTTGTTGCTTTAATTTTGATTTTCAAATATGTATATGTAATAGTACTAGCTGGTGCACACGAGTTCGTCCGTGTTGAAAAAAAAGATAATAATAAGAGACTAATTGAGTAAATATTTTTAGATATCGGTTTGCAAAAATCCTGCCAATTGATTTTTCGATTGGATTATGTTAGAGATATATCTGTCTCGTAAGTATACTACTCAAAACAAAATAGGGTCCACCTCGATTAGGTTAGTACGATTTTTCAGTTATTGTGCGTATTTTTAAGAAAATTTTAATTTTACAAACCTAAAATAAGTTGGGCCCTATTTTGTTTTAAGTAGATATAAACCATTAGATTATAGAGTTAGATATAAGCGTTAGCCGCCATCTTGATTTTGCAAATATCTTTGGAACAGTCTTTTTTTGTAAATGTAAAGGATAAAATTTCCAACAATAAAGAAAAAATATTCATATAAAAAATGTTACATCATAATAGGTATTATACGTACGTAGTTTATATAAATTTTTAAGCGACTTAGAATATTTGAATAGCAAATAATACACCGACCGACTGGTTGGTAAGTATATGGGACTTCTACCATAGAGTAAATAGTTAAGTACTTTAAGTAACTATTTACTCTATTCTTTTACTCATATCGAGGGGACGCTACCTCCAGAAGGTTCCGTAAGAACCTCTAAAGACACGTACGTATCTCCTTGACACAAATTTTATTTGTAAAACATGCGTTTATTGTGTACGTGACGACTGACGACTATAAAAATTATTCCATTGCATAGACAGGCGCACCCGCATACACACACTCACGTCAAACTTATAACGCACCGCTTTTGTGTCGGGCGTCGAGGGTTTAAATGAATCACTAAAATGTGTTGCTAAGCGCAAAATTAGAATGTCTGCACCAATCCGGCTAATTTCTTTTTCAAATATTCCTACAAGTCCGAGAAAGGTAATTGTAAATTAAAAAAAAAACGGCAAAAATTGTCCGTAAAATTTAAACTGTGCGAAGTCGGGTGCGGGTCACCAGTTACTAGTTATATAAATAAACAGCAGATTTTGTATACTAAGTTTATTTATATGTGGATTGTAATCTCCGGAAGAATCACAGCACAACCACAGCACAACACACACTCCGGAAGAACGCATATAGGAAAAATATGTGAAACACACATTTCTCACATATTTTTCATATGTGATTAAAAGGTGGACCTACATAAGATTATAATGATCTTAATATATGGTAATTAAAACAGTTTGCTGCAACCAAATTAAACACATCATCATCATCATTAGCCTGTGTCTCTCCACAGCTAGATGTAGGCCTCTTCCAAGGCTCGCACGGTCTTCAGTTTTGCGCATCCAGCCGCTTCCTATACGAAGCGCTTTAGATCGTCTGTCCATATGGCCGCAGGGCGTCCCACGCTTTGCCGGCGTACCTCCACTTTCGGGTACGCCGAGGCTCCCCCGCGCTGCATAGCCGCGAGTGGCTAGGCACCGATTTCGTGTCATAACGTCTCTGCGACTCCTGCCCATCTACGGTCGCGCTAGAAAGTCGTTGGGTTTCAGCCAGTAGGTACGAGTCCGGCGTAACCCCACAATGTCCCCTACACTGCGGTACCGGATACCGCATACTGCGGTACCCATCGACCTTCCACCCAGCGGTACTCTACACTGCGGCACCCTACACTGCGGCACCCTACACTGCGGTACCCTACAATACCAATATATTAGGTACTAAAATATTATCTAACCTTCTCATAATTGATATTATGGTCTTCGTCTGGTACGTGTACGACCGTTAAACTGTCTACAACTTGACTCCTGTAATTTATTTATTTATTTACATGAAAGGAGGTCACTTTTTCTTTTTTTTTTGTTAAGGTTGGCTAAACGGACCGACGCGAAACGGTCCACTTGATCTTAGGTGGTTACCGTCACCTAAGGACACAAGCAACAATAATGGGTGCTATCAATTAATTAATTAATTAATTAATTAATCTTTATTTAATAGAAGAAGTTAGAATTTCCCTCTATCAATATCTTACCCAAGACTTGCTTTTGGAAGTGTAGACTCCTCTTCACTCAACTTTACCGACATTTCACTTCCAGTATGAACCGTACATGGGCAGCTAAAAAAAGACTTTTAATATATATATATTTTTCTAATTTATCAAACAAAGTGGCATCCAATCGGTTCGTTATCCCTTTAGCGGGTGAGTAGAAAGGGGAAAATTAGTTAACAATTGAATATTCGGGTGAAAGGGACAATCCATTTTAAGGGCCAGTTGGGAAAAATTATTCGGATGAATCCAATCCAACGTTACCTTTTTTGTATTTTTATAAAACTCTCTTGTCTATTTAGTTTTTAATAACTTTACAGGAAAAAACGAAATGGGTTGTTGGGTGGCAACGACAGAGTTTTGTTTTTTCGCAGAAAATAGTTTTTTATTTTTTGTAATAAATCTGCTCGATTCAAACTTTTTTAAATAAAAGAGTCTATCATGAACTATATTTTTATCAGCCTTAATTTTTACTCTAGATGTCAAATGAGACAACGAAAATAATACTTTACTACTAAGAATAATATTAATTAATTAATTATATTTTTTTTTTATTTATTCAGAAAACAAATAGTCATTATATACATAATTTTTACAATATACATAAATTTTTAAAGACAGAGTTCTATACACAAAATATATTCAAATTAATATTAATTAATTAATTAATTAAATTAATTAAATTAATTAATTAATTAAATTAATTAATTAATTAATATATTAATACCAATAACTTACCTCTCTATTGAATTAGTTTCATTCTTTTCTTTGACTGCCTGACATATTATTTGGTCTGGAGGCATCGACTGTGAAGACATTTCAATAGAATCACTATCTAGGAAAATATATTTCACTAGCTGTTGCAAGCGACTTCGTCCGCGTTAAAAAAGATAAAAAGTAGCCTATCACGTGCCCGTACTTCTAAATGTTTATCTACCAAGTTTCATGAAAATCAGTCAATTCGTTTGAGAGTGATGGAGGAATATACATACATACAAAAAAATTCTAAAAATCGTCCGTTTAGTTTCAGTATCAATGTATAGAGCCTCCATACACGATATTTCTGAAAACAAAGGAAATTACTCCATGACCAAACCCTACAGATTTATTATTAGTACTTATTGATTGATATCTAAAAAAAATTTTTTATTATAACAATATTACCTTTCTCATGTCTTCATTGAATGAAAATTTTTCCGAACGCTTATTCTCTTTACTTTTCTCTAGCTGAAATAAAATTAACAAATATAATTCAACACGTGAGTGGATGAAGGTAATATGTCGCATAATCGATGGTTTGATGGTTCTCGTTCTTCATTGTAGACTTTTTTTTCCTCTTTGCCTTGTTTGTTTATTTTTCATTTTTTTTCCTTTTCTCAAATATTTTATTTAATTACGTTCATAAAGCTGTACTTTTTATTAGTGTTAGTTTGTTTCCAATAAGTATATGGTTTGAAACGGTTATTTTTAATTTTTTATATAGATTCAATATGCGGAAACTTGTAAATGGTGTATATAGTTTTTCTGTCATTTAGCTATTAAGTAATTAATCTATAAATATCACTGTAAGTTTTCCTTAAAATTAAATAAATAAATAAAAATAATTCCAATTTTGAATAAATCGAGGTTAAAGTTTTAGTAAATTAATTTTTGAGATTTTTGTACGCCACGGAACTGATTTTTGTACTAAGTAAATTACCTAAAATATTAATGTTATGAAAGCAATTAAACACATCTTGTATTATTTAATTAAAAAAAAAACTGTGGTTAATGTTCGCTCTGAGGTTAGTCACTTTCTTATAGTCTAAGATCCCACCGTAAGAATGCGTACCTATCAAGTACTCAATTAAAATCATTTTTTATGTACAATTACAAAAGGGGCAATGTGTTTTGGACAGGGTGCCTATTAAAATGTGCCCGGTAATATTTTTAATTCAATTAATTGTTATTGACTTTAACAAAACACATTGCCCCTTTTGTAATTGTACAGTCGGCCGCATAAGTCGATTAACACATTCAAAATGGCAACACAACGTAACAATCAACGCGCCATAAGTCGTTGTCATGAATAGAGAACAAAATAAACTTAATGTACAAACGATCGTAAAAAGCTTCAGTAAGTACTAAGTAAGTAAATAAGTAAGTGAGTTGAGTGTTCAGTTGTTTTGCACTTTTGAATGTTTTAATTGACTTATGCGGCCGACTGTACATAAAAAAATGATATTTATTGAGTACTCGATAGGTAAGCATTCTTACGGTGAGATCTCGTACTATAATCTAAGTAAGTATTTGTTACTTTCCAAGTCCTTACCACTCTAGTTGTCGAAGCGATTTCGAGAGAGTCTTTCGCGCCAAGGATAGCCGTGTTGGTTTCGGGTTGCGATTGCAAAATTGATGCACTTCTCGACGCCCTGAAAACAAGTTTAAAGTTCAGCTGAAACAGAATTGAAGTCGTGAGTGGTTGAAGGTGATATCTCGCATTTTTGGGTCTTTTCGTTTTCTTTTTTTTTCGAGTTGATGAAGGTAATATATCCATATAATATAAGTAAACGATTACAGACCTTAAGATCGTCGATTTAAGACATTTTTGGAAAATTGAAAATTGAAAAAGATGTTATGTACAGTTACATAATTTTAAAAAGCAAAAAGTGCAGAAAAGTTTAGTTACTTTTGTTAATGGAAGGAGCACTTCACTTTTTTTTATTAAATAATACAAGAAGTGTAATTAATTGCTATCATATCATTAATATTTTTGGTTGTTTAAAACACAACTTTGCATCGTAATTTAGTACAGTCGGCCGCATAAGTGGATTAACACATTCAAAAGTGCAAAACAACTGAACACTCAACTTACTTGCTTAATAACTTACTTACTGAAGCTTTTTACGATCGTATGTACATGAAGTTTATTTTGTTCTCGAGTCATGACAACGGCTTATAGCGCGTTAAGTGTTTAGTTGTTTTGCACTTATGAATTTGTTAATCGACTTATGCGGCCGACTGTACAAACATCAGTTCCGCGGCGACTTATCTCAAAAATTAAAAGTAAATTATTCAAAAGTAGCTGCTGCCCGCGACTTTGCTCGCGTAACTTTGTAAATTATATACTAAAACCTTCTTCGAGAACCACTCTATCCATTGGTGAAAACAGAATTAAAATTTATTGGTGCAGTAGTTTTTGAGTTTATTGCAACATAAAGACAGTACGCAGCGGAGGACTTAGTTTTATAATATGGGATTGGAACATCGATGGATTGGAATTATGCGACATAATATCACCTTTATCCCTCACCTCTTCAATTATATTAAGTAATCACTTCATTATAATATGAATAGATACTTACATCATCTTAATAATAGACCCCATAAGTGTTGCACGAGGTTCCCCTGTCACCTTCCGAACGCCATCAGTCTGTTAATTCATGATAGATATTCGAATAATTAAGGTCTCTTAAGATCTAGAGTCTAGACGATCATGCGGCATAAAATGCATGCATGACCGTTTAATTGTTATGATTGATGTGAATGACATGCGTGCTCTTTTTGGTCGATCATGCAGCATGATAGTTCACGCATATCATGCCGCATGATCGTCTAGGGACCGCTTTAATAAGGGTTTATTGTACCATCAGTACCTTACCTATGTTAAAAGGCCACATTTTATCCCGTTCATGATTACTCATTTCATTAGTTATTAGTCGTAGCAAATACATTAATAAAAAACGACTTTTCTGAGCAACCATATTATTATTAAGGTTTGGATTGAAACAAAAGACTGAAATATACTTGATATCTAAGTACATGGTATAATTAATGCTAGCATAGTGTGCAGAATTTGTCACATAATTGAGGGGTTGAATTCATGTAGGTATTATAAGTACTGGCTATAATATAATCTATAATGTTTTTCGATGAAAACATCCTAGCTAATGTAATGTACACTTAAAATTGGAATGTGAAAAGTTACCCTCTATATAGGTTTTTCTAAAATATTGGAATTATTACTGGCATATTATTATGTTTCGCGAGTTGAGGTGAGCGAATGTGTTGCTATGCATTCTGTCTGCGTTTATTCGCATTATAGTAGTAAGTTGAGACAATAAATTCTCACCAAATACCTACCTATTATTGTTATTTGAGTTCTCCCAAATACCTATAAAGGCGCATAGTGTCGTCAAATGGGTACTTTCTTAAGCCTACTCCTTGTTTATGGCTAGACCAAAACGTGGCCTTATCACATAGTAAAGAAAGAAAGAAAGAAAGAAAGAAACGCTAACATTTGATTCCACAGTCTGAACACCCTGCGTGTACATGCTCAACGAGTCACGGTGTGGATATTTGTGTTTTATGCTATCAATATTCTCGCACTCAGCTCTTAGAAAAGTGTCGTTGAAAACTGAAAAAAATATAATACACAGATGAATAAATTTGTCACAAGTCAAGCTTGGTTGTTTTATAGACCTGTGTATTTGTTAGAAAAATATACTTAATCCAAATGTGTTAGAAATAGACATGACGGATTTATAGGATATAGCTGGTGCTCGCGACTTCGTCCGCGTTGAAAAGTACAAAACGCCATCTACCATGCCGGCCAAGCCGCTAGTATTTACTTTTATTTTAGATTTCCCGTAGGAATGAAGCATTTTCCCGCGGTAAAAAGTAGCCTATGTTCATCACAGATAATGTCGGCTTCTAATGGTAAAAGAATTTTTCAAATCGGTCCAGTAGTTTCGGAGCCTATTCTATACAAACAAACCAATCTTTCCTCTTCATAATATTAAGTATAGATAGTATAGACAGATTAAAGTATAATATAGAGATAAAGACATATCTTTATAAATAAAAATGAATCACATGTGTTGCTAAGCGCAAAACTCGAGAACGGCTGGGCCGGTTTTAATTCTGTCTTCACTCGTGGATAGAGGGATAATCAGGGAAGATTTTTACTTAAAAAAATGCACCCCTGGCGAAGCCGGGAGTGGGTTACCTATATAATAATTATGTTACTGTTACAGTAAATATTTACCTACTGGGGCCTTGATTCTGTATGGCAATTATGATTGCACGCTTTTGTGTTACCTTGCCAAAACACGTGAATGTATTTTTATAATAACACGTGGCATTTATATTTTTAGCTTTTTAGCAAAATTTAGTTATAGGTATCGTACCTAACCGACGTGGTTTCAAAATAGGCGACGGTAGCCAGCACCTACCATCAAGTTTAGCGAACCGTCAGCTTGTCTGTCGACTATTTAACTAAAAAGTACAAAAGCCATACCTACCTAATCATTAAGCTAGGTATACTAAACATTTAAAATACTTAACTAGATTTCATAATATTTTATGTACATAATGTTTGGATTTGCAGAAAATTATTTGTGCATATTTAAATTTTTAAGTATTTAAATGGTTTCAACAAACAATGTCAATTTAACAATATTTCATAATAATAAGTATTTCAATGGAAATAAACGAGAACGTGAAATCGGAGCGGATTCCATAAATTTGCACACTTATGAGAATTGGTAGGAAATACGAAGCGACGCGGCGGTTTTTGTAACAGTAATATTATAATGAAAATGGCAAAAAAATATATCATTCATTTAAAACAATACCTACAATTTATTACCTACATAAATTGAATTGTTTAAATTGTAGGTACACGCATACCTAAAGACCTATCCTTCTTAATACTTAGGTCAAAATTTTACAACCTATCTGAAAATACATGACCAACGAAAGACAATCAACACAAAAGTTCTAAAAAAAAGTTATATTAATACATTTTAAGTTTTAATTTTATACTTTTGAAATGATTGCATTTCTTTTTTATCTTCTGTTATTTATTTAGAAAGTCATAATAATATAAATAAGTAAATAAAATAAATTTGTTTTACAATATCTATATTAGGTATATACATACAATTACTTACCTCTTTTTGTCTGTTTTTGAAATAATACTTATAAAAAACACTAACAAAGGGTTCCGAACTGGCCAATTTATATTAATGGCATTTGAACTGTATAGAAAATTTCTAGAACTAATAAAAAAATGCATTTTATAATATAATAGCTCTAATTCAATAGGTTAAGAAGTTAAGTTAAGTTAAGTTAGTTAAGAATAGTAAGCAACTTCCAGAAATGCTTATCTGTAATTTGACTAAGAAGGTAATTGACAGAAATGCTTATTGATATGAGAGAAATAAATAGAATTTAAGAATATTTCACGCTAAAAAAATTGAACGTTTTAGTATACCTATGTATATACTTACATGTTTTATTTTATTGTCTAAGTTTAATAATTTAAAAAAAATGAATAAAATTACTTAGTATAATGAAAAGCGTAAGCTCTACGAGGGCTTTTCCAAGAATAAAGTTGGATTGGCGCCCCTGAAATTTTATTTAGTCGAAAATCTATTTATTATCATCAATCATCAATACTAATAATAAATCTGTAAGTGTAGGTATGGTATGTATGTAATTATGTATGTTCCTCAGGACACAGGATAAGCTACATTTTCATTTTCAACGCGAACGAAGTCGCGGGCGCCAGCTAGTTATTGTCCATATGGCCGCTAACTCCTCCTAAACCACGCAAAGGACTTTGATGCGGTTCTCACAATCAGTTATAGATACTTTTTACGAATTTTTTTAATATATATATTATATAAAATATACCCTAATTTAATTGATCGTCTTACCATAGTCTTTCCATTTGGGTGGAGCGGTTTTAGCAGCTTTGACAGCTCTCAATACTTGTCTCCTTTTTGGTGGTTTAAACTCAGCCATATCGCCAAACATTATGAAAGGTCTACAATCTCCGCCAACTGTCTCCCACCACTGTTTTTCGCCTTCTTCTTCTGTTAGGAGACATATAATTATAATTATAATTACGAACCACAATCTTATCAACTTCTTAGGCCATCTATTCCATACTAGCTGGTGCCCGCGACTTCGTCTGAGTTGAACGATGAAAGGTACCTACCCTATGACCTTTCTGGTGTCCCAGACAACGTGTAATTATGCAAAATTTCATGGTTCAGTAGTTTTTGCGTGAAAGCGTAACAAACAAACTCACAGTTAGTATTTCCCCTAATTCCTATACCATTGGTTGGCAGCGTTGTTGCAGCACTTGCGACTTGTGACATTGCTTGTGTTATAGGCGACGGTAGCCACCTAGCATCGAGTATTTTTTATTTATTCAATATATACCTGGTTCCAAAACAAACTTTTCATCCCAACACTCGCAGGGATCTTCTTCGGGGTTGTCCACTACGGGACTGTTGATTTTTAATAGAAACGGAAGATCAAAGAAATATTTATTCTCATCGGGGGTGGCGCCAGTGAAGTCGTTGACGAAGGCTTGGAACTGATAATCAGAAGGAAATTTTAAAATTAATTACGGAGAAATCAAATTTCTCTGACTCAGATAATATGTCCTCTTTTTGTGGCAGGGCAAATTGCGTTTGCGGACCAAGTCGCGTACAGCAACTAGTCTATACTAATAATTACAAAGAGGAAAAATTTGATTGTTTGTTTGTTTGTTTGCATTGAATAGGATCGATTTTATAAATTCTTTCACCTATAGAAAGCTACATTATCAGCGAGTAACTCAGACTATATTTATTTATTAATAAACCAATTATAATTTTTAATGAACCAAGTTTGAATATTGATTCCATTTGTCGGCGTTCGACATAAAAATGCATGCAGGTATGCAAAATATTTGCAAAATATAAATAATGATGATAATATCCACTTTTTTACCTTACACATTAGGTACCTACTTACATTTAAAGAAAACGGTGCATAGATTTAGGTAGTTAAGTTCTTATTCATACAAAACATTAAATTAAATTTCAGTCTACTGTCACTGTACCTACACAAAAAAGTGGGTCATTCATTTCATTATTTTAAATTATTATTACTTGTTAACTGGAGATCGCTATGCATGACGAATTGCAAACTTCTCCCCGGCAACCCCGCTTACCCCTCCGAGCTAGGGCTAGGCTCGGCTTGCTTTGTGACGTCATCGGTGTGAAATGGCCAGTACTTTTAAAATTTTAGCATATTTAAATTTTAAATTAAGTACCTACTTAGATGGTTCCTAATAGGTACTTCACCACCATACCACAAACACACTAAGTATCTATGTATTATTTTTTTAGTTAGGTGTATGTATATTGTTATCATTTTTTAATTTAGGTATTAGCACTTTTTTTTTGTACTTACTTATAAACTTTAAGATGACTAACAAATAGGCTATATAAAAATCTTAGGCTATATAAAAGTACGTGTGATGGTTGTGTATTTAGCTGCGATCAAAGACAATATCTTTAGCTTTTATCATTACATAATTAACAAATATAATTTTATGTCTAACGACAGTGTAACTCCAATATATTAATGAAGTTATTATGTTCCTCAATTCTCATTAACAGAGTTGATTTCATTTGCTGACATTCAAACATTCCATGCATTTTAGTCCACATAAAATACTTTGTACTTTGTCTGTTTGTACTTTGTATTGTACCATGAAATTTAAGACAGCAGTAGAAATAAAACACTGCCTATCATATTAGTCTAGCGTTATTGAGGGATGTCAATATTTTTCAATGGATTTCTAGATGTTTTAAGATCCAACAATAAAATACTGAACTGATAGATCACAGTTTAGCCCCTTCTTACATTACGATACTCAAAGACGACTTAATAGGTATTAAATTTGTGGAAGAAATAGAAAGGTATCCAATGATAAAGCGATTCTATCATCTTGTTCCAGTTCTCTTGCAGCAACATAAACTCTACAATTTAAGTTTCTGGTAATATAAGGATGACTCCAGTATTTTCTTCTGTTTCTATTTCTGAAAAAAAAAGATACACTGCAAGTGCTTCTTCTTGCGAGTGTCGTAATGTAGAAAGAGAAAACTTTGTGATTGGTAAAAAAAATATTTTGACCTTAGATTTTGACGTTAAGCTAGGTACACACGGCATCTCGATCAGCGTTTGGCTTCACTTCTTTAAATTTTTCAATTAAAATGTCATAGCTGTGCGACTTCAAATCTCTGTTTGAATAATCCTTACTCTTAACCATAAACAATGAAGGTAAATCTCGATATAATTCAATAAATTCTGTCAGAAAAGCTCGTGAATATTTACGTAGGTCCGACATATTTAGGTAAGTATATTACTTCATTAAGAATCGCAACGCGCCAGTCAAACACGTGTCTACACCTACTACGATTCAGCAACGACTTTTCAGATTTGCAGCGATTCGGTCGCCGTAGCGACATTTCCACACACCAACTTTGACATCGCTAGCGAGTCGCTGTCGATCAAAGTCGCTGCCGTGTGTACCTACCATTACAACCACCAATCACCAAGCTTTCTCTTAGCGTTCTTCGTTTTGGGAGTACGCAACGTAGCGTTTGCATCTTGGCTATGCTCCCAGATCGTCTGCTGACCACTTGGCCGCAGGGCGTCCAACGCTGCGTCATTAGCAGTATTACTGCGTTGCAAAAGTGTTGCCATATGTTAGGTTATATATGGGTTATATAAATAGAATAATACCTCTCCAACGACTAATTTCATTTTCTCTCTCCATTCATGGTCGACTCTGGCTGCGGTTTTATATCCTCTGGATAGATTCAGAATTAAATCTTGACTCTCAGCGAGAATTGCTTGCAAAACTCGAATATAGTTAGTATAATCTGCAACAAAGATATCAATGAATCATCAATGCTAATAATATATCTGCAAGTGTAGGGTGTAGGTATTGTATGTATGTATGTATGTATGTATGTATGTATGTATGTATGTATGTATGTATGTATGTATGTATGTATGTATGTATGTTCCTCCATAACTCTTAAACGAATTAACTGATTTTCATGAAACATTTAGACGTACAGGACACAGGATAGGCTACTTTTTACTTTTTCAAAGCGGATGAAGTCGTGGGCGCCAGTTAGTGAATTTATAAAAACAGATTCAATTCAAATTTATAATAAACTAGCCGCTGTCCGCGAACTCGCCCGCCTTTGTAAATTATACGTATATATTAAAACCTTCCTCGAGAACCACTCTATCCATTGGTGAAAGCAGCATGAAATTCGGTGCAGTAGTTTTTTATTTTAGACAGACAGACAGACGCGACGGAGGATTGTTATTTGTTTTATAATATGTATATTGTATAAAGATTTAAATATAGATAAAACTTCCCCGAGAACCACTCTATCCATTGGTGAAAGCAGCATGAAATTCGGTGCAGTAGTTTTTGATTTTATCGCGAACAGACAGACAGACAAACAGACAGACGTGACGGAGGACTTTGTTTTATAAATGTATAAGGTATTAAATATAGATAAAAAAATTACCTTCAATAATCCTCAGTTTCTCCAATTTACTCTTCCTCCTTTCTGAACACATCACATACATCAATCCGGCTAGATTTTTGCATTCCAACTGTTTTTGCAGTGATATGATCTTCTCCTGTCTCTCCCTGTGTGCCTCCCTCAGCATATATGATGTACGTATTTGCTCATTTCTGTAACATAGTTAGGTCTTATCAATCAATCAATCAATATCAACATATTCAATAGGAGGAGGTTTTCAATTCGATTGTATTTTTCGACTGGGTGAACAGATTTTGATGATTCTTTTTTTATTTGAAAGCTTCCCATGTGGTCCTATTTCAATTTGGTCCAGTTCTGACAATGGCATCCATGAGAAAAGACCATGAGACGGTTTGAAGTAGGTTCATTTTTTGTTAAAATTAGTTATTCACAGTGATTTTGTTTGAACATAAACAATTAGATGAAACTTATCTAAATATGTAAATAGATTTACTAACTGTAGAACAAGATCGAATTTTTCGTTGGCAATCATAAGTTCCCTATTTAATTCAGTTTGAAATTCGTTTCGTAACTTATTTTCCTTATCAATGAACAGTTTAATTAAATCATCCTTTTTGATAAGACACGTATCTGTTTCTTCTTTGCACATACTAACCGTACTTTTTAACAGTTTTGTTACTGAAGCTTCTTCATTTTTTATTTCATTAGTTAAAGAATCATCATCCATCTAAAATTAAAAAGTAAAATTAATGGTTAGGTAGGTATACCTACTAATCTGATGAATTTATAATTTAATAGGATTTATACAAGTCATCATCATCATCTCAGCCGTAGGACGTCCACTGCTGGACATAGGCCTCCTCCAAAATTTTCCAATTGGACCGGTCAGAAGCAGCCTGGATCCACCGTCGACCCGCGGCCCTTACTAGGTCGTCTGTCCCCCTTGTGGGTGGACGGACGTTGTTATACAAGTAGGTAGGTATATTGAATTAAGTACTAGCTAGTGCCCGCGACTTCGTACAAATATACAAACAAACATATAAACTTTACCTCTATATTAATGTAGATAAATTCAGACTTTATTCTCACAGTTGTGATTTTAAGTATTTATTTATTGTTTGTTATATAGACCGTTAAAGTAAAAGGTACCTATACCTAATTATTTAATTTTCTTACTAAGTACCAATTACCTTATTATTCTTAACAATTACCCATATAAATATACCAAATCTACTTATTACCTACTCATTACTTAATTTGATTTGGAAGAGTCTAGTTTCTTGTATACCTAATTAAAATAAGTATCTTCTTTGTCATTTACATCTATCTAAGTATCTAGAGTAAGCAACTATACGAAGGCGAAAACACTTTCAAACAAAAAAAAAATAGCAAACCGGTTAAAAATTTGAGTTACTTATAACAAATTTCAAAATCAGTGTGGTCAAAATTTTTGCAAGTAGGTATTGTTATTACCAAACACTTTGCAGTAATAACAATTCACAAAGCATACCCTGTATACCTGTTCGGGGAACAAAAGAATAGACCAATAAAAGACACCCCCTCACACCCCGCTCACCCTTATGGGTGCCAGCCATGTTTATTTTTTGGACGTTGGTATAAAGCTTCAACGCCTCATTTAATTTAACTAGTCTCGTGTAGTCTCTTGCGCCGGAAGGTCCTCGCTCCGAGCGAGTGCATAAAAAAATTGCTTTGACCCGACCTAATTGAACATTATAAATATATAACGATTGTTTGATAATATTTATTTAATTTTATCTATTAATTTATTAATTATTTTTACTTTAAAATTTCACCGGTTCGCGGCGTAGTAGTCTTTTCTCCGCCTCTTTAAATTAGCTGGCTGCATTTTTAACGCATGGCAACATCAATATTTTGCTGTCGCTGTCGCTGTCTGTCGTGACTCGTGTGTGAACGTGATGTTCGTTCGCGTAGCATAGCATGTGATGTTTTACGAATTGTAATTTTTTTCGCAAAAACAATTAAAAATACTATATTTAAAAATTATTGGACACTTGTGTAATAGTGTATTGTGTGCGGTGCGTTTGTGGAAATTGTGGTGTATTATATAATCTTGAAGTTCTATGCAAAATATTACATGGACACCAACTGAAGTGGTCACCTAAATCGTAAAGGTTAGTGCTTTTTTCGTCTGTTGTTTGTCTTAAAATAGATTTTTGTGCGGGTCGTTAACGCAATGATACTCCACTTTTGTTTGTGTAACATTTTCATGTGACTTTTCAGTTTTTTCACGAAACCTTGAACTAGAAATCTGCACAACCTTTTTTTCGTTATCAAGGTTATGTCTCGGGAGCGCGCGAGTTCGTGTCATACTTGCGTTTATTTGTTTATATATTTATATTTAATTTAATGTGGACACGTTAAATCAAATGAAAGGAAACATTTTGTGAAACATATTTCATATATTTAATACAACTTTTGTATCCTGTGCAGTTAAAAGCCGGAAAAAACCTAACTCGCCTCTTAACCTAAGTCGTGATACTCGATGTTTTTTTTTTGCAACAAAAGTGATAGCGTACCGTTATCTTTGAACTAGTGCACGTGTAATTAAAATGGCAAATGTTCAATAGTCACAGTCAGCATTCAACTAGAAAGTGAAAAAAAAAATTTTGCAAAATGTCACGTGACTTAAGTTGTTTTGATAGGTTATAAAATCGCGATAGAAGGCGTACGTATTTTGGATATTTTTATCTTTAGTCCTATGACACTATCACAAATACTATAGTTAAATTAGATACCATTGTAGCAAATAAAGCCCAGCACAGACGTAGCTATAATATGATTATATTATATTGATTTGTCAAAATATACATATGTCATATCTAATATATAAAATTCTCGTGTCACTGTGTTAGTTGCGATACTCCTCCGAAACGGCTCAACCGATTTTGATTAAATTTTATATACTGTACATTTGGTAGGTCTGAGAATAGGTTTGCATCTATTTTGTATACGCGGGCGAAGTCGCGGGCAGCAGCTAGTATATTTTTAAAATATAGCCTCCACTGCATCCGTCAGTCTGTCTGTTCGCGATAAATTCAAAAACTACTGCACCGATTTTCATGCTGTTTTCACCAATGGATAGAGTGGTTCCCGAGGAAGGTTCTTAGTATATAATTTATAAAGTTACGCGGACGAAATCGCAGGCAGCAGCTAGTATATAATATTTATAGCTCCGTGTGTGGTCACTCAAAAATACTAACTACAGAAAATGTATCAAAAATGTAATAGGTAATTATGTGTATTAGGTATAGGTAGCTAAGTATGTCTGCTGGGTTTTACTAATATTACCAATTTAGGTACCATAGCATATTAGGTATGGCTGGTTATAAATTTAATCTTAGCTTAATAATAACATTTTTATTTACGAACCTCTGATTTCTTGTGATTTGTTTCTTCCATATTGAAATAAGTCTAAATGGTTTTCATATTATGTTTTGTTTTTATTTAGTTATTTTTCAATGATTTTTATGATGTTTTCTATTGTTGAGTAACTATTGTCAAGTTGACTGATTTTTTTTTTTTGTGTTAATCATTTAGGTAGCTGTCAAATTATTGAATATCATTGCAGGTGACACATTATATCCAACCTTTTAATATAATGTTGTCAAATGTGTTGGTATTTTGATGAATTTTGTAATGTCATTAATGATAATTAGTTTATTGTAAATAACATTATCTCATTTGATCTTAATTGAAATAATAATATTAGTCCAGTATTCCTCACCGGGATTTTTTTCTGATTACTAACAGGCTGAAACTCTACGAAAATTCTCGATAGAGGTAGCTAAAGGAGTTAGCAGCCATAAAAAACTTCCAAGCGTAGGACTGGGAAAACGTACAACTCAATTTGTAGGACTATGCGGCCATTTTATTATAAATCAAATCAAAATCAAACATTTTTGTCTGCACTCTAGTAAACATTTGTATAATAAAAGTTGGGTGTCTCAGCAAACTGAAGCTACTCACGAAGATTCAGCCTGTTAGTACCTAATCAGAAAAAAAATCAGGTGAGGGATACTGGACCGTATAGGTACATATTAAAGGTACAGTCGGGTATTTACTTACCTGATTATAATATACTATAAAAAATTTAAATTGGAACATTTATAAAGATGTATTAGAATGTTTATGCAGATTTATTAGAATTCTGATTTAATCAGTAAAATGATTGATTTCTCCAGATTTGTAAGTTCAAAAGAAATTATTTATGAAATGCTTACAAACAAAACATGAAACAATGTTTCTATATGTATTTTTTAGCTAAATGTTTCAGCTTTGCTCTTAGCAAAACTATGTTAAACACAAATCATCTTATCAACATGTTTCGTTTCAAGCAGTCCTCATTAAAAATAAATTAAAATATACCTACCTACACATAAACACACTATGTGTTAATATTTTTTTGTGGTTTTACTAATGTCTATCAAAAGCATATCAGTAACGATTTCCAAAATTTATAAGTAAAAAAAAAAATGGTT
Organism: Synanthedon vespiformis; assembly: GCA_918317495.1. NCBI lineage: Eukaryota > Metazoa > Arthropoda > Insecta > Lepidoptera > Sesiidae > Synanthedon > Synanthedon vespiformis. The sequence goes on along the minus strand of OU906967.1, from coordinate 5,482,968 downwards.
GTCACCTTTTTAGAGACTCTTACTCAAGTACAAAACTATCAAAATAGTTCTTGTTAAGTGAAATACATTCTAAACCTTATCTTAACATATTATTATATATGCAACATAAAAAGCTTGTTATATGCATGCAAATATGCATGAGAAATGCTTGAAATATGCATGCGAAATTAAATGATAAATTTTAGGAATCCAAAAAAAGAAGAAAAGTAAGTTTTCCTTCTTTTTTTATTTCAAAATCAGCATACAATCAGTAAATTATACTTTGATAGGCCATAAGAGGTACAGTAACATTACAATTTACATGACATTAAGATTATTTACTTAATATTTTTGTAAACGTAAACAATCAAGTATTGTTCCAAATGTTCAGTGGTAAGATTGTGTCTTCAATCATTTAAAATATTTTTATAAGTGAAAAAGGTTCACTCCACATCCACTGAGGTAACTAGGCAGAATGTGAACTTGGGTGCTATGTTAGCATTTATAGTTTCTGGCAAAAGTTCTGCTGTCCCATTAATAAAACTATCAATTTGACACAAACGTTCAACAACTGGGTTATTGTTCAATATGTTTTAAAAATTTCTTTAAATTTATGCGGCAATGCCATTGCCAACCTGGAGTTCAAGTCACAATTATTACTCAATAGCCCTTATATTTTGGTGACTATTAAATTTGGTCGGATTCGCGATATTATCACTTTTATCGCATTTCGGAATGCAGGGTGAGTGCATTGTACTCGGAGAAATATTGTAAATGTACTGATAATATGCAATTAAGGGTAAAATATGCTATAACCACTAACTATGGCTTAAATATGCATATAATCCGGTCCCTACATATTAGGGTCTCGATTTAATCCCAAGACCCAAGATATAAACATCTCAAGACCTACTGATTCAACTAAGATTGAGATTAATGCCTCAAAACAGTTGATTTGTGTGTTTAAAATTCTTGATCCTTAGTTACAGTTTGAACACAATTTTAAATAGAAGAAATTTAAAAAATGTTTTCACTGCAGGTTTATTTTTCCATCATATAGTTATTTGGAAATATTGGAGGCCACTTCTATACTTACACTTCACTTATTTAGAAATAAATGAACTTCATAAGAATTAACATACAAATGGAAATGGAATGCAAAATCCTTTTATCCTATTTTTTTCTTTTACAGATGCAATCCCAAATAATGAATCCATGCTATCAAGCCCGTTATAGAAATATTGGTCATAAACGGGTCAGTTCAATAAGTGACTCCTCTACATCCGAGAGCAGCTGTAATCAAAATAGTCCTGAATATTTAAACAATCGCAATGTATATACTCCTAATATAAAATTTAAACATACTTATGTTAAGAATAGAGAAGAATCTGGTCAATATTTGAATAATGATCGGCTGGATCAAGACGAAAGTGAACATGATGACACTCATGTAAGTCCCATAGCTGTTGTAGTTGTAATAAAGTCAAAGATTGTTTCTCTGAATTTGTTAAGAAATATTGACAATATTTCTTAATGAGTATCTATAGTTTCTGATAATTCTTTGCTTCTATAAAGTAAACGTAACATCTAAATCTATAATTTCTAATAAAAAAAGCCAGAGACTTTTTTTGGTTTTATAGATACATACATAGTAAAAGTCGCCAGTTGTTAGTTGAAATGTTAATAGAATTTCTTCCTGCAATAGAAAACAAATGAAAAGAATTTGTTTTCCACGAAATAGTAAATCAGTAGATTCTCAGAGGGCAATCTATGATATTTATTTATAACTGTATATCAGTGTGTTTTAATAAAGTATACATTTTGTAGAGTGCTGAATATCAAACTGAAAATAGCTCAGATGAAGAGGAAGTTTCTCGTACTGAACAAACATCAAATGTATATAAAACAATAAATAATGACAACTTAATATATGAGCCTAACAAAGAGAGTATAGGAAATAATGTATTATATGATGATCAAGTAATCGACGTAACACTAGGTAATAAAGAATCAGATGAAGAAGATATCAGCTTAGTTGAGGGAACTGATTATGAAGTTATTCACTACTATAGAATAAATCCTAATATTGATGGGTCAGATGATGAGATTGATTCATCTTTAACCTCGGATGTAATAGAGGTTGTGAGTGTAGATCCTAATGCAGAACAGATTAATGATAACATTAGTACTGACCTAGGATCGCCATCAGTTTCAAATGTCGATGATAGTTTTCAAAACAAAGAAGAGGAAATAAGTAACATCAAAGAGGAAAGTGAGGCGAATGATGTAGATGAATACTTGAATCAAAGTTCTGAGTGTTCATCAAGTGATGTTTCAATAAATGTGGAAACACCGATGAATATAGATACCTCATTAAATGAGAACAATCGCGCTTATGTTGATGAATACTTTGTGAAACCTACATCTATAGAAGAAACTTCATTAAAAACAGAAGAAACATGCATCGAAGAGAATTCAAAACTTCCGACAGCAGAGAAAAGTGGTATAAATTCGGAGATAGTTACGAATGTCATGGAACTTATATTGAAAGACGAAGTAAATGTTCCACCGTTTCCACACTTGGAAGAACTCAAAAACTTCCTTGAGGATATGCCTGACGCATCTTCCAAAAGCAAACCACATAAGTCTTGTTCATTTCCAACATCACCAATGCGTAATTTGAATATGGATGCTGACGTCATAAAACCTAGTCTTACATTCGAAGATTTAGATCTGTATTTCTCAGATTTACCTTTTGACCACATTAAAGATAAGTCATTTAATGTGGATTCAAAAATTGATGATGTTCCACGTATTTTAACTGACGAAGATGTAAACGGTTTTTTCTTAACAGACACAAATCCTACAAAGGAAGTTATAAATCCGAACTGTGATGATTTAACTCATCAAGATATGGAGCTGGAGAATACTGTAGAATCACCATTGTGCATTAGTTACATGCGGTCATCGACGCCTGTACCACAGTCAGTTAACGTGATGGAAACACCTGCACCAAAATCCGCTCAGAAAAATAACAAAACTAATATTGAAGTTGACGACTTCATTGATGTTGAATCCTGCAATGATGTAGTCATACCAGTGTTGGAAGCCAATAATGTCAGTTCACTCTTGGAGCAGTTTGAAGCCACGGAAAAATTAAATTCTAACCCGAATAATTCCAAATCAAATTTAAACGAACCCAAGAATGGTTTGGTGAGCGGTATGCGGCTGCAAGATGCTGGTGCACACCTCCACAAAAATAAGATACGAAAAATTTTGGTGAGTGTCCTATTTTTTCACTAAAACTTGATGCATTAAAATGTTTTTGTTTAAATTTTCCTGGAATTAAAAATGTTAAGAGTTTTGACAACTTTAACTTTGACTTAATTAACTTCATAGTTACATTATTGATTATTGTATGTTTAAAGATATTGCACTCAAAGGCATGAATGAAGTGAACTTCAAGTAATTAATCAATTATTATCGTTAGTTGTTTGTATAGTTTGTTAGACTTGTTAGACTCATAAAATGTAATAATTATAATAAATGCAATATAAATTTTCAGAGCCATTATTGAAAATCGTTTGGTTTTTCAGATGATCAATACTCCAGTAATTAGAAGATCTCCGAGCCCCGTCGTCTCTGACCATGATTATTGTTCACCCAAGAAAGCCCACAATGTTTCACAATTAAAAAGTGGACAGAGCCTTTTGAAACCTGAAGTTCTGTCAAGAAATAATGAAATATTAAACTCGAGACATAGATCATGTAAAAATAAACAAGTTGTGTATCATCAGAGTAGTGATGAGGAAAGCGAAAAGAAAATTAAAAAAAATTGTAAAAATAAAGATATAAAACACAAGAAAGGTAAAAAAACTTCAAACCAGAATAAGTTATCACCCCCACATAGTGATGGTGATGCAAATAATAGCAAATGTAACAGTACTGTGATTCCTAATGAAAGTGTTTCTAAACCAAGTGAAAATGGTAGCATTAAGTTGATAATTAAAAATAAGTCAGTTATTATTAATAATTTGGTTGAAAACATAACCGAAAAAGATGTAAAATTAAAATCTATAAAGACGGAGAAACCGGAAGATGTTATAAATATGGAAAATAAATCGAATCATGTAGATCATATTAAAAGTGAGCCAGTAGATAATACTTCACCGAAAAACAATAAGACCGAGGTTACTAAGCCTGAGCAATTTTATAATGAACTATTTACAAACAAGAGTGACGTTAAACTGCCTAAAAATAATCAGGAGAAAACCTCGAAGAAATCATTTGAAGATGAAATGAAGTTGCTCACAATTACCGCTGTTAAGAAAGAATCAGAGCAAATAGTAAAAAAGAGAAAGTTAAATCTGCAAGAATATAAAAGGCGGAGAGTTGTCGGTTCTAACAATAGTTCTGCTGCAGTTAGTCCTGAATTAATATTCCCAGATTTAAATTGCCCTGTTGTAGACAATGTTATAGTTGTCCCCAAGACTCCACCAACAGAGGTGGTTAAAGAAATGGTTAAACCCACGGAGTTGCCAAAAGTTTTTGATCCCATCGCAGAGGCATCACGGAAAATACTTTTGCAAACAAAAAAGAAAAAAGAGAAAAGAAAACGTGATGAAGACATAATAATACCTAAAGTGGAAATAACAGACTTGCTACCTTTAATAACTGAACCAAATCTAACGACGACATCCAATGAAGTTTCCCAAGTTCCCGATAAATCTAAGCGACACTCGCCACTTCATTACGAAGAAATAATTTTAGTCAGCGTCGGAACAAATACTGATGACAATGTATTTTCTCAAATAGGACGCCAAATGGAAAATAAAAAAGGCAAGCAAATTTCAGATTCAAAATCTCACATAAACTTTAAGATCAAGAAATCCGACCATGTGAGCAAAGAAAATGTGTTCGATTCAACCACAAAATCAAAATATACTGGAGAAAAATCTGAAAATAAAAATAAAGACAGATACAAACATATCACGGCCACACTTAAAAGCGTCGAGAAAAAAGTTGAAACGAAGATTACTAGTAATTCACTATTTGCTAGTATCCAAGATGTGGTCATGAAAAAAGCAACGAAAGACGTTAAAAAGTCGGATAAGGACAACAGGATATCAAAATCAAATTCTCCAACTGAGAAATTTAATGCTACCTCCTTACCAATTAAGACAGAAATAATTCGCGATTTCGATGAGGCCATGGAACACGGCGAAGATAAAATAATTTTGCATTTAGAAAAATGCAGAAAAAAACCCGATACTTCAGATGGTGTTACTCAAACTATCTTGCCCGCATGGACCGAGGCTCCCGCAAAAAGGTGTAGAAAGGACAGTGACATGTCCATTGAGAGTGATGGCAGTCCTGTCCGTCCATCAACTCATATAGAACAAAAAGAGTCCAACACTGTCAAATCCGATAATAGAAAAGAGTTGACACTAACGAAAACAGATGTCAAGGCAATAAAGAGGTCGCGATCAAATGAAAGACATAACACCATTTCACACGAAAGGAGGTCAAAGTCTCGCGAAAAGAACTCTAACTTTAAATTGAGAAGATCGCGCTCCAAAGATAGAAGGTCGCGTTCAAAGTATCCAATAAGACGTTCAAGATCAAAACACAGAAGATCTCGCACAAGATCTCGTCGGTCTAAATCTCGTAGATCCAGATCTTACGACCACTATCGCTATCGCAGATCGGTATCACCATACAGAACTAATCGCAGGTTAAGATCGCCGTGTCGTTCGCGCAGGTCTCCCTCTTATAACAGGGATTACTGTAAAAGGTCCAGATCGAAATCTAAATCGACCAACAGACTTAGAATCGCATCTCCAGCCCCCAAGAAGATTAAACTCGGTCCACAGACGAACCAGCAATCCATGAATCAAAGCCCCTCAAGACTTCCTAAACTTAACTCAACGAGGAAGCCAACAATATCGGAAAGTTCCTCTTCGTCCAGGTAGTATATTATTTTGAGCAATTCAAAGTGTGTGCTTAAGTGAAAACTTCATCAGGGCGAGGTTAATAATACGAAATAGTGACGCGTTGACTATATCTCTCACTCCCTCAGTCTTACCCGAGTGTGCGTAAAGGCTAACAAAAGTCTAACAAAACATTGTCCATAAACATTGTTAGATTGCACATTTTCCGTCCATTTCAAAAATGTTTAGTAATAAAATTTTGTAACGAATCTTAACATTTCATTAATTTGCTTTGTGACGAGGAAAATATTTAAGCCATGTCCCTATTTTATGTTTTCTAACAATTTTTTGCTAAAAAAACCGAGAGTTTTACTCGAGTTTCTTTCAAATACACATAAAATAAAGTGCACACCTCGCCTAAAGAAGTTTTCATTTAAAAAAGAAAATCAAAAATTAATCATCTATGTTTGCAGTCTATGATTTTTTTATTTTTTTTACTTTTAGTTCTTCCTCTTCGAGTTCGTCGTCGTCGGGCAGCTCGAGCTCATCTTCTACGAGTTATTCGGAAAAGTCTAGAGGCTCTTACATATCGCAAAAGTCATCTAATTACAAAAACGACACAGTTCGGAGGAAAGAAATGAGTCCTTTCACTTTAGAAGATAGGTTAGTGTAATTTTTTTTTATTTTTGTGAATTGTGTTTCTAGGCATACGTCCCACAGGATGGGACAGGAAGGGAAGAGAGGATTTTGGTGTGACGACGGTGGGTCTGCCACGTGATAGTGGCGCTTAATTTTTTATATTTTTAAGTGATCTCTAGGGAATATTAACATTTAATCTTAAAACTATACCTTAAGTTTAAGATTAAACTTATCATTAATCTTAAAACTTAAAAGTAAATAAATAAATACCGCATTCAAAGCGATTAAGCCGTCTCTGAGATTAGCGTACACAAACGCACAGACAAATCTTTTAATTCAAAGTGAATGCTTAAATTTAAAAATTCAATTCTACATTCCAAACTTCAGTATTTTAGACTTGCACTGTATTTGGCTGTGCCCAAAACTACCAAGTCTAATATTTTAGAACCACCCTCATCGGTAAGAGCATATTTTACCTAAGATCCTAGTTATGATGCATATTATCAGTACATTTACAATATTTTTCCAATAAAATCCGCCAAATGAACTCCACGTTGCGAAATGGCATTACTTAAAAGTTTGAAAACATGTTGAACAATAACCCAGGTTTTGAACGTTTGTGTCAAATGGAACGGCAGTACTTTTGCCAGAAACTAACTTGTAGTTTAAACTTGGGTTCTTTTTTATCACTTTTGTAGTGCTGAATAAGTTTAAATATAATTTTCTAATCGATACAGAGATAATAACAAACCAGTGGAGGAGAGAAGGATTGTGTTCGTTGGCAAGTTAGAGAGAGACATCACTAAGCAAAATTTGCGTTCGAAATTCTCCAAATTTGGATACATTATTGAAGTTCGGATACACAGCAAGGAGGACGGGTGAGTTTTCTATCTCATTCTTTTTTATGACTTAACGAATGAGATGGTCTGCAATCGTTTTTGTGAATATACTTGAACTTGCTGTGAACTATCAAATTTTGTTTGAAAACAATATACTAGATCTATTTCTAGACTAGAATCGTTCAGATAAGGCTCTGAACATCAGAATGACCCTAAATATTTGGTAGAATATTATTCAATTTCAGACTAGCATTCATATGTTGCTTTCAAATACCTTTTGTAGGAAAATCTCTAAAGAATTTTGTATTAAGGACACAAGCATGAGAATTCTCCGAAATATTTTTGTAGTTACTATTCACCTAATTTTAAAAGTACACCATAGCTTCGAATTTTTTTCATTGAATAACATTTTTAGAAAATAAATTTCAGTTTTTTGTTTCCATCCAAACCGTCATATCATGTTTTTTTTTTAATGTATTGCTACGACCAATAACTAATGAGTAGGTAACCATGGAATAACATAGTGTGAAATTTGTAAGCTGCTCGAGTTGGAAAGTGGGCTCTTAAATTCGCCTTTTATTTTAATAAAATAATTCAGTTTTGAGTGCATGGAACTGATGATATGTTATATTTTTTTAAATTAGTACACGTTACGGCTTCGTGACGTACGAACGAGCGCGCGATGCGTGTACTGCGGTCGAATCTGCTTCGCAATTCCCGCAATACGATGTCGGATTCGGTGGAAGACGAGCGTTTTGCCGTCAGTCCTACGCCGATTTGGGTGAGAACATTTCTTTTATCACAGAAAAGATGGCGGCCCTTTATATTTTTAAGCTCACTTAAAGTTCTGCAGCTCTAGGAAAAAACAGGTCTCTCTCTCTCTCCATGGAACTTATATTTAAAAACATGGTGGCTGAAATCGGAAGGATTTCATGTGTGTTTTCTAATTTTCTTTACAATTATACATATTAGCAATTGATCATCAGGTTGGTTGTGGTGAAAATGAAGTGAAAAATGCATTGACACGTAAAATATAATAGAAGAATTCGAAACTAGATCGCAGTTTTCGTCAGCCGAATGTTCGTCCCAAAACTAGCTCTCTCTTCTTACACAATATAGGACATAATTTATAGTAGATATAGGATTTTATACTATTAGTTATGGCCGCCAAAAAAAATCGGTCCCCTTTTGCGTTTTCTATTTTATATTTCTAAAAATAAGTGTTTTCCAACTGTTTATGTATTTTAGGGTGGAATTCTTTTGCACATATAAAAATATAACATGTGGTATAACATGTGATAATAAAAAGAACAAATTGTAATGCAGCTTTTTTTTAATTTTTAAACAGACGGTTTGAAAGAGTATGTGGAGAGTTCTTTTCACGGTCCGACCGCTATGCCCTCGCGACGCAACGAAGACATGTCCTTCGAGCAAATGCTCTTGGACGTCAAGAAGAAGCTGAGCCAAAGGAAGAACGAACAAAAGCAGGAGAAACCTTGACGACTACTCAACTCCCTAATCCAGCTGATCGCCACGCTAACGGCTGTCGCACTCTTAGCAGAGACTTTGACGTCTGTCACGCTGACAGTGACAGAACTGACGGCTGTCATGTTAACACCGAAGTCGGTGCTTGGATTCAAGCTCTCGCAAATTGCATTGAGGCCTTCGTCCATTTGTTCATGACCGCTGTTGTATCTGTGATAACAGTTTTTGTCAAGAATTTTAGAGTCAATGTTGACAATTATTGTAACTCTTTGATTTTTAGTTATGTGCAATAAATAGACAAATGACAATATAGTGATAATAACGAGGTCACGTCGTACCTTTTAGTGTTTAGTGTTAGAAAGTACATAAAATGACAGTGTTTTAGGCATTTAGGGTTCCATAGTGATTTCATTTTGTACATCTGTTTATTTGTTATTTTGACTTAGCTTGTGTAAAATATAACCTCAGAAACCTGTGTACGTTTTGTAAAATATGTAAATTTTTGTAAATATTTTGTAGGTTAGTTGTGTTTTTTTTCTTTGATAAAGATTCAAAAAGTGTACATAAAGCAGACTGAAATATAGTTATTTAAACTTGAAATCTAATATAGGAATATTATATTTATAATATAATATAACGAACAGCGATTATTTAACCCATCAAAATATGTAGCTGCAAAAAGCTGTAGAATGACCATTAGTTAAAGCAGTTATCTTCAGTTAACATGAAGGAAACATATACATAAGAGAGGGATAGATTCCAAAGGCTCACCCTTATGGAGCAGTTTAGGACAGCAGAAAATATTGAATTCTAAAAACTAATTCAAGAATGGTTACGAGACTCACAAGATGTCGGTGCTTCAAGCTTCACAAAAATAAGATGCATAAAAATTCGGTAAGTGTTTTATTATTTCAATATATGTAGGATGTAATCTTCAAAATTACTCCTTAAAAAACTTTTTAACAAAAAATAAACTGACTTCAAACCAAATTTCGGTGAGTGTTCTATTCTTTCACTAAAACTTGATACATTAGAAAATGTTTTTGTTTAAATTTTCTTGGAATTAAAAATTTTAAGGATATGGTAGAATTGTGACAATTTTGAGTTGGTATTGCACATAAAGGCATGAATGAAGTGAACTTCAAGTAATAAATTATTCAAGTATTCAATAAATAACTTCGTTATTATTTTCGTTATTATTAATTGTATAATTGGTTAGACTCGTAAAATGTAATAATCATAATAAATGGAATATCAATTTTCAGAGTCATTATTGTAAATTGTTTGGTTTTTCAGATGATCAATACTCCAGTAATTAGAAGATCTCCGAGCCCCGTCGTCTCTGACCATGATTATTGTTCACCCAAGAAAGCCCACAATGTTTCACAATTAAAAAGTGGACAGAGCCTTTTGAAACCTGAAGTTCTGTCAAGAAATAATGAAATATTAAACTCGAGACATAGATCGTGTAAAAACAAACAAGTTGTATATCATCAGAGTAGTGATAAAGAAAGCGAAAAGAAAATTTTAAAAAAATTGTAAAACCATAAGAAAAATAAAAAAACTTCAAACCAGAATAAGTTATCACCCCCACATAGTGATGGTGAGGCAAGTAATAGCAAATGTAACGGTACTGTGATTCCTAATGAAAATATTTCTAAACAAAGTGAAATTGGTAGTCAGCCCAATGGTGGTAGCATTAAGTTGAAAATTAAAAATAAATCAGCTATTATTAATAATTTGGTTAAAAACATAACTGAAGAGAATATTAAAGATGTGGAATTAAAATCTATGATTACGGATAAAGAAAACGTGATGAAGACATTATAATACCTAAAGTGGAAATAACAGACTCGCTACCTTTAATAACTGAAACAAATCTAACGACGACATCCAATGAAGTTCCCCAAGGTCCCGATAGATCTAAGCGACACTCGCTACTTCATTACGAAGAAATCATTTTAGTAAGCGTCGGAACAAATACTGATGACAATGTATTCTCTCAAATAGGATGCCAAATGGAAAATAAAAAAATCAAGCAAATTTCAGATTCAAAATCTCACATAAACTTTAAGATCAAGAAATCCGATCACGTGAGCAAAGAAAATGTGTTTTATTCAACCACGAAATCAAGACATACTGGAGAAAAATCTGAAAATAAAAATAAAGACAGATGCAAACATATCACGGCCACACTTAAAAGCATCGAGAAAAAAATTGAAACGAAGATAACTAGTAATTCACTATTTGCTAGTATCCAAGATGTGGCCATGAAGAAAGCAACGAAAGACGTTAAAAAGTCGGATAAGGACAACAGGATATCAAAATCATAGTACCCTGTGATCTGGGGTCAATAAGAATACAGACACGGTATCCTCTGCCTGTCGTATGAGGCGACTAAAAGGGGTTCCGGTGGTTGGCCTACTCATGACGTATTCGAATAGAGTGCTGCTACAGGGACCGCGGGAATTGCCGAAACTTTTTGATCCCATCGCTGAGGCATCACGAAAAATACTTTTACAAACAACAAAGAAAAAAGAGAAAAAAACGTCATGAAGACATTATAATACCTAAAGTGGAAATAACAGACTTGCTACCTTTAATAACTGAACCAAATTTAACGAAGACATCCAACGAAGTTCTCCAAGGTCCCCATAGATCTAAGCGACACTCGCTACTTCATTACGAAGAAATCATTGTAGTCAGCGTCGGAACAAATACTGATGACAATGTATTCTTTCAAATTAGGACGCCAAATGGAAAATAAAAAAATCAAGCAAATTTCAGATTCAAAATTTCACATAAACTTTAAAATCTAGAAATCCGATCATGTGAGCAAAGAAAATGTGTTTGATTCAACCACGAAATCAAGACATACTGGAGAAAAATCTGAAAATAAAAATAAAGACAGATACAAACACATCACGGCCACACTTAAAAGCGTCGAGAAAAAGGTTGAAACGAAGATAACTAGTAATTCACTATTTGCTAGTATCCAAGATGTGGTCATGAAGAAAGCAACGAAAGACGTTAAAAAGTCAGATAAGGACAACAGGATATCAAAATCAAATTCTTCAACTGAGAAATTTATTGCTACCTCCTTACCAATTAAGACTGAAATAATTCGTGATTTCGATGTAGCCATGGAACACGGCGAAAGTAAAGTAATTTTGCATTTAGAAAAAAAATGCAGAAGAAAACCCTCAGACGGTGTTACTCAAACTATCTTGCCCGCATGGACCGAGGCTCCCGCAAAAAGGTGTAGAAAGGACAGTGACATGTCCATTAAGAGTGACGGCAGTCCTGTCCGTCCATCAACTCATAGAACAAAAAGAATCCAACACTGTCAAATCCGATAACAGAAAAGAGTTGACAGTAACAAAAACAGATGTCAAGGCCATAAAGAGGTCACGATCAAATGAAAGACATAACACCATATTACACGAAAAAAGGTCAAAGTCTCACGAAAAGAACTCTAACTCTAAATTGAGAAGATCACGCTCCAAAGATCGGTATCACCATACAGAACTAATCGTAGGTTAAGATCTCCGTGTCGGTCGCGCAGATCTCCCTCTTATAACAGGGATTACGGTAAAAGGTCTAGATCGAAATCTAAATCGACCAACAGACTCAGAATCGCATCTCCAGCCCCCAAGAAGATTAAACTCGGTCCACAGACGAACCAGCAATCCATGAATCAAAGCCCCTCAAGACTTCCTAAACTTAACTCAACAAGGAAGCCAACAATATCGGAAAGTTCCTCTTCGTCCAGGTAGTATATTATTTTGAGCAATATAAAATAAAGTGTATGCTTAAGTGAAAACTTCATCAGGACGAGGTTAATAATACTAAATATATACATTTTTTGTTTTATGTTATAAATATTTATACCGGTCGGGTAAAGTCGACCCTCAGTCTTGACTTTACCCGAGTATGCGTAAAGGCTAACAAAATTTCAACAAAACATTGTCCATAAACATTAGGAATGTTGGGAACAATACAAACAAAATATAGTGCATAGCTCGCATAAAGAAGTTTTCATTTAAAAAAAATCAAAAATGAATCATCTATATTTGCAGTCTATGATTTTTTTATTTTTTTGCTTTTAGTTCTTCCTCGTCGAGTTCGTCGTCGTCGAGCAGCTCGAGCTCATCTTCTACGAGTTATTCGGAAAAGTCTAGAGGCTCTTACATATCGCAAAAGTCATCTAATTACAAAAACGACACAGTTCGGAGGAAAGAAATGAGTCCTTTCACTTTAGAAGATAGGTTAGTGTAATTTTTTTTATTTTTGTGAATTGTGTTTCTAGGGCATACATCCCACCGGATGGGAGAGTGACAGTGGCGCCCAATTTTTTATATTTTCAAGTGATCCCTAGGGAATCTTAACATTTTTTCAAGATTAAAATTTTAGGGTGGTTTCCTTGGGCACATATAAAAATATAACATGTGTATAATATGATAATAAAAAGAACAAATTGTAATGCAGTTTTTTTTTTTAATTTTTAATCAGACGGTTTGAAGGAGTATGTGGAGAGTTCTTTTCACGGTCGGACCGCTATGCCCTCGCGACGCAACGAAGACACGTCCTTCGAGCAAATGCTTTTGAACGTCAAGAAGAAGCTGAGTCAAAGAAAGAACGAACAAAAGCAGGGGAAACATTGACGACTACTCAACTCCCTAATCCAGCTGATCGCCACGCTAACGGCTGTCGCACTCTTAGCAGAGACTTTGACGTCTGTCACGCTGACAGTGACAGAACTGACGGCTGTCACGTTAACACCGAAGTCTGTGCTTGTAGTCACGCTATGGAGGTAATGAGGACCGACTCGTATATGACAATATAAACTGAAAAAAGGGTCCTCTCCAACAATAAAATAAGGGTTCTAAAAGTGGCCACAGTGGCGCTAGTGTACCACATTTATCTATCTATCTATCTCTGTCTAATTCACCCCTCAACCATCTTAATTTATCTTAATTCTGAGACCACTTTTTAATACATGCAGTATTAAAAAACTATAATTTTGAATGTCTTTAAATTTTCTTCAATAGTTTGAGATAATAGAATTTCAATAGAAAAAACTTTGATAATGCAGCTACATATCTATTGTCTATGGTCTATATTCAAAATTTAAATACACCACTCGATAGCTAAAATATCTATGAGTTGTTTTTTTGGTATATATGATATAATCAAACACATATAAAACTCTCAAAGAAAATATGTTTAAAAAAATAGGGATGTGTCCTTTAAAAATTCATTGACTCTTTAGTACCTTTTGAAACTGACGAACGTTTTGTTAACTCCTACTTTACAATTTTAAGTTCTAGCGTATTCATTTTGTAGTATCTTTTTGTTATTTTGACTTAGGTTGTGTAAAACGTACCTCAAAAACTAATGTCGTACATCTTGTAAAATATGTAAATATATATATATATATTTTTTCGTTTATAAATGCGTTATGTATAATAGATTCTTTTTGGATTAAGTTTAAAAAAAAAAATGTTACCTAACAGACCAATGTGTTGTTTGTTAAAAAATTTGTAAAAAAATAAATAAATAAATGATTATTGGTAAAAGAAAACCTCACTAAAATAATTTTGTTGTGGACGTTGGCGGTTTTAATCGAGTTTTTGAAAAGCAGTAATTTTTAAAATAAAAAAATGCATTTTAAAAAAAAAAATTTACAAACAAACCGCCAACTTTTGCAGTGCAAAATTTATAATAAAAAACTTGTTATAGTAGATATAGTGATTAGTGATTGATGATAAGGAATATTGTTGATTTTTCTCTAACCTCGTACATAAATATATGTTATTATTATTATAAATATTATATCGTAAGTTATATAAAAGTAGCAATAAGTATGGCAATTAAACGCAATGTTGATACTTTTTTAAATTTTAATAGTATTATATATATATATATATATATATATATATATATATATATATATATATATATATATATATATATATATATATATATATATATATTTAAATGTAATCAAAATAACATTAATATCTCATCCTTTTTTGAGCACCATAAAATTTAAAATTTCACATTCACTTGAACAAAAAAAAATTAATAAGACTTAATTAATTTGCAAAAACGCAATTTTCCTAATTATTGAAGTTCCTCTGATTGATATAATTATTATAATATTGATATTATATCATATTAGATGACGTTCATTAGTAAAAATTAGTTGACGGTAGTTTTTAATTTTCTAGTCAATGACGTCATTAAGCATTAAAGTACATAATCATAAAAAATAGTAATTGTTGACGCCGTTTTACCTACACATCACACACATCGCACACATACAAACAAACGCATCACACGCATATCTACCTACATAATTATCCTATTTTTTATTCCTTTTCCTACCCTTAAAAACAAGACAGACGATCATAAGTTGCCATCGCGCTCACATCTCGCTCCGCATATAATTCATATATAATTAAACTCTTCACGTGTGTGTGTGTGTGTGACATCGCAAATTCAACGCTCAAATCAACAAAAAACTCTGGTGTGTTGTGGTGGAATCGAACCAGCGCAGAGGGAGCAGTCGAACATCAGTCAGGTGAGTCTGTCTTGCCCCTTGTCCCCGCCATAACAAATTTTTTGGTCCCTTCGAGCCGTATACCTTGGTCCTTTGTAGTCGCATTCCATATCCTATAATATTTATAAAACTCACGCAACGCAGTCACATACTCACACATTACTCATTCTCACTCAATATATATATATATATATAAAAAAAAAAAAAAAAAAAAAAAACGCTAACGCTTATACATATTTCTCATACAAAATACACGCTTAAAACGCTAACGCACTCCTTTTACGCATATATATTTTAAATTCCTTATCTATTTATTAACAAAATACATAAATTATTACCTACGCACATTTACTCAACGCATTACGGTTGTTAACATTATTTCGCTTACCTACCTACCGGTTGTTAACATTTTGCATTAAACGCTATATTAATTTATTTAATTACTCCTCAAAATGTCTAAGGAATCTGCTAAATCCATTAAATTAGAACATACAATAACTATGTTAGAAGCCAAACAAAAAAGTATGTTCGAACTCCTTCAAAATATATACGACCTAAGTAGAAATGTTTCGGATATAAAAGTTAAACAAAACTTCCTTACGCGATTAAACTCATTAGAAAAATTACGGACAGAATTCACGGAGGTTACTGAACAATTAAATATCGCATTATTGAATAGTGACCCTTCCTACAAATGTAGCTTTGCATCCATGCTTGCATTCGACGAGTTATATTGTCGCATTAAGGCCGTGGAAGGTGATATCAGTCCCGTATTATCGCAATCAATACCTACGAATGCTTCCGCTGACAAAGTAGAATCTTGTTTAAATTTTGAAATTATTAACAAGAAATTGCCCGCTTTGGAATTAATGTCATTTAATGGCTCACCGAACGACTGGACGCTATTTTATGAGAATTTTTGTGCATTAATTCACAATAATCCTAGTTTGTCAGATGCAGAAAAAGTGCAATATTTGATAGGTAGATTGTCTCATAGGGCGCTTGCCGTTTGCGCAGGTATCTCGCCGATCGCTAGTAATTACAATATATTATAGAAACGCACTCATAGATAAATACCAGGACAAACGCTCGCTGGCGGTTATGTACCTGGATAAATTATTAAATTTCAAGGGTAGTCAATGTCATACCTCGCAATCATTGGACAATTTTCTAGAACATTTTTGCTCATCTCAAGCCGCTTTAAAACAGTTAGGTATAGACGACTTAAGTGATTTTATTCTTACCCACATAGCTATAAATAAATTAGATAAGGAAACAGTTAATTTGTTCGAACAAGCGAACAGAAATCAAAAAATACCTACTTTTGATTCATTATTAAAATTTATTAAGGAACAAAGTAAAATATTAATGCTACGCTCGGATAACGCTACTTCAGATAAATTCGCAACTAATAAAACGCAATATAATAATTACGCTAAAATAAAAAATAAATTTAATACGCAATCTTTTATAGTCAATAGTAACAATATACCTAAGTGTTCTTTGTGTAAAATAGATAATATTCATCCGCTATATAAATGTAAATCTTTTTTGGAATTGGATCCCAGCGAGAGAAATAAATTTGTCCGCTTAAATAATTATTGCATAAATTGCTTGGGATTCCACAATTTCAAAAATTGCAAGTCAACAAATAAATGTTTTATTTGCAATCGTCCGCATCATACAAAGCTACACATTGATTTTACACAAAGAGCTCAGACGCAACGGCGCATCGAACCCGCGGCTACGCGACCGCCTCCGACATCTCAACCGCTGAACCATTCGGCGCGTTGCGCGCACAGCGATGAGTCATCGCCTGCGTCCACTCACGCACTGAATGCACTGAATAATGTTTCGCTCGCCGCTTCGAATAAAAATTATTTAACTAATTCAGTGAAGATATTGCCTACTGCTATTGTTTACGTTGTGAATAATAGTGGGGCACGTTTTTAGTGGGGCTCTTCTCGACTGTGGTGCGATGTCGAACTTTATAACTAAGGCGTGTTGCGACCGTTTGAATTTAAAAATTTGCTCCGCTCCCGCTACAGTAAAGGGAATAGGACTGACAGAAAGGTCAGTTCTAGGACACACGCAGTTTACAATATTTTCTCGCTTAGACTCCCGCTCCAAGTACACGCTTAACGCTCGCATCATAGATGTAATATCGGACAGATTGCCTGAAACGTTTGTAAATACAATCGATTTACAGCATTTACGCGGCCTGCCTTTAGCCGACGAGGACTTCCACACGCCAGGAGATATTGATTGCCTAATAGGTATTGATTTGTTTCCAATCCTCTTAGGTACAAATAGGGTTACGGCATCCAACTCTTCCGTGACGGGTGTCGAAACATCCTTAGGCTACGTCGTTATGGGAACGGGTGACTGTCATTATCCAACTTTCCAAGCCAACAATAAATCATTTCACTCTATTGATAATTCAACTTTAGAAAATTTAACGCAGCGGTTTTGGGAATTGGAGAATGTACCGGTCAAAAAACACTTCAGCCCTGACGACGTCCTTTGTGAGCGAGACTTTGTTCAGAATTATACTCGCGATGACACCGGGCGTTACTCTGTAGCATTACCATTTAAATTTTCACCTACTGTCTTAGGTAACTCTGAAAGAAACGCTAGAATACGCTTAGAAAAATTAGAAAAACGCCTCGATTCAAATCCTATATTACGCGAAGGATATAACGCAACTATTAAGGAATATATAGACAGCGGCTACCTTAACTTAATTCCTACTCCCGCTAAAGGTCCCTGCTATTATATTCCACATCACGCTATATACCGACCTGAGAAAATTACTTCAAAAATTAGAATTGTACTCGACGCTAGTAGTAAATCTTCAAATAATAATTCTCTTAATGATATTTTATACACAGGCCCGAACCTACAGGCGAATATATTCGATTTACTGCTCAACCTCAGACTTTATTCTATTGCTTTGGCCGCTGACATTGAAAAAATGTATTTCCAAGTAAAAGTTATTCCAGAACATAACCAATTTCAAAGAATCCTCTACAGATTTAATTCCAAGGACCCTATTTCCACTTATGAATTTAACCGCGTGTCCTTTGGATTATCTAGCTCCCCCTTTCTAGCTATGCGAGTAGTCAAACAGTTGACCGATGATGAAAACAAACGCTGGCCTCTAGCCGCTTGGACGGCTAAGAGGCATTTCTACATGGATGATTACGTATCTTCCGTTTCTTCTGTTGACGAAGCTGAAAGGCTATACCATGAGCTGGTACAGATGTTCATGGCCGGGGGGTTTAAACTTAGTAAATGGGTTTCTAATAGTTCTGAATTTATGCAACGCATAATTGCAGATCAACGCGCTTCTGAGGTCATAACTTTTGACGAAAACACGCATACAAAAATTATAGGCTTACGGTGGCTACCTACTGAAGACTTTTTTTCTTTCAAAATTAACGCTGAAAATTTTAAATACACTAAACGCTCAATTCTCTGTTACCGCACGCTTATTTGACCCTTTATCTCTAATTGGTCCTGTTACCGCTTTTCTAAAATTGTTAATCCAAGAATGTTGGAAACAAAACTTAGATTGGGACGACGAAGTTCCTAATTTTATTAAAATTAAATGGTCTCAATTTCAAAATGAATTACCGCTATTAGAACAAATCAAAGTACCACGTCATGTAGGTATTTTATCTAACTCTAAAAATATTACTCTGTTGGGTTTCGCAGACGCTAGTGAAGTTTGTTATGGTGCCGTTGTCTATATACGAGTTAGTCAGGGTGGTAGTGATACAGGTCACGTGATACTTATGTGTTCTAAGTCAAGAGTCGCTCCGCTGAAAAATGTAACCTTAGCACGACTCGAACTGTGCGCTGCGCTTTTGTTATCGAATTTAATTGTTTCTGTAAAAGATGCTATAAGTGAACGCATTCAGATCGATAATATTTACGCTTTCTCGGATTCTACGGTGTCACTCTCTTGGATTCACTCACAACCATACAAATTTCACACTTTTATAGCCAACAGAATCTCAAAAATTAATGAAAATCTCCCCGCTGAACATTGGTATCATATCCCGGGAAAGGAAAATCCCGCAGATATCATTTCTCGTCCTGTACCGCCTAGTAAATTAGCTAATAATAAATTATGGTTTCACGGTCCACTTTGGGCAACGCTGCCAATCGCAAAGTGGCCAATACAGCAATTGATAAATAAATCATTAGATACGCTTCCTGAAGCTAAACCCACCATTCTTCTGTCACACATAGAAGAAAAATCTGAAAGTATTTTCTATGATTTAGCCACTCGCAGACAAAAGTGGAATACGCTTACCAATCCGATTAAAAAGGGTTGCATTGTAATAATGCGGGACGATAAGTCGCCACCGCTTACTTGGCCATTGGCCGTAGTAGAGGAACTTTATCCAGGCAAGGATGGAGTCACTCGTACAGTCAAAGTGAAAACTAAAACTGGCAGTTATGTGCGGCCAGTAGTTAAACTTTACCCGCTACCAACTCAATAAAACTCTTAATAACTCAACGCAATATACTCAATAACTTAACGCAATATACTTAATAACTCAACTTGTATTAATTTATTTTATTTTTGCTTCGCTATTATTCCTTATTTTATTTAATCTTATTTCGCTAATATTTATATTCTCTCGCATTAATGCCACTTGTTCTGAAGGATACCTTCAGGCCGGGGGATAATGTTGACGCCGTTTTACCTACACATCACACACATCGCACACATACAAACAAACGCATCACACGCATATCTACCTACATAATTATCCTATTTTTTATTCCTTTTCCTACCCTTAAAAACAAGACAGACGATCATAAGTTGCCATCGCGCTCACATCTCGCTCCGCATATAATTCATATATAATTAAACTCTTCACGTGTGTGTGTGTGTGTGACATCGCAAATTCAACGCTCAAATCAACAAAAAACTCTGGTGTGTTGTGGTGGAATCGAACCAGCGCAGAGGGAGCAGTCGAACATCAGTCAGGTGAGTCTGTCTTGCCCCTTCTTGTCCCCGCCATAACAGTAATCGATTTCATAATATTATAGTCATCTCAGTCACGATAATAATTAATTATGTTTTCGCTTAACTCTAGCGTTTAACTTTAAATTTGTTTTTGGGGAACTAAAAAAAAACGGTTAACAGGTAGTTGTGAATCATAAAAAAGTACTATTTTGGTTTTGATTGATTGCCAAATTGGTATTTGGTATCGTTTACATTTCTTTAAACGATATGAGTACTTCATTAACTGTGTGATTATTGTATTAAAAAAATATTCGTTGATGTTATGCCTGCAATTTTTTTTTTAATTATATTTATAGGCAATAATAATTACTGTTTTTACATAACGTCGTTGTCAAATAAAAATGTTCTGCTTTTGAGATAATGAAATAAAAAAGGTTTCTTGAAAAAAATTTGTGCACGAAGATTTTAAAAGTATTTTATTTGAAACTAAAATAAAAAAATTCTTGAAAGTTTTTCCATGAAAGGATAAAGTATTTTTTAAAAAAATAGAAAGTTTTATTTAAAAAATATATAGTATTTTATTTGAAACTAAATAAACTTAAGAAAAAAAGGTTTCTTGAAAAATTTTATATGTTTTTTTTAAATAGGTATTTTATTTCAAACTTATTGAAAATTTAATCAAATTATCAAATCAAATCTCTCAGCAGGTTTTTTAATACAATAAATAAGACAGAAGGTCAAAATCTT
The DNA here is from genome assembly GCA_918317495.1 of Synanthedon vespiformis. Taxonomy (NCBI): domain Eukaryota; kingdom Metazoa; phylum Arthropoda; class Insecta; order Lepidoptera; family Sesiidae; genus Synanthedon; species Synanthedon vespiformis. Next base: position 5,461,800 of record OU906967.1, on the reverse strand, counting down.
GGAAACTCAAAAAACTCATTTTGGTTTGATAACGACGATATTTTGTATGTTGGTCAAGTTCAGTTAAATATAAGTAGAAAAAAAAAGATTACTCTTTAAAAAGCACACTCCTTTGTGCTTCACGAAGCCTAGTCAGGGAAATGCTATTTATTTATTGTAACGTAACGTAACTTAACTTAATTTTTATTAGAGAATAGAACTTAGTCCGGGACGCGACCGCGTTAGTATTTCGCTTTAGTAAAAGTTAGATTTAATTTTCACCGTCTCCCGGAGTATTTTTTCGGACTAGTCTCGTTCGTAAAAGACATACTATTTTAGATCACACCGGTTTAACAGGTCAATAATGTTCGTTTATCTGTTTTATAGCCAATTCTCTAATCTTATATATATATCCGTATTATTTTTTTATTTTATTTAGTAAACGCCATCTGTCACGGCTTAAATTTGTTCGGAACCGCTATACCACGCCTTAAGTATTAGTAAGCGGTGAGGCGGGGGTGTAGAGCAGGCCGCTCCGTTCTCTCCATCAGTATTTTATGATTGCCTGAGTCTATGACGCACAAAAGATAAAATATCCAGAGATGGGTCGCGCGATATCTCGCGATGATTACGTCCCTTACCAATGACCAGCCGAGACCATTTCTATAATATTCTGAACGAAACGAAAGCAAACAAAACAATACTAACTCGTCCACATGCCTGCGTTACTATCTAAAATCGAAGACATCGGTGAACTTTGATTTGACACTAACCGAATATTTCAAGAAAAAGAAAACAAAGATACATTTGTATATAAAAGTGGCACGAATTTCGTCAAAATTTTTCATAAGATCTTGGTAGCGGCACAGCGGTTTCGGTCAAACTAATAAACTGTTGTAGTGTTACTTAAATGTCTTCCACGTGCAGTAATCAATTCAGTGATGTCTGAATTGATGATTTGTAATGGTGACGTCCAAACTTTTTTTTATTATTGTATTCTCTAAAGAATACAAAAGAAATGTGTGTGGTTTTTTGTTTTGAGTCAAATAAAAAAGTTACTACAGTGCCAAGTTGTCCCTAGAAAGTCAAATTTCATGGTTAACATGCGAGTTGAACTTCAAACGTCGACTTAAACTTAAACGTGTTAATTTCATTTATTTCTAAAAGATGAATTCAAACGATAAAACGGAAATTTTTGATTTAATTCAAGGCTTATTATTTTTATTTATTTATCAATTTATTTTAAAATTCATTATAATATAATATGTTTTTTTGTAATTTGAAGAAGATACGATGTCTTATAAGTAAATACTCGTTTAGATTATTATAAAAATAATGTTGATATTATATGTAATGATGATGACAGCTATTACTTATATGTATCATTATAGAAATTAAAATTGAGAAATATTTTTTGTATATTTTGTCTTTAATTTGCTCAATAAAATTAAAAAAAAATTGACAAAAAAATATTTGAAAAATTCAAAATGCCTTTTTTAGTGTTGCCATTACTAAAATTGTTACAAAGACACTTGCAATGCAATAAATAGGGGAAATAATTAATTAAGTATACGTATACCGGGGACTTTTTAAAATGTAATTGTAAATTTGCAAATCGCGAATTGTAAATTGCAAATATGCAAATTTTATAATCAAGGCTAAAATTTGATTTATCATAAGATAAGTAGTAAGTAAGATGTCGCAGGATAATCCAGGATAGAACAATAATAAGTCAGAGTGAAATTGTGTCGTGAAATGCAATTTTATAATAGAAAAAAAAAATGGTAATTGTAAAATTGCTTGTTACACTCAACTCAATAATTGTTAATTCTCAATAAACATCTTGTTATTAAATTTTTTGTTTCGCCATTATCCTGGGACATTAATTAATTCCAACGCCTTAGTGTTCATGATTTCAGCAAATGTTGAATACATAAGAGTTTTTTACGTAATGTTCAGAATAAAGTATTTTGAAATAAAAAGAGACTTATTTTTTAACTCCATACGCCCGACGCAAAAATGATGTGTTTAAGTTTGAATCGGAAAGTGATTTTGGTTTGAAAATAGACATGATTGATGTGGTTCTTACATAAATTATCTATAGTTTAGGAAGATCTGATGTGTTTCAAGATCATAAGCCCATGTCCTAGTTACGAAAGGATTTCATTAACTTAAGATGACCCAAGTCGGCAACTCATCGGTGCGTGTAGCTAAAATTCATTCTGTCTCACACAGCACAATCACAAACAGACTCTGCCATCTACTCTTTTTAACAAAACTACTGCACATATCTATTTCATGTAAAGTTATTTGAACTCTTGAATAACTAATCAATGTTTGTAGGCAAAGTATTTTGGAGTTTTTGTACACTAGAGTGACCCATTCACCCTCATTAAAACTTGTGTTAAAATATGGATTTTTCAAGGATTTTTCATATCTTTCAAATTAATACTTTTTTAAAAGTTTGTGTGACAAGGAATCTAGTTAACGACAAGATAAATCGGTATCACGCTTACTTTTGTAAATAAACATAAGTGGAGTAATATTGAATACATATTGTTACGTCAGTTGTAGAATTTTGTTTGAATAGGCATACAAATTATCGGCAAATGAATCACCTTAGAGTCTGGCTTAGAAGCCTTTTATTTGACAATTGACAACAAAGTACCAACGAAACAAGATCAGAACAAAACCAAGACATGACAAATCAAAACCCAAGAAAAAATCAAAAACCTGAACTTGCCGCCAATACAATACAAATATGTACACACAAGAAGCACACTTCTTTACTGTAACCATTTTCTGTAAAGCGACATCTAGTTATTCATGAGCACAACAATGTCTGAAGGAAACAAGGCTTATTTATTTTTAATCCTCAAAATGCTATTCGGTGAAATCGCTAATCGCTACACTCTCCCTGACAGGAAACGGCTGAAATATTTTTTCTAAATTACCGAGGCATACCTACGCTGAATATCTCGTTAGGTTCCTCATATCACTAATATTTAACTAACGTAGTGGGTAAATTGCGAATTCCTTACAATTTTATAAAATTGCATATTACTTATGCAAAGTGCATGCAATTCTAGAAAGAGAAAAATAATAACTATTTAATTAAATGAATTTGATTCTCATCTCCATTAAGCTTAAAAAATGAGTTGTTTAAACTATTAACCGTCTAGTTCTTTCGGAAAATTTTTGATAAAATTTAAAACAATGTGCCTTGTCGCGACATCTGTTATTAACTAGTAGTATTATTTACTCTCTCTGACTTCAAATAGTATGACTAATAAATCACAGATGTCGCTACACGTTTATGTAATATTGTAGTTCAAAATCAGTTTTTCGTAGTTTTATCAAAATACTAGTTGGTGCCCGCGACTTCGTCCGCGTTCTCTATAGTCTCGAATCCTCGATAAATGGACTATCCAACACAAAAAGAATGTATCAATTCGAACAAGTAGTTCCTGAGATTAGCGTGTCTGCGTCTACAACCAACAAACACACAACTCTTCAGCTATAAAGCTGAAAATAATATATAAGCTAAAAATGTAAATTTTATAATTAATAATAATATAATTATAGTTTATTAAAGGTGAAGAGTTTGTTTGTTTGTTTGGTAAGATTGTACAAATATATTTTATCGTAGAGTAAATAGTTACTTATGGTTAAGTAACTATTTACTCTATGATTTTATAATGGTATAGAAATCGTAAAACAATGCATTGAATTGAAAACAGATGGCGCCTGTACGCCATCTGTTGTAAATTTAATGTACTTACTCTTTTAGCCTCTTTAAATGCAAACCTGGTTTAGAACTTCATAAATTACAGATGTCGCTAGAAGTTTTACATACATGATACAGTAGGAAAGAGAAAGGTTAAATTTTTCTGGTAATTGTGGGTGGAACGTTTAAACCGCATTTAAATCGGTCAAACGGAAAAAAACTATACCTACCTCAAACTTCTTATTTTTTTTTCATACATATCTACTTACCTATATTATAAACTAGCTGGTGCCTGCGACTTAGTCCGCGTTGAAAAAGAAAAAAGTAGCCTACCTTGTGTCCCGTCTAAATGTTTATCTATAAATTTTCATGAAAATCAGTTAATTCGTTTAAGAGTTATGGAGGAACATACATACAATACCTGTTAAAATGTTAAACTTTTACTTGTGGAAGTCTCCATATTCTTCAATTTAACAATAATAAATAATATATTTCTTGTTAGCACATCGATTACTTTATTTTCCCTTTTTCAACATAACATGGTTATTCCTTCTGACAAATAATAATACAATCGTTTCCAAGGTTACAAAACCAAAGACAATTTAAAAATATTAAAACTAAATTAAAACCTTATCAATACCTACACTTACAGATTTATTATATTATTAGTATTATTGATTGATTGATTGATTGCACTAGTTGATATTGATTGAACTCTGTCTGCCTGTCTATTATTACCATTTCACGCTCTGACTACTAAACCGATCATCATGAAATTAAGCATTAATGTTGTCAGGGATACAGAAAAGGACATAGGGTTACATTTATTCCAGAAAAAAAATCTGTTCCCAAAGGATCTTCTTCTTTGCCTGGCCCTTTCCCACTTTATTTGGGGTCGGCCCTCCGTATCATGCGTCTCCAGGCAGCTCGGTCCCGGGTCGTCTCTTTGCTGATTTGGGCTTCCTTCAGGTTCTTATCTACGACGGATTCGGGGTCTTCCTCGCCCTCGGGATTTAGTTTCGATGTCTAGCACCTTTCTGCAGTGGCGGCCTTAGAGGGTGGCGAACGGGGCAACCGCCCTGGGCCTCGCTCTTGCAGGGGCCTCGCGCAACAACCCAAGCAAATTTGAAAAAATATGGTCCTTTAACTATATTTTTTTTATTTAAAACTTTTGATTTTGATACCTAATTATTTATGCAGGTTATAACATTAAAATTAATTGGGAAAATTAAAATAAAGGTAGTTAACTAATTCATTCATTCAAAACTTAATTGAAAAATTAATTATATAATTGTGCTTTAATCAAAGATTTTAGACTTAGGAAAAGCCGCAAACATCAATTTTAAAATTTATCATCTCTTTATTTGTTAGCCTATCTGTCGACCTTAACATAAAAAAATAATACATTTTTATTTCAACGCTGACAAAGTTGCGTGTACAAGCTAGTCTGAAATAATTTTTAATTTATTAATATACTAGCTTGCGTCCGCGACTTCGTCCGCGTTGAAAAAGAAAAACATAGCCTATCGTGTGTCCCGTACTTCTAAATGTTTATCTACCAAGTTTTATGAAAATCAGTTAATTCGTTTAAGAGTTATGGAGGAACATACATACATACAGAAAAAAAAATCTAAAAATCGTCAATTTAGTTTCAGTATCATGTATAGAGCCTATATACACGATATTCCTGAAAACAATGTAAATTACTCTATGACCGACCCCTACAGATTTATTATTAGTATTGATCGATTATTATTAATTTAGTAGTTTACTACTCAAATTTATCAGGCTATCGTTTAAGTAATTCAAGTTAAAAAATGATTGTTTAACAAAACAAAAACCCTCTTAGCGCCCGGGGGCTTCAGACGAGCGGTGGCCGAGGGCGGTTCCGTTCGTGTGGGAGCGACCTAATGACTAATTTACCAAATAATTGCCCTTGTACGAATGTAGGGTTACGATGCCATCAAGAGGGGATTACTTTGACAACACAAAAGATTCTTAGTGCCTCTTTTAAAAACCGTACTTTATATTTCAGTATTTGGTAAGTACTTAGATGTTAAGAATATATCCTTAATATTATAAAGAGGAAAAATTTGTTCATTTGCTTGCATTAAATAGGCTCTGAAACTACTGGCCGTTTTGAAAAATTCTTTCAGCTAAAGAAAGCTATATTATCAGCGAGTAACATATACCTAGTCCAGTATCCCTCACCTGGATTTTCTCTGATTACTAACAGGCTGAAACTTCGTGAGTGAGTAGCTTCGGTTTGACGAGACGTCCACCTTTTTCCTCTGCGAAAATTCTCGATAGAGGTAGCTAAAGTAACTACTTACTTAGCTAACTAGCTACTACCTATAACTATATACCTACTTAGCTGCTAGTTAACAGCCGTAAACAACTTCTAAGCATAGACCAGATCTAAGATCTACTATCTACTACCTACGGCTGTTAACTATAGCAGCCGTGAACAACTTCTAAGCAAAGACCAGATCTAAGATCTAACCGTGTAGCGAAGATGAGGCCTATGATGGAGCGAGTTCACCCAGAAGATGACTATTCACTTCAACTTTGAAAAGATTGTTTTAATTGTAAAGACATTTAATATAGATCGAATTTCCCCTTAGGTCAAATTCTATCCATGCTAAGCTGGGGCCGGTCGCTGGCAGGTATTAAGTAGGTAGGTAATAATGCAAAAGAAACCCCATAAAGTATAAAGATTATTCCCACAAGCACTTAGTAATATAAAATTGCAATAAGTAGTAATGGCAGTGCACTCTGCATTCCTTACAGAGGACTTGAAATAACAGCATGTGTGCTGTTATGTTTCGGTGAGTGAGTAATGCCAGAGTCAATTACCCCGATACCTTCCTTATCCCTTATCCTCAATCAAGTGTATTGTAGTATCGGTAGGCGTTGTTTGTGTTATAGGCGAAGGTAGCCACATTTTTTTTACAAGAGGATTCCATCATGGATACCCACCGGTCCGGACTGCTGCCCCGAGATGGTATTGGCGAAGACCTACCGATTAAGAGCAGGTACACACTAGGCGTTTTGAAGCGCGCGCTATGTTAACGCGCGCTTACTGTACCAGCTCTTACTGTAGGTACACACTTCATTCATAGTATGAACTTCTTAGAGCAAGTACACATTGAACGCTTGGCGTTGCGTTAGAATTTCATAGTTCTCAAAGCGCGTTAGCAAAGCGCGCGCTTCAAAAGGCCTAGTGTGTTCCTACAGTAAACCTCTTGGCGTCCTCTGCGTCCGCTATAAGGCAAAGTTGCGAGAACGGAATTCTCTTCCGCAACTCCACCGCGGGGGTCCGCAACCGGACACTGCTCATTGGGACAACGGCGTACCCGAACTGCCGAATGTTGGAGTAAATACTCCTTGCTATTATAATGTGTACCTCTGATTCAGTGTTCTTTTAAGAACTACATTTAAAATATAAAAAGAAAATATTATGTTGTCATTCTTTGTCTGTTATAATATTTCTTGAGAAAAATATAGAAGTTCAATATATACTCTTGTTTATTTTACAATAAAATTAAATAATTTCATTAGTAATCCCACATAAACTAAGTCCGAAGTGCGCCATGCCACTCAGGATGAAGCGGGCGGTAGAGTCCCCATCTACCGCCCTAGTCCCCTAGTCCTGTTGTACGCCAGCCGCCTGCGTCCAGTTCGTCGGCGACGGAGCGGATGGGACAGAACGGCGTCCTCCCTTTCTCTCTCCTCCGCCTCCTTCTGCGAGATTGCATCTTCGCAGAAGGGTTGAGTCGCTCGCGACCGTAGCCACCTACAATCAAGTGGACCGTCAGCTTCCCCGTTGACCTTAACATAGAAATAGATGCACGCCAGATGAATTAAAATAGCTGTAACATCCACACTAGCTGGCGCCCGCGACTTCGTCCGCGTTGAAAAAGAAAAATTTAGCTTATCCTGTGTCCTGTACGTCTAAATGTTTATCTACCAAGTTTCATGGAAATCAGTTAATTCTTTTAAGAGTTATGAAGGAACATACTTACCTACTTACATACAATACCTACACCTACAGAGTTATTATTAGTACAAAGCAGTGCGCCTATTTTATAAACTGCTACTTATATAAAAACTTATCATGAATGTTTTGTTGCGAAATTACTTAGTAATTCTGCATAGCATCAAAACATCGCCTTAATCGCCTACAATTAAACATAAACGCAATGTAACCTACCCTTAACTGAACACGAAAATAGTTTCAACGATTCGAGAGAACGGATCTTCCCTTAATTGCGTTACTTGCTTCCTTTGCGAATCGATTATTTACTCGCGAATTAAAAACCAAGTTAAATTTACATTTGAAATAAACCCTATCCTTTGGTCGTTAAGGTTGAATTTAGCTTGAATTTCCACTCACATATATGTTTGCGTTTTAGTGAGAACAGGACGGCTATACAGGGGGTTGGTAGACGACTCTTGTAGGGGTGTTTCTCAAAAACAGCGACGCCCCTAACCGTAAGGGTAGCTGTCAGTAAGCAAAAGATATTCGACTGGTTTTGACGTGATCTTGTTACCGGTTTTTTCACGTTGACGACGTAACGTTGACGACGCGTTACGTCAAAAAACTCGGACTTAATTTTTGAGATATTTCAAAGTGGATAGTGAAAGAGTTTGTGAAGTGTTTAGGTAATGTTCAAAGTTAAGGCGTTAGTGAACGAAAGGGGATATTGTTAACAATTATTGGTATGTATAAAAATATTTTAAATGTAAATACTTACCTATAAAGTAAAAATTTTACATTGAACTAAAGTTTTCATTGACAGGCCACCTTGATGGTATGTATGTATGGTTACCGTTGTTTATAAACAACTAAATGCAACCCCGGATGCAATTTTTCTGCAAATTATAAGTATATACTTACCTATAATAGGTAGGTAACCCAAACTATCGTCTTTTCACGCTCTATCGCTGTAAATTATTTATTTATTTATTATTATTATTATTTATTACATTTTTATTACTCTTTATATATACCATCGACTTTCCAACCCAACTTTGGAGTTGGAAAGTCGATGAGATGCAAAATTTCCTGATATTTAACGAGTCAAAAGGGTATAACAGACAGACATTTATAATACTTACTAGCTGGTGCCCACGACCAGAAAGGACATAATAAAGGTATTATTATGTCCTTTCTGGTGCCTCAGACAACGTGTATGCAAATTTTTTGGGTGAAATCGTAACAAACAAACTCACATTCACATTTATAATATTAGTAAGGATTAAAATAATTTTAGCGAATTTGGCATTATGATAACTACTAAACTATAGTCTACGTAAATATATGTATAGGGATGCCATGAAAACCAGCGTTGTACTGGCTATTGATTTACTATTGATTTTGTAACTACTAATTGATATATTATTTTTATTTACTAGCAAACCGTTCCCGGATTCGCACGAATATCAATTTTGTCAAATTTTTCTCTTCATTAGAACCATTCTAGAACTTTAAAGTTTTGCGCTTCTTTTTGACAAGTAAATGGTAAAATATACAACAAAGTAGATTTCCGCCCTCTGTCCCTATGTAGACACATATTATTATCTTGAAAACGGAATTTGATGCGGTTTTCACTAATGGACACAAGGAAGGTTTTTATATATTATACTTAGTAACTAGCAGAAACAAATTGCACCCATGTGCACCCATGAGAAGCCGGAAGCGGTTCGCTAGTATTAACATATATCCCTATTTTTATTTATATAACTTACTGATGTAACCATTTAATAGGAATGCAGTTTTGCTTCTAAATGACGTAATAGGCACAAAATAGGTTCTAATAAGTCAAATAAAATGGTTCAAATTAAGCATTAAAAATCCGCGTTCTGGATGAAAGGTACCCTATGTCCTTTCTGGTGTTCCAGACGTGTATGCAAAATTTCATGGTGATTGGTTCAGTAATTTTTGCGTGAAAGCGCGACAGACAGACAGAGTTACTTTCGCATTTATAATATTAGTAAAGATTATAAATCTTAAAAGAGATTTAGGAAATAAATTAATAAAGATTACACAACATAATTATTTTGGTACATTTTCATTTTTCTTATCACCAAAGTGTGTTTTTTTGGCTTGAATCCTAAATTTTGGCGATTGGAAATATTTACTATTTTAAACATAAAATAGCATCCCTAAATGTATTTTTTTATTTTCATTTAGTATATTAGGTTATATTAGACTAGACATAAGTTTAGTACCTACATTGGATGTTGCTTAGAGCTTTAAGCTCCTATAATGGGCCAAGTACCTACTAATTATTTTGAATATCGCGATATTGTTTAATGCCTGCCTTGTTGGTGGCCTTGAATAATAAAATAAAATAAAATCAACATATTCATTCAAATTCAGGTACGCGACGGCGAGCTAACCCCGCCATTAAAATACAGTTAAAATACAGTAAAACCATTTATTATATCGACAGACGATGGCAATGTATCGCGGACATTCCTTATACATATTATAAAACAAATATAAGTCCTACGCCGTGTGTCTGTCTGTTTATTCGCGTTAAACTCAAAAACTGCTGCACCGATTTTCATGCTGTTTTCAGCAATGGATAGAGTGGTTCTTGAGGAAGATTTCAGTATATAATTTACAAAGTTAAGCGGGCGAAGTCGCGGGCAGCAGGTAGTTTAAATACAAAAAATATTAAATTTAAATATTAAATTGAACACCACTATAACTAATTACTGATAAAGATTGCGTTATTATTAATATAGGTTTATTAATATCATTTGATTTCCAAATAGTTTTATTACTAATACCGAATTACACAAAAACGGCTCAACAAATTTGGATGAAAGGCACACAGATAGTTTATTAGCTGGATTAACATATGGGATACTTTTTTATTATGGAAAATATGCAAAGAAGATGAGACCAAAGCTTCGTCCTTAGGATTTTTTTAGACCTCTGCAAGTACAGTAGAGTTTAAAAAGACTCTATTGTACTTCTACAGCAAAGTTACTGGAAAAATATAGCTTTGGTGGAGTTCATATAACTGTATAGCGTTTTACTGTTCATTCAAAGATTTAAATCACAGATGCGCCCTGAGCTTCTGAAAACTGTCCACGTAGGTAATATGTCTGTATGCAACACAGACTATCTATGTCAATGGTATGCAACGTGAAGCGCTCACCGCTGTGTACAAGCGACTGAAGCAGGAAGAGTGAGCTCACTCTTTCCAACGATGACACATTTTCGGCCAAGTATGGCAAAGGCGCATCTGTGATTTAAATCTTTGTATTATTCGTCTTGCTTGTAAATTATTCGTCTTCTTCTTATTATTATTATTATTATTTCTTTTCTTTCATCTTGTATTAAATATCTTATAGTGGTATATGTATAGTATTAGACATATATAAAAATTTGCTTTGATTTTATTTAATTAGGAACTGTTTAGTTATAGGTATATTAACAATGAATATATAAAAAAAATATGGGTCTAGTTACCTGAAAATAAATGAATTTGAATTGCGCTCGTCAGTCAGCTGGCAGTGGTATATAGAACTGCATTTTAACTGTATGAAAAAGGTGCAATTTACATGCAAGTGTGTAGGTATGCAGTCGTTAGCAATGCACATATATACTTGCCAATGCACTGCACTGTTTAGTTGTAGTCAGGCCTGCACCAAAACTGCATCCTAACTGCAAGTTTGCAGCTACTCGTAGCTTGCAATCTAAATGCAGCAAGTATATATCTAACTATATAACTTTTAACCACCACCTTACAGAATACCACCGTGAAATAACAGCATTATGTGCTGTTGTGTTTCGGTGAGTGAGTAAGGGATGCCAGAGCCCATTACCCCATCCCTCCCTTATCCCTTATCCTTAATCCTTCTATGGTCGGCAGCGCACTTGTAGCACTTATGGCGTTGCTTGTGTTATAGGCGACGGTAGCCACCTACCATCAAGTGGACCGTCAGCCTGTCTGTCGACCTTAACATAAAAAAAAAAAAAAAAAAAAAACTTATATACTTAACTAGCTGGTGCTCGCGACTTCGTCCGCGTAGAAAAGTATAAAACGCCATCTACCGTATTTTGGTTTACCGATAGATAGATTTCCCGTAGGAATGAATATTTTTCCCGCGGTAAAAAGTATCCTATGTTCATCACGGATAATGTCGGCTTCTAATGGTAAAAGAATTTTTCAAATCGGTCGAGTAGTTTCGGAGCCTATTCTATACAAACAAACAAACAATCAAATCTTTCCTCTTTATAATATTAGTATAGACTAGCTGCTGCCTGCGACTCGGCCCGCGTAATTTTGTAAATTATATAGGTACCTTCCTCGAGAACCATCCGTTGGTGAAAACAGCATGAAAATCGGTGCCTTTTTGAGTTTATCGCGAACAGACAGACAGACGCGGCGGAGGATTTTGTTTTATAATATGTAAGGAAGGATATAAGGATAGCAAATATACACTACAATCTCATGAAAAGTTCCAAAACCATTTACTTATGTCATTACAAACAAGCAATTTCGAGACTTACAAAATTCGAAATAAAGACAAAGCCTTCAAATAGTTAACAGTCCGAACGTTTTGATGTCTCATTAACTTTTTTTTAAATGAAATTTTTAGCACTTCACCACTAAGTTGTAAAACGGCATTACAAAGTCAAATTTTCATAACCCTTTACTGCTAAGATGCGCCTTTTTAAAAGTGTTGTAAACGACCGCCTGTTACACCGTTACGAAACAAAAGGAAGATTACAATTTACAAATATTTTATACTTTTAGAAAATCTAAAGATAAGGCAAGAGTTTTTGGACATTCACATCTTACATACCTACTTAGTAAAAATGTTTAGTATATTTTTTGTTATCCAAATAAAATCTTTATAAATTATAATCAATATTTTTTACTTACAATTATTAAAATCTTGTTTTTTAGTTTTCCTGTTTATTAAATGATTTTATATATTTTATTTTATGTATTATAACTTATATTTGTAATATATATTATATATTTATTTAAGGCTAAACTTAAAAGTTTAGTAGGTACCTACGTTTGAAAATTTTATTCTGCTAATTAAAGGTAGATTTGAATTCTTATGATCCAGAGGGTTTTTACTGACAGACATAGACTTCCCTCATAATTTTCCAAAAGGACCGTTCACAAACACCCGGGAATTAGCGTCGACCAGCACTGCTTATTAAATCATTAGTCCAACTGTAGGTTGTCTTCCCATTCCATGGTCTCCATTCGATAATTTATAATAGTAGTCAGTATTTGTATATATTGGCAAGTGTTAATTTAATCATTAATCTTGACTTTCTTATGTTAGCGGATCTTTTTTATTCGATCTCGCAGGGTAACCCTGAACAATTTTTTTTTTGGACTATACTAGAAATATTTAGTTCAAACCTATTTCTCTATACATTCATTCAGTTAATATAAGTATTATATTCTATCTGCCGATAGAAATATTTTTTTGCGGTGATATAGTCTAACGTCCCAAACTGACAATCTCGTTTAAAAATGTTTTAAAATTACGCGTCGGTGTAACAGGCGGTGAGACGTCGATTAGCATGCAAGGGTTGGTTTCGTTTTACGATCCCATAAACTTTATAGTGTAGTGGAGTGGGCTCCGACTAGATCTTATCAGCGAGTGGCCATCTGCTCCACAATCTTGTTGCTTTTGACATGGTCACTTTTGAGGTTTACCCATACATGACACCGGTCCCTTAATTTGTTTTTTAATAAATTGTTTTAACCATTACATCTATAATCGACCAATACTAATAATAAATCTGTAAGTGTAGCTATTGTATGTATGTATGTTCCTCCATAACTGTTAAACGAATTAACCGATTTTCATGAAACTTGGTAGATAAACATTTAAATGTACAGTATACAGGAGAGGCCACTTTTTTCTTTATATAAAATTATATAAATACACAGTAATATTATAAACAGTTATATATATAACAGTAAAGTTTGTACGTTTGTTTGTATGCACGAGGTTAACAGACGCCAATAAGTACTAATATTATAAAGAGAGACGATTTGTACTTTTGGTATGATTGTACCTAATGACTTAACTCAAAAACTACCAGATCGATTTTGAAAATTCTTTCACCTATGGAAAGCTACATTATTAGCGAGTAAAATAGGCTATCTATACTAATATTATAAAAAGGAAAGATTTGATTATTCGTTGTTTGAATAGAATAGGCTCCGAAACTACTGGACCGATTTGAAAAATTATTTTACCATTAGAAGCCGACATTATCTGTGATGAACATAGGCTACTTTTTACCGCGGGAAAATGCTTCATTCCTACGGGAAATCTAAAATAAAAGTAAATACTAGCGGCTTGGCCCGGGAGATAGCGCCATCTATCCAGAATCGGTGAAGCGACTAACATGACAACTGCTCGGTGACATTTTTAGCGATCCATTCCACGGTAGATGGCGTTTTATACTTTTCAACGCGGACGAAGTCGCAACCACCAGCTAGTACCAGCTAGTACAATATAAAACCATTTTATAGGCCATTGGTCTCTTAATCAAATGGTTGTCTGTCTATACATTTATTTCTCACACTTTGAGTAAAATCGAATATTACGTTTGTATTTATAGGTAAGTTTATTAATAAATAATCCTCACAGGTATTATTTAAAAACATGTCGTAGGTAAATTGGTCTGTTTTCATTGCGAGGCGTGGCTTCGCGTGGCGTTTATACAGAAAAATTATTTATACTACTTACCCACATGTAATCGTGTTGGGAATTAATTTTAGTGAAGTGACACCTGTAGGCTATATTTTTTATCGATTCATTAAAAAAAATAAGGTTAACGAGACTCATTGTTACCTACTTTAATTATAAATGTGGAGCACCATTTTTTAATGCTAGCGACACACTAGTTTTAAGACGTTCTATTTATAAATTTCTATTTTTTTTAAATATACGTAGATGGAAAGAAAAAGAAAGATAAGTGACTTACCATCTGCATAATTATGGACTTCATATACTGAGTCCAATTTACTCAGTAGGTATCATTAAGTCGCCACGTGAAAAATTTGGAAATTTAAAGTATTTAATTGAAATTAATGACTAGAATTTAAACTATTTCAGTATCAAAAAGCAGAATGAGTTATTATGAATCCATAATAATATTTATGTGTTTCTGCAGTTACTCAAATAATATTATGAATTCAGATCATCACACATACATACGTAAAATTCATGGAATTTTCTCATACATTTTTTGCATGGAATGGGTTTTTATTCTGAGGCTTTACGAAGTTCGCCGGCTCAGCTTAGTAACTTTATAAATGCGAAAATTTGTTACTCAATATCTCAAAAACGGCTGAACAGATTTAGATTAAATTTGGCACACAAATAGTTTATTACCTGAATTAACATATAGGGTACTATATGTTAATTCAGGTTTTATCCTGTAAAAATGTTGGGTTCGTGTGGGATTATCAAGAAACAAACTAGAGCATGTACGAAGGTCGAGATGAAGCGTTTATTATTTTGCATACTAGCTTGCGCCCGCGACTTCGTCCGCGTTGAAAAAGAAAAAAATAGCCTATTCCGTGTCATGTACGTCTAAATGTTTATCTACCAAGTTACATGAAAATCAGTTAATTCGTTTAAGAGTTATGGAGGAACATAACAATACCTATACTTTCAGATTATTAGTATTGATGATATTGATATTTTCATTTTTTAACGCGGACGAAGCCGTGGGCACCAGCTAGTATGACATAAAACACTTGAATCCATACATATACTACACAATTATGATAATTTATAAGGTATAAATTCAATTAATTTAATGCTACGATTAAATGTATTAACGGTGGTTGCGTCAACAGGCCTCCAGCGTAAACTACGTGCGGCGACTGTAAAATTTGTATTTCCCAAATAAAACAAGTTTATCCACGCGAATTGCTCGTTTGATTGCAACTACGCTTTTATGATAAATTGATGTTTAAATGTACAATAAAATGCGCGCTATCGGTTTAGGTTATTTGGTAATGGAGACGGCCATTTTGTTTTAAACACTTACCACACCTATATCTATACTAATAGTATAAAGAGAGTGTATATTTGTAATGAATAAACTCAAAAACTGCTGGACCTATTTTAAAAATTCTTTCATTATCATAAAGCTACATTATCAGCGAGTAACATAAGCTATTTTCTATAAAGTTACGCGGGTGAAGTCGCGTGCAACACCTAGTTTATTAATAAAGTGGCGTGGCACTCTACAATAAAGTGGTGTGTGTGTGTTTTTCCCTTTTCCTTAGGAGTTAACATTTATTCTGTCTCATAAAATAAAAAAATATATATAAATAATTTATAAAACAATAATTTGTCTATGTCTTCGAATGATAAAAAATAATTTCGTATTAATTTCTAGGGGAAACATGACAAATTAATAAAAAAAAACTCCGGGTGGCTTAATCTGAAGATTGCCTTAAAATTTCATTAAAATCGATCGATGGGTGCATGTATTGTTTTTTAGTAATATATATACACACATATGGAATTTCATATAATATAATATTACAAAAATATGTTACAAAAGAAATATTTACTGCAAAAGTTTTAAATTTTTAAAGAAATCGAAATAGAGAAAAATTCACATCAACATTGTCTTGTGTTTCATTATTTATTCAATAACAGAGCGAACAATAGAGACGAAGCTTACGAAGCCCCCAATTTGGGCTAATGCCTGAGGGACACCCCTAAATAAGGCTAAGAACAATAAGGCAATAAGGCACTTAAGGGTATTGAATAATAAATAAAGTTGAACGTCTTAGTTAGTCTTATCCTGTGGGGGCGGTGGCGAATCGTCTTTTGAAACCTTCTTATCCCCGAATTTAACATCAAGATGAACTTAATAACGAGTATTAACAATGAAATAGGTAACAGTATTGTTGAACTCTTTCATTTCTTTTTTATTTTTAACCGAATCGGAATAGATCTGCATTCTTCACGTAGGTACAGTCGGCCGCATAAGTCGATTAACACATTCAAAAGTTCAAAACAACTAAACACTCAACTTACTTACTTAATTACTTACTTACTGAAGCTTTTTACGATCTTTTGTACGTAAAGTTTGGATCTCTAGTCGTGACAACGACTTATGGCGCGTTAAGTGTTTAGTTGTTTTGCATTTATGAATATGTTATCGACTTATGCGGCCGACTGTATATACTAGTGATGTGCCGGATCGTTAAAAATGTAGATCCGCGGATACGGATACGGATATCCGGCACATACCTAGTAGGTATGTACATAAAAGTCCAAGTTGACATAGGGACATAGGTATGGATTCAGAATTTTATTCATAAGTAGATTTTATATGATATACTTACTTACATTTTAATTAAAAAGAAAGAGTTGAATTCGAAAATACTGTCAATAAAAAATAAAATTATAAAATTATTATTATTTGTTTAAAAATGGCATATTATTATAATTTCTTTATTCTAATCGGGCGACCATCAGATACGCCATCTAGTTCAATGATGGAGAACTAAATTACAAATGGATGCAATGTGTTATCTTGTAGTCGTTTAGTCCAAGGTACAGAAGATAGTTGTGCCAAATGTCACATCCATTAAAAACTAATTTTGCACTTGATAGGCTCTTTTTTGAAAAAGATTATAGATAATATATACCTAAGGCTATCGAAAATTACCGAGAAGAACCGACTGTGCATGCCTTTAGCAATTTAATTTAAATTCTGGGCGATTAAAGAATTCATTTATTTAACATTTACTCTATTCAATCTATACTAATATTAATATACTAATACAAATACTAATACTAATAATATTATAAAGAGGAAAGATTTGATTGTTTGTTTGTTTGTATAGAATAGGCTCCGAAACTACTGGACCGATTTGAAAAATTATTTTACCATTAGAAGCCGACATTATCTGTGATGAACATAGGATACTTTTTACTGCGGGAAAATGCTTCATTTCTACGGAAAATCTAAAATAAAAGTAAATACAAGCAGCTTGGCCCGGGAGATAGCGCCATCTATCCAAAATACGGTAGATGGCGTTTTATACTTTTCTACGCGGACGAAGTCGCGAGCACCAGCTAGTAATAAAATATAGAGAGAAGATAACTCTTAATATATTCTTTTCAGAAGCGCAAAGATGAATCTCGAAAGGCTGTGAACAGCAAATATGGATTCGCCGGTGTCGTCACAGGACGACCGCGACATCGAAGTGAATGTAGTTTCCGGAGCAAGTAGTCCCGATATAACATCGTCTCCTACTAGAAAAGACCAGAAGAGTCCGTTCTTTGAACTGAAGAAGGATAAAGAAGAGAAGGCAACGGGCAGTGCACCGTACACCTCATTCTCTATCAGCTCAATATTAAATAGGACTGAGCCACGAAGAGAGACGAATGTCTTGGAGGCTGCTCTTGCCGCAAATCATTTCGGGAATGCCAATGACGCAATGCTGTCAAGGTATGTGTAAAGCGTCAAATTATTTTTTAACTAACAAATCGGTCGCGGGTTCGAATCCCGCTAGGGGTAAATGTTTGTGTATTTTTTTACCTTTAAGTATATGTACCTGAGTCATGGATGTTTTGTATTTATAATATTCCGAACGTCGCGACCCGAAGTTGAGTCGGCCCTGGATTTTGACGGAGTTAAAATATTCAAAAATTCTTTCGTAGCGGATGATTAATAGGTTATAAACTAAACCTATGTTCCAAATTTTAGCTTCCTACACTTAGACTTAGAGACGTAGTTTCGGCTGTGCGTCTATATTCAGTCAGGAGAGATATAATTGTACCAATTTAATGATATAATAATAACTTGAAAGTTTTCGGATTGAATTTCATGTAGATATCAGCGTTTGAAGTTAACGCAAAATGAGCGTACATTTTCCTCGACTATCAATAGCTAGGAGCTATTTAAATGTCGGTCAGTTGTAAAGTTCAGCTTGTATGGAGTACGGTAACTAGCCACTTATGTGTACTAACCGCTGTGTGGATATAATGTTCCGAATCGATTTGTATCTAGCCACAGCGGCCATTATGGAAACTCAATCTGCGAGACTGTTTCTGACCCGTTTGGATCTGCTGGCTACTTGATTATTAGTTTTAGTTACTGTTTCTTTAGGTTTATTTATTATATGAAGTGCTCATTTATGTTCAATTCGTCATAATCAACATCATTATCGTCATCATCATTAGCCTATAACACCACTGAGAGGGAAATAAGCCTGTTAAATTAAGTACTGACTGGTATTCCAGACAGTCATCAGTTCTCAACGTCTATCGAGCCTCTCTCTTGAGATCATCGATCCAAAGAGCAAGTGGCGTTTAGATCGAGTAATTTTCCTTTTTCTTCCTACACTCGCTTTCCTTTTTTGGAGAATCCTTAAGAAATGCATAATATAAGCCCAGGGTATTAAAAATTATGGGAGTAAAATCAGGATTGCCACACGGTATGCGTTACATTCTATTTTTGAATATTTTAGAATATCTCCTAATTTTTGAATGTATTTTATAATCGTATGTAAGGATTATTTATTAATAGTTTGTCATTCATTAATAGATCATGTTAAATAATTATGTTCTATTTAATTGTCATTGTGTGTCAGTGTCATACTTACTAGATATATTTTCTCTTGTATTTTTATTGCGATCAATAATGATCCCATTTATTCGTTCGTGCGTATTTATTAAAATTAATAAATGATTTATTTATATCGTTCGTAAGGAGTAAACTCCACTCGTGTATTTGAGCCCGATACACACAGTTTTTCTTTACATACAAGCCGAAGTTATAAAAACAAAATACTTACTCGCCAGCCCGTAATCCGTAAAAGAAGCAAACATGTAATCAAGTGTGGACTACAAGAAGTAGTTTCTCTTTACTAGGGTTTCAACGACCCCTTTATCTGGCTACACGGGGTGTAAAGCCCCCGTAGTGTGCTACGAATACGTTAAAATGGGCCAAACGATGTCTATTCGCTAACGAATTAGGGTGGGCCGGCCGCGTCTTGTTAACACGGCTGACTCGACGTGATTTGACGTTTCGTTTTATTTGCTCTGTCAGTTTGTTTGATTATTCTGTGGGATTTCGTAATGAAATGGCGGAACTAAATTCGGGTTACACGAGTTGTTTAAATTGAGTGATTCCATTATTGTTTTATCACTTTATATTAAGTTCTGACAATATATTGTGTATATAATATTCTACTAATATTATATTATATAACTAGCTGGTGCCTGCGACTTCATCCGCGTTGAAAAAGAATGTTTATCTATCAAGTTTCATGAAAATCAAGTTATTCGTTTAAGAGTTATGGAGGAACATACATCCATACAATACCTACAATCAGATTTATTATTAGCATTGATGATGATGCGAAAGTTTGTGAGGATGGATGTAAATGGATGTGTGGATATTTTTTACTCTTTCACGCTAAAACGTTTCAATGTATTTCGATGAAATTTGGCACTCAGATAGTTTACTTATTACCTGAATTAACATAAAGGATTATCCTTTTTATCACTAAAAATATGAAAAACTGGGCGCTGCTATCGCCGTGGCGGCGCTACCGTCGCGTCGTCACAGCGATAATGATGAAAATGATGCCTTATTGAAAATATAAGGCAAACATATCTACTTAAGTTATGACTAATCATCGCTAAGACTTACTTATGATGAATAATACCAAAGTAAGTTATTTTTTCGCTAATATCCCACCTAAGAATTGTTTAAAACCGCTTACAGTCCTACCGGTAAAAATTTGATATAAAAAAATATTAATGGGTGGCTAACTGGCTAATTTTGTGCTCAATTTTTAAATAAAAATGTATATCTTCTCGGCCCCCTTCAAGTGCCAAGTTTCCTGTTTGTCCCCTCATCTTAATTATGTCCGTAGCGACGCTAACATTCTGTAAACCAGTGTAAACGATCTGTCATTGTTGGCGCGCTTTTTTGACTTTATTTTTTTTACCCTCTCAGTTGTACAAAGAAAATATTCTTGTCGGCCTCTTCAGACTACTAATTAAGTAATTAAAAATACTAAAGCCCGAAGGGTATTTTTTATTTTTTTCCCTCCTAACGTAGCTTTTAGAAAAAAAATTAGTTTGTTTTTAATTCCGAATATTCTAGACGCTAATTGGCTACAATTTTCTCTTATTTTTCTGTTTAAAAATGGAATTATTTTGAAGTTACTTTTAGGAAAAATAATCTATCATTAAGTAATTATCAAAGGTAAATTGTATTAAAATGATAGGTAACTTTTGTTTAATTACCATGATAACATGATAACATGATAATTTTCTAAATAGTTGATAAATTTATTTTACCCACTGTCGCCATTTTTTAAGATAATTAAACTTCAAGATTTCTAGATACAAGTGATTTTCTTTTCCACATACCTAATGCCAACAGAATATATTTTATAATCTAGGCTACAATGTTTTTTTTTTTAAATATATAGGTTCTATTACTATTAAAAAAAGTGTGTGTGACAGCTCCGAAGCAGGAGTGGAATTTACTCCTTACGAACGATAAATAAATAATTTAATAAATACGAACCAACGAACAAACTGAAACTTCAGAGAAATAGGTACCGTGTAACAATTTTGATTTTACTCTGAAAATCTATCAATACCTACTAATAATAAATCTGTAAGTGTAGGTATTGTATGTACTTATGTTTCTCCATAACTCTTAAAGAAACTTGGTAGATAAATATTGAAACGTAGGTACCTTTTTTCTGTTTTAACGCGGACGAAATCGCAGGCACCCGCTAGTACTATAACAAATTGGATATTTAAATAAATTCTATTATTTTCATAGTTAACATAAGTAGTATTACATTCAAGCTGTACGTAATCTAAAACGCCATTGACAAAGGTTTAGAACGGACGTCAAGTTGACTTGCCTCGTTAAAGGCGCTTCTTGTTGTCAATCCGTCGGTCGAGTCTCATGAGAAGGGATCTTCTTGAGTAGGTTGATCCCACATAATGTGTTAGTGGTGTTATTTACGACTGTATCTACATTACATTTAAGGGGACGTCAAGAATTGTCTGGAAACTCGGTATTGACATTATATAATAATAATATAAATATCTATACTAATATTATAAAGAGGAAAGATTTGATTGTTTTTTTGTATAAGGCTCCGAAACTACTGGACCGATATGAAAATTATTTTACCATAACAAGCCGACATTATCCATGATGAACATAGGATACTTTTTATCGCGGGAAAATGCTTCATTTCTACGGGAAATTTAAAATAAAAGTAAATACTAGCGGCTTGGCCCGGGAGATAGCGCCATCTATCCAAAATACGGTAGATGGCGTTTTATACTTTTCTACGCGGACAAAGTCCCGAGCACCAGCTAGTATATTATATAATTAATAAGTCGAAATCGTTACTTTGAGAAATAATTTTATGTTCTATTAATAATAAATAAAATTTCTAGACAAACCAATAATGATTTACAGATATTGTTATCATGACGTGTTGTTGTGTGTAAATATGTATTAAAAATAAATAAATAAAATAATAAATAAATAATAAAACATTATCTGATTTTGCACACAATGTTATGAGTTACAAAATACAAAATTGAATAAATATTGTCAAGAGATACCTACATAAATAGGACATGGATTAATAAAACACAGTGAGCCCGAAATATCACTATAAAAATTATAATATAATAAGCAAATCATTTTTGTTAGGCATTGTTTTTATTTTATTTTGTAACGATTAAAGGGAAAAGGTGATGCGCAGACCAAGTCGCGGACAGTTACTAGTACTTACATTATAATCGGGGATGAAAAGATCATCAGACAGACAGTAGATATGTGATTTTGTTATATGAACATCGAAGCAGAAAATCATATAATACACACTGGGCTTACGTGAAAAATATTTGGAGAAAGCGTATTGCCTCAAATATTTTATTAACCCCAATGAACCCACCCTCCTATTTAACGAAACTAATAATAGTAAATAACAATAACTGAAGTAAATCGACGCGAAATCTTAGCTAACAGTCCTGAGGGGCGTTGCTCGTGCGATGTACCCGCTATCCGCTCGTAAATATAAATATTTTAACGTCTTTGCGCTTGGTACAATTCTGAAGATTGCAGCGGGAATTATTTTAAATATCTTTATCTTTTTATCAATCAATACTAATAATAAATCTGTAAGTGTAGGTATTGTATATTGTATGTATGTATATTCCTCCATAAATCTTAAACGAATTAACTAAGCCTTTCTTACTTTACTTTACTTACTTTTTTCTTTTTCAACGCGAAAGAAGTCGCAGGCACCAGCTAGTTTATGTAATAAAATCGTAAACAAACTATTTCATAAAAGAACCCTTTCCACAAGTAACATGTTAAAAAACCTGTTGCTACCGAGTTAAAAAAATGGATTTTAGAATTTTTGTCTGTACTTTTGCGCACGCTAATTTCAGTGCGGTTTTCACTGATGTATTGATAATTACCTGGATTAAATTATGGGATACTTTTCACAAATATTAGGTTCCTTTTCTGTTTGCCAAATAGAAAAGTACAGCGTTTATACAGTTTAGGACACCAGATAGTATTGCTACATAAATATTATAACTTGTCAGCGTTGGACCCCAGCTTAGACAACATGTGAAAATATATGCTATTTATAAATATTATTTATGTGCTATAATCCCTGCTAATTGCTAATGCACAGGAACCTTCTCACATCTCACATGAACATCCTCTTGACGTCTAATAATATTTTGTATACAAGAAAGGTTCCAAAATAGAACATCCGAATATTTTTTGTTAGAAGCCTGTTAGAAGCCATTTTTTGAACCGTTTAGTAAAACTTAAAATAAATTATGAAGTAATGGAATCGCAGTATTCTCATGCCTTCATAAGTAATAAGTTCATAAGTTCATAAGTATAAGTTTCATAAGTAAGCCTTCATTTTTGAATTATTATTATTTTGATAAATTTTACTCGTTAGCGCTCAGCGTATGATAAGTGACGCGATCGGAATTCAATTAAACGCTATAAACTTATCACTCGGTCCACACACAAAGTCGTATCTTGGAACGCTATATAGGTACGTGTTTAAGTTAGGGGAGGTACTTACTTACTTATCGGTTTAGGCGGTTTGATATAAGGGTCTTTGATATTGCTTTTAAAGGAATGCGTCTAAGTATTTATTTTATTTTCTTTTTATAAAGCCGCTGTCTATAAAAGCATTTGGATGTGATTTCGTTTATCTATTTGGACATATTTAATAAATTGAAATTAAATATTATCGTAACAAAATGTACAATTTTAAAATTTTAATGTTTCTTTTTCTTCTAAATTTTCAATAAAATGTGTTAATATATATTTTAAATATTTGATTTGGAAAATATTAAGATGTCAAAGAGACAAAAATTTGACGTGCAAATGTCAACCGCAAATAGAATTTTAATTCACTGAAATTATTTAGTTTTAATGAATTTATTTATTAAGAATGATAAGAAAGTTAATACCTACTTTATGAAGGAAATCAAATTTGATCGTCTAGTGTTAGGTATAGTAGGTACATGGATAAATAAGGACAAAAGTGTTTATTTACATTATCGCCAATTTCTAAACGAAAAAGGTATAGTTGTTTTGGCTGTTTATATTAATAGTCAGTCAGGACCAAAGATTTTATAAGTTTAGATTACAAGTTTTCTATTTGCGGAACCTATAATATTTAATTCACTATACGCTGCCTGCTTTAGATTTGTAGGACTTATTTTTATACATTCATGCGATTTTTATGTATTGATTATAGTTTTCTATAATCAATGCATAAAATCGTGAAGACCCAAAGATTCTGGGTTATACGGACCTAAGTACATCATTCAAGTTGACAGTCGGGCTTTTGTCTCGGTAGCTATAACTCGTTTCATCTGTACAGTGACAAACTATAGAGTCGTCGCGAAAATATCTAAAGGCAGCTGAGAAAAGTAAGCCATTACACGCCTTAGTGTCAGCTCGTTGCAAAAGTGAAAAAAAATATCAATGAGAGCTTTTAAACGCATCCGAGAATACTTCCCTATCTGTTAGGCCAACAAAAGGCTCCCGTGTCGCCTCCACGGACAACGGATACAAGTAAACACTTTAAACCATAAAAGAAAGCACAAACGCCATTATTAGTAACAAGTGAAAAGTGTCGGGCGACGCGCCGCGGCAAAAAGAGGACAGTTGCTGGGCGCATCGATTTTTATACCCCCCGGAGGGAGGCGGGGTTAGCAAGCCAGCCAATCAGAGCGCGGTGAGCCGACCAATCACGCGGCTTCTTGCTTCCTGCCTTTGAAGGAACCAGTACTTTATAGTGTAATGGAATTTTCGTTTGAAAGTTCCCTCGACGGGCGGGCAGGATTAACATTCGGAGCCAATGCAAATTGGTTATACTGTGATCTCTTCCAGACTTTTCGTATTGATTTTCATTGAGAAGGTATTTTAATTGTGTGGACCATTTTTTTTTAACACAAACTTTTATGTTTTATTTTCGAAAGTCTATCCGTCCTCTATGCGGGATACTAAACACTTTTGTAATAAATACTCTACTAATGGACTTAGTAAATATAAGTGTTTGATATTTATTTTCCATCTCTACGTATAAAACACTTGGCGTCTGTCTAATATCGCTTCATTCTTCTATACTACACAACGGATTTTGATGCAGTTTTCTCTATGAATTAGAGAAATATATTTCAAAAAATATGTTAAATATTTAGTGGTGGCAGAGCACACTAAGTTTTGCAGTCAGTAGCTTACAGAAGATCACAGTGATATCGATAGATAAACGCATGGCCGAGACATATTTTTTCGCATTTTTTTTTAACTTGGAACAATTATAGCATAATAGAATTTAAAAAAAATTAAAAATGCTGAAGAAATATTAATTTGTGAATAATACATTCAAAAGTTCTTATGAAAGTAAACGAATTAAATATTTTCTACAGTAGCACTACCATGACTTGCTATCGAAATCTTACGTTAGTTTACTTCTGTCGATAACGAACCTTTCACCCTTCAATGTGCTAGTGGATGATTTTACTACTAACGTAGTGGTACCGATTTTGTATAGAAATGTCAAGTTAAACGTTAGTCGGTAATGGTCGCTAGCGACTACATTCGATAGGTTTTTTACTTATGCAACTCATGTTACATGTTTTAGTTCTTTGAGTGACCGCTAGAGGCGCTGTACAATTTTTCATACAAATATTTTACGTTCTCGTTCATCTCTCGCTAGCGATTTCGGTAGTCATAAACTCATGGTAGTGCTACTGCTACAGAAAGTGTTACGCAGCTCTACGCTGCTCCTACGCGGCTCTACGCTGCTCCTACGCGGCTCTACACAACTCCTACGCAGCTTCTACGCAGCCTCTACGCAGTCCATTCCGATACGTAGCCGACAGCTACGTACAAAATAATAGTATAATGTGGAAACGAGCGCTAACTACTAAAAACATGCATTGTTTAGTGAAGAATTTACAAGAAATAAGACAACGCAGTTACTTTGAAAAATAAAATAAAATAATATATTACTTAAACATGCAAAAGACCAATTTGTATTGTTTAGAATTTTCGTTAAATTTGGTAATAGAAACTCCAATAAATTAGAAATTAGGAAAAAATTGATTTCGTATTGAAAAATATTTCGAAAACAGCTTATTGGGCGCATATGAATTCTGTACCGATTAATTAATAAGTTAACGTCTTAAGTTAAAAAATTGTATTATAAATATTTTTTTTGTAACTTATACTGTTCTTATGGTAAAAAAACATAAAACCATAATTGTTATACAGGCCTGCGGGCGCTATCGAGCTGCCTACTTGTATGAAACATTTCATAATTGTGAACTTTGAAGGTCAAACGTCAATGTCATTTGCCCAAGTGAATCCCATAACGTGACTGACATTAGGTATGGCACAATACAGCAAAGTATTTTTTTAAATATACAATATTAACCTTATTGCAATGATTTATCATTCAAACTCCTTTGCATGCCGTGACGTGCCGAAGCATGCACGTGTATTAGTGCAGCCGGGCAAAAATATCGACACAGCATCGTCACTACACTCCCATGAGCATAGTGCTGCAATCTCCTTTGTTCCTACAATCGATACTCGTGGATACACAACAACGATCGAGCCGTAAGCGAGAAAGCTTCTGGGACTCACAAAGAAAAAATGGCGCATGTTTTGGCTAAGTGTAAATTGATTTATTACTTTCAATTCTATTATTTATTTACGCGTTTTTCTCTCAGCTAGGGTCTTGCGATAAAATATTGATATATTGTACAAGTTTTTTTTATAGCAAATTCGTGACTTGTGTATATGAATTTTAGTTTATGTTTAGTATAAAGGATGTGGTAGGTTGCTATCCGTAAATATCTTAGTATCCGCTGAGAAATTATTTTCAAAAATTTCAATACCGTGCTAAGGACGGGGGCGGGTCGCTAGTATATATATTCTGCACCTGTAGGTATACATAGTATAATTTAAATTCGCTTTCCGCGTCTGTCTGTTTAATAAAATACGCAACGGATTTTGATGAGATTTCTCACCTCAGACAGAAAAAAAATTAAAGGAAGAATTAATATCATGATAAAACCCGAGTAAAAAACATTAATATTTTGCAACCAGGTCGCCGAAACTCCGCTAACTACGTCCATACCAACAAACGGATTTTGTTAATAAATAAATACCTAAATGATATTTAGTGTATTTCTTTTAATTCTAAGTTATATAATATATTTACATATTATACAAAATAAAGCTTCGGTCCCCTAGGCAGGGTCTCATGCATAATTATCATATAATCTATATAAATAAAAATGAAACCCTAAATGTGTTGCTAAGCGCAAAACTTGAGAACGGCTGGACCGATTTTAATTCTGTCTTCACTAATGGGTAGAGGGATAATCAGGGAAGATGTTCACGTAAAAAAATGCAAGCCAGGCGGGAGCGGGTCGCTAGTGGTTAATAAAAATATTAAAAATCACAATTTTTTTACAGACTGGGTCTTATATCGCAATGGAGCGCTTTGGCAGGACGGTATGGAGGTCTCGTGCCAGCGCCCTGGTATTGGCAAAGACCACAGGAGAGATCTACTCCACCTAGAGGTTAGTTATAACCTTTTCTTTGCATGCTTCTTTATTGAGAATATGATAGGAAAGAACCTATGTATTTTGTGTATGGCCTTATATACGTAACCTTGCAGACTTTGTTCGAAGAAAGAAGAGGAGAGTCATTATTTTGAGTAAATAGTGCATCCCTTAATCACTTAAAATTATACAATCAGCACATGTGCTACTATTTCACGGTGGAATCCTACTAGGGGTTGGTTACCGCTGCACGGCTTCACCACTACTTAAAAGATGTCATTCTAAACTTGCAACACAATAATTACTTTTTAATTCTAGATTCGATCAATAGATGGCGCAGTGCGCAGTGAGCAGTGCCACTGCTTTATCGTTATGAACGATATTATATCATTGTAACATAATGATCTGTGCACTAATAAGGCGTCACAAGTGTCAATTTCCGAGTAATCGATTCACATACCATTGATTGTGTATCGGATTACTGCCGTGATTCCGTAGTAGGGGCGTTCGCGTTTAACCAAGCGATATAGATTTAATTATATTTATTACCAACTTGTTTTCAACTTTAGACATTGTTTTATTATATCTTAACGAGCCCATAGAATTAGTGATTAGGATGTTTGTATTTACTCTCTGTCTTAGAGGTCTGTGGTGTTGCTTGTGTTATAGGCGGGGGTAGTCACCTACCTACTTAAAGGTATCTAAATTAAAATTATCTAATGGAGAGAAGACAAAGGCATTTTACCTTCTGCTAAGTCTATAATTCTAAATTACATACATTAAAGTTGGCGGTCCACTTAATGGTAGGTGGCTTAAGTACCTATAATACAAGCATAAAGGATAAAGGAATACTTATGAAAGGATAGGACAAAAAGCTCTAGCATCCCATGCTCTCTCACCGCAAAATACCAGCACACACTATTATTTCACGGTGGTCCTAATGACTGGGAAACTCAGTGTACCCTGCCACTACTCTCAGAACCAGAGCCCACTTTGAAAAGTTCATTTCCAAAGTTGATTCTGCCGGGAATCGAACCCGGGACTCTATAAGACAGAGAGTTGAAGCCAAGCACTCTAACCACTCATCCAACAATTACTCATGCTTATACCAAATTTGTGTATTACGCCGAACTTTTGAAAGCACCAAACAATCTAATTCTTTGCCTAACATTTGTTGACCTAAAAATCATTTCAAATTAACCTCGCAGAAACATCGCATCGCAACAAACAAACAAACAAACACACACACTCCTAAACAAGCAATCGTCATTTCGCATCTCCGCTCTTTCAACCCCGTTCATTTCGCTTTAATTTTCCAAAACCCATCTGTAGGCGAAACAAAAGCTACGCCATTTCACGCGGTCCAAACCGACCGAACAAAGCTGCCAACGTGCAAGTTATACATATAGAAGACGAGACAAAACTACAAAGCTATATCCGTCCCTTTCTGACGCACGCAAATCTCTATGTTGAAAGTTGTCGCGTGAAAAGCGATGTAGATTTCGCGTTTGGTAACATGTCGCGTGTGGTTGTTTTAATTTTCGAATGCGGTTTGTTCGGATTGCTGTTGTCTTGTCGGTGATTTGACAGTCCTTTATTTTTTTAAAGTTTTCAGTAGACTCGGTTACATTCGGTTTAATGCTAACATTTTTTGACGTGAATACGTAAGTCTTTAAATTTGTTTCTATAGTGGGAGGCAATTCAGAAAACTGATGTGATGACGCTCTATATCTACTGTAAGTTCTTGAAGAGTTGGTTTTCCCGCAGACTACTTAATTCTACAGCATTGGCTCAAGGTTACCATAACATGGAAACAGCATCGAAGTAATATGCCATATTATATCAAATTTCACATCAAACGAACCTGTGGACGTTAGGGAATTTGCCTTTAAACAACTAAGGGTTGTGGATCTTAAAGCGCCTGAACGGAACTTCATAAATTATAGCTATGAATTATCTCGATAACGTCAACCTTCAAACAAAAATAATATTGTAGTGTTATAAGTTTGACACACAGGTCAACCTTATAACACCCCTGTTTTACGTCGGGCGTCGGGGGTTAGTAATTTATGAATAAGAACTTTAATCCGATTATCTAAATACAAATAAAAAAACGTTACAAAATGCTAAAAATTCCCACTGGAAAGCCCATATTTCCAATAATCGTTTTAATGAAGCTGCCAATTTAATTTTCGAATCATTTCGATAAATGATCATCACTACTTAACTAGATTCCAAACAGTTTGAAAATGCGAAAATGACGCGAACCGTGTCATCAGCTCTGTTAAATGAATCACTACAATCAAATCCAGAACGGCGTCTGCAATTTTCGTTTTGCGGTTAAAATCACTTTTAATGTGATAGAACTACGGTTTAAATTCATTTGCACTGGTTAAAGCTTTTAAATTGCTTTCAAGTAAGTCCAGTGTAAAATGAACTGCGAATTAAAGATTTACCGTCGGTTTGAGAGGTCTTCTTTGTTTGCAGTGATTCCAATTGATTTTAGAAGCCGTACGCAGTAAATCCTTTGTTTGACCGTTGCTTTGCTGTTTACAATCGCTTATGAGTTAAGTAGTTTTGTTTATTATGCATTTGAATATTATGCAATACTTATAAATTAACGAGTTTAGAGAGAATAGATTACGTAATATGTTGCATAATGGTTGCATAGATATAAACTATTCGGTTCTTTTCTGGTGGCAGTAGTCATGAGATGCGATATAATTCGTTATAAACCTGTCATTTGAATTTTATTAACGTCGCTTAAATATACGCTCAAACACACAAACAACTCTGTCCACGACACAGCCAGCCACACCTCATTTTTTTACTATGCTTTGCATATAGTTAAGATTAGATAGAGTCGTTTCTGAAATGCCTTGGTGGAATCGACCACCAGCTGTTTCCATTCTCGAAATTGTAGGGTTGTAAGAGCCTCTATTTAGTCTGTGCACCGGCTACAAGACCGGCTACGAGACCTCTTGCCATCCACTCTTCCAACCACTACTAGCTTCTCCAAGTTTTCTGGTTCTCTGCGGGCTATGTGCCCAAAGTAATAGAGCTCTTTGATAACAAGAACTCTTTGATAGCAAGTGGCGGCTAGTCTTGTCCAAATCGCAACCTGTTTGTCCTCTTGGCCGTCCATGAAATGCACAACATTCGTCCCCAGCGCCACATTTCAAAGGCATCTATCTAATCTATCTTTTTGCTCTCCAAAGATCGAAACGTCCAAAATTCAGCGCAATACAAGAATATCAAGAAGACCAACGCATACCTACAGTTTATTTCATTCAAATAATCCCTCAAAATGCTTGGTCACGGGTGTTAAATACGTACACAAGGGAATATTGTATTTCTTAATTGGATAATGATATCTGTATTACGTTTGAACGCGTTGATTTATCCAATATCTAATAGAAACCTTGTGACCGCAATCCGAGTTAATCCGTCTATCTTTATTTGATCTACTTTCTCCACTATGGACATGCTTCTCTACAATCGAGACAATACATTTAGCAGTTATTATTTTGACATTACAAGCGGACACTTCAATTTTATGTATTTATATAGATTAACACAATTAATAGCAACAATTTGTTACAGAAGACTCGACGACCAATGAGGACGGATCAGCGGGTGGTTCCCCTCGTCCTCGTAGTCCTCCGAGAGCGCCAACTCCTCCATCGCCATCCCGTTCATCGCCACGTTCACCGCGTCTCCATCCCGCACTTTATCCTCAACAGCAAGACGTCCAAGACTCAGACCCAGACGTAGACGAAAGCGATGACTTCGATAAAGACGAGAAACGCGATCCAAATTCAAGTCTTGGCAAGCGAAAGAAGAAAACCAGGACAGTATTCTCACGTTCCCAAGTGTTCCAATTGGAGTCGACATTCGACATGAAACGGTACTTGAGCAGTTCTGAACGCGCAGGATTGGCTGCGAGCTTGCATTTAACAGAGACTCAAGTGAAAATATGGTTTCAGAACCGACGCAATAAATGGAAGAGACAGTTGGCGGCCGAGCTAGAGGCCGCTAATATGGCGCACGCGGCGCAAAGATTAGTACGCGTACCGATTTTGTACCACGAATCAAGACCGACATCTATGCCTCACACACCTTTGCCGCTACATCCGCAGTTTTCGAACGAACCCAGCGTGTATTTTCCCCAACAAGCGCCTCAGCCGCTTCAAGCGCTTCCCGCTTCACCGGTCACGTCTAGAGCGCCGCTTTCTAGCCTCGTCTAGTGTTCGCTTGAATCCGTGTGCATGACTGACAACGCGGATGGACAATTTTAAAAAATACATTGTCTGTGGTGATGATTTTTTTTAAACAGACTAGTCATATCATGAGTGTCAAAATGCCAAATCGTTCAAAATAGTGAATTAATTTTAAGGATTTAACGTTTCAATATTAAATTAATCTTGGTTAGATTAAGAATTATTATGATAACGTACAAAATCATTGTCACTCCATGTTGTAAATAAATGTATATAATATTTTAGTGGAAATTAAGTATCTTGTATCTATTTCTGTGCTCTATGGTAGGTACCTATGTAAAGTGTATATATAATTTTAAGTGAATGTATTGGGTACTAAAAGAACTGATATCTAATATTCCTTTTAGTTATTGAAACGTGGCTGGGATGTTGATATAAATAAAATATATAATATATTTGCAAACAAAATTTGAATATGCTCCTAATAAATTCAAAACCAACTAAGTAATAGACACTCACCTGTTAGATTGATACTCTCTAAGCGGAACGCAGAAAATTCGCATTTAGTTACGGGTAATTCTCCGTAACTCATTTAGTTCATTACAATCAAACGAGGGAAAAACGCGTAAGCGCCGCATTTTTCATGGCGCTTTCGACCTTTTGGCCGCGAACTTTAGCGTAATGTAACAATGGAACAAATCATGAATAATTAGCAGTGAAAAATCATATGATTTTAATTTTCATATATCATCCCAGGGCCCCTAGCCAAGAGCACAATGCAAACGGGAGCGTTACGCTTATTAACGAAACGATAGAAAATAAAGCCCGGTGATTGGTTGTTGTAACGCCCACATAAAATTTTGACAAATCACCGGGCTTTATTTTCTGTCGTTTCGTCAATCTACAACGCTCCCGTTTGCACTGGGTGCTCTTGGCCAAGGGCCCTGCTATTCTATCTCGCAATCACAGCGATTGCGATATATTATGTCACTCGAAGAGTGAAATTGTGCGACGATCGTGCCACTGTGAAAGACTTACCGTATTTGACAAATAATTTTGTTACGGTCTTGTGCATCTAATGGACATAGAATAATAAGAATTTCTACTGAACACCTTCTGAACACAATTTAAACGTTAAGGGGGTACAAATTAATTTGGGTTAAATCAATGGGTCTGTAACTTAATTTTTCATGCGAGTCAGACATCTTTGACGTCTCAGAAAATTTCATCTTTTCTCACCCCCTCCCTGGCTACGTTCTTGTATTGAGTTGTATATTTGTGAATAATTTCTTTTAAATATTTATCATTTACCTAACATTCCTTGATATACTTAGGTGTTTATTTAAGCTTTTTCGGCCACACATCATGTAAGTAAATATTATAAATTGCGATTCTCAATTATTTGGTTCGTGGTATATTTTAAATTTGAAGTCTCTTCACCTCTCAACCCATTTACCAGTGTTTGCAGTAAGTAAATAATATTATTATTATGTTCAATGGCAACACTTTAAAACTGATATATTACGAGTAATAATAAAAGTTTAATGCGACTAAATTATACTAAAAATAAATCATTGGAGCTAAAGAAAACATTATTTTCTTTCGCATTGGAGCTGTTTTCTGATGTTCTTTAATATTTTTGATTCTACGCGCCGATAATTCCTATTTTCTGTTACGGGATAGTCATTGGTCAAGTCATCAATCTACTACAACTATGGACTTTGCGTCACAAACGCCAAAGCGGCACATAAAAAGTACGCCTAAAACGGAATCATGGCGTCCTTTCGTGCCTTCGTGCGTTGTTGGTAAAATGTGGTAACGACCAAGTTCTACTATTGATTTTAAACTCGCAATGTGTTGTGACGTATCAGTCACATTTCTTGAAAATAACAGATGTTTAGTTGGTTTTAAATGACAGATGACAGAGATTATACTCCACGCATATGTCATTTTTAATTGTTCCATAAAATACATAGTGTTTTGTATGGCATGGCATGCGAAATCCATAGTTGTAGTAGATTGATGGGTCAAGTGAAAAATTCAGGTTACGGTGGACTTAGCATAATGCGTACGTTGACTTACTGTATTTTATATTAATATGTTGAATGCATGAAATGTTCAACGATAATATGACCTGACCGCACTTTGTAATACGTCCTGATACTTTTGAAGAGAGATTTATATACAGTGGACCCCCGATAATCCGGCCCCTGCCTAATCCGGCGCCCCTTTTAATCCGACATGTCTGTACATATTATTATATTTTTATTGAATATATTTTTGACAATATATTTTGGACCGCTTAAATCGTTATGAATCTTTCAGTAGTTTAGCAAGTGAATACGGCGTAGGCCGATCTACAATTTATTACATTTAAAAAATCGGTTGTCTTAGGCAGTACTCTATAATCCGACAAATTCGATAGTTCGACACTGTCCTGAAAAACGTTTGTCGGATTACCGGGGGTCCACTGTATTATAGCGAAAATGAGGCCTATGATATGAAGGAGCAAGCTCACCTAGAAGATACTTAATGTTCACTTGAACTTTGAAAAGATTTGGGTTATATGAGCTCAGAAGTTCCAAAGCTTGACAGTGGGCATTATAGAGGATGTTTCAAATACTTTAAAATTGAATTATTTTAACCTGTTACCGTCAAATAAAGAGAAATCATAAGTCGCAATTTATGCTATTATGTTCTTGTACAGATATATAAGAAAAATTAGCACAGTTCGTGTCTTATATATATAACGATTTATGTTTAATATCTGTAAAGATGTGTTGCCAATATTATGCTTCGATGTAATTTTGAAATATCGCTAGCCAATTAATAATAAAGAACAATAGATGATATTGTGTATATGTAGATATGTTACGGTTAACGCTTTTATTAAACCTGCACGGTAATCTATATATTATATACTAATTTATACTGATATTATAAAGAGAGAAAATTTGTATGTATTTGTAGGTATAACTAAAAAACTACTGGACCAATTTTAAAAATTCTTTCAACCACAAAAAGCTACACTATCAGTGAGTAACATAGTTACGCGGACCAAGTCGCGTGCAACAGCTAGTATTGAAGAAATGGACTGTTTAGATTTTTTATGTTGTAACTAAATATCCAATTTTTTTACAGATTTTGCCTTATTATTTGGTACATGTCTTGTGTCCATTTTCTAATATATGTGTCTAAGGGCCACTTTCACCATCTGTCAAGTAGGCTAACCGTCATTTAAGGTCACCTCTCACCAAGGATAATGGAGCTGATATATTTTTGTTTGTACGGTAAAAGTCCCAAACATTAAAAAGAAAATAATAAAGAAAAATCGCCTATCGAATGATGCACTAAACCGAGCACATAATTTAATAAAACATAAAATTATATCTAGATGTAAGTAATCAACTAATAAGTACTTGTAGTTGGTGAAAGAGGCCCTTAATATTATGTTATATTTTTTTAAGAATATATAACAGTACCTAAGACTGAAATATTCCAACTCAAATATAACGATTCAGTTCAGTAACATATCTACAATATATGATATCATTTATAAATGCTTAATTAATATTAATGTTAATTATGGATAAGTAGTTGAGAACTTCTCTTTGCATTGTAATAATATGTGCTGGGGTAAGGTGAAAAATTAAACGAAGTATGCAACTTTATACGTTTTTCTTATCAATAATCCCTGACATCAATTTAATAACAGCACAAGTGCTGTTGTGCTTCTATGTGTGAGAAAGATATGAGGAACACATCTATGATCTCATTGTGCTCGCATGTTTTTTGACGACACTAAACTCGTATATATAATTATATATAGAGTTTAGTGTAAAGTCAAGGTACAAAAACGTTCGTCACTTTTCAAGTCGTATCATTTATCAAGTCGTAGACACTTAGTACCTTTTGAAACTGAAGAACTAAGCAGGCAACTGATAGACGTTTGAAAGAAAATTTTGGCACGACTGACGATTGCTCTGGTGCATGCAAATGTCGACTTTAAGGTGACGAACGTTTTCTTACCCCGACTGTACCTACTGCCTAAAAATTTAAAAAATAAAATATCTAGGTATTCCAGAAAGTTCAACTCCAAAAACTTCTAGTTCAACTCATAGTTGAACCAATTGGAAAAAAGAATTCTTAGTGCGATTGAGGATACTTTTACCATTTCGAGCAGTTATTGCGAGACACGCCCCTCCTATCGTATTAGTATAGTAACCTATAGTAGGATTAAGAAGGAATAATATGGCATAGGGTTTTGGCAACTGTACTCACTTACCGAAACACAACAGCACTAAAACTGTTATTTCACGCACGGTTGTCTTTTGTATTTACCGTGACCGACGAAGTTACAGACTACGTTTATAAACGTAATCTCATTGGTCGAAAAAGACTAGTTAAAACAATAAAACACAGATTAAATGAACGATTGATATCATATAAGTTCCCTAAAAATAGGGTAAAGTGGTTAAACGCTGACACGCGTAGGCGTTGTGTGTGAGTGACCACTTCCGGTGCTTCCGGCGAGCAGACACCGTTTCCGGACAGGATGTTTGAGGGTAGATTTGAACCGGAATCGAAACCATTGGAATTTTACTAACACTTTATAGAAGTTGGTAAGTACGACCAACAATTTCAAAATTAAAACGTCATAGGCATTAGGTTGAAAAAAAATGTCAATTTATTATGAGTATGGTAAATACTTAAAAGAGATCGCCCCCGGCTTCGTTCAGGTACACTTTTCTCTGTCTGTATGTCTGTATGTATGCGTTAATCGCGGAAATATGTGAACGGATTTTGTTCCTGATTGTGTCAATGGAAAGAGAAAAGGCTCAGTAAAGCGTGGCCGGGATCAGCTAGTTGTTAATAATGGTGAATTTATTAGGTGCTTAGTGTCAATATTGTTAAAAAGTGACTTTTTTCTCATTAAGCTATCAATTTAATTAAGTGGTTCCTGATATTAATTCGATTATTGCCTGATCCTCGTAAAATGTTACAAAACAGACGTTTTATCGTGCAAACGACACGGCATCACGAAAGTCGGCCCATTATCATAAAGCAATTTGGGTTTTATCGGCAAGTAATAGAGATTACATTGGTTTATCGTAACAATCCTCTAATTACTCGCGTGTATTCCGTGAATCGCACGCCACGAAAACGGCGGTCAACAAACAATAATTTACCCTAAGCTAATGCATTGAAAGCTTAATATCTTTTGATGCAATCAAATGAGAATTGAATATTTGAATTTTTAGCGAGTTCGACTCTATTATGTTTGTCGTAGAGTTCCAATTTTCAATCAATGACCAGCGCCATCTGTTAGCCTTTGCGGCGAGTCTTGGAATCTTTATAATTTAATTAAAATTGTTATCGCAGAATCGCATGCGTGTTTCGAAGTGTTGCCACGCTTCGAATCGCTGCACTTCGTTTTACGATTTTGTTTTTGTTAAACAAACGGAGTCTAATTAAATGAAGTGTGCATTTAATTTAGGTATAAATAAAGTTTCATATTTTTATTTTTATTCACTTTTATTAATTATTCTTTCATTGTAAATTGTAATACTTAGATGGCGCTAGATTTAGTTTTCCCATAGGAATGAAGCATTTTCCCGCGGTAAAAAGTAGCCTATGTTCATCACGGATAATGTAGGCTTCTAATGGTAAAAGAATTTTTCAAATCGGTCCAGTAGTTTCGGAGCCTATTCTATACAAACAAACAAACAATCAAATCTTTCCTCTTTATAATATTAGTATAGAAAACGTAGAACAAAATAAATACGTTATGATCCATCTGCATTGTATGTAGTTTAAGTAATATACTCTGTGCTAAATTAATTCTGTACTTTGTACCCTCCAATTAAAAAGAATACCAAAACACTATTAATAACGTGTTAAGAGATAATTTACTTGAACTGTCAGTTTTTGTAACAGATAACACGACCATTTAATGCCGGGGCTCAATTTCCGCCATGTTTGTTTTTTTAAACGTGTAATTATTTAAAATTCGAACGACACGGGAGGCAGATGCTTTTCCCGAGTGCCTTATGTGCGGTAATTGATTCGAAACGCATTAAGGACCTAAGTTTGGTGATATTTTAAAGTCAAAAACGGTTTCGAATAATCACTTTATTTTGAAATATTAATATTATTGTTATTTCACATTAGCTTGGAACGAGTTATGACAATTTTTAAGATAACAAGCCTAATTTGTAATAGATATAATTCAGCTTCTGTATGTTTTAGTTCACAAAACTAGATGACTTTATTTATTATATACTTTTTATATATTATGTATTATATACATAAGGAAAAAAAAACTAGTTATAGCGAAGCGTGGCCGAATTCCTAGTAATTTCATAAATGCGAAAGTTTGTATGTCTTGTTACTCTATCCTATCATACAAAAACGGCTGAACGCATTTGGATGAAATTTGTCTTACAGAGAGTTAATTACCTGGATTAACATATAGAATGTTTTTTATCCCGTTAAATTTTTAGGTTCCTGTTTGATTTTTAAAAAAACTACAGCGCGCCCAAAGTCGCGGACACGCAGCTAGTAACAATACGTCACACACGTAGCTATAATATAATATAGCAAGGCATATTATTACAATATATTTTCTATACAATTATTGGAGTGACCACACATGCAACTATAATATATATTTCTATGACGTCACCAACGTATACCGTAAAATATATTAATAGGGTAAAATGACCTAATATTGGCACCTCTCCAATTTATTGGCACCCTAAACTTTTCGCTAAAAAAATAAGAAAACTATTCCTTAAACTGTGTTCCCACAAAAAATAAATAAATTTTAGGTTTATGAGAATTGCTAACACTAAACAGTGAAATGATTTAAACATTGTCAAACTTTCGAATTTTATTTGAGTTTAACTTGACTCATTCAATTTATAAGTCCAGATTTCATGGTTTTCCTTTCATTTAATTTATCAAGTTTGTTAGAGACATTTCATCCTTATAATTGACCCTAACGATCGATGCAATAAAAGTAAAGGGTGTAAATTTTACATATTTTAGCCGGTTCGATTCCCGGGTGTGGCTAGCGAATTTTCGAAAATCTTTCAATGCAGTTTTCTTTCTATTCAAAAATAAAGGAATGTTTTCTTTGAGTAAAATTTTCTATCTACAGTTTTAAGAGTACTTTCCCTTCAGGTGGCTTTACAAAATTCCGCCCTGCATACGGTATATTAAATATTATAGGTATATAATATAAATTATAACTACGTTTGTGACGGGCTTAAATTGTAGAAATAACAATTTTTTTTAGACAATATCCGGCTGACATTTTCGTGGTACTTCACCATAATGGGTACTTAATGATCCATTTTATTACGTGTGTCGTGTTAACTATTGCGTAAAACTATTATTTCTTAATAATTACTTTTGAATGGTATTAATGACACTTTTAATCGATTTAAAATTGTGAAAAAAATTAACTGCGACTGATGAAAACCATAAATCATTTTAATTTTTTAATTAGATATTTAGTATTTGCACAAACAAAATAAAAATAACCATTTTATGGTATACTATACTTAATAATATAGCGTAGGATGTCCTTTCAGATATTTTCGTGTGTTTTTATTTTATTACACTTTTTTTATATAAAGTTCGACAGATAGGCTACCTGACCACTGTCGCCTAAGAGATCTTCTACAGGTGAATTATTATATTAAGGTTTGAAGGCGGGACTTGTGGGGGAATCGGCGCATGTGTACAATTGCGCACAAAATTGCTAAGAAAAATTACATTTTTTTTCTTATTTCGTAATTTTTCACTTCACTAACTTTTATTCCTTCCATAAAATCATCGTGCGATGTCGAAGAAAAACGTTTTTTAGGCATTTATTCACCATGACGTATTTACTAATGCGATAAAACAATCTGTACGCAACAGTACCTAAGAGACTCGAGACGCGCGAACGAAGTGCGGGAGGGGAAGAGCGACTGAGTCTACCAATAACGTGTCGGCACACCGACGCGTACCCGCCCCTCACTTTCCTCTGCCCCCTCAAAGACCTAAAAATAGGATTCTGCGCACATTTGCCGAGAAGTCTTTATTCGCTGCACGACCTTAGTATCATCATTTAGGTACTATTTACTCTATGGTATCATACAGGATAAGGGATATGAAGATGAAACGAATAAAATATTTTTACAACAAAAGGGAACACGTTCTGTGTTATTTATTTGAATTTTCTTTTAATAGTATTATTGCCATTTGTGAAAATGTAATTATTTATTATACTATTCATAAATTTTCACAGATGGCAACACCTTGTCTAAGTGAGAAGGAAAAGAGCTTAATTAAAAACCATTTAATAAGTTACCATTCCACTAATTGACGTCTAAATGGCATTTGGTATGATACATGGTCTCATATATACATAAATTCATACTATTATGTGTATAGGATGACATTAGGTGTGTATATTTTAACGAGCGAATGTCGTGTTGACTCCCTGTTCAAAAATCGGTAGTTAAGGGGCGGTTATTTTACTTTGTGAAATAGAAAATTAAGTAAAAATGCACTGTACCTATTATCCTGGGTAGGTAAGTACCGGGAGACGTACCTATATTAAATATGAATATGTGGGACGCCTCCATATAGGTTTATTTCTTGGATTTATTTGATGCGATTTACACTAATGGAAAGTGTGATAAACGAGGAAGGTCTGTGGCAATTGGACTAGCTAAGTCACGGGGACTTAGTCCGAGTAGAAAAATGGGAAAATCATCATCAATACTAATAAATCTGTAAGTGTAGGTATTGTATGTACAGTCGGCCGCAAAAGTCGATTAACACATTCAAAAGTGCAAAACAACTGAACACTCAACGCGCCATAAGTCGTTGTCACGACTACAGAACAAAATAAACTTCATGCACAAATGATGGCAAAAAGCTTCAGTAAGTAAGTAAATAAGTAAGTAAGTTGAGTATTCAGTTGTTTTGCACCTTTGAATGTGTTAATCGACTTATGCGGCCGACTGTATGTATGTATAATGTATGTTCCTCCACAACTCTTAAAAACTTGGTAGATAAACATTTAAACGTACCGATCACAGGATGGCCTACATTTTTCTTTTTCAACGCGGACGGAGTCGCAGGCACCAGCTAGTAGAATAAATAAAATAATACAATACTCACTTGGGGGCGAGTTTTGAACGCCGCCCCTTAACAGATGTGTCAATTTTCACCTCCTAATAACTGTGAGTGGTTTCGATAGTATTCCGTGGAACGATATTAGCTACGTCTATGGCCACACTAATGATCCGTTATCGGCTATTGTTTCCGAATTGAAGCATTAATGTCACCACTTACTGTATAGTATTCATTTATCTTAGTGTATCGGTTAAGATAATAAATAATTACATAGATTCTTCTTCATTTTTAAAATATATTCACTAAAACGTACCAAAACTCGGACAAGATCAAGAGATAGTTTTCACATTACCTACTTGGACATACATTCTACTAACTGTAGAATTAATCGTTCTAAAAATTTCTTCCTTCATCGTTCCAAGTGTCGCTACAATAAGGTTCTGAATGATATTAACATATTTTCCAACAATTTCAATTCTTACAAGAAGAAAATTGGCGTATTACTTTTAAAAAAATATTTTTTATCGCTTACATATAGAATATTTTCTTCTTTTTCTTTTTTCAATTTATAAGATAAATGTAAATATATAATTTTTGTGATTCTTTAGGCCTATTTGTATAATAATCTATAATGTATTTTTTTTTAATTTATGGCTCTATATCTATATAATCAATACTAATAATAAATCTGTAAGATTCGGTCATGGAGTAAGTTATACTTGGTTTTCAGAAATATCGTGTATATAGTAGGCTCTATACATGATACTGAAACTAAATTGACCATTTTTACAATTTTTTCTGTATGTATGTTCCTCCATAACTCTTAAACGAATTAACTGATTTTCATAAAACTTGGTAGATAAACATTTAGACGAACGGGACACGTGATAGGCTACTTTTTTTTTTTCAACACGGACGAAGTCGCGGGCACCAGCTAGTCTAAAATAATTTTGTGATTTCAAGGTACAAAAGAGGTGTTCACGAATAGCAAATTAATTTATTTAATTTAAATTTTTCTAAGATTGAGTTTTATTGCCATTTTATTGCAGAACACTCTTCGCACTGTTCTTAAAGAAGGAGTGGTCCACACTCCTTCTCTGTTGTCATAATAAAAGAAGACGCAAAGCGCTTCGTGCTGATAGGTGGTATGTCCACAATGTAGGTATATTATATAAGTAGTCCGATGACGAAAGGGAGATTTTTTTTATGTTAAACTCGGCAGACAGGTTGACGGTCCACTTGATGGTAAGTGGCTACCGTCACCTATAACACAAGCAACTGCCACTGGTGTTTTTTTTTTTTTTTATTAGAGATGGGTTTGCTCTTGGCCAACAACCAGCTGAGTAGCAAGGATGAGGCCTATGATGGAGCGAGCTCACCCAGGAGATGCCTATTCACTCGAACTTTAAAAGATTAGGGTTATATGAGCTCGGAAACACAGACGCAGGCAGGGAGTTCCAAACCTTGGCAGTGCGCATTATAAAGGATGTTTCAAAGCGCTTAGTCCGAAAAGGAGGGATTTCGACAAGATGCGGATGGTAACCAGCCGTACGTCTGTATGTCCGATGGAAGAAAGGAGAAGGCGGTATGAGCTCATGCAGCTCCTGTGCACACTCTCCGAAGTACATCTTATAAAAGACACAAAGTCAAGTTTACAAAGTATCTTACAAAGTGAGTTGCCAACCGTAGCTAGGATCAAGGATATGGATAAGGAAGGAATAGGGAAATGAGCTTTAGCATCCCTTACGCACTCACACTCCGAAACGCAACAGCACCCATGCTATTATTTTCCAGTAGCCTGCGGTATATAGGTACACCTACCCTCATGCGGACAGTCCTGTCAATTTGCTAATAAAAAAAATATATAATATGCAAATTGTCCTTTGCCAGCAGAGATAAATTGCTAAGATATAATAAATAATAAAATTTATCAGTTTAATTAATTAACGGTAATAAAATTTCGCCCAAACTTTAATAGGCTACCCGACATAATTAATTAATTAATATTGTATTACATTATTATCAATCATTCATTTAAATTAAATGGTTGTTATTAAGTAAAAAATAAAATAATAATAACAGATATTTTCAAAATATTCCCGGATTTTGTAAAGAAGGCAAATGTTTTTTTTTAACACAAAAGGTACTATTTAATATTAAAAAAATACTAGAAATAATTATAAACTAAGGAACAGTTAGTTATTGGTGGGCAAATATAATGTATGAAACGTCAGGTAAAAGTTAAAAGCGTGCCCTCACTTAACCTAAGTATATATAATTTGAGTTGACTTTATTATCAAATAGATAATTTAAACAGCGCTTCATAGCAATTAACTAACAATTTTTGTACCATTAATAATACAAACATACAAAGGGACCGTTATAAATGTCGGTTATCATCGGGTTAGATCGCTAATTCAAAGATGAACTGATAGAGTCCGTACAAGGACACACATTTTGGGGGCTTACGGGGTTTGTTCTGACTTCGTAATTCGCAAATTCGACAATTTGTTATCACGATGCGAAAAATTTTGACAATTTTATAAAATATAGCTGCTGCTAATTACTCGCTGATAATATAGCTTTCCAACAATAATCACAAACAATCAAATCTTTCCTCTTTGTAACACATATAGATAGTAT
Source organism: Synanthedon vespiformis (assembly GCA_918317495.1). Classification (NCBI taxonomy): domain Eukaryota; kingdom Metazoa; phylum Arthropoda; class Insecta; order Lepidoptera; family Sesiidae; genus Synanthedon; species Synanthedon vespiformis. The sequence goes on along the minus strand of OU906967.1, from coordinate 5,417,940 downwards.
AAATTTATTTTATGTATTATCTTATGCAGATGTATTAATAGAGTTATGACTCATTGATTAACTTATAGACAATATTTGAACAAATTCACAATAGAATTCGCTAAACGTTTTATAAATCCTACTAATTTTATAAATATGAAAGTCTCTAACGATGGATATTTATTATTCTTTCACGCAATACTACTACTAAAGGGATTTTGATGAAACTTCTCAATAATATAGTTTATACATCATAATAACCCATAAGGCTATAATTTACAAATATATTTAAAATAAAGGAGATATATCAAAATGAAAAAGTATTTCGTGAATCTTCTTAACTTAACTCCTTCTCCTGGGTTTTAGCTACCTTTCTATTAGAGTTAATCTAAATTGGTTTATTTTTTATGAACTAAACCGGATTTACTGACTCCTTTGTTATTACTATTAGTAATATCACAACTATTAGTTTTACTTAAGTACATAGTCAAGTAATAAATACACTTGAGCCAACGGGTAATTCATAACTAGATGGTTCCCGCGACTTTGTCGGCGTTCTCTATAGCCTATAGCCTTCCTCGATAAATGGACTATCCAACAAAAAAAATAATGTTTCAATTCGAACAAGTAATTCCTGAGATAGCGCTTACAACCAAAGAAGTATTTGAAGAACGGAAATGGAGATTCGATACGGATTTGCGACAAGTTCTCTCTGGGTAGGTCTTTAAGCAAAAAAAAACCGGCTTCATTATGGTTTCGGGCGAATTTTTTAATTAACCCCAAAAACAAGATGTATCAAAGGAGTTTTGCATTTTGTAATTTATGTGTTCTGTCCACATGCTATCGGACGAAAATACAAATAGGTATATATGAATATTGTCGTCTTCATTATTTAATGTTTAATGGTATTAGGTAACCAAATAGAATTCTGTGGGTTGATTTGGTGGTAAGTGCTTGCAAAACCCTTCTTATGCTTACATACGTTATACAATTAATAAGTTGTAAATTTCAGCTTTCTAGATACTTAATTCTAGAAACTACTAAGGTAGCTATGGCTGTGCGTTGATATTAAGTTTACCTAAAAATAGTGTGCCAATAACGGCATTATGATGTCGCGGATATTATTCAAATTTAAATAATTTATTATTTACTATAACACATTACAATTAAATAATATTATTGTTATATTAAATATTTATTATTATTATTATTATCATCACACATAGACTAATACATATGTGGATTATTTGTCAGCCATCCAAGTCTGTCAAATGACAATAAAAAAGTTAGACAACCGAACATGACCACGTCTTATCTGTACGAGTACAAGCATTCAAATTAATTAATGTACGATTAACCCAATTTAGCATATTACTTAATAAAACAATTAATATTCGTTACACAATTTAATTTGTGTATACGTTGTTTTCGGCAGGCGGTAATCTGCATACATTAGCATATAGCAGGATGGACAGACGGACAGATATCCGTGTAATTAGACAATAAATTAAATTCCTTATGAGCGATGAGAGCGCGAGATATAAGCGTGTGACGTCAACTGTTATATGGCGACTCGACGAAGGTGCGTCGTTTTATGGACCTGTCCATGGTATTAAACTGTTGAGCGATCTGTATTTCACCGCTCATTCATTCTCACAAAGTATTCATTCTTCCAGACGTAAAATTTGCATTAAATGAAAACTGTCAAACAAAATTTAAAAATATGTCCTAACAATTGTGATTTAGTTACATGTAAACGTAATAATAAATTTGGATAAAACTTACCACTGAGATGGACTATAATCCGGATTGAAACACAAAATACACAATATCTAGTAATATGGTTAATTTTGCATCTACTTAAAACTTCACCGCCCATAATTAAACTAGATGGCCCCATAATATGGGAGGATGTTCCATCAGTTCAAAGCCAGCATCTTCGATGGCAGCTATCACATCGTTGGTCTTTTGTGCGGCGGCGTTTCTTGGTGAAACAAAAAAACTTTAATTAGTTTACCATGCCATTTCTCTAGATTTTATTTGTCCTGCATATAAACTGCCCGTTCTGCCAAGGACTGCTGTTTCATATTCGGGTCAAAATGATGAAGCCATGTTTAATCAATGGTTATGAATCAAGACAAAAATCGACACACCATTTTCAGTCGAATGATATTTAACGTGTGGGGGGTGTTTACCGCTAATGTTAATATTATGTAAAACGTGCGCGGACGCGTGCAGGCATTAGTCAAATCCAATTTATGGTCACAACACTTCGCTTACACTCAATAACGATGTTTAGAATTAACGCATTCAAATCTATATAGTGCAAGTTTTGTTAGGGTTTTTTTTTTTTTTTTTTTCAGAAAATTTCAAGGAAATGTCAACATCATTATAATACTATTACTACTGGACATAAGCCTCTCCCATAATTTTCCAATAGGAATGGTCAGAAATAGCCTGGATTTACCCTCGACCCCTGGACCTTAGGAAAAATCTAACACGAATAATTTATTCCCCTTTGCCACTAATAAGTATGCTCTACTGCCACGATTTTTTTTAAATTATTTCCTATCAGGTCGTATGTCCACCTTATGGTAAGATGCAAACGCTTCGTTCCGTACTTCGGAAACAAAGAGAGAACGCTAAGTGGAAGCTCGGTGAGTTGGTGTTTGTAACGTCAAAATAAAATTTTGACCAATTATAAAGTTTTCTCTTAGCGTAGCGTAGCGTAGCGTAGCGTAGCGTTTATGACTGTAGAAAGCACACATGGCTACGGGCCTACAGTCGGCTCTCCGTACTAGATATTATATGTCCTGTCACTTTCTTTTAAATTAGGAATTTTATTGGCAGTTGCTTTGTGTAGTTATTTTTTAATATACCTACTAATCTTTCTTTTATGAGTTACTAGCGATACTCTCCCTGATTCCCTCCTTTATAGCTCTCTCCATTAGTTAAAACCGTATGAATCCGTTGGATGAATGGTCTAGAATACTCTAGAAGAAGAAAATAGCGGAGAAACAAACAGAAGTGGACAGAGTAACTTTATATAGTCACTGTCCGAATTTTTATACTTTTTGTAGTACTATAAATTACTTATTATGTGGTATAGATAGATAAGATATAAAATAATTGGTTGGTGGTAGGTGAATATCTAATTGACTGCTTTTCTGACTTCAAAGTAAGAACTACTTACTTTGTAGATTCTGTCATCCGTCCCCATATATTATATACTTAAATTAAAATAATTATAAAACATTTTTCTTATATTGAATGCGGAAGTAGAAAAAAATATTACACAAAAGATAGTTTTGATTATATTGGCTTTTAACAAAAACATCAAAAAATTTATGTTCTTTTATGCATTTTACTCTTACAATGCTTTTATCGAATATACTATCTTCTGAACTTCACGATTTATAAAGATTAAAAATGTATTAGCACTCATTTTAAAGAAATTTCGTCATTATTCCTCAAGAAATAGGGTTTTATTTAACAGTAAACGTGTCTTGGTAAGGAATAAATACGTTTAGAAACACGAGGTGTCAAAGTTACGATAATTCGAACGCCATTTACGAATAAAACATTCGATTCGTATTTCAAAATATGTACGGCAACGCGAAATTGCGACACCTCAAAAGCAATGCATTTGACGCTTTCTGTTTTATTCATATTATTATATTCTATTTCTATTTTATAGATAAATAACATTAAAGTAATTAGTATTTACTCATATACGGTCATACAATTAATACAATAAACAAGCTTTAATATTAGATGTATACTTAAATATGTCATTGTCACCATTGCATATTCTATAGATTTCGGAAATACTTACTAAGAATATTTTTTTACTTTTTTTTTGCTACTTCAAAAGCCTTTTGGTTTAAACTAGTTTTCAAGTTCCTCAGAAAGGATATAGTTTCCTACTATTTACTTTCGAATTTGAAAACGCAAGAGAAACCACCATAAAGTGGGCGCAACTTGCTAGCCAACAAAGTCAATGCATTACTCTAAAGCGTTTTGCTGAGAGCTTCAACGGTCTAAATTACTAAGAACTTTTTATAAGAGTGTAGGTATTTTTTAGCACTGTGCAATGTTGAAATCATTTGATCTCAACACTGGTCTAAAGGCTAAGTCATTAACATAAAATAATGTCTTTATTAATTTATAAGTTACGCATACAACCATCAAACTACTAGAACATGGAATACGCGTGCCATACAAAATCCTAGGAACTTTATGGAACATTTAACTGGAACTGGAATGGAACTTTAAAACCAACCAAACATACTTACAAACAACATATGGCATGTAAGAAAATGTGACTTTACGTCAACACAATTGGAGTTTATAATGAATAGTAGAAGTTGGTCGTTACTTAACCTTTACCATTGACGCGCGAAGGCAAGAGTCCGCCATGATTCTGTCAAAGGCGTTCTTTTTATGTGTCGCTTTGGCATTTGTGACGCAAATTCCATTTAGTTAGATGCATACAACCCTAAGATTGTTGATAATTTCTCGTAGCCGTACTCGCGAAGGAGTGTCCAATGACACCTCGCTGATGTTTTGAAATAACAACGCCGCATTTGCAATTCGAACCTACGAATTACAATTTAAAAAAAGAAGGGAGGAGTTTTTTTCTTATTTTTGCTTTTGTTAGCTGCCAGTCACTTTTACTCTGCTTACTTTTATCGTTTCATTGAAAACGAGACTTTGTTGCCTAGAAATTAGATCGTACAAAAATTCTCAAATGTAATATGATGTTTGTCGAATTATACAAAGCCGTTTATTTTAGAGTATTAAAGTCTTTGTCCAGTATTTTAGAGTATTAAAGCGTCGATTTGGGCGTTAAGTTCCCTTTAAAAATGAATAGGTAAATAGTGGCGGGGTCGTGTTTCAAAGCGTTCAGTGAAGTTAGATTTTTATATTCTTCAACTTAAGTGAAATTCAATCTTAGTTGGCTCACTTATTAAGTCGATTTTTCCTTGTGCTGTATTCAAAATAAATGATACATTTAAACAAATTTAATCTGCCAACAATTTTCAATATGGAACCTTCTTTTTAAGAGCAATTCGATTACTTACTTTTTTAAATCGAGTTATTTTAGATAAGAGGGCCTAGTGCGAGTTTTACTCTATCAAACTCGTCGAACGCGTAAATGTCAATTTGTATGGGAATGAAGCAGCGCTACCTGGTGGCTAACGTGTAGCACTACTTCATTTCCATACAAATTGACATTTACGCGTTCGACGAGTTTGATAGAGTAAAACTCGCACTAGGCCCTAAGTTGTTTATTCGTTTAGTAGGTAGGTAAGGGATGCTAAAACTCATTTTCCCTTCCTAATAGTTCCTCATTCTTAAATCCACTTAGATCCCACTACATAAGCATCGTTATCCACCTACAAGCAAGTGGTAAGAAAATCTAATTAGAGGTTGTGCTTTTGTATCCTCCTGTAACACCGAAACACAAGCGTGGTTAAGTCTTGGTAAAATGAAAACAGTCAATACGAATAAGTCACTAATAGTACGGTATCAATACTAATATTATAAACTAGCTGTTGCCCGCGACTTCGTCCGCGTTAAAAAAGATAAAAAGTAGCCTATCACGTGTCCCGTACTTCTAAATGTTTATCTACCAATTTTCGTGGAAATCAGTTAATTCGTTTAAGAGTGATGGAGGAACATACATACATACAGAAAAAAATTCTAAAAATCGTCAATTTGGTTTCAGTATCATGTATAGAGCCTATATACACGATATTTCTGAAAACAAATTAAATTACTCCATGACCGACCCCTACATATTTATTATTAGTTTTGATTGATGATGTGATAGTAACTTTGTCTGTGTTTCTTCACGCCTTAAACTAACTCAACCGATCCTCATGAAATTTTTCATATACATTCGTCAGAGTTACAGAAAAGGACATAGGTTAAAAAGTACCTACTGTCCCCGAGGGATAATTTATATATAAAAATCCAACGCTTGGCAAAAGTGTAACTAGCAATAAAGATGTCAGACGTTATACCTACATATATTATAGTATAGGTGAATTATTAATTAAGGTTTGAAGACGACACTAGTGGGGGAATCGGCGCATGTGTACAATTGCGCACAGAGTTGCTAAGAAAGAATGACTTTTTTTTTCTTATTTCGTAATTTTTACCTCACTAACTTAACATTACAGGCAGTGTTGATATTCCTTCCATAAAATCATCTTACGATGTCGAAGAAGAACTTTTTTAGGCATTTATTCACCATGACGTGTTATTAATACGATAAAGCAATCTGTACGCAACAGTACCTATAAGACTCGAGACGCGCGAACGAAGTGCGGGAGGGGAAGAGCGACTGAATCTACCAATAACGTGTCGGCACAACGATGCGTACCCGCCCCTCACTTTCCTCTGCCCCCTCAAGGACCTAAAAATAGAGTTTTGGTATAGTCACATTTGCCGATACGTCTTTATTCGCTACACGAACTATAAGTATTGTTTATATTTTCTCAGGTTTTATATTTTTTTTCTTTTTCAAAGCGAGGTCGCGGCCACCAGCTACCTAGTAAGTAGTTCATAATAATAATTATATATTTTATATTTTCTTATATATATTTTTTATTTAGATTCCCATTCTATGCTACGCTGGTAAAGAACGTAAGTACTTGATTTATTATTTTTATTTTTCAACTCGGACGCAGTCGCGGGCATCAGCTAGTAGTAGTAGTTCATCCCCATATAAGACGTACTCACACACATGTTTTTTTCTTTAGATCCCCGACATTTAAAAAAATTGGTTCACCAATTTGCATATTATTAAGAATGTCTGATTCGTGAACGCATTCAATAATGAATATACGCCCAAAGTGATAAATTCCTGCATTCGTACAACAATAGAAATATATTTCCACTTCCGCTACACTACAATCAACGACATTAATTTGTTATAATACATTAAGTTGGGCAATTAAACGAGTTAGGGGTAAAATTGTCACCTTTTAAATTTTGTTCAACTTTTTAAACATCTGCCATGAGTATTCGTAACCAAGTTCGGAAAAGGAATTAAAAATAGCAGAGGACTACTCAAGAATACGCAGGTTCGTAATCTATATACCAATATTATAAAGAGGAAAGATTTGATTGTTTTTTTGTATAAGGCTCCGAAACTACTGGACCGATATTAAAAATTCTTTTACCATTAGAAGCCGACATTATCCGTGATGAACATAGGATACTTTTTACCGCGGGAAAATGCTTCATTCCTACGGGAAATCTAAAATAAAAGTAAATACTAGCGGCTTGGCCCGGGAGATAGCGCCGTCTATCCAAAATACGGTAGATGAAGATGGCGTTTTATACTTTTCTATGCGCGAAGTCGCGAGCACCAGCTAGTATATTATAATTATACTATTAAAAAACTTCAACTCGAATATTTCAATATAAAAAATATATGAAAGTTAATTGAATTATTTAATATTTCCCTGTACTCAAAACAATTGAATTAATTAACTGGGTGTTCGTTTACTAAAATAACGCGTCTCATTAATTTTGATGCACTCCGACGTTAATAGCGTGCCCACTTAAAGTGTGGACCTAGGAAAAATATTAAACTTGTTACATTTTTATCTATTTTAAAAAATTATAAATAAATGTATGTTATACCATATTCATACGTGTTTGATTAGTATAATTACTCTCCAGCTGCCAGTGTAGCAGACTACATAGGCATTTATCATCAATCAATACTAATAATATAAATCTGTAAGGATTAGTCATGGAGTAAGTTACTTTGTTTTCAGAGTATCGTGTTTTTGGGCTCTATACATGATAATGAAACTAAATTTACGATTTTTAGAATTTTTTTCTGTATTTATGTAGGTATGTGTATTCCTGCATAACTTTTAAACGAATAAAAATACAGAAATAAAACTTAGGATAGGATATATTGTGAAGTAAATACCTATTGACAGTAAAGTTATAGTGAGGTTGAGAAATAATGATCACAGTGATTGTGTGCGCTGACAGCTGACTTTTCTCTCGGCAAAAGATAATTTTGCCATTCTATATTTAATATGTATACTTAGAGCGACAATAAAAAGATAGAATACTTTAAAAATATACAAAACAGTGCCTACTTAACGAAAGAACAGAAAGTTTTTACGTTGGAACCTACTTAGGTATATAAACTTCATGTGCATTGACTGGTTGTATAGCAACGTAAAAAGATAACAACAGAAGATCAAACAGAAGATGACTTACTATTATCATCCATAAAACTATCATCCGTCCATAAACGTACTTACTTACAATTAAATTCAAGTGTTTATTTTTCTCTAATACTTTATCATGTAGGTAGCAAAGTGTTATAAAGTTCGAAGTTTATGCGGCATAACCGTTCGCGGCCATATCGGTATAAAAACTAAATTAATCTAACGCACCCCCGCCCTCTCCGGTCAAAACATACCCCCGAAACTAATGTATAATTGTATTTTTATTTAAATAACTAAGGATGACCACTGATAAGTTTAATGGGTAGTACCCGTGACCAGGTGACGCGAGGGTGACCACGTAAAATATTGCTTGTGGAATCCCAATTTAATATTCCAGACAACTTTTTAAATGACATTAACTATTTCATTTAAGATGCTACAACAGACGGACTGTTATATCCGAGTTATGAACAAAAATGCTGGATTGCATTATAAATACTAATAATAAATCTGTAAGTAAATGTAGGTATTGTATGTATGTATGTATGTATGTATATATGTTCCTCCATAACTCTAACGAATTAACTGATTTTCAAGGAACTTGGTAGATAAACATTTATAGACGTACAGGACACAGGATAGGCAAAATTTTTCTTTTTCAACGCGGACGAAGTCGCGGGAACCAGCTAGTAGGTTATAAAATATTTAGACAATTACTTATTTGTTGTAAACAAAATTTCTTTTCGAATTGAAGTTAGTTATTTCGGTTTTTAGGATAAAAAGTATCCAATAAGTATATGAGTATGTTAATAAAATTATCTTTGTGCTAAATTTCATAAACATACGACAAACACACATACAAACTCTGGCATTAATAATATAATTAGGATTATGTATGGGAAACAGAGAAATTAGTGCTACCAATTAGAAAATATTGGTGTATTAGGTATATTATTCATTTTATAAGTGAAGTACGTACATTAAATCCATTACTAACACGCAACGTAAACGCTGCGTTGCGATATATTCGGAAAACGGTCATAAATAAAATAATGCCGTCCACACACCGTCCGACTAATGACTGAATAACTGATATTTACGCGTTTCGGAGAGAGACGAGGCTTACTCTCGAAAAGGTGATAGCATTGGATACTAAGTTATGAAACAATAAATATTCATCAATACTAATAATAAATCTGTAAGTGTATGTATGTGTGTATGTATGTATGTATGTTCCTCCATAACTTTTAAAAGAATTAACTGATTTTCATAAAACTTGGTAGATAAACATTTAGACGTACAGGACACAGGATAGACTACTTTTTTATTTTTCAACGCGGTCGAAGTCGCAGACGCCAGCTAGTTTTTAATATTTTTTTTTATTTATATTGGGCCCGGTAAATAACAAAAATTTAGACAATTAAATGCCAATTCGAGTGTTGAAACTGTGTAAAAATATTGTAACTAAGCTGTGTAAAAAGTTATAAATAGTGACGATGTTTTACACACAACATATTAATGATATACGGAAATTAAGCGTAAATTGACGACTATACTATTTAACTGAGTGGGTTTTTTTTTCTTTAATAATATTAATTAATTTATCTGTGTATACCTTAAAATTGCCTTATATTACATATACCTATTATAAGTTTTTTGTTTGTGCTGTTGGTGTACCTTTTACAAAATAAATAAATAAATAAATAACATATTTAATATTTATATGACGCTGACTTATCGAAAATGGTTGAATTTTTGTTAAGTTATTCAAAGAGTAATAGGTATTTTTTTAAGATACTTAAAAGATTAATTGTAGACTACTGAAAAAAAAAGGATTGTGTTGTACTTATTTCTTTTCGCATTATTAAATTAATCAATAAAGTATTCATAGTGTCAACTGCAGCGTAATTACAGCGCATGACTCTCTAAAGCGAAGCCGTACAGTTACAGTGAAAAGTAATATTCGACGAATAATAAAAAAAAAATTTTTTTCACTCCGTAGTTATCATAGTAAAACGAATTAAAAAGCGGGCCTTCTAAAAGTATGGTTTCGGCAAAGGATTGGTTGAAATAAAAATGAAATATGATGGCTGTGTGCCGGGTTTGATGTGTAGTCCACGTAAGGCTTATAGTGATGTACGGAGTTCGTGTCGGTGTTTTGAATATTTATAATAGGTAACATTTAAATGCAATAGATAATCTAATTTCTTTGTTTGTAATTAATTTTGTTTGTTTACTTTCTATTTTATTTTGATTTTGTATATTTTTTTTATTTTTGTTTTTTTGGAGTTATCACCAAATTGAATTAGCTCTAATTGGCTTGCACACTGGACCTTGATGTTGAACGATAAATGTTAATGTTAAGTGTGCTAGGCTGTTGCTGTTTTGAACAAATAAATAAATATAAGGAAATAAATAAATAGGTATGGTTTTTTTGAATAACTATTATATTTTTAATTAATTTAAAAAATATGTAAAAGTTTAGTTGGGTGCCCAATTGTGACAACTTGGCGAGTACTGAGCATTACGCAGTTGTATACATACTCACCTCAAAAGTCCACTTACTTTATTTCTAACTAGCTGGTGCCTGCGACTTGCGTTGAAAAAGAAAAAGTAGCTTATATTGTGTCCCGTAAGTCTAAATGTTTACCTACCAAGTTTCATGAAAATTAGTTAATTCGTTTAAGAGTTATGGAGCAACATACATACATACATACATACATACAATACCTACACTTACAGTTTTATTATTAGTATGGATATGGATATGGATGGATGGATAAGTAGATGACCTTTTGTACTCGAGGAAACTTACTTATATAAATTTTCTTGTAGCACGTTCAACATACAGACTGTTTTAAACATTCTATATGGTCTTAGCAATCATCCCATTTACTCTTTGTATCCACCTTTCAAACAGCCTGTATATAAGTTATAATTTTTGCTTTCATTGCACTTAAACTTTGATTTTATGTTATTTAGTAATTAAATATGTTAATTAATATTGTATATAAATTATTGTTTGAATCAATGATTGAGTCAATTATATTTATCGATATGAACAGCGCGCCAATCAGGCATCACTATGAAATAAGTACAACAAAGGTGCATATACATTGCACCTATTGAAAAAAAATTGAACTTTTAATTATTTTGGTAAACAGAAATATTGATTTCGTTATAGGAACATATTTTATCGATTGTCGCTATATTTATTATGTATTTTTTTTCTGATCACAATCTTCATTGATAAGATAATTGGTTTTATAACTTTACTTATTATAAACGAGGTAGAAATATGTTACAAATATATATTTATATCTTGGACACACACTACATTTAAGACATACATAGGAACGTATTGTAGTGATATATATGTCGTGGCCAGATCGTAGAATTGGGCAGATCGTAAAGTATGAAATCAAAAATATTTTACCAAAAGTCAAAAATAGGTGCGACGAGGAGCGGAACGAAGCAAAGCGAGAAGGAGCGTGTTAGGTTTACATGGAAATAAAATTGGCGAGCCGAGCGAAGCGGAGCGGAGTGAGGCGACCCTCTCAGTTTTAACAGAAATATGATCTGCCCAGGAATATCATAATATGCCCAAATCTACGATGTGCCGACGACATATATATTCTACTATAATAGTTACACATAATTATGTAACTGAAACAACTCAAAAATGTTTCGTGACAGCATGGTCAATGCTATCAGACTATATACTATACGTACTATACTATTTATGCATATGTACTGTACTATTTTTGGATTTCAGTCAAAATGGGAATCAGGCAATTTGGGATTTGTTGTAATGGACCGGAAGCAACTATACTATATAAATACTTGAGTGATACGAATTCGCAACCCCAGCCACTTATGGACACATTTGCATATTATTATGTAGAAGGAATTTCACGAGTCTAGTCTACATGAACCTTTAGAACGGTCGGCCAACAGAGCGTCAAAAGAATTAAAAAGTACCCACACTCCAAATGGGTTGAAAAAAATCGACATCGATGTGAGGACGTAACGTGATTAACATCGGGCTTTGAATGTTGCATCACTACGGATCTAGTGTTAAAGATTAATAACTACATGTTATTAATCTTTAACTTGATTTTTATATAATGGGAAAATAATTTACTAATGACTAGAAAATGAGACTCCACTATAGATTAGATCATGTCTTATCATTTTATAGCGATTTTCAACAACTTAAAGCTATGCCTGCTAATTGCTAATACAAATATTTTGAGTTGACTTAAAATCATGAATCAATCAATCAATCAATATCATCATCAATCATCAATCAATGCTAATAAGGTGTTGTATGTATGTATATATATGTTCCTCCATAACTCACTGATTTTCATGATACTTGGTAGATAAATATTTAGACGTACGGGACACAGGATAGGCGGCAGCCAATATTTGTATAAAATAAAACACAACCATGGTTCCTTTATTAACATTCGTACTGCTTGAAAAATCGTACAGTGTGATTCCAATTTGTACTTAGTATTTGCCTCTATTTCAGCACCGTTACATCTACAGGTCAAGGCAGCAACTCATCCTTAAATTTTGCTAACGTCCGGGTAAATGACGAGGCGTGTAGAGACTATTTCCTCTCTACATTCAATAATGCCGGAATGGAAAGCTCTATCTCTGGCGGGTAGTGGAGCCCGTTGCTGTACGCACCTGCCAATCGAACACTACTGAGACTCACCCGTCTTTACTGCGTTAATTTTTACGGCCTCAATAATGATTAGATTGTTGAATCAATGAGCAAGCAAGTTGATGCAAAGCCGCACTCAAAGAGGCAGTGCGATTTATTTATGATTTACAATTTTTTTGGACGAAACCTCACAAACAGTAACGATTTTCGGCAAATGCATTGAGGATGCTATTGACGGTAGCCATAGCCACCTACCATCAACTGGACCGTCAGTATGCCATTTTTGAAGTATAACATTTTGAAAAACCGAAAAATGATAAGACCAACGTTATGGTAAGGCAAACATCGTTAGTAGATACGCATTCGCGTCCAAGTCATTTCTCATAATCTCTTATACCATGAAAAATGTATTTAAAAATTTAAAAAAAAATCACACAACAAACATAAAGAATTGTGTTTTTAGTAGCTGTTTGTTGTTATCGATTGCAAAAAATGTAGACGCCACCGAAAGAGATCCCCGTCTATGCAAAACAATAGAGATTTGCCGCCTTCATCTCTACAAAGGTAGTGATCGAACCATAGATAATATTATTTTTCATAGTATCCGCTTCAACAGCGTGCACAAGGTATGAGCGATCGCGTGCAACGATTAGACTTATAATCCTCCTTGGATTAGACTTTTACACTGTCATAGTTGCCAAGATTGGAATGATTTTTTATCGACTCTTGCCCATGGAATGAACGTGTGTGAGCTGAAAATTAATTTAAATGACGCCTTTAAAATTCAAAATTCAACAAAAATTTTACAACATTGCGTTAACGAACGAGAGATATCGCCGTAGATTAAGTTACATCAAATCAAGGTATAAATTTCTCTCCGTAGAGAATTTATTCTGTGTAAACAGAATACGGATTCTATATCTAAATCTATATCTAAATGAAAATAACAAAAAAATACATTATTACCGTAATATAATAATTAATAATTGTTATTTTAATGGGATGTGTCAAATAAAATATTTGAGTCCACACAATTTTGAATTTCGAATTTGAAAATCAGAAATCTGAAGCTATTGATTACAGAGCAATTAATTACTTGTACTTAAATTACCGAGTCAAAAAAGTAAGAAGTATTGTAACCACACTCCGCAAAGTTCCTCGACGAAGTATTCCGAAAAGTTGACCGAAGTATGAAATATGACGTTAAACACTCGTTCGAAGTAAGGCGAGGTGCCCGTCCACACTCACGTATTCGCCTCGCCTCGCCCAACTTCGCGAGAGTATGGTGCTGGTGTATCACTTTATTCTGTTCTTAATTTGACAGCTGTCCGCTTATGACTTGGCGTCCGGGTTAAGGGTACTTCATACGAGTTATTAGCTCTATTGTTGAACGCATCTATATTTCACGCTTCGATGGAGACGGCCCGTGTGGGAGTGCTCTTTGTTTGAATATGTTATTGTTACGGTTTTAATGGGCAATGGATATTGTGCAGCGCTTGTTACACATTATTTACCGCGTGTTTTAAGTTACTTCTATTCTTGAATTAATTAAAATTATTTTTTCTAATTCTATACATTTAATATTTTGAATTCATGATCTAGTTACAGTTATTAGAGTTGTATTAGAGTAATGACATCCATATTTGGACTTTAGTGCTTGGAGAAAAAAATGTTTAGGTCATATAATAAGTAATAGTTCTACACTATAGTTATGAATACAATTTAGCTTCAATTCTTCTTTTTCTTCTAATTCTTCCTTATCATCATAGTTGTCATCAAGCGGAGGATATCCATTGCTGGACATAAGCCTCACCTATATTATTTTCCAATAGCACTGGTCAAGTCAGGACCCAGTGTTTTAACATTTTTATTTTCTTAAATCCCTGGCAACAACATTCTCTCTGTCTTCACAAAAATTCTATAGTACTGAAGGTTGGCTGTCCCTGAAAGAATAAAGTGAAATAATAGCTTTTATGATTCCACAGTCCATTTTCCAATATTCTTTATCGTGTATCTTCGTTGATGTGCATCTTACATTCTTTATCGTGTACCCAATATTATGTGTTTTAATTTTATCGTCGTAGCCGCTACAGTCAAGTGAACCGAGTCTACCTGGATTTATAACTCTTTCATCAGTTACAGTTGCACAAATTATATTTTTTAGGTAAATATAACATAGGTTATATTATGGGTAGTTATAATACTGGATATTTATTATCTCATCGTTTATATATATAAGAATACTGGCTTAGTTATTAGTCCCTTATTTTTAAGCTAAGGCTATAGGTAATGAATTTTCATCTTGCAAGCCATACACCGATACTGCTCGATAATGTACTTTACCTATCTATTATACCTACCACTGGTAGGTACAATAATGTTCTAGTAATTAATAAAAATATTTAGGTTATAAAAATCTTCGCTAATTATTATTAATGTATCGCATTACAAATGTAAGGTATGTTGATGTGATCTTAAATTTGTAATAGCAAAATTTTGAAAAAATCCCGCAGACAGTAGTAAATGGATTGTGTGCGGTTAATTTCACAAAACAAGGAGTAATGGCGCGGAAAATGGCAATCTTTTCTATTGTAGGACAAGATGGCCGCTTGACAGATGCAAACGGGCGCCAAAACCCTTTGGGATCTGTCAAATGGCAGCCAGATGGCGGTAATTTGCTTTTTGGTCAATTTAATGACAATTCTTTTGTTATTTATTGTAGTGAAATAATTATTTCGACAGACTAACTGTGGTTTACTGTTATATTGGTTTATTTTATAATTATCTACGATCTGTATTTTTGTCCTCACATGACTAGTTTATTCCAAACTCAAGTAGGAACCACGTCCTTATGTAATACCACCGTGAAATAACAGCACGAGTGCTGTTGTGTTTCCGTGAGTGAGTAAAGGATGCCAGAGCTCATTTTCTTATCCCTTTCCACACCTTATCCTTAAACTGCTATCACACTATTCAATTTGAAGGAAACCAATTTAGGAAATTGGAAGGTGTAATCGCAGTTAGAACAGATTGGATACAATTTAAATTTTAGATTCTATTATATTTTCAACTCTATATCTTCAATTTAGAAATCAATTTAGTGTAGTGTGATCAACCAGTTCCTTCAAATACCTATTTCCTAATTGGTTTCTAATTGGTTTCCTTTAAATTGAATAGTGTGATAATGCTAATATAGTCGTCAGTGTACTTGCAGGCACCTGTGGCGTTGCTAGTGTGTATAGGAGACGGTGGTATAGCCACTAACCATTACCATCAAGTGGACCTCTTTCCTCTTTATAATATAAGTATAGAAAGTATAGATTAAGATTAAGTATACATATACAAATATCCATTGTAAGGTCGATCAGAAAAGTGCTTTATCAATAACAAATTCCATTCATTTCAAAATTCGCTAAGGCTTAGATTTGAAATAGGTATTTACTGATTAACATAATTATCACTTTGAATTTTCAAAGGAAAACAGACCTTATCATTCTACAGCATACAAATAATGTTCAATCTTAGGGATAACGCACTTTATTTGTCGAGTTTACAATACATATATGATGATATGATATGTATATGTAAAGGGGGGCTATCCAGGTAACCCAAACCGTACGATAATTAACGATCACTTCAAAGGTCGGTGTTTAGAGACACCCTCGTTACCCGCTCGTTATGGCTACCGTTTATTTTAATTAAGTTTTTTTTTTTAATTATGATATACCCTTTACTGACTTAACGTCTGACATGAATTTGTTTTTGTCCATATTCGCATAAGTTATGAATGGTCAGAGCGAAGGAAGTTAAAAAATGTATCATGAGCTTGATGGTAAGTCTACCTTCCCCTATAACACAAGCACGCCATATTTTGTATTTTTGTTTAGAATTAATAAATTTAAAAGGTATTCGACTGATTTTAACAATTCTTTCACCTATAGAAAGCTACATTTTTCAAGTGTAACATGGGTTATCATCAATCATCAATCATCATCAATACTACTAATAATAAATCCGTAAGTATAGGTATATATTATATACTCGTATATTGTATGTATGTTCCTCCATAACTCTTAAACGAATTAACTGATTTTCATAAAACTTGGTGGATAAACATTTAGACGTACAGGACACGTGATAGGCTACTTTTTTCTTTTTTAACGCGGACGAAGTCGCGGGCGCCAGCTAGTCTATACTAATATTATAGAGAGGAAAGATTTGATTGTTTGTATGTTTGTTTGTTTGTTTGTTTGTATAGAATAGGCTCCGAAACTACTGGACCGATTTGAAAAATTCATTTACTATTAGAAGCCGGCATTACCTGTGATACTTTTTACCGCGGGAAAATCCTTCATTCCTACGGGAAAACGGGTAAAAGGACAACGGGTAGTAAGAATTATCCTTCCGTACTTAACTTCTTTTTCACATAACATATGTATTTATTCTTATATTATTGTTGTATTTCACCGTCTGTAAAGTAGGCTAACGGGGATAATTGTGCTGATAATACCTTTGTTTTTACTTTGTACTGTAAAAGTCCCAAACATTAAAAAAAAAAAAACAATTAACCTATCGAAAGATGCAGTAAACCGAGTGCATAATTTAAAAAATCTTAAAATTATTTTTAAAAGTAACTAATCAACACTTCACTTGTAGTTGGTGAAAGAGGCCCTAAGCGTTGTGTGACTGTGTCTCAATAAAATAAAAGAATGACTTTCGAATAGTCACTATCAAGGAATATAGAACAGAATAGCAAATTAAAAATAAAATAAAATATTTATTTTCAGGCAACTAAAAATTGTTAACACTACACGTGACTTGAAAAAGACTTGAAAAACACGCGACCGAATTTGAACCAATTTTGAAAAATTCTTTACCTATAAAAAGCTACATTATAAACGAGTATATATAGGCTATATTTTATAAAGTTACTTGACTACGTACCGTGCTACAGCGAGTAGTATATAAAATGTATATTATGTACATACCACATGTACTCTAGCTTACATATATGCGAAGTCCTCCTACATCAATATTATAAAACAAATTCCTCCGCCCCGCCTCTCTGTCTGTATGTCTGTTCGCGATAAACTCAAAAACTACTGCACCGATTTTCATACTGCTTTCACCAATGTATAGGGTGGTTCTCGAGGAAGGTTTTACTATATAATTTACAAAGTTATGCGGGCGAAGTCGCGGGCACCAGCTAGTATAAAATATAGGCGACATCAATTAATTTGTCTAAATGCACTTTATCTATTGTCAAAAGGGACCCCTCTAAAATCTGCACTCATTCGATCATTTGGCTGGTGTTTATACCCATTAGGTACCCCGGGTACCCGGCTTGTATTTGGTTACCGTAGTCTCTCTTTGTTCTCGGTCCCCCGAGTCTCATCGTGGTCCCACGAGATGATGGAGTGTGTCCATCAAATTGTAATGTTTAGCCAGTTGTTTAGACAATCTTTTTATGAGGATGATTGCTTTTGTGGTCGTTTTTATGAGAGTGTCTGAGGGTGTTTTAGATCTAAGTAATAAAGTTGGTGATTGTATATTTATTTATACTAGACATTGCACTCTCGTTTGAGTACTTTTTTGGAAAGAAATTTGGTCACCATGAGTAGACCTAATGTACCTACAGTATAGATACAGGTATTAAAGTAATAAATTCAAAAAGAATATAGAGGTAACTAGCTGGCGCTCGCGACATCGTCCGTGTTAAATAGCCTATCCTATGTCTACGTCTAAATGTTTATCTACCAAGTTTAATGAAAATCAGTTAATTCGTTTAAGAGTGCTAAAACTGGTCAATTTAGTTTCAGTATCATGTATAGAGCCTATATACACGATATTTCTGAAAACAAAGTAATAAATTACTCCATGACCGACCCCTACAGATTTATTTTATTAGTATTGATGATATAATTTACAATATAATATATAATTGATATATTGAATATTGATGATATACCTATTGAATACATTGATATATTGATATTTATTATAAGTAATTGATATCACAAAATGTACTAAATAATGAAAAAAAGAAATCTTAAGTCATCATCAGCACCATCAACTTCTTAGTCGCAGGACGTCCACTGCTTGACATAGGCCTCCTCCATAGCTTTCCAATAGGACAATAGGACAATGGCCTTTATCAGATCGTCTGTCCACATTGAAGAACTCGAGAACCTTCCGGCCCTAAGTCTAAGCGCCTCTTTCACCAACGTCAAGTAGGCTAAACCGTCACTAAAGTCACCTGTCACCGGGAATAATTTAGCAGATATATTTTTGTGTGTACGGTAAACGTCCCAAATATTAAATAGAAAATAATAAAAAAAAATCGCCTATCGAATGATGCAGTAAAACGAGTGCATAATTCAATAAAACAGAAAATGATTTCTAAAAGTAACTAATCAACACTTTGTAATTGGTGAAAGAGGCGCTAAAGCAAGTTGAATAAATAAGTAAGAAGGTAAGTTAGAAAATTAACCTATTATCGTATTGGAGGCTAAATGCGTTCGGACATAGACTTAATTTTATATCTATATATGCTGCTAATATTCCATCATATTGGGCCTATTGCGATAGGTAAGTCTCGATAAAGATGTCGAATTTTCGTTAACATGAGAGAAAATATGATATGATATTATATTCCAGTATCCCTCACCTGCATTGTTTTTTATTACTAACAGGCTGAAACTCCGTGAGTAGCTTCGGTTTGCCATGACGTCCACCTTGGAAGTCCAAGCTTGGAAGTTTTTTATGGCTGCTAATAACTTCTTTAGCTGCCTCTATCGAGAATTTTCGCAGAGGAAAAAGGTGGACGTCTTGGCAAACTGAATCTACTCACGGAGTTTCAGCCTGTTAGTAATCAGAAAAACATCCAGGTGAGGGATACTGGACCATTAATATATAATTAAATAACAGTAAGTTGGTAAGCGTTATAATTTTAATTAACTTGTCACGTCACGTTTCCTATTGTCTTATTTTGTCTCAGTTCAAACATGAAAGAGGAGCGCATAAGTTCTTATGCTAAGAAGAATAGTCGCCAAGAAGTTATAATTATTGAAAATAATATTCAGACAATAACTTTTAAATTGCTTTTAACATTATATTGCTTGTGTATTAAAAAAAATAGCTTTTCATCTTTAGTTATTATTCTATGCTTTTTTATCCACGGAGTAACCACAGAGTATCCATCCACAGAGTGTCCACAGAGTATCCACAAAGTATAAGTTAATTTGAGATGGTTACGTTAACGACTTTCGAAAAGAAGGGACAAGTTAAGCACCTCCTTCAGACTAGCCGTTCCAATTACGTACCCAC
Source organism: Synanthedon vespiformis (assembly GCA_918317495.1). Classification (NCBI taxonomy): domain Eukaryota; kingdom Metazoa; phylum Arthropoda; class Insecta; order Lepidoptera; family Sesiidae; genus Synanthedon; species Synanthedon vespiformis. Next base: position 5,397,753 of record OU906967.1, on the reverse strand, counting down.
CCTGCTATTGTAACATACAAAAACCCTCTTATATTCCTATTGGCTAGTAATGGCGTGATTATTCCCCACTGGAATAAAGGCACATTTTTAAATAACGCGCTTTGAATTTTTCTTATTTTTTTTCCGCTTCGGTCTCGTGCTCCTTCCAAATTCTCTTATCCTTTCTGCTCTGATTAAATTATGCCTTAGGTATAGGTTCGCGGGCAGTTTGATGATCTATTTGATGGTGGGTGGCTGCCGTCGTCTGTTAATACAAGCACAGCACAGACATAAAAGTTACAAATGCCTTGCCGATTTTGATGGGACATAGGATAAGTATGAAGGAATAGTTAGAGAAATAGGCTCCATTATTCCTCACTCTCCCGTTTTATGGCGAATTTGTAAGGGAAAGTACTTAATTTGAATTTAATTGAATGGAAAGTTCCATGAAAAATATAACATTAAAATTTCTACAATATTTAAAGTGTACGTAAAATATTAAAGTAATAATTATTATTTAATATTTTTAATGCATCATAATGAAAGAAAAGATACTTAAATTCCGCGTAATCAAAATCGTACCTTAATGTAAATATGTCGCAGGGTTGGTAGAAGATTACATGCGATAAATGTCTTTAATGTCGACTTTGATCTTTTCTTTTATATGCAGTAGGTTTTGATAAAGACGTCATCTGTTTCAGTAGTTATAATGTATTTATATCCTTATGACAATTAAAATTAAAACAAGGACATTTTAGAATAGAAGAATAGAATAGAATAACAGTTTATTTGCAACAAAGGACATAAATACATAATAAAAAAAGAAAAACACACACACATACAAACACATACAATTTTGTATTGAGAATACCTTATTTTAAGTTTTCACAATAATTATCAGACAGATTGATGGTCCATTTTGATGGTAGATGGTTACCGTCGCCTATAACACAAGCAAAGCCAAAATTGGTCAGCTCAAGTGCAACCTACCATAAAAGGGAAACGGTAAGATCTCACTGAAACACAATAGCACACATGCTATTATTTCATGGTGGTCTTCTATTCTGGGCAGACACCCGCCCAAATGACTGCGAAACGCAGTCCAGATCTAGACCAGAGCCAACTTTTGAAAAGTTCATTTTCAAAGTTGATCCGGCCAGGAATCGAACCCGGGAACCCCAGAACAGAGCGTAGGCAAGCACTCTAACCACTCATCCAACAAGCATGTCAAATTATGTATGTAATTCTGTAATACCTACTATACTCGAAACTAATGAAGTTTCGCGAATTCATGAAATGAAATAACTTAACTATAATACAATAATTGTAAAGTTTTAAAAATATAACTTCAATATAGACGCCAATTTATCAATTTAGAGGGCAGGGGGACTGAAATTCGATGTTTCGCTAACAGCTTCCTCGAATCAAATGCGACCACTGAAATCAAAAACAAACATCTCTATTCAAACGAGCGGGCTTATTCTAAATTCAAATAGACAACACTGGCTGGAGAGGAACATTGGGGATTTATAGGCACACCGCACAACCAGGCTAATTCTTCATTTTCTAATTAAGAAATAATTTTATTTAACAATAATGTTGTTATTCTACATTTTAATATTGTCAATCTATATAGATAAAATTATGTATTTACTATATAAAAAGATTTTAACGAACAAGTTTATCGTACAGGACTAAAAAGTTTAAGACAATGACAATGACAACAATGACATCAATAAAATTTTATTGTCAATAGAATCTATTAAGCTTATATACTATAAAGCCGAAAACCCACTGACGGAACTAGTTAAGCTTATAAGTTCTATTCTAAACGATATTGCAAAAAAAACTACATAATAAACATATAAAAGAACTGAAAATATTTGTTAATTGTGCTTTTTATTTTCGTTTTTCTTTTTTATATTAAATTACATCAAAAATATCCGAAATTGGTGTACGTTGTTCCTAAAGAAGCTATTACACGACCGGTTGGCCAAATGGCGCGAAACCCGACCCCCCTCCGCTCAAACCTAAAACAGTGGGGCGGGCGTAGCCACAGATTAAATAAAGATGCAACTGCTCTGTGTCAATAGAGCATAAAATTTTCATAATCAAATTGTTTTTTTATTTATTACTAGCTGTTGCACGCGATTTCGTCCGCGTAACTTTATAAAATATAATAAATTCGTGTCCGTGAAAGCATGGAAATACACATACAAAATATCAACCCAATCGGTTCAGCCGTTTAGAAGTTATGTGTGAAAAAGATAAGTACGGAAGGATAATTCTTATTACCCGTTGTGTATGAATGAAGTATTTTTCCCGCGGTAAAAAGTAGCCTATGTTAATCACAAATGATCACAAATAATGTCGGCTTCTAATGGTAAAAGAATTTTTCAAATCGGCCCAGTATTATTAGTAAGAGGAATCTAATATCTAAGAAATCTAGGAATCTAAGAAAACCATAGAAAATTTTTCGAAATACATACGAAATCACAGTGGGTTTGGCTTAACGTGATAGATTATTTAATATTAGCTTTTGCCCGCGACTTCGCCCGCGCTCCTTTTTCTTGGGTGTTAAACATTTATTCAATCGTTATTGTTTCGGTACCTATATATTTTTGTGGACTTATCGTATTAATTAATGATACCATGATGATAATGATGTTTTTAAATGTGTAGGTAGATACCGATTTTTTTTTACAACAATATGGAGCTAAGTATCAACGAAGTGTCTCATCTTAGTTAATTAATCTATGAACGAGCATTAGGCTCTTTCGCGGTATTACGCCCGCGGGACCCAAATAATGTCCAGCCCGCTAATGGCCCAACACATATTTTCAATTCGTACCTCTGTGTACTCTTTGCATTGCTGTGTAATAATCTACCAATTATCATTAACTACTATGCCCTCCATTCATATTTACACCTGTCATTGTTGGTAGAGTGGTGAGTGGTGGTAGAGTCACGTGGATTTGAAAGTTTTGAACTGTGCAGATAGTCTAGGGCAGAATCACCCTATTACAGAAAACTTCAGTGTTTCGATGACCAAGTAAGATAGTCTGTACTGGTGGCAGAATCACCCTATTACAGAAGACTTCAGTGTTTCGATGACCAAGTAAAACAGTCTGTAATGGTGGCAGAATTACTCTATTACAGAAGACCACCTCAGTATTTCTATGATTGAGTAGGTAAGGGATGCCATAGCCCATTGGCTGAGTCCACAGTAGCTGAGTGCTTGCCTTAACGCTCTGTTCTAGAGTTACTGGGTTCGAATCCCGGCAGAGTCAAGTTTGGAAATGAACCTTTCAAAGTTGGCTCTGGTCTTGCTCATTAATCAAATCTTGTATGGTACCTAGTGATTCTTTTCTTATGGGCATAGATTATTCCTTCTGTTAATTATTCTGGTCTCCTACTGCTGTGTTTTGGAGAGTGAGAATGGATAATGTATGCCAGATACCATTAGTAAATAAGTAAATGAAAAAGTAGGTGACCGTCATTTATTTACCTATTTGTAATAAACCTAATTTGCAATTACTGTGACAATAAACCGTAAATAAAAAGTCGAGGCATTAATTAACTCATTAAATTTAAAAAAGAAATATACCGACCACCACGCCTTGGCCTCAACACGAAAACGGTAGTAATTTTATTCATAAACACTAATTGACACGAATACTGATTCGTATAAGCTTAATTACTCGAACCACCCTCTTATTCACCCCCACGAAATACTTTTTTAAGCACTCGTCAATTTATCTTTGTACGAGCTATAGTTAAAAAAAATCGGAGCCATTAAAATGATAGGCCCCGTTCGTTGCAACAAAAATACGAACCATGTATAGTAAAGCCAAAGAGACTATGCAAAAAATGTAAACAAAACCGACCTATATTAAGTTTTAGAACATCGAATAATCATATATCTCTTTCCTTTTCCATCGCAAGTAAAAATGTGATAAGCGGTGCTACTGTTTCATGGTACAGGAAAGCGATCTTGACAACACCTCTTTATAAATTTTTATGAATGATTGCAGTACTAGACATACATACTTAATACGTAATTGTTTATGTTAAGCTCTACAAACAGGCTGACGGTCCACTTGATGGTAAGTGGCTACCGTCATCTAAAACACAAGAAACGCCACAGGTTTTGCAAGCGCGCTGCCAAAGTAAGTACGATTAAGGAAGGCATAGGGAAATATACTCTGGCATCCCTTACTGACTCATCGAAACACAAAAGACGGTGGTCTTCTGTAAGTGGGTGGTTACTGCGGCCTTGATGAACTGTCCCGAAAATGCCAGTGTTTCTTGATACAGGGAAGCGATATAGACAACACTTGGTCACCTTTATAATTTTTTATTATCCTTTTTTAAAAATGATTGTGATATATTAGATAGAATAATATGTTACTACTACAACATTTTTAAATAAAACATTTTTTGAACCCCTAAAGTTTGTTTACATTCTTTCCGCTGTCTCCATGGCCTTGCTTTAGTTCGGTAAAGCGACTTTTCGTTTCTAGGACGTGAGCTCTGACGTCCCATATTTGGATTAGAAAGGACCATCTGCCGCAACAATACGCGCTTACATGCGTGCGCATTTCATATTATTTCTTAACGCACACAGCTGCATTTTAATTTAGACTCTATCGTGTACGCGATAAAGACTATTTCAAATTGATAAAGTCAGAAAAATCCTCCCGGTTTTATTGGGATTACCGTATAATGAATCGTAAATTCGATCTTTGACACCTTTTTCATTTGGTATCGGACGCTTTCATTTTTGTGATTCTAACTCGGCACAAACATACACATTCATACACGTGCAAAAGTATTCTCTATCCGAGTCGTTTTAAAGTTCATTTTCAAAGACGATCTCTCATTGGGGATGTAAAATGGAGTTGTTAACAGTCTATTTGATAACGATTTGGAGGGTCGCGAATGATTTTCGATGTAATTTATTTAGAGTAGTAATTTTGTTGTAACACAAACCATATTTGTTGATTAGAGAGGGATTTGAGCATCGTTTATTATTATCATTGTTGCATTAATTTACAGCTTTAATTTAAGAAATACGTAGGTACGCTCATTCATTGTAATATTTAAGTACAGTGTCTTATGTATAGCACGTCATGTTAGGTTCCCGAGGCATCGTCTAAAAATATAAAATAATCGGTGTCAATAACGTTATAACTCATATATTTATCATTAATCAATACTAATAATAAATGTGTAGGGGTCGGTCATGGAGTAATTTACTTTGTTTTCAGAAATATCGTGTATATAGGCTCTATACATGATACTGAAACCAAATTGACGATTTTTAGAATGTTCCTCCAACACTCTTAAACGAATTAACTGATTTTCATGAAACTTGGTAGATAAACATTTAGAAGTACGGGACACGTGATAGGCTACTTTTTATCTTTTTTAACGCGGACGAAGTCGCGGGCACCAGCTAGTATTATAAATAATGATGTTAGAAACAACTTAATCGAACAGCTAACATTGACGCCATCTCGCAATGCCCCTTTTTTAATCCTAAAATTCCTTTTTAAAACGTGTCGTAGATTCGTGAACGCAAGGATGGTTTGTATTTGAGGTGTTCAGCGGTGGGGGTGTTGACTGTTGATTAGGGAGAGGTGAGGCGAGGTATTAGATCGAGTTAGGGTTGTTTCACCACAAAATTTAGTAATAACACAGGTCAACACGATTTTTGGGTCTGGCTTCTGCATATGAAATTTTGATTTCTTCTATGTTAAAAAAAGGGAATAGATAATTTTTTGATCAAAATTTGCTTTTGTAGAAACTAGAGCATTTTTTAAAATTTTTTAAGACAAATGATAGATTCATACATTATTTCCATACTTTTATTTTCAATTACAATTAGAAAAGTTTTTGTTGAACACTAGAGCCTTTGTCATTTAAGATTTTTGATAAACAACAGGAAATATATGTCAAATAACGGAAAAATTAAGTTTTTAGTGTTTCTCTTATGTTTGTATGGGCTGTCATAAATCAGGCAAAAAAAAAAATTTAAAAGCTAAAAAGCTAAGCTAAATGAAAATGTAACTATTTTTAGATGTCTAGAATCAGAATTTAAACATTAGAACAGAAACCCAAAAAAAATATATTTTTTTTTATTGATGTAATTCGTCATGAACTGGAATTACGGGAGTGGGCGAGCTGGTCCGAGTGACGCGTGATGGACAGGCGTTTTCGAGGCCTTTTCATTCTTCTTCTCCAAGCCCCGTAGAGAAAAAGAATTAATACTAATAGGTACCAGATATGTAAAGATTCTTGATATTTTTTTCCATATAGTATAGATGACCTAATAAGGGCCGCGAATCAATGCTAGACTAGATCTAGTACTTCCTCCCCTTGGTGGGCCATGACCTTGTCGTGGTGGGGGGTCTTACCCTCAACAATCCTATGGGGTCGCGGGGGGCCGGTGGTTCTCACCGGCCTTTCCTCGTCCCATGGGATTGTTGTTGGGGACCAACAAGGCCCACACCCGTGTGCTCCGAGCGGGCTCCGTTCAGCGGAGCTCGTGGCGGAGCGCACTTTGCTGAAGTCACCCCGGCGGCTGGGGTGGGACGTGTAGCCCTCCATGCATGTTCTCGCCAGCTGTCGTCTGGGTGTTTGTTGGAGTTCAGGGGAACAGGGAGGCCTGGGGGGGTGGCCCCTGGTCCCCTGCTCGTTGTGGAGGCCACCCCGGCGGCTGGGGCAGGACTTGTAGCCCTCCATGCAAGTTCTCGCCAGCTGTCGTCGGGGTGTTGTGGTGGAGTTCAGGGGAACAGGGAGGCCTGGGGGGGTGGCCCCTGGTCCCCTGCTCGGAGGAGTTGCAGGAGAAGGCGGGCATCAGCCCGCCTTCAAATGCCCTCGGGGACCTGCGCACACGGCTGGCTGGCTGTGTGGGCCTGCACGGGTCCCCTCCATCTGGGGATTGCTCGGGTGTCTCCGGGCAATCCCCCCGTTGACGTCAGCCTAGCCAGCAATGGCTAGGCCGCCCGAGGAGGGTGGGTCGGAGCAGTTGCCTCGGCAGAGCCCGTCCACCCCCCACTCAATGGGCAAAGGAGGCACCGGGGAGTTTTAGTGGGTAGGGGCCAGTTCCGCCTGCACGTGCGCAAGCGGAAATACTGGTCGACCCCCACATACCCCTGTCGTCTAGCCAGCGGCAGGGGATCAATAAAAGGATTTCTCCTCGACAAAAAAAAAAAAAAAAAAAGATCTAGTACTTAGTGACACGGCAAGCATTTCAGAGTCATTTGGGCAGTGAGCAACTGAGCACCCCTTTAAAGAAGTCCATCGTGAAATAACAACTTTACCCTATCCGTTTTCAATTCCTTAACACACACAGGCACATATAATTATATATTTTCATAATTTAAACTCTACTTTATTTTTAAAACCAGCCAGTATTAAATTAAATACCACAACAGTTTGCGTGAAAAAAATACATATATATTTTCCAGGTGACAACCCTATCGTCGCGCCGATGGGAAGGTGGGGGGGCGTAGCAGCTCGCCGTGATTGGAGCACGGCGCGTCACGTGCCTCTGGGAAATCAGCTTCGGTCGCGCCTCGTCGCCCGTATTTATTCGACGCCTTGTCACACGCCGATCGTACCACTTCTCATCAACAATTTTCTACAATTTTATAAATTATTATATTTTAATTGCCCTGGAAATAAATAATAATTCATAATATGCACGCTATATTCGCATTGAGGTTGTCTTTGAGCACAACAGTTTTTATGTTGGTTCCGAGTTTCACATACATACCTACAACTAGCTTTTGCTCGCGACTTTGTGCGTACCTCTTTTTCTAAGTTATTAAAAAAATATTCAATACTAGCTGGTGCCCGCGACTTCGTCCGCGTTCAAAATGTTATAAAGCCTAAAAGCCCTCTCGCGGTGAGCAGCCGACTTGTTGAGTCAAAGCTGTTTGTCTTAGTAGTTCTGCCACTGAACGATAGATGGTGTTAATATATATATTTTTTAGCCTTTTAGGTCACACTAAATAGCCTAAAGCCTTCCTCGATCAATAGACTATCCAAATTCGAACTAGTAGTTCCTGATATTAGCGCGTACAACCAAACAAACTCATCAGCTTTATATATTGGTATAGATTTATAATTGATCATAATATATTTTTGTCAGGTGTTGATTTTTTTTAAAGATGACTAAGCGCCTCTTTCACCAACTACAAGTAAGGTGTTGATTATTTACTTTTAGAAATCATTTTCTGTTTTATTGAATTATGCACTCGGTTTACTGCATCATTCGATAGGCAATTTTTTTTTAATTATTTTCTATTTAATATTTGGGACGTTTACCGTACAAACAAACACCGGGAATAATCAGCTAAGTATATTATTCCCGGTGACAGGTGACTTTTAGTGACGGTTTAGCCTACTTGACGTTGGTGAAAGAGGCGCTAAGACAAGGTAGGCTATTTTTATGGCCATGTATTTTAATTTAAAAAATGGAACGAACGAACGAGTTTTAAATTTGAAAATGAAGCCCCGTCAACGTGCAGTAAGCAGTAATCTCTCGATAGCCCCGAGCCACCCGAGTGGGTCCGCGCTGCTCAATGCTCATCCATCCGTGTCGCTGTGTCGCTGCGCTGTGTCTGTCCTTTTTGAACACGAATTCGTTTTAAACACCTTCGGTTGTGTTTGGGGAGTTTTAAAACACCTTCAACTTTTAACGAAAAATTTTTTTTAATTTTGACAGCACATTCAGAGCAGATACTTACTTACATAAGTATAAATGAGTTTTTTAATTATTTTTTTAATTTATCTATTTATTAGTACATTGGTGTAAACATAAACTCATTAGAGTTTCAGCGCACACCATGTTCAGATAAATATATAATACCTATACTAGCTGTTGCCCGCGACTTCCTCCGCGTTAAAAAAGATAAAAAGTAGCCTATCACGTGTCTCGTACTTCTAAATGTTTATGATCATGTATCTCTCTCATTTTCCCTCGCTTTTTGTTCTAACATGTTTCTAACATCATTATTTATAATACTAGCTGGTGCCGGCGACTTCGTCCGCGTTGAAAAAGAAAACAGTAGCCTGTGTCCTGTGTCCTGTACTTCTAAATGTTTATCTACCAAATTTCATGAAAAAAGAATTCCGAAATCTGAAAACACTTACTTACCCTTCTTTAACTTTCTAAATATTTAATTTTCTATTGATTACTTTCTCCAGTAAGTAGAGACACAATATAGGTAACGAAATTAAACAACTCTATGAAAAAAAATCGCAAATTTTGAAATCATTTATTTACTAGTCAATTAGAAATATTTTTTCACGTCAAGTATACCTATTTATACACATAAACGATAATAACATTGCACGCTATTATCTATCTAAACTCAATATTTACAGTAAAAAAAATAGTGCGTATCCCCAAAGGAATTCACTTAAAAATATCTTCCATTATTAGACGATCCAACCAACCATGAAATGATGTGTCAAAATACTGCTACTAAAATATCCCTTTAAAACCCCACATTGACCTTTATACCCACCGAATAAAGGTTATAATCGGGTGCGTTGTATTAATTAATATTAATAAAAACATTATCACTTCACTTGTCCCCTTACATACTCGTATATAGTCTGTCCCTTTTCATCTCAGATGCTTGTTTCGCTTTTAAAGCCCGTTTAATCCAACAGCAAAATACACGGTATGGTGTCAGCTGATATCTAGTATTGCGTGGTATCTGACAAAAACTTACTCGCCTTGGCAGTACATACCTCTATCAGCAAGGTTTTTGTGTCGTCCCCGCGACCCCTAGAAAGTCCCGCTAGAAAGTCGTTGGGATTTATCCGGTAGGTACGAATCCGGCACAACCCCGCAGTGTCTCCTGCACTGTAGGGCAGTGTAGGGGACAGTGAAAGGGAATATCTATTCCAACGTTAAAAAAAGAGTTGTTGTGTGGTTATGTGTATGCAGAATTTTCAAGAGAATTGTCGGTTTTACCTGCTATTTAATTTTGACTGGTTTATCTTACTCATTCAGAGAAACATGACAGCACAGACCCAGACCAGAGTCAACTATGAAAAGTTTATTTTCAAGTTGGCCCTGGCGGGAATTGACGCCATTGGTCAAATTAGATAAGTTATGACATTTCACTGTTGCTGGTTCCAGCGATAAATAGTGGTGAAATAAATATGCAAGAGTACTCTGATAAACAGCTCTATTCAGAGCTAGGTATTCAGATTTACCTACTATTTTTTTAGTTGTCTATACATTATTTCTTAAACCTTACACTCAAGGTCAACTGCTTTTCCCAATAATTCATTTTTGGATTCGATGGATACTTAATGATTATGATAAACCTACTGCATAATTTTGAATTCATAAAATGTCTGTTACCATGTTTTACTATTGTATATGCGCTAGCACATTTTTCGCGGGAAAACCCGATGACATTTCACCCGATGATTTTTCCATTTCACCACACTCGCGAATGACTGCGTTCTCATTTAAGCAATGGCATTTGACGGCTGTGCCTTTGTCACAGTGAAGTGAAAAAAAAAATGACGTTCCATTTTTGATTGAAGTTTCGCGCGTTCATGGCGTCACGATGTCGATACCTTTTGAAACAATATTTATTATTCGCGACAAAAAATATATCTATTATTATTATTTTTAATGTTGTTTCATTGATTTATTTCTGTATATTAATATTAATTTTATTGAGACAATATTTGAACTGATATTTATTGTCTTGCGTTTGTTTAGAACAGGTACTCCTAGGTAATCCTAGATTTTTTGGCATTGCATGTGTTTATAGGCAAAAACTTGTGACAAAATTAAAAATATATAGGTATACTCCACATAGGTACTAAATTGCAATTTTAAATCAGTTTTACGTACTACAGTCGTTTCAATATTAGGTATCCTATCATTTATCAGATATTTTGAGTTAATTTATGTGTCCATTGAAAAGATATAAATAATATTCCAACTCAAATAATAGAACCGAAATCTAATAAAACTTTGCTAATCAAACAAGAAAGAAACAAAGAAAAAGATAATCCAATAACGAAACTCGTTAATATTTATTGAAAAAAACTGTTTCGTATTGAATACTAAACACTTTTCTATAAGAGAAATGTCAAAAGATCAGATCATGATACGCAAAGTTACATTGGCACGCGAGAATATAATAAAACGCAAGATAACGGCGAGGAAATTATTTTCTCGACAGTAAAAGTTAAATTTGTAAAGGAGCTTCTGGGCAAAACTTATCTTGCTCCTCAAATATGTATTTATTTTGAATTTCTTGCCTTATCCACGAAGGTTTTAAGCTCATTTTCAATTGGGATTCTTATGAACATCTAAAGTTCTCGTTGGTCTTTTATATAATAGCATTTTTCACATTAAAAGTTGCTCTTTCACACTACACAAGTCGATATTGAGAAACGCATAATTTATTCTTCAGTATTTTATTTTGATTTCAGTAGAGTTCACGATAATTAATCGAAGAATTATAATTGACATATGAAATCAATATAGGAATCAAAAACGATTTAGTATTGGATATAATTTGGCTACTGAGATTTCTACTTGAATTTTGAATGGCATTTGAAGTTTGCTCTCCGTAATAAAAAAAAAATGCAGTAGTAGGCAATTCAAATTTCGAATAAGACTTCAATTTGGAGCATCAGAAGCTTAAAATAGAAAAGCAATCACCCCTAAAAGATTACTGTTCAATACTAAAAGTCATCTCAATTCAAAAAGAGTACACGCACGACAAAATTAATTACCATACAAATCGGGAGAATCAAGAAACCATTAAATAACCAATCCGTATTTATGAACGCATCCTAAACCATTTTGCAATAGACTAACGTCATGAGAAGCAAATGTCAACTCTATTCCAATTTCAAAATGGCGTTTGACGTGAAATTTGGCGGCAGAGGTACGCAAGTCGAGTATTTAATCACGTACAAAGGACTTCGCCGAGTCGTATTGCGCGATTCGAGGCTACATACGGTATTCAAAACTAACAAAAGAAAAAAGCAATCTTCTCAGATTGGCATTTGGGGGCCAACGCACAAAAAGGGCGCTCCTTTTAGGGGAATATTGTTAGTAGAGATTTGAAAAGCGTTTTGTCGTCAACATGTTATTCGGTAATTTAGTGTTGCCCGATTGAAATAAACTGGGGTTGTAATTGGAAAGGCGGTAAGTAGAGAGCATGTGTGTCTGATTGATTGCTTTTTGATAGCAGTCAGTGTTGCTAGTTAGAAAATCACAGGTACAATGTTAAGGCCTAAAGTGTTCCCGAACATACACGATTCATCATTTCATCATTCATTCATACCTTTCGTCTATGATTTTCTTGAATCCACCGTCGACCAGCAGCACTTATCAATTATTAAGTCGTCTGTGTCTACCTTGTCGATGGACGTCTTACGCCGCGCTAGCCAGTCTGTGGCCTCCACTGGAGAACCTTCCGATCCCACAGGGGGCCATTTTTATTTTAAGGCACTGAAGAAATCTCGGAATTTCCCGAACGCTTCCCATCCGAGCTGGATTTGACGATTGACCTCTCTCGAAGTTGGCTCAAGTTGGTACCTACCTACCTAGTTACCTGGCTCTACCTGCCTAATTGGACTGTTTTTCCCAAGTAGATGTAATAATTTGTAATCATCAACAACTTCGAGGGTTGAGTTCCCAACTGTGAATGTGGTGGATACAACATGGACTTTCGTCTCGTCCATATAATCTTAAAAATATTATTACAGAGAAATCATCGTAATTTTTGAAACCTGCACTTAAATAAATCGTTTCAAGTAAAATATAAAATCTATAACATATAGTAAATGAGGATAGGGCTATTGATAAAAATTCAAAAGAAACAAAAAATGATTCATACTCTTTAGTGCACTCATTCATTTTGAATTCGAATCCGAACAGAGAACACGTTCTCTATTCGAATTTTGAGAACGAGGCGGCTTGACTGCCACGTTCCGTTCTTTGCGGACCTCCAATTTGGCTGATTGACGCGCTCGGCTTCGATTTTCAAACAGGCTCAAAGACTGTATATGGTATTGCGTTCCGTTGCACGGACATTTCAAACATAGCGTGAAAGCGTTGCGACCTAGGGCTTGTTTATACTAATAATTCATTTTAATATTACAAACTATATAGCTCTCTCTACATAAGCATAAAGGTATAAAAGACAAGATTGTCAAAGTAGCCCTATACTCGGCCTAACAAAAGTGTTGTGCAAATTTAAATGTATGTAAAAGTGAAATTGAATTGAAATCTTGTACGGACACAAACGTCACTAACTTATCAAATATAAATTATTAATGACGTTTGTGGACACACGTGGACACACGTCTTGTCAGCGGATCTAACGCAGCCATACATATTAAAATTGCATTATCAGTTAGATTTATGGGTACGAACATACTCTAATAAATTACTAATAGTTCTTAAAACATTTAACATATAGAAGCATATCGATATAGCTTCCTATTTATGAAAGAATTTGTGAAATCGGTAATCGCTAAATACAGAGATTTTCTTTAACTTCTTCGTCGGTTCAAAATAAGTAAGATACTTTATACTTACCTACATATATATAGGTATAACACTGAGTAGCAAAAAATGAAGATTCTTATTTCAGAAAAAAAAGACTCTATTTTTTTATTTACACAAATGTAAAGTATGTTCCCATGTAACGTATTCCTAATGTATTCTCAGAAGTAAAGGTGTCGTTTCACGTGATGGAATTCTCTTGTACCTATACGAATGTGTTCCTGTGACGTCAAATAATTGATACCGGTGTTCCGTTCCCAAACAACCGTGAGGAGACTTTGATTAGTTGAAAGGTTGGAAGAGATAAACTCAGTTTATAGTTTCCAAGTGATTTCTCTGTTCCCATATTTCTCTTGCAAAAATGCAGTTTTTCTTTTAATTTTGAACATAATACTCAATAGGTACAGATTGCTAACTCATGTGGGGTAAATGCCTATTAAAAATAAAAAAAATCAGCGGCACTTCGCGAATGCCGATAGAAGTGAAAATTACGTGTTTATTTTTTTATAATTTTGTCAATAGAGGTGTCGATATATCGGTAATAGTGTCGCGAGCTAATTAGTTTTTTCCCATCTTAAAAATGCCTAACGCGCCTAAGAAGTTTTCACCTCAATAAATCTGTAACTATAAACATATATAAAATATCAAAGATCAGTAAAATTGTATAAATCTTATCACAAAATCAAACCTTACTTATCCCCAATTCTGGGCTCTTTTCGACCTCAAACAAGGAGCGAACACGATCCAATTTCTTAATTCACATTTTCAAATCGAGACGACGAAACTAACTTCAACGTGATCAAAGATTAGTAGCGTAGAAGTGTCATGTACATACCATATTAGTTGATACCAACTCTGTAGGTATTTGTTATCAATGATTTCACTTGCACAACTAATGTTTTTTAATTTAATGTTTAGGTTACTTAATAAATTTGTACTTACTTAACAACTCCTTGATAAAGGAGTTATTGATAAGGGTTTATTTGTTTGGTCGAACGATTTAAACTCTGGAAATAAGAGTCTTAAGTATTAAAAAAAAAAATTATTATGTACATTTCATTTCATCGCCCAATTCTTGAGGAATGTTATACAGGCTGTTCATAATCATACTATAATATGACTCTTAGAAGCAGAGCAAAAAGAAAAAATGGTATGTGGCTGTTTATATAAATACGTGTACGTTACGTCTTTTCTTTGAGCGTAGTATGAATGTACATTAGTATTTAGTATACATATGTACTATTTAGTATGTGTACAACGAATTCAAATATACCATATACTTACACCAAAAACGTTTGATCCTTTAGCTATCGAGTGGTGTAATTAAATTTTGGATGTAGATGATACCTATGTAAATACATATGTAAATGTGTACTTAACTACAGCATCAATCTCTACCTATTCCCCGATTTTGTTATCATCTGAATAATTCAATGACATTCTGTAACGAGTGTGGATTTATAGATATTTTAAAATAGTTAGTAGGTAATAAGGATAAAATCTATGTGTCCTGTGTCGCTTCTGAATGATAATCTAGTGAATTTTTAAGTTGTACCAACGTCTGTAGGTACACGAGTGATTCGCATCTCGCGGGACACTCGGACTGGGAGATATTAATTGTGATTAGCCAGCATGATTAGCAGACCTTTATAATTACTTAAAATATACTTGTCCCAGCTTTCTTGGTACGCTTTTAGGGGTTTGAGAAAACTATATCAAAATGTGGATAGGACTAATAAAATAATCAAATTTTTTTGTTTCTTTTACTAAGAAATTTTCAAATCAATGCTAAAAAATATTTTAAAAAAAAGAAAGTACTCTTTAAGCACATTTTTTTTTTAATTTGATGAAATTTTTTGAGATTTTTTTTTTAATATTTTTTAACCATCAAAGTTCAATTATGCAGATATTTATTTACTTCAGGATTAAGGCTATTCATCCATACTATCTTACTATACTAAATATTTCTGTACTTATACCGTATTACTATATTTACTATCCATATATTGTACTTTTTTTTATGTTAAGGTCGACAGACAGGCTGACGGTGCACTTGATGGTAGGTGACTACCGTCGCCTATAACACAAGCAACGCCATAAGTGCTACAAGTGCGCTGCCGACCATGGTAAGGGATAAGGGAGGGAAGGGGTAATGGGCTCTGGCATCCCTTACTCACTCACCGAAACACAACAGCACATATGTTGTTATTTCACGGTGGTATTTTGTAAGGGGGTGGTTACTGCCGCCAGACGGGCTGCCCATATGACTGCGAAACGCAGTGTGCCCTACCACTACTTTTCAAATCCAGACCAGTCAATTTTGAAAATTATATTAAAATTTCCAAAGTTCAACCAAGTTCCAAGAAACTCGTCCAACGGGCTCGTCTTTACTTCAAATTTACTTCAAATTATAAATGTGAAAGTAACTCTTATAACAGCTGTCTATTACCTTTTTACTCCTTAAACACTTTGTCACACACAGCGAATTCTCGCGAGTAAAATTGAACATGCTCAATTCCAATCGCGGTGAATTCAACTCGCGGTGAATGAATCTATTCGCAGCGAATAGTACAGCGAATACTCGCGTCGAATAGGCATTCGCGGCGAGTATTCGCTGTGTGTGACCGAGGCAATAAGCCATTGATTGCATGGTTTAAGGTCCATGTTTCATTTCCAAATGTAAAGACAGGAAACGCACTGTTCAAAGGAGAAGCATTTGAAAATTGTATCCACATTATAAGTAATAGAACTGTATCCACATTATTCTGTCACCGGCGGTGAGGGTGTGCAGGGAGAAACTGAGTATGATTCAACATTTAAATGTTAGGCAACGCCCGGCCAAATTTGCGGGAGACAACATCTCAGCAAATACACTCGGGTACTGTCGCCAACACAAGTCCGGTGAATACGTTTTTTTAATTGGTTACATAGTTATATCCAAATTTCAAGAAGATTCGCACTCGACTCAGTGGATCGCAGAGCTAGAGGCTTAGATAACTAAGAAAAACTAAGTTGCAGAGCTTTACCTATAGACGCAAAATCGTCTGTCTATGTGTCTTTTATAAGACGTACTTCGGAAAGGTGTGCTCAGGAGCTGCATGAGCTCATACCGCCTTCCTCTTGCTTCCATCGGACATATAGACATACGGCTAGTTACCATCCTCATCTTGTCGAAATCCTTCTTTTTCGGATCAAACGTTTTAAAACATCCAATACAATACACACTGCGAAGGCTTGGAATTACCAGCCTCTAAAAAAGGTCGGTACAATAAAATTTTCCACCCGACTGTACAGCATATTGTAACTTGGCTACACCTTTGAGATATTCTTCTGAAGAGCACGAAATAAACTCTTGAACCGCGAATAACACTGTTCAATACTTGTTCTAAATGAAGTTTAATAAGTGGAAATTCGTTATTAGGCCTCTGTATTAAAACAGTGTACAAACTCTTCATGTAAGAAGAGTGTAAACATGAATAATTATAATTCAAAACGTATGTGAGAAAACACTGCGATTATTTTCCTCCGGCCGCCATCGCAACTGAATTCCGGAACCAAGAGCGATATTGAAAGTTTTTTACATGTAAGAAAGAAAGTCTATGAAATTCATAAAGAAAAAAAATTCAAGAATACTTAAATTGATAAAATTAATAATTCAAAATATATTATAAAACGAGCAAGCGGTATTACTTTGTATTACTTACTTTTACTTTTGTATTACTACTTTTGTATTACTTTTGTAACCATTTCATTAAAAAAATTACCAAAACGAATTTTCTCTAAGATAAGACTCCGAAAGATTGATTTCGGGGTATCCGGTCCATAAACGCCACCTTGTTATCGAGTAGTGTTATAAGTAGCAAAACGTAAGTATTAAGTTCGTTTGCTCGGCGTTAGATGGCGTTAACTGTAGCAAGTGTCCCATAAAAAAAACGACTTAAAACGAATTTTCTCCATGATAAAACCCTGACAGATCGATTTCTAGATCTAAAAAACCCCTAACCCTAGATTTTTGTCAAAATTGTTAGAGCCGTTTGCGAGATCGTCGTGGCATACAAGAATTCCTCGTTTAGTATTTCCCGTATATAGTTTAGATTTCCCATAGGAATGAAGCATTTTCCCGCGGTAAAAAAGTAGCCTATGTTCATCACGGATAATGTCGGCTTCTAATGGTAAAAGAATTTTTCAAATCGGTCCAGTGGTTTCGGAGCCCATTTTATACAAACAAACAATCAAATCTTTCCTCTTTATAATATTAAGTATAGATTAATCAATAAAATTTAAGTGTTAGTTTTTAATATCAAAATAATTGCTTTTTTTTTACTAATTTGGGCCTCAATGGGACAAATTCAAAGCGATAGGGGTACGCTCCCTGACCTAAGTTGGCGTACCCCGAAAGTAGAGGTTAGTGTTAAAACTTAAATGATCAAAACTTTTCGGTCGCCGTATACAGATCTCTTAAATGAAGGCGAGCCACCGAAATAAGTAAAGTTGTGTGACGAGAGAGACTCATTAATTACAACTTACACATTTGTGTTTTATTTACTTGGATATCGTTAAAAGTAATGCTTTGAGGCATTAAGGAGTTTGTACCTATAAAATGGTTAAGTATAGAGCCACCATTCTACCTACAGCTAGGTATGTATATTGTATATAGTTGCTAATGTAATGTATAGTTGTTAGTTTCTATATACATTTTCAAATGCGAAAGTGAGTAGGTATATGTTTGTTTGCAGTTTATCTTACACGCCTTTACTACTCAACCGACCATCATAAAATTTTGCATAGACATAAAATATCTACATAAGTCAACAAGAAAAAAGTATCTAGTAACTGTTTCGCTAAAAATTAAAATAAAAAAAAAAATCAGTTTTTTAAACCTTAACAAGGATCTTACTGTGAAAATTCAAAATACTCGAACTGATCACATAATCTGCTTAGGAATAATAAATAAATAAATAAATATAACATCACATTCCACACAGCACCATCTAGTTCCACACTAAGCAACTTGTGTATTATGGATACTAGACAGTTGATATATTTTTGTAAACACATACATATTATAAACATCCATGACTCAGGTACAAAGGTAAATGTTAACACATAAACATATGACCCTAGCGGGATTCGAACTCGCGACCGTTTGGTTAACAGCGAGGGTTACTAGCCACTAGACCAAACGTGTCGTCAAATGCAAGTGCACGTGTGTCGGAATCGGAATGCACTACAATGAACACTTCTTGTTCTTAGTAGAAGCTTATAGAAAACTAACGCAGTTCAATACATTCGTCGGCTCTGAAACAATGGCACACGTGTCAGGTCAGGATGTATTAGTATACCAAAGTTTCGAGCTTTTAATCACATGTCTTCAGTGTTTGCGTGCAGAGGGCGCGACAATCACTCGAACAACTGTCTTTTGTTTCCACAAACTTTGTAATCCGCCATTCGCCTTTGTAATTAAGTATCGACTCTATATAGATAGTAATATTAGACATACCTACCTAATTATTCCTGCCTGCAACATTAAAAACGGGTGTATTTTATTCATTGTTGTTTTCTAGTCTGTGGTTTTATTAGAACTAATTACTTAGTATAGAAATGTTCTAGTGAGAAATAGAAGGTTTAGAAGTATATATAGATATATTATATACCATTTTCCGTCAATTTCAATGTTTTCCCTAGTAAATTTAACATTTTCCTAAACAGAATGCTTGGGAGATTGTTTAAATAGCCTAGCTAAATGTTGAAAATGCTTGGGAACTGTTGAAATTGACCGAAAAATTGTATGTAATTCAAAAGAGATTTCCAAACTACTATGCTAATGCTGCTCAGGAATGATAGTATAAGTACCTAGGGGTTCCTACGTCTTCACGTCTTCCTTTTCATTCTACTTGAAGACTAGATTATCTCCAAAGACATTACAGTCATTGGTCATATTCCATACATAGAGGAGAGATCTCATTAGAATCGAATACTGAAAATACTAAGGTAAATAGTATGGTACATTACCATTTTATTCCAAGTACAATATTATAAATTCCAAAGTGACTTTGTTAGTTTTACATGACGTTATCTGCACAATGAACTGCAGAAAAGAATATGGGGTACCTTTCATAAAAAAAGACAGTTCCCAAGGCATTTGGAAAAATGTAAAAAAATTAAAGTCGTGATAAAAATTTATGAGCAATACAGAGACTAATATAACCTCAGACCCAACTAACCTAAGCTTAGTTTTTAAATAAATACGTATTATTTTATTTACTTAAACTATATTGTGTAAGTACTTATTAAAATAAATATATTAAAAGCAAAAGAAAATTTTACTAGATGAAATTAGCATTAAGTTCTCTATACCCAATTAACTGGAGGCGTTCGTATTTTAAATTTGAATTGAGAACGGTCCTTTAGTTACCGCCGTTGATCGGGCTCGCGGCTCGCCGGAAACGGAAAGCCGGGAAGTAATTAGCCGTCGCGTCCCGCCCCACGCTGTTCGCCCGCGGGCAAAGGAAACCCACCATACAGCCAGAGTGTAAATCTCGGAAAATTTATTTCAGCAAAAGTTGAGGACTTCGCATATCTACATTTTATTGTTAACTTTAATGAAAGACGAGAACTTTGTGAAAGCGTTTCCACACTCGCCAAAATATTAATAAGCTGAAATGAATTTAGAAAAAAATGTAGCTATTTATATTACCTATGTTGTACTATGTACATGACATTCTGCAGCCATTAATTTGAGAAGCTCGTCTGGTGACTATACCTGTAATTTGTTAGGTAGATAAGTAGAAAATATTTTTGTCTATGAATGACATTAGGATAAAAGGTATCCGTTTTCTGTTCTCCTGACAATAACCGCCCGATCAACGCTTTATTAAAATATTGAAATTTTATATGCACGTCAAGTTACTTAGATAGGTTTGGATTAAAAAATTGATTCATTCTATATGAAGTACATCCCAAATACTCTGAATCCAAGTCTACAATCGTATAAAAATATTTAACAGACAAAACCGAAGAGAAAATCCTTAAAATCGGTCACGTATTCCGATAATATTCCATTTACGCGTTCGAGTCCAATCCCGTGTGTGTTGGCAACACGGTGGCGGCGGGCGGCGTAAAAACGAAAAAGGAAATCTGTCGCAAAATGGCGTTATTATCTAGGCTAATAAAAATTCAGCGCGCGAAAATCCCCGCGACGCGATTGGCCGGCGTTCCCCCGAGCCCTCACCCCCATTGGCTGGCAGCTGTTTATTCCATTTTCAAATTAACTTTCACTGTCTCCGCGCTTGCCAGTTAGCTCGGAATTTATTTATTTCATCCACAATTTTATTAGGTGTGTGAAAAGCAAGGATATCACTTTTAGAATCATGGCATTACTTTATTCATTTGATGTTTTCTTTCACAATAAGTACATATCTAATGTTTGATTGAAACCTGATATCAATATCTAAGTATTGATGAAATTTCATTTTCTAAGGTTGATTTCTATGAAATGTTTTGAATATTAATAAAGTAGGTTATTTATTTACTTCATTAATCAGACAAACTTACTATAATAAGTGTTTTTAGACCAGCAGCATTTCGTACCTATTAAGTATGAAACTTATGAACTCGTATTATTTGATAAGTTCATTGGTCGGGTAATAAAGATGCTACAATTCTGACTCAGGGGTTCCGGGTTCGATCCCTTCTAGGGCCAACTACGGAAATGAACTTGTCAAAGTTTTTAAAAATTTGATTATATTTTTCATTTGGTTTAAATTTTTCAAAAGGGGTGTAAAATGAGGTGTATCTGGTAATCTGGTCTGGTTCTGGTCCCCCATTTAAGTATTTTTCACATATTGGGTAACATCTTTAACACTGAATGTAAGGCGGCATCCTAATTGGCTACGATCATACCTACTAGCAAACGATACGCATCGTTTGGTCGCGTGATTAAAATGGTCCAACAGGGTCTCCTAATAGATAGAGCAATGACCAATTGGGACACCTAAAAGAGATCAGTAGCTTTGATTGCACGATCATTTCCATCGTAAGATCTTAATTAAGCATTTCCAGTGCTCGCACGATTTCTTGCGAACTTCAATTAGGACGCTCTTAAGAGATTTGTGTGTTAAATCTCGTCGTGCGATAAAAACGCATCGTTTCCTCATACGATCGCAGCCAATTAGGACGACGCCTTACAAAGTTGAATTTAAAGTAAAGCAAAAAATAAAGCAGAGAAGAAAACTGCGCACAGCCCTACTAAATAACACTTCTGATTTACCTTAAAACCTTTTACATTACCGTCTAAATTGGAACGGGACCTCGGCGGTAATTCAAGCCGCTATAAGGGTTTAAGGGTAAAATTGCGCGCCCGTGGTAATTTCGGAACGAAATCGGGGGTAATTCACGCCGTTATAGTGGGAACATTTATTTTGAAATTCGAAAAAGGTAAGTACGATAGGTGGCTACCATCGCCTATACTATAACACACTAGTTGCTGGCCGCGACTTCGCCCGCATGACTTTGTAAATTATATACTAGAACCCACTGGAACACTCATCCAATGGACTCGTTTTGGAATGATCGTGCAATGAATTGTGAGTTATTTTGGTCGAAAAAAAAAACGCAAAGTCCTTGAATTAAAAAAGTATATTGTACTCAAAAAACAACTCGTTATTTCACTAATTGTTGTAATACAATAATGCAACAATCTTTTAGGGTATGTTAAAAATCAGAAAATACTATACACAAAAGGTTTCAAGTGGTGTATCGATGCGGCGCGCGGCCACTCTTAATATTCCCATAGCGAGTATGCACTCAGTGTTACGAAAAGCACAGACAAGGTTTACTTATATTTTTTTTGGCATTTATTCGTAGCGCAATAGTGGTGAATGTGTCTTTTTTGACGTCATTAAAAGTTCGGTTACACAAGAAGAGTTTCGTGTGGAACACTCGAACACGAGTGGAAAAAAATCCTATCAGGCAATGAGTGAGAAGAGTTAGGGCGATAATTTCTTTCGAGAGGCGAAACTCGAAGCATTTTGTTTAAAATATTAAAAATGTTATACTGTCTCACGACGATACTTATACTGTCTCACGACGATAGTTATACTGTCTCACGACGACAGTTATACTGTCTCACGACGATAGTTATACTGTCTCACAAGGATTGTTATACTGTCTCACGACGATAGTTATACTGTCTCACAAGAATTGTTATACTGTCTCACAACGATAGTTATACTGTCTCACAAGGATTGTTATACTGTCTCACGACGATAGTTATCAGCGGCGATAGTTATGCTGTCTCACGACAAATTAAATTCTCGCATACGAGAAACTCTCATTGTGTAGTCTTTTGCTTGCTCCCGTGTAGTCTTTTTGTAATTATAATGCCTCCTAATTTGTAAATAAATGTTTTATTAAGTACCATTATTTCTAATCTATTATTAAAATATTTGAATTAATCAAAAATTTAATTTCATTTATTTAAATTTTAAATAAGTTTATTAAATAAATATAAATATATAGTGATCCGGTTTCTCTATAATTATATTATTTAAGATTATATTAAGATAGTGTTTTTTTTATGTTCACTTCTATATGTTGGTAGTGATAGCGTTCTCTAATGGCGTTTCACACGGGCGGCATATTTGTGCGTTATATTTAATTAAACCGGTAATGGGCCGCGCGTGTCGACCGCTCTTAACGCCCTAATACCACTCGACACACGAATGCATCCAAATCGGTGTTGAGAGGGCTTATGCGTATAGAGTTTTATAACCTTTCATAATATTTCAATTTTTACTTTTAAACGTATTCGGAAAAGCCTATATGAAGATTAAAAAAGGAAAATATGGACAATATTCCGAAATTAACGTTTATTACCTAAGTATCGAAAATATAGTTGTGTAGTCTTATTTTTATACCGGCCAGTTTATCTATTTATTTGGTATGTTATATGTTATTTCTGGTGTATTTGTTTCTTTTTCTCTTTCTTTTTTTGTCTGCTTTTGTGTATGTTTTCTCTCAGCTTTCAATATTATGTACTCTCTAGTCTTGTAACTTATAATATGTTTTAGTAATTTAGTGGAAACTTTGTTGATTTATTTTTCTTTTGTATGTATGTATATAATGTGTATCGAGATATTGTATGTTTCCCAAATATAAATAAATAAAGTCTAAAAAACAAATTAGGCTCGAGGGTGGGAGATGGTCAAAGTGGTAGTGTCAATAACTTCTTCTCGTTACCTGCTACCGTTATCCACGGTCTACTAAGTATGCTACTAAAACCTAGAACTAGACTAAATAATATGTATTCTAAGAATGCTAACCGCTATTTTTTACATCTTAATCTGTTTCATGCCTATAGTTCAATAAAATATTCAAATCCGCACCAGTTACAAACACTTTTACTTTTAACAAAGTATTTTAATCACAAAAAAACTTGAGTAACCCAAATATCTCAAGAAATATATTGTACAAAATCTCCTCATAATCCTCTTAATCCCGAAAGCGTCCACTGTCCCACAAACATGGTTCTAATGTTACCATAATAATGGCACTAAAAGTGTTTCTTGCAACACCGATCAAATGAGATAACGCATTTTAACTTAAATCAACAATAAGTAAACGTTTGGGGAAAAAATGTCACTGAAATTCTAAGTTTAAAATAAGTGCACTAGAGCGGTGTCGTGTTTGGAAACGTTAGGTGAAAAAAATGAATTGGTTTGAAAATTGTCTATGGTTGAGGATTTTTTTTAATCGCCAAAGCGCGGCGTATTATAGACACAATCTGTGATGTCAATGTGGCGTGTCTATTGTTAATTTATGAGGAAACTAAATTGTGCCCGCGACTTCGTACGCCCTGTAATTCGTATTTTAAGAATCCCATTAAAAAATACCTACTATTTTAATCTTGAAAAAATGTTAGGTTCCAGTGGAATTTTCAAAAAACGAACTACAGCTTAGTCTAGTGCAGAATAAATTCTCGCACCCCAAAGATATCAAGATGCCGCCAATAAACTATTCTTATAGAGCTTTTATGACGTCATTTCTAATACTTCTATTTTATTTAAACGGTGGTAAAGATATCAAACAAAATCCATCCGACATTATTAAGGTTAAGAGACTTTATCGCATTAAAATCACACTCGACTGGACTTTTATTTATTATGTATATAACAAAAGGAATCGAGCACAAAGGTCTCATTCTTCAAGTTGCGTAAACTCGTGGCTTGTAAGGGGCGTTTCACACGATACGACGTTTATCGGTTTTTTAATTATATCTATTAGTCAAGTTTTGCGAATATTTTTTTTCAAATTATACAAAAAAAACTTCTATGGTTATCGTTATTTCCATTAGTTAAAATCGTATCAAAATCCGTTGGCTGGTTAGTAAAAAACTATCGGAGCAACTGACAGAGGCGGGCAGCGACTTTATTTTAGAAAAAGTATATCTTAATATATAATATTTTAAATGCAAAAGTTTGTTACTTGATCACGAAAAAACTACCTAACGAATTGATTGACCCTATGTCTATTTCTGTATCCCTGACAACATATACCCTACCTCATATGAAAAAATTCATGACGATCAGTTTAGTATAGTTAAGGCGTCAAAAATTAATAAATTAACAAATTCACAGTCGCATTTATAATAATATTAATTAGGATTTAAAATTCAAATTCCATTACGAGAACTTTAATCTGGCTAAATCATGGATTAAGTAATACTACCGTTCCGTTTAAATCGTTGTTATCGCTCCTTCGGTGTGAAAGGTGCTTAAGGATTTAAATTGAAAAAAATATATCAATAAGATTACCGGCTACTCGAGATTAGATGGACACACTGCCAACACTTATGTCTTAATACGCCATTATGGATTTTTTTTATATATGTAAGTGGCAAAGGTGTATTGTGAAACGGTCACCGCGACCGCCTAAGTTACGACATACAATGAAACTTGAAGTAATATTTTACTTTTACAATTATTTTTCTTTGATAGACCGGTTGATTGTAAAAATCTAAAAATCTTTAAGAGTAATGTTTGGTAGGTCACCGAAATACAATGAAACTTCAAGTACTCCACTTTGGCTCCCATGTCTAGGATCCCATGGGTTTTAGAACAATTCTTTGCCTTTTGGCTCCCATTACCCATCAAAAGCTTAACTTTAAAGAATCTGTCCTATTAGTCCGTGATTATCCGTGAAAAAATATGACAGATAATTTTAATATTCATCAAACAATATGTTCTCGTACTTTACCTATTGTGTAGAGTGCCTACTAAAGGAAAGTAGATAATAAGATTCATAAGGCGTTAAAAGCACCGATCGCTCACAAAGAAAGCTAAGAGCGAACCGAAATAGGTATATTCAAAGAGAAATAAAAACACAGCGAAAGAGAGGGGCCACTTCCACAAGTCTAATAACACGGCTATTCGAAAATTGAATTTGCCTCTTTACAAATACATACTCCTTCACGCGGCTGCACATTACTATTTTTTTTAACCAACGAAAACGGAGGAACGAAAAAGCGGAGGAGGTTCTCAATTCGACGGTAGATATATATATATTATTATATACACTAGCTGTTGCTCGCGACTTCGTCCGCGTTGAAAAGTATAAAACGCCATTTGCCGTGGAGCGAATCGCTAAAAATATCACCAAGCAGTTGTCATGTTAGTCGTTTCACCTGATACTGGTCAAGCCGCTAGTATTTATTTACTTTTATTTTAGACTAGCTGTTGCCTGCGACTTCGTCCGCGTTAAAAATAATAAAAAGTAACCTATCACGTGTCCCGTACTTCTAAATGTTTATTTACCAAGTTTCATGAAAATCAGTTAATTCGTTTAAGAGTTATGGAGGAACATACATAGAGAAAAAAAATCTAAAAATCGTCAATTTAGTTTCAATATCATGTATAGAGCCTATATACACGATATTTCTGAAAACAAAGTAAATTACTCCATGACCGACCCCTACAGATTTATTATTAGTAGGTACTGATATATATTTTTTTATGTTAAGCTCGACATACAGACAGACAAGTCCACTTGATAGTAGGTCGCTACCGTCACCTACAACACAAGCAACGCCATGAAGCTGTAAGTGCGTTGCCGACCATAGAAGGATTAAGTATAAGGGATAAGGAAGTGATGGGGCAAGGAATTTGTATTCGACTCACTTGATGCTTGCTTGCTCAATATTATTACAGTATGCTGATCGCGAATTTTCTGTAACACTACTTAGTATTTGTTACAATGCTTACAGACATACAGAAAGGGCAAATTATTGTTTGTTTATGTTGTGGTTTGGTTAGCGGATTTTTGTGGGGGTCGAAGTTATGAGGGATTGTCAGGGGGTGAGATGTAGCCATATACGGAATGTATCATTGTGGTATACACTCTTAAGGCGAAGTCAATTATTGTGGAGAGAGACTTTGTTTTTAAATTTTAATTAAGTGACATTATCTGCCAAAAATTTTGTAAACAAAATTTGTCTATACTAATATTATAAAGAGGAAAGATTTGGTTGTTTGTTTGTTTGTATTGAATAGGCTCCGAAACTACTGGACCGATTTAAAAAAAATCTTTCACTGTTGGAAATATGTATTATCAGCGAGTAATATAGCCAACATAGGCTATCATCAATCAATCAATACTAATAATAAATCTTTAAGTTTAGGTATTGTATGTCCCCATAACTCTTAAACGAATTACTGATTTTCATGAAATTTGGTAGATAAACATAGACGTGCGCGACAAAGTACAGACAACTTTTTTATTTTTAAACGCGGACGAAGTCGCGCTGATAACATAGCTTCCAAACAGTGAAAGGTTTTTTCAAATAGGTCCAATGGTTTCGGAGTCTATTCAATTCAAATAAACAAACAATCAAATGTTTCCACTTTATAATATTAAAAACAAATAACCAGAGTGTATTCCACACTTTCATATCCCTTATAAGTAGGGCCTTGTATTGTAAGTATACATCACACTCTCGCCCGCATCATTTCTTTCACATTTCATACAATCCTCTAAATTATAATAAAAGTATTTTTACCATCTTCCTTTACAAATTCGGAAGGTATTTTATTTAATACTAGCTGTTGCACGCGACTTCGTCCGCGTAACTTTATAAAATATAATACATTCATTCGTGCCTGTGAAACTATGGAAATACACATACAAAACTTCAACCCAATCGGTCAAGCCGTTTAGTGGTTGACATGCTGACAGCAGCGCCACCTACCGGGTCCAATTGTATTTTTAAATCATCCAGGAAACCATCGAAATAGCCATATAAAATTTCAACCCAATCGGTTCAGCCGTTTAGAAGTTATGTGAAAAAAAGATAAGTACGGAAGGATAATTCTTACTACCCGTTGTCCTATTACCCGTTTTCCCGTAGGAATGAAGCATTTTCCCGCGGTAAAAAGTATCCTATGTTCATCAGGGATAATGTCGGCTTCTAATGGTAAAAGAATTTTTCAAATCGGTCCAGTAGTTTCGGAGCATAGTCAATACAAACAAACAAACAAACAAATCTTTTTTCTTTATAATATTAGTATAGATAGATTATGACGCTGAAGAGTTTGTTTGTTTGTACACGTTAATCTCATAACTATTTGATCGAATTGATAAAATATTTTTGTGTTTGATAGTCCATTTATCGAGAAAGGCTTTGACGAAGTCGCGGGCAACAGATAGTTAAGTATAATATTAAAAACACAGATAAATGAGACATCTAAAATACCTAAAATAAAATAAAATAAAAATCCCTAAGTAAGCCATGGATGCAATTCACAACAATAATTCCCCTCAACACATATCCAAAAAGAATATGACAGCTTCCAAAAAAAAAACTTTATCCAATTTTTACACTCATTATGTCCGGTATTTAGTATACACTCTAACAATAGGTGAAAAAAAAATAACAAAGATCAAGCCGAACAAAAAATGGCGGACGATCTTCAAACAAACACCGCGGGTGGCGAAATATAATAAACAAATTGTTTACCCACTGTATTTAAGCATTATATTCAATGACAAAGCATTGTGAACCTTATTTGTATTGGAGTAGAGACTAAGTGCGGAAGCCGAGTGTTTGAAAAGGTTTAGCGAGTCAATGTATCGTAAAAGCTACCCAAATGATTGTTGCTAAGTGCTCTTGTAAAATATAGGCAAGTAACTCTATAAATATAAATGATAAATAGTCCGGCCAAGGAAAAAAGTTTGTATGAGAAACTTATATACATACTAGCCTAGCTGTGCCCGCGACTTTGTCCGCGTGGAATAGTGACTTTAAGTAGCATTTATATCAACATAATATAATCAACAGCCTAAAGAATAAGTTTTAAAAAGACGATACTTCCACACAACCTTTTATCGCCCCTTTCAACCCCTTACAACCCATTTTTTCGCATTAAAAAGTAGCCTATGTCCTTTCTCAGGCTCTAGACTGCCTGTGTACCAAAGTTCATTCAAATCGGTTCAGTAGTTTTGGCGTGAAAGCGAGACAGAGTACTTTCGCATTTATAATATTAGGTGACTAGCTGGTGCTCGCAACTTCGTCCGCGTAGAAAAGTATTTTGGATAGATGACCCTATCTCCCGGGCCAAGCCGCTAGTATTTACTTTTATTTTAGATTTCCCGTAGGAATGAAACATTTTCCAGCGGTAAAAAGTATCCTATGTTCTACACAGATAATGTCGGGTTCTAATGGTAAAAGAATTTCTCAAATCGGTCCAGTGGTTTCGGAGCCTAATCAATACAAACAAACAAATCTTTTCTCTTTATAATATTAGTATAGATAAGTAAGCATAAGGATTAAGTCCTACAGAATACTTTATTTTTTACTTTGATTAAATATTTAATTATTATTAGCTTTTACTTAACTTAAATCTTCACTACACATTAAAAAACAAAGTCCTCCGCTGCATCTGTGTGTCTATTCGCGATAAACTCAAAAACTACTGCACCGATTTTCATGCTGTTTTCACCAATGGACAGAGTGGTTCTCGAGACAGATTTTAGTATATAATTTACACAGTTACGTTGCGGGGAGGCAGCTAGTTAAAAATAAAACAAAAATATCTTTTGTCCGAAAATTAGATTGGCGCTTACTACGCCATCCAGATTTCAAATAGCAAATTTAAGTAGATGCGCCATCTATTGGTTGTAAAGTAATTGACACTAGTGTCGCCATCTAGTAGACAGTTCGTGTAACGAAGTTTGATATAAAAAGGGCATGGCATCTTCACATACATCATTTTTAGTTCTAAAAGTGATCCGAAAATATCAGTAAATTAAGATGGCGCTAGTTTAGCATTGTCCAGTAAATTAGACAAAGATTTGGGGAGACTTTAACTTTGATATAATATGTTATTGGTATTAATAATGTGGACTTATTAATTCCATATAAACAAACATTCAAAATCCACCCTCTTCCTTTATTAAATAAATATAGATATTTTTTTATACAACAATTTACATGAGACTAGACTAAACATAAATGAAATAGTGAAAATATTTTATTAAAACAAAATTTTCTAACTCCCCTTTTTTATTATGAATCTTCTCTTGGACTAACTATAATTCTTCTTTGGCGTTTTTCTTCGTTCTTCTGTCAGATATGTTCATATTCAAATCCTCTGGCTCCCAATCTTCTACAACTCTTGTCTCAATTACTCTTCTGTAGAAGAGTGCGGAAGATCGCGCTGTCCTTGTCTTATTTGGGGAGTCAAAGTTCACTTCGAATAAGCCGAAACGTTCACTGGAAACATTAAAACATGTCTAGAGGAATGTCTAAAGACTTGTCAAATAATTTGTAATAATAATTCATGCAGCCTTAGGCTGGTTTTCGTGTCGCGCTGATCAACAGCTGACAGCGTGTCAGCGCGTGACACTCGTTTTCGTGTCGCACTGACCGTCAGCGCTGATAGACCAATAATATGATTGCAATCGTTGGTGCGACACGAAAACGCTCACTGAAGACAGAGGGCGCTTGGACGGCGGTCAGCGCCGACCGTCAGCGGGACTCACGCGCGGCGCGTAAGGTCAGACTGACGTAAGGTCAACGCCGATGCCTCGACGCGTAGCTATCAGCGCGTCAGCGCGAGACGCTCGTTTTCGTATCGCGCTGACAGGCCAATATTAAATGATTGTACTCGTCAGCGCAACACGAAAACGGTCCCTGAAGATAGAGGCGCGTAGATGATGGCAGTCGGCGCCGATCGTCAGCGGCGCCCGTATGGCTCCGCGCTGCCGCTCGCCAGCGCTGATTGGTCGGCGTTGCTCTAAAATACATATTGGCTTGTCGGCGCCGACGGTCTCAGCCTGACGCTCATCAGCGTTACTCTAAAACGATTCATAGCATCCAATACATATAGGCCTTTCGGCGCTGATTCGAACCCGCGACCGTTTGGTTAACAGCTGGGGTTACTAGCGACTAGACGTTTCAATCAATCAATACTTATAATAAATCTGTAAGTGTGTAAGTTTATGTACGTAAATTCCTCCATCACTCTTAAACTAATTAACTGATTTTCATGAAACTTGGTAGATAAACATTTAGACGTACGGGACACAGAATAGAGGCTAGAATACTTTTTTTCTTTTTCACCGCGGACGAAGTCGCGGGCGCCAAGCTACCTAGTCAAATATATATATTTTATTCACCTTGTACCAGCAATCCATTCGACATTGTCCATGAGACTCCAGGCCGTGTATCCCATAACTTGAGTTCCATCTTCCAAAGCCAAGAGTAGAGCTGACAGGTACTCCTTCAGATTCCTCATCCTGCTCCGGTCTCTGAGACCGGCGCCAGTAGACCATCCGTGCTCGGTTATAATTATCTTTGGATAATTGTATTTCATGTTTAAATGAATACACGCCTTGTACAAACCGTAGGGGGCGCCCTGGACAAAGAATGATATCGTTAAGTTGTGAAAAGTACCTGCGCCATCTATTGTTAACATCTTAAACTACATATTGACAAAGTAAACAAAGTTATGAACCAAGAGTAAATTAATAAATAAATATCCTCGCACATTCCACACGGCACCATCCAGTTCCAAACGGCAATATCTAGTTCCAGAAGGCAACATATAGTTCCACGAGGCAACATATAGTTCCACAAGGCAACATCTAGTTCCACAAGGCAACATATAGTTCCACAAGGCAACATCTAGTTCCACAAGGCAACATCTAGTTCCACAAGGCAACATATAGTTCCACACAGCAACATCTAGTTCCACAGCAAGCAACTAATTCTTGCATTATGGATATCAGACAGTTGATTTATTACATAGATTACATTTTTTTTTTGTAAATACATGCATAATTATAAATAAAAAAACATCCATTTACCTTAAGCCAAAACGACGCAGAGTCCATCCATTTGTCAGACTGAGATACCTCAACGTCGAGATCGTCTTCGTAAGATGGCGAAGCGCGAGGTTTTTTCGACGCTTCTATCAAAAATGTCGTATAATGGTTCATTCCGAGGAAATCTGAGGAACCTGGAATGGAATAGGTAGTCATCTTTATTTCTTCTTCTTCTTCTCTTTTAATGTCTTGGCTCCATCAGATCTTCTCCGATGATTTTGCCAGTGCCATTAGTAAAAATAGCAATTTGTAATAGCCTTTTTTATTAAAATCAAAAGTGGCAGATCCCGAGACTAGTCAGTCAACTCAAGTCAAGTCTATAATTTTTCTTAGTTTTCCATAAACAGGTCCGTCAGATCCAAAGCAGTCAGGTCAAGCCCCATGTTTATTTATTTATTTACTAGCTGTTGCCCGCGACTTCGTCCGCGTTAAAAAAGATAAAAAGTAGCCTATCACGTGTCCCGTACTTCTAAATGTTTATCTACCAAGTTTCATGAAAATCAGTTAATTTGTATAAGAGTTATGGAGGAACATATAGAATACACATACAAACATACAGAAAAAAATTCTAACAATCGTCAATTTAGTTTCAGTATCACGTATATAGAGCCTATATACACGATATTTCTGAAAACAAAGTAAATTACTCCCATGACCGACCCCTTACAGATCTATTATTAGTATTGATGTGTAACCGGACTCGGTTAGCCAGACGGTCAAAATTTCACGCGCTTGTCAAGCAATTTTGACCGTTCAGAACGGAGCTTGATGTACTTGACAAGCAAACTAGGTACGTGATCAATGCTTGTCAAACATGTTTGATCGTTTAGATGCATGCTTTTCAAGCAAAACATTCAGTTTTATTTTTTAAAATCATTTAAAAATATTTATTACACATTTTTTAAATGATTACAAATATCTTTCAACAAACCTTTCAATAATTTAATTTCCTCGGCACTCAACGAGGGTAGTCTCGAGAACGAAAACCCTTGTTTCTTACTCTTTTCATGGACAATATCTTTTACTAAACTAGGAAAGTCGCCTTCCTTGGACCATATTGGGTTCACGTATAGACCTATCTGAAAAATATTTTTGTATTTAACAATTACTTACATTTCTATAATGATGGTAAGCAAATATTTTGGTATGTTTTTATGTTAGCATGACCAAATTGTTATACCAAAGCATAATGGTTTCTTGTTTAAAAGTATGCCGTAGAAAAATAAAAATATTATTAATAACTTACATCAAACTCTCTATACCTTTCCACTGCTTTTACATTTTTAGTAATATTGTTTATTGGATCGGACCAATTTATCGAAACAGTTATACCAACACTGCCTGTAATGCACAAAATTTACACTTTTACTAAGTAGATACACTATAAAAAAGGCACTAAATACAGCATGAAAAACGAAAATCTCTTTCTACTTTTTGGAAATTAGCTTTTCAAAGTTAGTTTTGGTCTATAGACCAAAACTAACTTTGAACTTATATAGTTAACTTTATATAGTTAACTTATAACTTAACTTAACTTATCTTTTAACTTTATATAGTTAGATATATCTGGGAAGTAGTCGCAGAGCTTAGAGAAAATTCAACAAATTTCAATTTGTACAAACATGTCACAAATTCTGCACACTTTATGAAATTGATTATAAGTAATATCTTCACAAATTCCACACAGCACCATCTAGTTCCACACTATGCAACTAATGCTTGTATTATGAATAACAGACAGGCGTACTTTTTATGTATCGCTTTGGCATTTGTGACACAAATTCCATTGTAGTACTTCGATGATTGCTAAGACCAATAACTAATGAGTCATCATGGAATTGGTGTGTTGTGTTGGAGTTGAAACTTACCTCTATATTTCCCCTTATAATCTTTCTCATAG
This sequence comes from Synanthedon vespiformis, assembly GCA_918317495.1. Taxonomy (NCBI): domain Eukaryota; kingdom Metazoa; phylum Arthropoda; class Insecta; order Lepidoptera; family Sesiidae; genus Synanthedon; species Synanthedon vespiformis. The sequence goes on along the minus strand of OU906967.1, from coordinate 5,363,923 downwards.
AGTCTATAAGCTCTAGCGTGAGCCAACAAGACATTTTTAACACAAATATAATCCGCGATCCCAGTCGCTTTGATTCCCGGTGCAAAAATTCCATCTCCATACCCGGTCACACAAACTGTCTGAGGTTGGTTTATTGTGATCCAATATTTTACTCTGTCCGCGTATCTTTCATATAAAACTCTCGAATAATCTTCGAACCAATATTGGATCAAAGGGTTCGTCCAACCTCCCAAATCTTGGAGACGTTGGGGCAAATCAAAATGGTACATTGTAACCATTGGCTCTATGTTATATTTCAATAATTCGTCAATTAATTTGTCGTAGTATTGAAACCCCTTTTCGTTTATCACATTAGTGAAACCTGAAATTATAAATTGTTGAAGATATACATACAAACTTTAAATTTACTATTTTGATACTAGAACTTTGGACATACTCGAGACTGGGGCCAATGACTGGTTTAAATTTTTTTTTTATAATATAGAGGTGGCAGACAGGCAAGAACATGTAGGAAAGAAAGTCTTTGAGAGATTATAGTAAAAAATATTCAAAAATACTTGAATTATTAATTAATAATTCCATCAAAATATTATAAAACAAGCAACTTTTGTAACCGTTCCATTAAAAAAACTACCTACAACGTATTTTCTCGAAGATATAAGACCCTTACAGATCCATTTCGGGTGTCCAGTCCAAGCGCCATCTGTTATCGAGTAGTGTTATTAAGTTCGTTCACTCGACGCTAGATGGCGTTAGCTGTAGCAAGCGGTATTACTTTTGTAACCGTTCCATTAAAAAAAACTACCTAAAACGAATTTTCTCGAAGATAAGACCCTTATAGATCGATTTCTAGACCTAAAAAACCCCTAACCCTAGATTTTCGTCAAAATCGTTAGAGGCGTTTGTGAGATCGCTGTGGCATACAAGAATTCCTCGTTTATAAAGATTTTAAAACTAATTCATACAAGATTTTTTTTTAAAGAATTATTTCTAGATAATTTACTCTTCAAAATTTAATAAGTGAGATAATATTATTAGTAACAAAAAAAAGTTAACAAGACACTTTATTACCTGTAGGCAATACTCTCGGCCAGGATACGGAGAACCGATAAAAATCAACACCGAGTTTTCTGAGCATCTCAACGTCCGTTTCATATTGATGGTAAGAGTCTGACGCCTCATCACCGTTTCTACAATCGGTTATTAGCTCGGGATTGTTGTGAAGGAATTTGTCCCATATAGATTCACCTTTACCTGGAATTCCAGTTAACTATTTTACATTACTAATTTATGCTATCTGGACCTTTCAAATAGATAGAAGGAGTTCAAACAAACAATCAAATCTATTCCCCTTTATAATATTACTGGCAAAACTTTACTGGCATAAGAACGTGGCCACACAACAAGATGAGAATATTTTATGATTTTTGGAATTTTTACTATTTTTCAGTAGTCAATTTTTAGTTTTTAAACTTGCATTTAATTTTTTCATAGAGAGGCAATTACAAGTCAAAGACAAGTGAAGAAGGAGAGCACAGCTAGTATGTATTTATATAAAAAAAAATATTACCATCAGCTTCCCAAGCTCCCTCCACTTGATATGAAGAAGAAGCAGTACCAAAAAGAAAACTTTTTGGAAATCTTCGTTGCTTGTTGTCGGACCAGCCCCATAGTGCCTCTATGTAACTGAGAATATATAACGAATTTCTTTTCTTTTTAGTACATTTTTGTTACTTGCCTTGGCATCAAAGAGCAATTTTAATCATCTATACGATTAAACTTTAACCATTGTAAGTTCACAAAAGATAAATTTGTCTTTACTATTTCTCTTATTAAAATTCATACACTTCCAGATTTTTATATAACTCTGCTGTCATGCTTTGATATAAATCTAATATTATATAATAATTTCGTGTCACATGTTTGTGCACGATGAACTCCTAAACTACTGAACTGAATTTGATAAAATTTCGTAACTACAGTAGAGCCTCGCTAATCTGGACAGACAAAAAATCGCCCCTTGGCGGATTACCAAAGTGTCCGGATTGTCGTCTGCAATATTTGATTGAAGTTTATTAAATAAAAGACTAGTATTAGGCTCTAAGGCCTGTAAACTAAGCGACCTGGACTTAATCTATTAGGATTCCACTTGAGGGCTTACTTTATGTTTTCGGGGTCGAAAAATCCGAAAATCGTGATCACTCTCTCAATATTCACATCAAAATGGCTCAAAAATGGGAAAAATTGCACCAAAAATTGGTTTTTAGCAAATATCTCGAAAACTATTGCGAATTTTAAAATGCAGTTTGTGCCATTTGAGAGCGGAAAAAGCAAAAAAAAAATACCGCGATCACCGTATTAGTGTATTTATAATTTACTGTATTATAAATACACTACTGTATTTGTAATTTGGTCAGCAAACGATTTTATCATTATGACTATGAAATTTGTCTTATATCAACTCCATCTTACGCGCTGGAGGCTTCTAATATAAGTACTTAATAAATTAGTTGTTTACTTACCAAAAGAGAAATATTACTAAGTGAATTTTCATATTACAGTTATAGGTTAGGATTAGGACACTTGAGACACCAAGGCACTGAATGTTGTTACGAAACGCTCATAATTATCTATAATTATAATCTTCTTTGATTATACCTATATGTAGATAAAACATCTAGGTACCAATATGTGGCAATTATAAACGGGTTTCGTTATCGCAAATAGAAGTAATTGATACTAAACGAGAATTATAATATGTAAAACTTGCATTTTCTTCCAATTTAACCCAACTGAAATAAAACAACTCATTTAAAAAAATATTTTAATAAGTTATTATGAAATAGTAAAGTGCCGGTAGGTGTGATAATATTATAATTTGATAAATGATAAAATATGATAATACAGTTTGTTTCTACGGTTTGTTTATATTTTGTATTTTGTTGCGCATCTGTCAAAATTGTCTAATCAGACCTAGGATCAGGACCCTCCGTCAAGCATCCGTCAAGTTCTAACGTTCAAATTAACGTCAACGTCAAGTCTAAGAAGTCAAGTGAACACAGACCAAACACAGACTTAGAATGTGACAGCTGTCATTTTCCAATGGATTAACCAAATTCAACATAATACTATGTGTATTTACTTAATTGGATGATGGACTTTAACATACTGAAATTGCGATATTGTTTCTTACTAACTATACCGCATTTTAGCCTCGTATTCTGTTATTGTAACGTGTTCTCATCGTTTGGTTGGTTCTCGAAGTAGCCGAGACATGTGTACGACCATAGATGTAGAATTACTACCGTTCCGTTAGTTAGCAAACGTATCAGCGTCACATACATTGCTTGAGGGCGCATCAACACGCATCCCCTGTCTTGTTTAACATATCACTGATGGTAGATGACATAGAGTAACTTACTATTATACCTATATACCATTATACATACTGAGGTAGATGGTAGCATAGCCTATAACAGAACCTCAGATATAAAGTTTATTTGAGGTTCTCAAGCTTAAGTTAGGTAATGCTTAATGAATTAGATGACGATTAAGTTGCTGCTTAATTTTCAAAAATTTTCGCACTGGTTCTTGTGGAATTTTATCCTTTTTGTAACATCAATCCACTTGATGTGATAACGATCATGACATGCAATGATAACTTTATAAGTATTATGATGAGTTTCATTTCGATTTCGAAGATAAAATTCTACCCCACCTAACAATTTGACAAGTTACTGACTGGTTGTATCTTGTCGCTTATGTAAGTTATATCTAATCTGCTTTTGCTACTTTTCAAGATTATTGTCTTGATATTATATTATGAAGTGTTGACTTTGAAACATTTCAAATATATCTCCCACGTTGTTTCTATAACAAGTAAATAACAAAGATATCGAAGATATATTAATATCTATATTTAAATATTTCATTATCTAAATATAATATTTTAAAAAGACCAAGCATTTATTTCTTAAATAAATTTATTTGAAAGCGTTCATAGTTAAGACAAAAATAAATAAAGTTATGTTTCAATGGCCTTCGTCAATTGTAATTGTCAAGTCTTCTGGGTCGTACTCGTAATCAATTTCCAGTGTCTTCACTATGTGTTTGTAGACCAGAGCCGATTTTCTAGCTGTCCTCGTACGCGCTGGGTCCTCGAAGTCAACATGATACAATCCGAGTCTTGCCCTGTAAGAAACTCAAAAACTATACTGGAACAATTTTGAAACTTCTTTCACCTAGGTATAGAAAATTAACAGTGAGTAATCACAGGCTATCATCATCATCATCATCATCATCATCATCATCATCATCATCATCATCATCATCATCATCATCATCATCATCATCATCATCATCATCATCATCATCATCGTCAATACTAATAATAAATCTGTTTGTATTGTATGTATGTATGTTCCTCCGTAACTCTTAAGCGAATTAACTGATTTTCGTAAAACTTGGTATATAAACATTTAGACGTACCTATACAGGACACAGGATACTTTTTCTTTTTCAACGCAGACGAAGTCGCGGGCGCCAGCTAGTATTTTATAAAGTTACGCGGATGAAGTCGCGTGCAACAGGTAGTATGTAATAAAATTATAGCGGGATCAACTCGATACATACGAATAGCCTTCCATCCACTCAAAATTGTCCATCAAGCTCCAAGCCATGTATCCCTTGAGGTTAATTCCAGCGTCTAGGCAGTCCAAGACGCTCTCCAAAGCAGCTCTGTAATATCCTATCCTGTCATCGTCCACGAGTCCTGCATCCGGTGATGACGACCAACCGTTTTCTGTTATGTAAATGACTGGGGAGTTATATTTCTTGGTGACGTGCGAGAGGGCATTGTAAATGCTATCCGGTGCTTGCTGTAATAGAATTATATTCTTGGGTTCATTGTTTCGTATTAAATAATGATACATGGAGCATGCAGAAAGTAATTAGATACTCTTTATTCTTTACTTTATAATTTTATACCGGCAAGTTATACTTACACCTTAGTTATCACTGACTACTTAGGACCTCTTTCACCATCTGTCAAGTAGGCTAACCGTCATTTAAAGTCACCTGTCACCAGGGATAATGGAGCCGATATGTACCTTTATTTGTACTGTAAAAAGATGTTTATATTACACCGTGCGTCATCCGGGCCCGGAAGGGACACGGTGTAATATAAACATCTGCATACAAATTATATCTAACGTGCCAAACGCGTTCCCCGTCCGGACCACGTCCGAGGCACGGCCCGGACACGCCACGTTCTAATATAAATAATTCCTAATTAATCAATCAAGGTGTAAATTAATGGCATTATTTATTAGGTGACTTACAATCAGCCAGGGTGATGCGGACCTCGGCCACTCATCTGGTGCGTACATTCCCACATTAATGTCATCATCAATTGATGGAACCGGATTTTCCGTCAAGTATTCAGATGCAGACACCAAGCGAGCAGTGTAGTGGTTAATACCTAGAAAATCTGCAGAACCGCGAATAAAATTCTTTTCTTCCTCTGTAAATTCAGGCAATCTAGATCTTGAATATCCCTGTTGAGCACTTTTTTCAGCTACTTTTTCTGATATTTCTCGTGGAAATCCGCCTTCTTCGGAGAAAATCGGTTCCGCGTAAATTCCCCACTGAAATAATTTGAATTTATAATAATGTCAGCAAAACAAGCGTGTCAGATTTGTCACATACCAATTGTATCCTAATAAAATACACCGAATGTATGTTCTCAAATAAATTCTCAAATAGGATCATACCTCTGCCTGTCTTCTAAGTTCTGCAGCAAATTCGTCTTCCTCTGAGTCAGTTTCTGGTCCAAACCAATTAATACTAATTACGATACCACATTGACCACCTTGAGAGCTCTTAAAATCATTATTATACGCATGGTATGCCCTAGCATGAGCTGTTACCAGATGCTTTGCACACAAATATTCACCAATGCCAGCCATATTAAGTTGTGGTGCTTTGTTCGTGAAACCATATCCTTCATAACATATTTCTCTTGGCTCATTGAACGTGGTCCAGTGTTTAACTCTATCTCCAAACAATGTGTAAGCAACTCTGGCGTAATCTTCGAACCAATCCGCAATCAGGGGATTTTCGAAACCTCCAAGTTCTTGAAGTCTCTGGGGTAAATCCCAATGGTATAAAGTGGGCAAAGGTGTGATGTTGTACTTTAGCATTTCGTCAATGTAATTATTGTAGAAAGCGACGCCAGCTTCGTTGATTTCGTTGGAGAAACCGTTGGGTAAGATTCTAGCCCAAGACAAGGAGAAGCGGTAAGAATTAAGTCCTAATTCCCTCATAGTTTCGACATCGCGTTTGTAATTATTGTATGTGTCAGCTGCTATGTCGCCGTTGCTTAGGTCTTTGATGACCTCGGGTCGGTTGTGGGTCATGTGATCCCAAATATTTTCACCTTTACCTGAAAAAGTAACAATTTCTTGAACTCATTGACCATAGTTACTTTGATTTTCCCCAAGAAAACAGAAAACTACCAACTTACCATCGGCATCCCATCCACCTTCAATTTGATAGGCAGCAGTTGCTGTTCCAAATAAGAAATCGCTAGGGAATTTTCGGCTTTGCCTAGTTGTATGGGCATGGCAGCCAAATATGAACAAGCTGAAAGAACGATATAAAAATAATAAATTTGGAAAACACAACCTCTTTTTTAAATCAAGTTGTAAAATAAATAGTCCAGTAAAACTTACAAATAATTAAAAAATCCTCAAATTGTACAAAAAAGCGGTAAGTGTTACAAAAGTTTCAGACAAAATATTGTAGAGAATTTAGTTTTACATAAAAATGTTTACAATATAACTTTTATCTATTGCTAAAATTAATATTAACCGAAGAAAAATCTTTAATTTTATATTTTCCAGTTTAAACAAAAATAAATTAAATTTTTTATATGAACATAATAAACTTACCTCACCACAAGTAACTTCATCTTAATATCGAAGATAATATGTTACTGTGCAAATATTGCCGAACTTGAAGTGTTTTTATAGGCAACCTAGATAATTACATAAACATCGAAATGGGGTTACAAAGTCAAGCGAATTTTCGTTTTAGTGCAAAAACTCGATATATTCATAAAAAAAATTAGCCATGAAACAGTACTTATTACTGGAAAATTAATTACTATTATGAAGGGCTAACGAGACATTCGTCACATTAGCTTTTTATGCGACATTCGCGACGGTTAAATCCTGAAAGCATAACAGACAAATGCATTTTCGTATTTTTATAATATTAGTTAGGATTTGAAATGGAAAACAAAAACTCCATTAAATATATCGAAAAATTGCAGACGTTATCATATTCGACAAGTCGCGCCCGCTCGCGCGAGTTAATTAGGCGCGAGTTAACCATTATAATAACTCGAATTTACTTAGAAGCCACTTTATTTATTTATTTATTTATTTATTTATTTATTTATATATATATTTATTTAATAGCTAACCTTACAGCATTTAATATTTAACAAATATATAAAATAGATTATTATATTTTTATATAGCCTATTACAAGGTTAGTCATCTTAAATTTTCTAAGTACAAAAAAAAGTGCTAGTACCTAATTAAAAAAGAAAATATATTATAAAAAATCTTATCTTATTTTATCTTTATCTTTTTTTATATATTTATTGGTTTTGTTTTCATTAATTAAATCTTATAATATCTTATAAGTAATACTAAACTAGGAATTCTTGTATGCCACGCCGATCTCGCAAACGGCTCTAACGATTTTGACGAAAATCTAGGGTTAGGGGTTTTTTAGGTCTAGAAATCGATCTGTCAGGGTCTTATCTTCGAGAAAATTCGTTTTAATTAGTTTTTTTAATGGAACACTTACAAAAGTAATACCGCTTGCTCGTTTTATAATATTTTGAATTGAATTATTAACTCAAGTATTCTTGATTTCTTTTTCTATAATGTTTTTCATAGACTTTCTTTCTCACATGTAATATTTTAGCGAATAGCATAAAAAGAGTATCATAATAAGCCACTTATACCTTTATCTCGACACCTTTTCGCGTTAGGTATTGGCATTTGATTTTTTATCTTATTATTCAGGTATTTATTTATTTTTACACCATCAACATATTATGGATAAGGAACACACGATCAAAAGGTAACTTAAGAAAAACAAATCGTACGTACTGTCTGTTTATTATGATTTTTTAATGTTTTTTTTTTTTAATTATTAAAGATGCGTTTGCTCTTGGCCAATCACCAGCTGTGTAGTAAGGATGAGGCCTATGATGGAGCGAGCTCACCCAGAAGATGCTTATTCACTCGAAGTTTGAAAATATTTGGGTTAAGTATATGAGTTCTGAAACACAGACGCCGGCAGCATTCCAAACCTTGGCAGCATAATAAATTGGCTTGGTCCGAAATAGAAGAATTTCGACAAGATGAGGATGGCACGTCTGAATATCTGATAGAAGAAAGGAGAAGGCGATACGAGCTCCTGCAGATCTCGAGCACACTCACCGAAGTAAGTACTTACATGTTATAAATTCACTAGCGACAATAGTCACACACACAGCCACAAGTGTACTTAAAAAAGGTTTTAATCAATTTATATAGTTTTATGAGACAGTATTATAATCACTATATAACAATACACATTTTGGACGAGAAGATGTTTCGGTATTTCCCGAATGCTGCCCATACGAGTGATATTTTACTAATAGTTTAAGTTTAAGTTACTAAGTTTAGGCTGTGGTTTAGGACTTTAAAGTTAGTAAAAGTTTAGTGAGAAGTAAATTTAGCATTCTTTTTAGCACCCTGCCAATGCTTTTTAGTTTATATTTTTTTGGAAAAAATCTTTTGCAGCGCCTGAGATCGGCTGTGGCCGTGGGAGACGCCAGGACTATTTTTTTTATTTATTCCCAATCCCTTATCCTTAATCCTATTGCAGTCGGCAGCGCACTTCTAGCATCTGTGGCGTTATTATGTAATATCCTAGAGTAAACAGTTAATTAAACTGGTTAAGTAACAATTTACTCTATGGTAATAATTATGTATTGTAGATCGTAGAAATTGGGCAGATCGTAAAGTATGAAATCAAAAATCTTTCACCAAAAGTCAAAAATAGGTGCGACGAGGATCAGAGCGAAGCAAAGCGAGGAGGAGGGTGATAGGTTTACATGGAAATAAATTTGGGGGAGCCGAGCGAAGTAAACCCTCTCAGTTTTAACAGAAAAATGATCTGCCCAGGAATATCATGATATGCCCAATTCTACGATGTGCCGACGACATATACATAAAATACGGAATACCTACACTTACAGATTTATTATTAGTATTGATAATGATTGATGATGATGACTAGCGGCCTGTTCCCGGCTTCGCACGGATGCAAATTATATACCAAAACCTTTCTCGAGAACCACTCTATCCATTGGTGAAAACAGCAAGAAAATCGGTGATGCAGTTTTCGAGTTTATCGCAAACGAACGAACACTGTAAGTGAATTCAACACTGTAAGTACCACCTCTATACACACGAGATACTTATAGGTAGATGATGTACAGGTTTACATTTCATTCGTCCAAGCCGAATTAGCTATTATTAAACTTAATTTGAGTAGTGTGGCCCATTTGACACAAGCAGTGGTGCATGCACTGGCAACTACCAATAATGGCATTAAAAACTATTGAAAACTAGTTTTGTGTGCTTTTTGTGTCCATTTTTGTATAAAGTAAGTATAGATTTTCAAACATTAATTTTTAATTACGATAATATTTATATCTATAATAATATTAAAAAGAGGAAATATTTGATTGTTTGTTTGTTTGTATAGAATAGGCTCCGAAACTACTGGACCGATTTGAAAAATTCTTTTACCATTAGAAGCCGACATTATCCGTGATGAACATAGGCTACTTTTTACCGCGGGAAAATGGTTCACTCTTACGGGAAATCTAAAATAAAAGTAAATACTAGCGGCTTGGCCCGGAAAATACCCTTGACAGCGCCATCTATCCAGTATCAGTGAAACGACTAACAGGACAACTGCTTCGTGATATTCCACGGTAGATGGCGTTTTATACTTTTCAACGCGGACGAAGTCGCGAGCACCAGCTAGTTTTAAATATTTTTAAAGAATTTTAAACAAAAAATTCAACAACTTCATTAAAAAAATAATAAAGCATAATTACTTAAACATTTATTTGACAAATTATATACAAATATATAATACATTTTCCAAAAATAAACAACATTTTCAATGGCCTTTGTCAATTGTAATTGTCAAGTCTTCTGGATCGTACTCGTAATCAATTTCACGTGTCTTCAGTATTTGTTTGTAAACCAGAGCCGATTTTCTAGCAGTCCTGGTACGCGCTGGGTCCTCAAAGTCAACTTGATACAATCCGAATCTTTCGCTGTAAGAAACATTTATAAATAAAAAATCTATATTTGTAGTGTCAGGGCACATGGTCAGCCCGCTTACGAGACGATCATAAAACGTAATAAAGTAAATAAGTAAGAGGTAAAAAAAGTGTAAATACTGCGTCTCATTATAAATCAAAAACATGCTACAGGTGATCACAGTTCAAAATGGATCTCTTAACTACCAATTTTCAGCTATTTTCGCTGTAGTATATACATTTGCGTTTTTCCACTAACTCACACAGGCAAGCACTTTTCAGTTATACTATGAATAGGCACTATAAGTCAGTCTATTAGTAAAAAATATATGCCTAGCCTTTCACACCATATAAAATAATAGCCAGATCAACTCGATACATACGTGTAACCTTCCATCCACTCAAAATTGTCCATCAAGCTCCAAGCCATATATCCCTTAAGATTGATTCCAGCGTCTAAGCAGTCCAAAACGCTTTCTAAAGCAGCTCTGTAATATCTTATCCTGTCATCGTCCAGGAGTCCTGAATCCGGTGATGACGACCAACCGTTTTCTGTTATGTAAATGACTGGGGAGTTATATTTCTTGGTGACGTGCGTGAGGGCATTGTAAATGCTGTCCGGTGCTTGCTGTAATAGAATTGTATTCTTGGGTTGATTGTTTCGTATTAAATAATTATTGTGAAACACGCTTTTTATGATTAATATTAAATATATTTTAGGCATAAAATGTTTTGAGAGATTAAACCAAAACTTACATAACGTAATACTATCTAATAAATTCAAGTAATGAACCTAACGTGGATAAAATTACGTAAAAGGGTAACGTAAAAGAGTTTACATTTACAGTGTAGGAGAACCATGTAGTACCATGTCCTACAAAGAGGTTACATCAGAAAAATATATTCGAAGGATTTACTATAAGTCAATCAAGATGAAAATTAACAGTATAATTAGATGACTTACGTTCAGCCAGGTTGATGCAGACTTCGGCCACTCATCTGGTATATAGGTTCCCACATTAATGTCATCATCAAGTGATGGAACCGGATTTTCATTCAAGTATTCTGATGCTGACACCAAGATAGCTGTGTAGTGGTTAATACCCAGAAAATCTGAAGCACCGCGAATAAAATCCTTTTCTTCTTCTGTAAATTCAGGCATTCTAGATCTTGAAAAGCCTTGTTCATCGCTTTTCTCGCCTACTTTTTCTAATAATTCTTTCGGAAATCCACCTTCTTCGGAGAAAATAGGCTCCGCATAGATCCCCCACTGAAAGAAATTGAATTTATTTTATATAAGATCTAACGGAGCCAACTTACATTTATCTCATCAGGCATAATATCTAAAAAAAAAACATTTAAGGATCCATAATTTTTAGAAATACCTTTATTATCTACATCATTATAAAGAGAACAAAATATCTTAAAACAATCATTCAAACATACCTCTGCCTGTCTTTTTAATTCTGTTGCAAATTCGTCTTCGTCTGAATCAGTTAGTGGTCCAAACCAATTAATACTAATCGTAATACCACATTGACCACCTTGAGAGCTCTTAAAATCATTATTATACGCATGGTATGCCTTAGCGTGAGCAGTTACCAGATGCTTTGCGCACAAATATTCACCAATGCCAGCCATATTAAGCTGTGGTGCTTTTGTTGTGGAACCATATCCCTCAAAACAAATTTCTCTTGGCTCATTGAATGTAATCCAGTTTTTAACTCTATCTCCAAACAATGTGTAAGCAACTCTGGCGTAATCTTCGAACCAATCCGCAATCAGGGCATTCTCGAAACCTCCAAGATCTTGAAGTCTCTGGGGTAAATCCCAATGGTATAAAGTGACCATAGGTGTGATGTTATATTTTAGCATTTCGTCAATGTAGTTATTGTAGAATGCGACACCAGCTTCGTTGATTTCGTTGGAGAGGCCGGTGGGTAGAATTCTAGACCACGACAAGGAGAAGCGGTAAGCGTCAAGTCCTAATTCTCTCATCATTTCGACATCGCGTTTGTAATTATTGTATGTGTCAGCGGCTATGTCGCCGTTGCTTTGGTCTTTTATGACCTCAGGTCGGTTGTGGGTCATGTGGTCCCAAATATTTTCACCTTTCCCTAAAAAAAGACAGGTTCTTGACTTCATTGCCAATAATTACGAAGTAATCCGAAGTAAAAATATTGGAATCAGTTGGAATATAACAAAAAAATCAATCTTTTTTTTATGTACTAATATTAGTGTAGATTAATGAAACGGCAACTTACCATCAGCATTCCATCCACCTTCGATTTGATAGGAAGCAGTTGCTGTTCCAAATAAGAAATCGCTAGGGAATTTTCGGCTTTGCCTAATTGTATAGGCATGGCAACCAAATATGAACAAACTGAAAGAATTATATAAATATAAAATTTGGAAAACACAACTTCTTTTAAATACGATCAAGCAAATTGTAAAAAAAATAAAAGTATTTTTTTATTTGCCTTTTGAAATACATTCTAAAATATTAAAAATTACAATAATATTATATGAAATATATTGGAAATATACTTAAAAAAACTTACCTCACTACAAGTAACTTCATCTTACTATCGAAGATAATATGTTACTGTGCAAATATTGCCGAATTTGAAGTGTTTTATAAGAACCTAGATAATTTCATAAACATCGAAATTGGGTTTGCAAAGTCAACGAATTTTCGTTTTAGAAAAAACGTCGAACTATGTAAGTAAGTATTCTTCAAAAAAAAAATTAAGCCTTGATAATGTATGTACTTAAATTAAATTAAATAGTACTGAATAGGACTTTTTATTTTTATATAAAACTTGCAACAGTCATTAATTTCACCTAAAATACAAAAATGATAAGAATTTTTTTGGGACTAGAATAATTTATTAATATGTAAGCCACATTAAATACTAGCTTACTGCAAAATTTCATGATTATTTGTTGACTAGTAAAGTCCTGAATGCGTAACTAACACATAAACAAACGCATTTAGGTATATCATTAGTTAGAAAATTAATAAAATAATCTGTCGATAAAATCATTGTTAGCCTACACTTACTGCTTAATCTCGACAGCTTTTTCATGATAAAATATCTTATTATTTAGGTTGATAATAAGATACTGTTTTGTCACTAATACTACTACACACCAGTATTTCCATCGAGGAGCATAATTTAATGCGAGGAGCATCACTCTTTGCGTAATTTTTGTTTGTTTGGCGCCGACTCAAAATTACTTAGGTAAAATGATGATAAGATTATTTTATGCTTTTCAGTTTTTTCGGCGGTTTTATTTTTTGTTAAAAAGTTTTTGTGGCTATAATCTAATATTTACTACATGCTTAATTTTTAATTTTCCCACCCCCATTTTCCCACCTTTGGGGTAGGAATTTTTTTTCCAAATTTATACAAGACCAACTTCGAGGTATACCCTATCCATTAAAAAAAGAATTAATTTATTATTACTTTTATTACTTTTATGTATGTGTATAATGTGTATCGAGATATTGTATGTTTCCCAAATATAAATAAATAAATATATACGCGTCGTATTGAGTACCTCCCAAAGATATTAAACACTTTAAACTCTTTGGTACGGAGGAGCCGTTTTTGTTTTTTCGTTTTCGTCGGTCGAAAAGTAACTAATCAACACCTTACTTGTAGTTGGTGAAAGAGGCCCTAGTGAAGTCTCTTAGTCGGTACGAATAACCCCACAGTGAGTCCCCGGGTATCCAAGAGGATTTCCCAACGTAAAAAAAGGGCGGTCCGGTGTAATATGATATGAATCATGCTTTAATAGCACGTTTGATAAACAAATGCGTTTTAATATTTAAAATTTTCCTTTTATGTAGATAATTAATAAAAAAATAACAACTTCTAAAGTCGTTATTTTTATCTGTGGCGCATTCTAAATAGGAATAATAAATAATCGGTCAAGGTGATTCCAGACATATCGGATAAAAGTTCAATGAAGTTGAGGTCCCAGTTGCGATGTTGCGAAGAAGTTTGAAATAATATTAATAACATTTGAGGAATTTATTTACTAAAATTCTTCCATTAAACTCAAAATGATTTATTTGCTGAATATGGTTATTAAGTATGCAATAAGTTGTAAATTTTAATACATAATATCCAACCATACATTCAACCGACAAGTGTGCAAATTACATCAATTATTATAGGACGTATAATTATTGTGAACAACTATATAATAAATTACACACTACGATGTTTATATGTTGATATGAACACCTATGCAAACACCTAACACTCTATAGTAGTGTCTATAGAGATATTTTAGATTTAATTATTTTGCAAATCTATATAAACATATAAGCTAGTGCCCGAGACTTCGTCCGCGTTGAACGATGGAATAGGTGAATTATTTGAATTCACCTATAGGTGAATTATAAGAAATCGAGAAGAACTTTCGAAAATGGTAGTGGCGACTAGTGTGTTTCTTAATTTTTTCATTAAGTATTTTAAAGCACTTTTTTTTTTGTCGAGGAGAAATCCTTTTATTGATCCCCTGCCGCTGGCTAGACGACAGGGGTATGTGGGGGTCGACCAGTATTTCCGCTTGCGCACGTGCAGGCGGAACTGGCCCCTCCCCACTAAAACTCCCCGGTGCCTCCTTTGCCCATTGAGTGGGGGGTGGACGGGCTCTGCCGAGGCAACTGCTCCGACCCACCCTCCTCGGGCGGCCTAGCCATTGCTGGCTAGGCTGACGCCAACGGGGGGATTGCCCGGAGACACCCGAGCAATCCCCAGATGGAGGGGACCCGTGCAGGCACACACAGCCAGCCAGCCGTGTGCGCAAGTCCCCGAGGGCATTTGAAGGCGGGCATTGCCCGCCTTCTCCTGCAACTCCTCCGAGCAGGGGACCAGGGGCCACCCCCCCAGGCCTCCCTGTTCCCCTGAACTCCACCACAACACCCCGATGACAGCTGGCGAGAACTTGCATGGAGGGCTACAAGTCCTGCCCCAGCCGCCAGGGTGGCCTCCACAACGAGCAGGGGACCAGGGGCCACCCCCCCAGGCCTCCCTGTTCCCCTGAACTCCAACAAACACTCCGACGACAGCTGGCGAGAACATGCATGGAGGGCTACACGTCCCGCCCCAGCCGCCGGGGTGACTTCAACAAAGCGCGCTCCGCCACGAGCTCCGCTGAACGGAGCCCGCTCGGAGCACACGGGTGTGGGCCTTGTTGGTCCCCAACAACAATCCCATGGGACGAGGAAAGGCCGGTGAGAACCACCGGCCCCCCGCGACCCCATCGGATTGTTGAGGGTAAGCCCCCCCACCACGACAAGGTCATGGCCCACCTAGGGGGGGAAGTATTTTAAAGGTAATGAAGGTCTGGAGTCGATCTGATGGTGGCATCCCAGAGAAATCGAGGGGAACTTTCGAAAATGGTAGTGGCGACTAGTGAGTTTGTTAATTTTTTTCATTGAGTATCTTATTAGTTTCCTGTTTGAAGTCGGTTTTTTTTATTGTACAAATAATCTTGTACACCCTTGATCAAGTCAAAAAATAAAGATGTGTACACTTTTTCGCAACATTTTAATTGCGAATTCAATTTGCGACTAATCCTTGACCGAGCCTTGGCCAAATTAATATAATGCGTCACAGTCCATCACTGATAACCTTTAAAAAAAGCATTATTTTAGAAACACCAACGGGGGTTTTACTTAGGGGGTTAAAACTTGCGGGTCCAATGGGTCCGAAACCCTTGTTTTTTGTTGCTTACTATGCGTTTCAAATGAGAATAGGATCGCACTTGCTGCAAACTTCACATCATCCGAGTCATCGTAGTAATGTCGTCAAAAAAACCGAATAACAAAAATATAATTATTTTTTTTTTTTATCTAATAAATTTATATATGTATAAATATATATATATATCCTTACAAATATTATAAATGTGAAAGTGAGTTTGTTTGTTTATTACGCTTTCATGCAAAAACTACTGAAATTTTGTCACCATTAAATTTTGCATACACGTTGTCTGGGACACCAGAAAGGACATAGGGTACCCTTCATCGTTCAACGCGGACGAAGTCGCGGGCACAGGCTAGTATATAATAACTATTAAGTAATTAAACTGTAAATTACAGTACGATTTAAATGGTATTTATACGATCTTTTCGGCTTTGTAGCAAAGCCCTTAAGTTTGCTAACGCGTCTCCACGAGATAAGTAATTATTTTATGGGTAAATGTATACGATTTTATAATAAACTACCCGAATAAATAAATCACATTACAAAAATAATAAAAACTAATAAAAATAATAATTAATTCTTGGCTTGTTTTTTCTTGCACTCCTTACACATCACTTCACACAAGTTCGTGAGAAATGCGGTGCCAAATGCGAATTTCCAGTCCTATTCTCATTTGACACGCATAGTACATGTATAGGTAGGTACCTATAAAAGAAAAAAGATTATAAGCACTCTTACCATAGTAAGGACTAGTAAGGTATGTAACTCGCTGATAATATAGCTTAACAACAGTGAAAGAATTTTTCAAATCGGTCCACTAGTTTCGGAGCCTATTCTATACAAACAAATAAACAAACAAATCTTTCCTCTTTATAATATATAAGCATACGCGCGAAAGGAGACGCGGGCGTAAATTATCTTTTTGCAATGCAATATAAACAAGCGTCTTTTCCCCTAGATCTCAGTTACAAAACAAATATTACAGTGATCATTGACATTATTATCTTTTAGTATATAAATAATTACTTTCGGTCACTTGGATTTAAAAAAATAATCTCTACCTAATTACACACGTTAAACCCAATGAAATATAATTATTAAGACCACTAGGTTTTAGCACATGTTAATATTTAAAGAAGTGTTTAGATAAGTGGATTAATAATTGTTAAGTCAGTCATGAATAGAGCATATTTAATTGACTGTTGAGGAAAATTTTACATCACTTGGCTCTCAGCGGTACTCATGATGAAGTGGCCGTCGTGTTTGACTTGTGTTTTAATTTATATTAAGTTGAGTTTGTTGTTAAATGTCAGTGATGGTTCACCATCAAAACATGGTAGAAGATTTCCCGACGAGTTTCTGTTTGGGGCAGCAACAGCTGCCTACCAAATCGAAGGGGCTTGGGATTCCGACGGTGAGTTCGAGTCCTAACTTCCTTTTTACATAACGCCGTTTAAAAACTAAAGGGTCTCAAATCAAAATTACATTTTTTACAGGAGAGCTAATCCAAAAAAAAATTAAATTATTTTTTGTCTATTTTTTTTTATAAAATACCTATATCAAATATATGCTTATTATACATCGTTAGAAGCGTATTTTTAAGTAGCATTAAATGTTCTAAGTACTTTTATAATAAACTGAATACTAGAAGAGATATAAGCATGTAAGTTACTTTTGAATATATATAAAAAAAATAATCAAAATATACTAAATATGGAATAAAAAAACCGTAAGTCTTTTTGCAACATACAGTATGTAGGATTGTGATTGTATTTCTGCAATAAAAATATTTTTGGATTTTTTCGTTTTATGCCCCTTTAGTTTTTAACAGCGATAAGTATTTCCTCGAACTTCTAAATAACAATACAATAACTTGTAGGTAGGTACTTATTAGTACTTATTATTAAGTAAAAGGAAAAACCACATAATAAGTACATTATCAACACTTTAAATCGATTATGCATTCATATGTAAATGCATTGATTTATAATTAGATATCTCGTTGTGTATAAAAATAAAATTATCGAATGTCATTTATAGACGTCGGAGTTTAAGGTCACCTTTGAAATATATTATATACAGGATGCTTAAAAAAAAACGAACCAAAAAAACTTAAATTGCTGCTGCTGCGTGTTGTTATTTTTGAATAAATTGACGATTTTTAGAATTTTTTTCTGTATGTATGTATGTTCCTCCATAACTCTTAATATTTTAATAATATTAAATATATGTTTCTATTTAGAGGTGAAAAGAATTTCCATAAAAATGTTTTTGTAAAGTTTCAGTATCAAAAAATCTGTTAAAAGCTTTAAAAAACGAAACACACAGACGGACAAACAAATAAAAGACACAATACAACATAAAAACGATGATACTAAAAAAAACTGCTGTAGTGACCTCTTATCCTAAATAATCCATATTCTACAAGTTCATTGACACTCTGCTTACTTATTTACCTTATTTACACTAAAAATGTGGGTCTCTTTTTATCAATTTTTATACTTCCGTTAAAGATAATCTTTCAGTTAAGTCAATTTGTAATTAATTCGATAAACTTTTGATGTAGTTTTCACTAATGAAAAGAGGAATGGTTGTGTACATAATTCGCAGAAAAAAATGCTAAGGTGTTATTGCAATAGAGATGTTTTAGATCATGACAATCATGTCTTTAACGATAGTTCGCGGAAATTTAAAAACAAAATTATAACTTATTATATATCTAAATACATATAAATGCGACTTACTTACTGATTTAATTTACTTTTGTTGACTATTCTTGGAGGCCGTCCCAATTTCCAAGATTTAATTAATATGCATGTTGTGGTAGCCTATAATTGTGATGTGTGTAAGCTAGACTTTGATATGCAATCTTTTCTGAGTTTCATAAGCACACTATTACGTTGGCTGTCCGTATTATATAAATAAATAAAAAAATAGAATTAGAAACTGTTGCTAATGATTTTTTTAAATATTGACTTTTAATTCAATATTCAATATAAATAAGATTACACCTTTAGCTCAAAAATTGCAATGTAAACAACGCATAAATATAAATTAAATGGCTCTATATTCCAATTTTTAAACTTGCAGTCATTTAACTATTAATCTATACTTACTAATCTAATACTAACATTATAAAGCCTAAGAGGTTGTTTGTTTGTTTGGTTGAACGTGGTAATCTCAGGAACTACAGGTTCGAATTGAAAAAGAATTTTTATTTATTTATTTTATTTATTTGTTAAGATTTCATACAGCCATTATATCAATAATAAAAATATTATATATATAAATTAAATACAAATAGGCCTAAAGAATCATAAAAAAATATATTTACATTAATTAATTTAAAAAAACAAATTAATATAAAACAAAAAAGAAGGAAAATTAAAGAATATTCTATGTGAAAAAAAGAAAAATTAATTATTTAAAAGTAATTCGCCAATTTTCTTTTTTAGTCCATTTATCGATTATGGCTTTAGGCTTAAGATCACGCGGACGAAGTCGCGGGCACCAGCTAGTTATAGATAAAAACCAACCAAATTTCGAATGTCAAATTTTTAACTGATTTTAGATAAAAGTGAAAATATATGGGATCACTTAACCCACACCTATCCAAATATGATCACTGATAGAAGCAACGGCGACGTTGCAGCAGACAGTTATCATAACTACAAAATTGATGTTCAAATGATGAGAGAATTGGGTTTAGACATGTACCGATTTTCCATATCGTGGTCAAGACTTTTACCTGAAGGCTTCTCGAACAAAATCAGCCAAAGTGGGGTAACTTTTTACAATAACTACATAGATGAAATGTTAAAATACAACATTACCCCAATAGCAACACTCTATCATTGGGATTTACCCCAGAGGCTCCAAAATATGGGAGGATTTTTAAACCCTTTATTCTCCGATTGGTTTGAAGATTATGCAAGAGTTGTTTTCGCTAGTTTTGGAGACAGAGTTAAGTACTGGATAACAATGAATGAACCATCTGAAATATGCTTCCAAGGGTATGGAGCAACTTATAAAGCACCTGCATTGAATATGTCTGGTATTGGTGACTATATCTGCGCGAAAAATCTGGTAATGGCCCATGCAAAGGCATATCGCGCTTACAAGAAAGATTTTAAACCACATCAGGGTGGATTATGTGGTATAACAATTAGTATCAATTGGTTAGCTCCAGATACGGATAGTGATTACGACGAAATGGCTGCAATTTTGAGGAGACAAGTTGATGTGAGTATAACTCATGATTGATTTTTTTGCTGCGGTCATAAACTGTGTCGGCGAAAGTTGTTATTTATTAATTGTAATAAATAATGAAACTAATGTGTTTACATATTTTGTTCCTATAATATTTTTTTTGATTTTGACTAAGTTTTTTGATATTATATAACGTCCATGTCTATAATTTCAGTGGGGCATGTACGCGGATCCTATATTCTCAGCCCAAGGCGGTTTTCCAAAGGAACTGTCAGAGAGGGTAGCAATAAAGAGCGCAGAACAAGGTTACTCGAGATCTCGAATGCCAGAATTCACAGAAGAGGAGAGGAAAATGGCGCTAGGTTCTTCGGACTTCCTTGGCGTGAATCATTACACAGCCTTTCTTGTGTCTGCAACAAAATACAAAGAGAACAACGTGGTACCCTCCATTTATGACGATGCAGGCGTCGGCTCTCGCTCTTCCGATGATTGGTTAACTTCAGTATCTAATTGGTTAAAGGTGAGCAAATATTTAGGTATTATTTGTCTAATCGTAGTAATTATCATCATGAATCATTGTCCGCTCTCTATATACCTTACAGATCTACTCCCTCTTGAGATCATCGGTCCAATGGGAACGCTATAGGCTATAGACAACGCGGACGAAGTCGCGGGCACCAGCTTGTTTTTAATATTCATAAAGTACTTAATTCCTACCGCGAAATGAGCGAGGTTATTAATGAGCCCACTTAACTCGCAACGATAAGTTTCATAGCTCAGCCCACTCCGCTAGACTCTTTCGCGGTCGAGCCTCATCTATGAAATTTACCGTTGCGAGTTAAGCGGGCTCATTAATGACCTCGCTCATTTCGCGGCCGAGCCTCATCTATGAAATTTACCGTTGCGAGTTAAGTGGGCTCATTAATGACCTCGCTCATTTCGCGGTCGAGCCCAGGCTTTATCCACACTGAGCCATAACTAATAATTATAAACATTTTCCAGCTCGCCCCTGACAGTTTGTATAACGTGCTGAAAAATTTAAAAGAGAAATACAACAATCCAGCGATTTACATAACTGAAAACGGTTGGTCCACAACCACCGGCTTGGAAGATGACAGTAGAATTAAATACTACAGAGCAGCCTTGGAAAATGTGCTCGACGCCTTGGATGAAGGAATCAACGTCAAAGGATATATGGCTTGGAGTTTAATGGACAATTTCGAATGGATGTTCGGTTACACGTAAGCGTTGAAAGATCTTAGATATTTTTTTTTTTTGTTTTTTTAAGCCTATCCTGTGTCCTGTACGTCTAAATGCGTATCTATCAAGTTTCATGAAAATCAGTTGATTCGTTTAAGAGTTATGGAGGAACATTAAACATACATGACATACATACAATACCTACACGTATAGATTTATGTTATTTTTTAAAAAAAATTTTTTTCTTTTGAGTGGGCCGCCCTTATCATTAGGGGCGTAAAAAATCGGGGCATGGCTGCTTCGGTCATTACCTTCACCGGGTGGCCGTGAGAGAGCCGACGGAGGAATGCCACCACTGTGGCTGCGCGGTTGACACTGCGCAGCACACTTTGGCTGAATGCCCCGAATGGGCAGAGCAGCGCGCCGCTTTGTCTCTCGTCGTGGGCGCTGATCTCTCGCTGCCGGCCGTCGTGAAATCGATGGTTGGTAGTGACCTTGCGTGGCAAGCGATGCTCACGTTCTGTGAGCACGTTATGTCACGCAAGGAAGCGGCGGACAGGCAGCGGGAAGAGGACCCCCTCTCCCAGCCAATCCGCCGGAGAAGGCTCGGGCGCAGGCGGGCAGCCTATATCCGCCGCCTTCCACCCTGACCGGGACCTGGGCGGTAGTCTTGGGGGAGACTACCGCCCGTCATAGGGTCCCCCGAGTAGGCCGGCGTACCTCTACTTTCGGGTACGTCAAGGTTCTGACAGGGAGCACAGGCTCCCCGCGTTGGATAGCCGTGGCGGGGCACCGAAGTCGTGTCATAACGTCCCCACGACCCCGCCCATCAACGGCCGCGACAGATAGAAAGTCGTTGGGTTTTAGCCGGTAGGAATCCGGCATAACCCGGCAGTCCCCCTTTACTGCCGGGTATCCAAGAGGATTTCCCAACGTTAAAAAAAAAAAGGGCGTAAAAAATAGTTTAGGACCTATTCTCAGACCTACCGAATATACTTACCTCTACAAAAAATTTCATAAAAATCGGTCATACCGAGAATCACATTTATAAAACAAAGTTCTTCCCCGCGTCTGTCTGTCTGTGTGTTCGCGATAATCTCAAAAACTACTGCATTGGTGAAAACAGCATTAAAATCGGTGCAGTAGTTTTTAACTGCACCGATTGTCCTATTACCCGGTTTCCCGTAGGAATGAATTTTCCCGCTGTAAAAAGTAGCCTATGTTCATCACGTATGTCGGCTTCTAATAGTAAAAGAATTTTTTAAATCGGTCCATTAGTTTCGGAGCCTATTCAATACAAACAAACAAACAATCAAATCTTTCCTCTTTATAATATTACTATAGATTGTTTTTATTCATTGTTCATCATCATAACACCAAGACTATAAGTTTTTTAATTTTATGTTTTAAAACTTTTAAACTGAATGTCTACCCATTTCCTTGTTATTTGTTGCAGTGAACGTTTTGGCTTGTACGAAGTCGATTTCGAGAATCCAAAGCGCACCCGAACCCCGAGAAAATCAGCGTTCGTATACAAAAATATCATCAAAACACGACGCATAGATTACACTTATGATCCTCCAGTCAATAGAACTATGACCGTTGATGAGATAGACTAAGACGTTGAATTATTATGTATTTAAACAAAATAACCTAAAATTCCAATGAAAACCAGTACTTAAGTATATAGAAATAAGTTACAAATTGTAAAACTATTAGGATTAATCATCGATTTATTAGGTATGTATTTTACTAAACTTGGTGACCGCAACAAAATTGTTTGTCAAATAAGGTGACTTTACGTTACGCTAAAGATAAGACCCTTGACAGATCGATTTTGTCCAAACGCCATCTGTTATCGAGTAATGTTAAGTAGAAAAAAGTATTAAGTTCGTTTACTCGGCGCTAGATGGCGTTAGCTGTAGCATGCGTTATTACTTTTGTAAGTTCCATTAAAAAAACTACCTGAAGCGAATTTTCTCGTAGATAAGACTCTGACAGATCGATTTCTAAACCTAAAAAACCCCTAACCCTAGATTTTCGTCAAAATCGTTAGAGCCGTTTCTGAGATCGTCATGGCATGGCATACTTATAATAGCTACTAACTACTACTAACGGATTATAGCTACGTGTGGACGGGCTGAAAAGACATTGAAAATAATTTAATTTATTTAGAAACTGGCAATCAGGGAATTTTTTCATTAGAATTCGACGAAACGAATATCGACCTCTTGGGCGACCACTAGTAGATATAATATTGAAAATATCATAATAAAAATAATTATTTATATTTTTATTTAATATGAATTTTTATTTTTATTTTAGCATAACTAGCTTGTTTTTTTTTATATATTTATATATTTTCTTTTATTAAATTTTATATATTTGTATACTTACTGATAAATATGTTAGAGTTTATTGTGTAGAAAATACCTGTAAAATATTTGTATATTAAATATATATTTCGTCATACTAACAGAATTGGTTAAGTTTTGTAAATAATTTAGGTATAACTGTATAAGAGAATGGATAAATTAAATAATTAAGTACCTAACATATGTTTTTTTAATTAGGTATTCTATACTAGACATTATCGAGTATGAGCGAATTGTTTGTTTAAAATTTTGAATTAAAAAAATTGTACCTACTATTAAAAGTCATTACTTATTTAAAACGTGTATTATTTCAGATGGACCTAGTTAAGTTATTTATTACAAGTATTACAACTTTGATTACAACTCTCCTAGTAGTTAACTCTTTCGAATTCGCCCGTGTGTAATTCAAAAAATTGCATCGTACTTAGAAGTATTAAGTATAATTACATAGAAGTATCGCTCGTACTTAGAAGTAATATAATTTGGAGTAATATAATTTGGTGAACTCGAAAACTATTTTACTGATTTTAATGTTTTGCAAATAACACTACTTGGTTCAACTTCAGAACTTGAGAAATTATGATAGCTGTGTGAATCTAAGTTCCGTAAGTTACTAACAGATGGCGGTTTAAGTTAACAGATGGATGTTTCAGGTTCACAATTAAAATCGTTGAAAAAAGTATCGTTGCACTTTATTATGCTGATTATAAATTTAATATTAAGTATTTATTATTTAAATTATTGTAGGTTAATATCTCGTAGTTCAGGCGTTGTTACTTTAATGAGGACTTTCTGATATCATATGAATTTTAAGAATTGCATGAAGGACTTCTTAATGAATATTTTCTTAATATTGTACATTAATTAAAACATTTACACAGTTTATTCTTTATTTATTGCATTTTCTTGATAGTCTGTAACTCAGACTGATTAATTAATATAGTTTGTGATTTGTGAGTAGGTATATATTGTTCTGACGAGTGGTTAAAATATGTTCTGTTCTGTGCATAGAGTAACTCATATTGGTTGTGCATCGGTCGGACGGACGGACGGAGACGGAGGTTCACAGAACAGGAGTGATACAAAAATATTGTATTGAAGTCTTTATTTATGTATAGAAAATATTTATTAAGTTTCTTTGTTAATTACGATTAAGTGAACATATTTTTATTTGTGGCTACTAATTAATGGCATAATCAATCAACATGCAACGGCGTAGGGGACCAAATTTTACCTATGTCAGTACTTGTGTGAAGTACATGATTTTTGTATTAAATTTTATATTTTGGGTGAGTACTTGCAATAAGTTTTAAGCTAATTAATCGGTAGTGAAGTCTATTATTTAATTAAACCTATATTTCAAGTAAAAACTTCATTTATGTTGCTCTATAAAATTACTCATTGTTTTTTTTATCGCGGTTATGCATGTAGGCAAATGAGTGATTCATTTCGTTCCCACCGCACGCTTATTTGTATTATATGATATAATATACATGTTGTGTGATTATTAAATGCGATTGTACAGTACTGTTAACATCCGTTTGAGATGTTATCATTTATGCACTGAATCTGTGCCCTTTGTTTAGAAAATGTCACTGAAGAATACAATAGGTAAATGTTTATTTTTCAGTTGTTCGGTGGTTTGTTGATAGGCGTGGGACTGTATGCATTTATTGATAAATGGCAAGCAACTGGACTTATAAAGGTGAGAAATAGTGAGAATTATGAATCAATTTATAAAGTCAGCAGTTTTTATGGCAGTTGAATGAATGCATCCACAGACTTTCGACAGAAGGCTGAAAAGAAAAATTTCTCAAGACCTAATAAGATATATTTTACTAGCTGGTGCCTGCAACTTCGTCCGCGTTCTGGATGAAAGGTACCCTATGTGCTTTCTGGTGTCCCAGACAATGTGTATGCAAAATTTCAT
The DNA here is from genome assembly GCA_918317495.1 of Synanthedon vespiformis. NCBI lineage: Eukaryota > Metazoa > Arthropoda > Insecta > Lepidoptera > Sesiidae > Synanthedon > Synanthedon vespiformis. The sequence goes on along the minus strand of OU906967.1, from coordinate 5,338,081 downwards.
GGTGATCGGTTCAGTAGTTTTTGCATGAAAGAGTAACAAACATCATCAGGAACCAGTACTTCCTGAGATTAGTGTGTGCTTTATATATTGGTATAGGTGAATTATTATATTAAGGTTTGAAGGCGACACTAGTGGAGGAATCGGCGCATGTGTACAATTGCGCACAAAATTGCTAAGGAAAATGACATTTTTTTTTTCTTATTTCGTAATTTTTCACCTCACTAACTTACAGGTAGTGTTGATATTCCTTCCATAAAATCATCGTGCGATGTCGAAGAACAACGTTTCTTTTAGGCATTTATTCACCATGACATATTACTAATACAATAAAACAATCTGTACGCAACAATACCCAAGAGTCTGAAGTGCAGGAGGGGAAAAGCGACTGAGCCTACCAATAACGTGTCAACACACCGACCCCCTCACATTCCTCTGCCCCTTCAAACACCTAAAAATAGAATTCTGCGCCGAGAAGTCTTTATTCGCTACACAAACTATATAGATATTGTGATTTCTGTTCCAGCTTGACACTGTGTATGATGTAATGCTGAATATAAGTCTTCTGATTGCGTTGCTCGGAGGTGTTGTGTTCATTGTCAGCTTTGCGGGTTGTGTGGGCGCTTTGCGAGAAAACACTTGTCTACTCAAATTTGTAGGTTTTTAACATTTAAGTTATTGATAGTTTGCAATTAAATAATTAGTTGACTGAATAATGAAATACTTAGTAGACTTGGTTACAACATATAAAATATAACATAAAAATAAGCCCTGACAACGGATTTTGATACGGTTTTCACTAAAGGAAAAAGTGATGTACGAGGAATGCTTGTCTATAGTGTAATATTTTGAAAAAAAAAATGAGAAGCTGGAATTGAATTTTTTTATACACTTCTCGTCCACTAAATGGGAATTTAACTTGTGTTTTTCAGTATTCACTGTGTCTTTTGATACTGTTCCTGGTGGAAATGGGTGGTGCTGTGTGCGGGTTTGTGTTTCCACGTTCGCTGCACGGTCTACTGGAGCTAAGCTTCACCGAGAGAGTGGTCCACGCTTACAGGGACGATCCGGACCTGCAAAACTTTATTGATTTTGCTCAGAGTGATGTGAGTTTTTATTTAATTTTACAATTAGTCAAGCAGACACAAAGGCAATCATGATAGATTATTGAGGAAAATGTTTGACTGCCCAAACATTTAATAGAAATTGACTCATACTTTTATATATTTATCGCTTTTCTCGAAAACAACTGTAGTTACGTACACAAAATAAACACTCATAGAAGGGAAATGCAGTTTATTAATTACTTACAAAGAAAAAAAATGCCTAGACCGATGATTTAGTTCGATATTCAACCTTATTTGCACGTACATAAGGTTGAATATCGTATGATCAGTACCGATTTGTAGCATTCCTTGACGTAGTCATCAAACGGACCATTCAATATTCAACCTTACTCGGACCGTTATAAGGTTGAATATGACCTTGACAGCGTCGTCTAACCGCTCGTCTTGTTGACCGTTCACAGTTCCACTGCTGCGGTCTAACGTCTGATGGCTACATGGACTGGTCGAAGAACGAATACTTCAACTGCTCCTCGCCATCGGTTGAGAGGTGCGGTGTTCCGTTCTCGTGCTGCATCAACGCCACAGACATCTCCTCGGGACTGGTCAACATTATGTGCGGCTACGGGGTACAGAATTATCCAGTGAGTATATGTGTTGTACTTGTGACTATTATTACTATCTTTGCTGTTTTATAAAATTTTCAGGAGTTGTATCTTTATTTTTTAATAGACAGTTGCTGCCCGCGACTTCGCCCGCGTGACTTTAAATTATTATATACTAAAACTCGAATCACTCTATCTACTAAAAAGAAAAAGGCTTCTAAATGCGTTGCATAGTTTTAAAGATCTAAGCATACATACATAGGGACAAACAGACGGGAAGCGACTTTGTTTTATACTATGTAGTGATAGGTTAGAACTAAGGTTCAGAGATGTTTAGCGATTGAGTTTATTCTCGCTGAACAAACAAACAAATACGTTAAAAAAAATGCACCCCGGGCAAAGTCTGGACCGGTCGCTAGTTAGGTACTTTATAATTTTAATAATTTGTACACAGATTGATTAAGTTTTTACTAAAGATATTTTAATGTTAATAAAATTTATAATTGTAAAATATTTTAACTGTAATAAAATTATTGAAACAGGTCGCCGAGGCCAGTAAGCGAGTGTGGACCAGCGGGTGCATAGAGATAGTGCGGTCGTGGGCGGAACGGAATCTGTACACAATCGCATCGGTGGCGTTGGGCGTCGCTCTCTCCCAGCTCTTCGTCATCTATCTCGCCAAGACCCTCGAGGGGCAGATCGAGTTGCAGAAGTCCAGGTGAGTACATATAGAGAGTTGTTGTTGCACGCTCCGCTCCAGAGGTCCCCGGTTTGAATACCGTGGCATTGTTTGAATCTATCCTCTATTTCTATCCTGAAATTATATTTTATAGTTGTTCGTGTCGCACTGGTTGTTGTCGTCGCTCAAAATGCTCTTATCACTTTGCTCTAAGCCCACCGTGTAACTTTTTGAATTCGGGATTATTTGTTGTCGTTTAGCCGGAGATCCACACCCAACGATCCCATTTTGGATCGCCGATCTTGCGATCCGCGATCCAGGCGAGTGGAGCATGGATCATGGAACGTGCTCGTATCGATGGCTTGAATTTCTTGCGATCCTGCCGCGCCGCACCGCTGCGGCCGATCCACTGCGATCCACAGGGCCCACAGTTGATCTTTCGCTCGCTATGCAGTCACACGTGCAGCGAATTGCCGTAGCAGTAACACCTTACATTATTCTTAAATATTTACGATAAAATCACAAAAACGGAAAAGACATTTTACTGAGTGAAAAAAACCGGTTAGAATATGGCACTCAGCTTTACAAAGAATTAGTTGATGGAGTTGAATCGCGCGCTTCACATAAAACCGTCTACATCACACGCACCAAGAGACAACTTTGTGCTCGATCAAAAAATCGACAACAAACGGATCGCTCGCGGCAAGGAGCGCGTGCTCCTGCCGCGCAGTTTGGATCGCGCGAGGCACGTCCACACCAAGTGCTCCTGTGGATCGCGCTCCAGCCGCGGAGCAGCGATCGGAGCGCGGTGGGTCGTTTGGTGTGAATCCGGCTAATTGTTTATCGTTTACGTCTTATTTTATTGATCGTTTACGTCTTATTTTATCGATCGTTTACGTCTTATTTTATTTTGCCGCTCGCGTTGCCAGGAAGTTGCCAATTTTATTTCTCATCTCCCTGCTCATTGCCGTGTAATCGGGGTATTAGAATGTATCGCAATTAATATTGATTGCAGATGGCAAACATGAAACAGGGGCGCGGCGGGCGGGTACCGCGATGAGTGTCGTCGCGCGCTCCTGTAGCCGCCGGCGGCGGGGCTCGAACCCGCACTCCACCTCTGAGCCACTGGGCCACAACGCACCTCACCACCACAACTGGCGGCGACATAAAAGGAAAAGAGGCGCCACAACATCACCCAAAAGGGGCACTCTTTCAATAACTACCCTCACATAAAGTATGTTGTTCGCGAAAAAATCAGTTGTGGCCGGCAGAGTTGAAGAAATTCACATGTATGTATGTATGTCCATCGTCTAAAACAATGTACCGTCTAAACGAAATTAGAAATTAATATTCCAGTTCATATTAAAAAAATAATAATTTGCAAGTACCCTCATAATTGTTCGTTAGACGTTTATGTCGCAGCTGTTTGCTAAATTTGTTTGTGCGTTTGTTATCAATCAAAAAGTCAAGGGTTGCCAGTTTAAGTGATTTATTTAGTAGTAGTTTTGAGGCACTTTTGGAATACGAGATAATTACACGATTCTTCATGTTACAAATTGCTCAGTAAAATTAGTAAAATTACATTTGTCTCTAGTGTTTTTGTCATAAATCAAGTCGTAAATTAATTTACGAGATCTCAGATAGTGTTTTTAAAAAAAATGGAGGCTTTTTTATTTTGAGATTTTGTTACATGATTTTTTTCTTTTAATAATTTGATCTGAAAATCTTCAGTAAAATTAGCAACATTACTTACTGTCTGTAGTATTATTGTTATAATATTTTCAAAAAATCAAAACAAGTTAACAAAAAATGTCCTCTCTCAAAAAAGAATCTATAGTTTTTTCAGCATTTAGTACTTGTAATGATTAAACGCATTTAAAAAAGCTATATTTTTACTTCAACTTTTATACGACCTGTATATATAAATAAAGTTAGTTAGCAGCTATGTCTCGAAAGTGAAAATTATGTTTTTAGAGAAATTTGAACTTAAAAGTCTCCTCGTTACAGATGATTTTTGTCTAATATAAAAATGAGGTACTTTTATTTATATAAATGTGATTTTCTTAGTAAATTATTATTATTCTAATAAGTGATTTCTGATTTAAATCTTGACTTGTTTTTTTACAAATTTTTTTTTGAAAAATTATCCAGTTTTTCAAGTAGTGTATGGCTTTTCGTTATTTTCCCAGTATTTTCGTTCTAAACGTTTGCTGAAATCCCAATTTTTTTCTGTCCGATATTGTTGTTTGTATATTCAAAAAAAATTGCATTTATTTATAATGTTCAATTTAGTGTAAATAAGTCTTAATGTATGTTTGTTAACAAATTATGGGAAATTGGAAGTAAAATTGTAAATAAGCGCCATCTAGTGTTGTCAATATGGAACTCGAAACTTCCATAGTTTTTAAGTATTAATAGTCATTAAATAACTGTGGTATATTAAACGTTTGTTTAAAATGTATTTTTAAATGTAAGCATTTCCACTTTTATTTGTATTATTAATTGTGTTTGTGTTGTGTAATTTTGTGTAAAAGTTTTTAATTATTTTTCAAAAAAAATTTGCGCCAGTGAAAAAGAAAACTTGTCGTAAAACATATTTTATAACAAATTTCACACAATTTTAAGAAAATAATATCTAAGGCCGGTTTTCGTGTCAGCGTGTCTGCGCGAGACGCTCGTTTTCGTGTCGCTGACAGTCAGCCTTGACAGGCCAATTATATGGGTGGTTTTATAGTGACGCTTTCGCTAGCACGGTTCGAAGCATCGCGGGCTTGCGTCTCTTGGATCGTTACATAGTGTAACCAACACGCGCGGATGGCCCGCGCTGACGACTGTACAACTGCGCGACTCGTAAACTGGTCGATCGGGTCTTCCGCGCGCTTATGGGCCGCGCTTACCATCCGCGCGGACGGTAAGCGTCACTGTAAAACCAGCCTAAGATTGTACTCGTCGGCGCGTGCGGTAGGCGCGACACGAAAACGCTCACTGAAGGCGGTCGGTTATTCGGCGCTGACCGTCAGCGCTGAGCGGTCGGCGTTACTCTAAAACGCTTCATAGCACCCAATACATATTGGCCTGTCGGCGCTGATGGTCTGCGTGACACGAAAACCAGCCTACGGCTCAGTACGGCTCAGCGCGCTGACGCTCGTCGGCGCTTACGGTCGGCGTGACACGAAAACCAGCCTAATACATCAAACTTTAGTTGGTCTTTAAGAGCGCGTATAAAGGTACACTAGCGCCACTCACTTAAAAAAATATTATCTCGTGACTGAGAAGGGATTATTAAAAACGGCTACATAAAGCCCTCGGTAAGTATGTCTATAATTTTTAATACCTTTTATAAAGTTTCATGTTTAGACATGAAGCAACAAAATACGATTTAGACGAATGCGGCCGCTTTTCTTTAGATCGAATTTTATTGCTTCGTGTCTAAATATGAAACTTTATAAAAGGCATTAAATAATTGTAGACATACTTACCGAGGGCTTTGCGTAGCCGTTATTAATAATTCCTTCTCAGTCACGAGATAATATTTTTTTAAATGAGTGGCGCTAGTGTACCTTTATACCAGCTCTAAGAGTATTATTACGCTTTTCAAATATTAATTATGTATTTGCATTTTAATTGTATATCTTCATAAGTGCAATATAAAATTGTGCCAGTTTTTATATACTAAGTATGATAGGTTAATTAATATGTATATGTTACATACTGCCAGTTTAATATTTTATTTAAAAAAATTATTTCTAGAGGAAAACAAAAAATTATTGCAGTGGATGGATGGATATAATATCTGAATAAAATATTTTTTATGCTCAAAATATTCGGTATAAAAAATGTATTTTTTTTTTTGTGACATCGTCTTTTTTTATTATAAAATTAGCTGAATTTTTAAATTATTGCGACATTCCATTAAAATTATGTTTTACTCCATAATACATAATATAATTTTGTATTTTGTTTCGAAACGATTTCATTTACTCATTTAATTTCTCTTTAAATTCCATTTGTTGATATTTAATGCGATCGCAAGTGTTTTTTTTATGTAAAAAAATCTCTATTTTTGTAATTAAGTCGCGTGGCCATAGTCGGATGTAAATAAATGTCTGTGTTTATATAATAAATGTTAGTCTGTAGAAATCTATATTTAGAATTCATTTTAAATAGAAATAGAATTAAGACTTAAATTAACAATAAAAGGGGGTTAATCTCGTTTTATTTTTTATTTTTCAAACGTTTTAATATAGAATTGTTCAAATGTCTTGGTAACATGTTTTTGGTCAGTATAGTTAAGTTTCTTTCTTTAGTTTTAATTATTTGGCCTGAGTGACGTCGTAATCTATATATACATAGAATAATTATAATAAAAAATATTTTCTTGTCTGTCCGCATATATTTGCAATTGAAATAAAAAAGTAGTGACTTGAAAAATATATAATTATTATGTTACATTGCCAATATTGCCAATATTGAATATTAATAAATAAAAAAAAAATGTTTTTAAACCAAAAAAGGGTTAAAAATAACTTTAATACAGTTCTTATACAAAATTATTTTCGATCAAATTTCTTGCCTTATCTTTGAATTATTTGGTTAAATAAGAAATAATGAGTGGCAAAAGAATTTACTAGTATTTTTGATTTTTATCTTTACACTAATAATACAGTTTAATTTTTATTTCGTCAAATTTGTTTTTTATAGAGTCAGATTTTTATGTCGTCAAAGTACAGTCAAATAAATTATCTCAATTTATAAAATTTAGCATTTACACATTAGCTTGAAAGATTTAGGGCCTCTTTCACCAATTAATCACCAAGTCATTGAAATTACTCAGAGATGGTGAAAGGCCCACAATATCATTAATTTAACTGCACCGTTTGGACTAAATAAAAATCTGACTTAATAAGAATGTGACTTAGGCCTCCGACACACTTGACGGAAATCCCGTCGCGGATTTACCGCATTGGAACGCCAATACTTATTGCATTAAAGTGACTAATAACGGGCACACTATACGGTGTGAGTCAAGATTAAGATCGGTCTCAGTCATTTTAATGCAATAACATGTATTGGCGCTCCGATGCGGAAAATCCGCGACGGAATTTCCGTTAACTGTTAAGGCCTAAGTCACATTCTTATTTAGTCCAAACGGTCCGTTAAGAGGCCTTAAACGGATTTTGTATGAGACCATTAAATAGTCGTCCCTCAAGAAGAATATCAAGTTCGTGTTGAGATTTTGTGGCCGAGATAAATCGATAAATTATACAAATTTAAAAAAATATCTTGTTTTTAAAATAATTTGATGGTACGATTCAATTGATGTATAAAAAATGCCAAAAAGCACAATCCGCATAAATGTAAGTATGTGATAAGTAAATGTTATTCTTGTACATTTAATACGATTATTTCGTCGATGATATTCAAGCATAATAGATGATATAATAAAAGGAAATTGTAATCGTATTCGATGTTTTATTTTTATTTTTATTATCAAAAAAAATCTTATTTATTTACATAGACTAGCTGGTGCCCGTGACTTCAGGTTAAAAAACAAAATATATGAGTAATATAACGCCAAATGCCATTATCGTTGTGAAAGATGAAGACGTTTGTTTATTCTTATAGCCATTCAGAAACAAAAGGTTCTAAAAGAAATGTCTCTATTTCTTTCCTTTTCCCTTGACTTTGATTGGTTCCGGTTCCGGTTCGGGTTCAGGAATCGGCGCAGGCCAGTATTTGTTGAAGAATTCTTCGTCAGCGGCAAAATTGAGTGGCAAAATGTGACTCCTACGGTTCCAGTCTTCTCTATCCCTCTCTTCGATCTCCTCCAACTCTTTTTCTTCTCTTGCTTTTAGCTGAAATAAGACAGAAATACTCGTAACTAAACTAATCTAAGAATATAAATGTTGGACAAGTTGAGGCTTAAGTTAATTGTCTGGCATTGCTCCCAAAGAAAAAAACTGCACAAATGCTATTGTTCGGATGAATAAAAATTAAACAGAAGACTAGAGAGAAATAGTGGAAAAAAAATTGATGTACGGGTGGACCATTTGCCTGTTTGATGACCTTGGCATAAATATAAATCTGCTAAAGTTTCCACCTCCATTAAAGCCAAATACTCCTCCGTATCGACTTCTTTCTTCTTCCCCTTGGCTGCTTTAGCGTCTTTTTTCTCCGGCTTCTCTTTCTTAGGTTTGTACTTAAGCGGTGCGTACAAGACCTTAGGTGTTTCAATCTTATAAGGTGCATCAATCAACACGTATTCCGGTGTGAAAGTGAAAACGGAACGAACGAGGTTGTATTGGTAGTCCGTGCTGAATCTAAAAAAATAATAGGGCCGTTAAAATTCATATGCTTTTTCGAGGTTTGTTACGTAAATTTATATTGAGTAACATAGGTAATATAATTATGTTAAAATTGAAAACATTAAGGGCCTCTTTCACCAACTACAAGTAAAGTGTTGATTAGTTATTTTTAGAAATATTTTTCTGTTTTATTAAATTATGCACTCGGTTTACTGCATCATACGATAGGCGAATTTTTCTTATTATTTTGTTTTCAATGTTTGGGACCGTACATCTCCATTATCCCCGGTTACCGGTGACTTTAAATGCCAGTCAGCTTACTTTACAAATGGTGAAAAATGCGCTTAACATAAAAAAGACTCAAATAAATATACGAAAAGCCAAAAAAAGGACTAAAAATAGAGCCTTTAATTGGCTCGGTTTCTTTAATTGGTAATCTCAAACTAAGGAGCACCGACTCATTTGACAATCAAACTGGAAAAATGACCCTCTCCAACAATAAAATAAGGTTCTAAAAGTGGCCAGAATGGCGCTAGTGTAGCATATCTTCTATCTATCTTTATCTAATTTACTCAATGCTACACTAATAGTGCCGTCTTTATTTACTGGTATAAACATCGCAAAACATCGATTAAAAAAATCTTATGGGAGTCACGGTAAGTAAAATAATTATCTTTGAATCCTATTGTATGACAATGGGATTGAAAGTAACTCGATAATGTCCATAAAAATGGATCCTATGAGCATGGGAGCCAAAGTGACAAAAAATTTTCTTTGGATCCCATGGGATTCAAAACGTGGGAGCCAAGTGGACGGAGGGAACTTGATGGGCCTCTGAAGATATCACGTGTCACGTGTCAAATATGCGCAGTAACCGATTTTGGGACTGTTTGTGAGGCACGCGGGGATCCCAGGGAATGAGCGAGACGCAATGATACGTTTCGTACGAGAGAAAGCAGGTCGGCCGTATTGTTCGCAATTCTAGATGCGCAAACGAAATATACCCTGCTCAATGTCAGAACCCATCACAAGTTTTGCGATACCTAGATATTATCACGGTATTCTGGGACCACTTTTTAATATATAGAGACTAGAGTCGGTCCTCCTTACTTCTGCCCTTCGTATAAATAGTTCCAACAAATTCCGTATAGGTCACTAGATGCTTGGTAACCTCTAACCTAGTTGATATGGGCGCAACACATTTCGACTCTGGTAACGTTTACTGAAGAATTGAGCTACCAAATACAAGATTTTTTAAAACTACGACTAAATCTCATTTTATTTACTGTGCAAAAAATATTCTTACAAGTCAAAAATGTAATGCAGTATCATGGCCAAATCTCGCAATGAACATTCATAAGGAGTCCCCTCAAAGGTGACCATTTGTTTGGACTCCTCTAACTTATGTGAAGACTTGTCTATAACAGGAGGCAGGTCACGAAATTTGTAGTAGACGCCTGCTTCTTCTGGACTTGGGACTCGATTCTCCTCTGCTACAAATCTAGCAGCAGCTAGCATGTTGTCCTGGTGATATTTACAAGGCAATTTAACATATTGTAAGAAATAGTAACAGTGACAATGACTGTATTCCCGTTTTTACTACCATTTTTAGTGCAAACAAGATTTTTTCCCATTTATCCTACTTGGTTAGGTATATCTACTAACAGAACAGATAGGAAGCCTGTCTAGGCTGACAGTCCACTTGTTAGTAAGTTGCTACTGTCGCCAGTACCTACCTATATAACACAAGCAACGTTACAAGTGCTGCAAACGCGCTCGACCATAGTAGGATATAGAAATAGGAAATCTTCTAAAAGAAAGTGATTACTTTGAAACGCCGCAACATTCTCCGTCTATCAGCTGCATCGAAATGCTGCATCTCCTTCATCCATTCGCAGAACCACAGTATTAGGAGCACTTGAGTTTCTGCATTAAGAGTGAGTGAAAGGTGAGCCTAATATAAGTTCGACCTTTTTTTAACGTTGGGAAATCTTAATAGACCCTCGGCAAAGTAGGGGACGTTGCGGAGTTATGCCGAACTCCTATCGGCTAGAGTCCCCCCAACCCTCTATTGAGGGGTCAGCCAGTTTGTCCAGCGAATTGAGGGCTACATAATATATTATTATGTCAATCTGAAAATAACCTACGTTTATTCATTTTATCCTCTTGCCCTCTCCTCAACAAATTAGCCAGAGTGTCAAGAAACCAGTACTCTGCCAAATTACTGGTGTACATTTTGCAACCAGTCAATTCTGCCAGCACCTCTATATACTTCAGCTGCGGTGTCGACGCTATCTTGGGGATCATATCTGGGTCTATCTCGGTTTTGAATTCGTCAGGTAAAACGCGCACGCGATTGTGCCGCTCGATTTCCCTTACTATATCAGGTAGCATCTTTCGTAGCGATGGTGTTGGAAAAACTAGAGATTTCACCTCAGAAATATCATCTTCTTCTGAAACTGACTCTTCTTCTGGATGTTGCTCTTCGGGTTTTTCCTGTTCCTCCTCTTTAATAGACTCTGAAATTACAGTTTATGGATTGTTATAGATACAACTGTAGGTACATATGTATATATGTATACTATATATATACTAGTTTAGGAGTTCATCCCGGAGACACAATAATTTTTATTAAGTATATACTTAAACGTATTAAGTCTGTCTGAGGATTTTGACCCACATTTTTGTATTAGACATCCTCGACATAAAAACTACATCTATACTAATATTATAAAGAGGAAAGATTTGACTGTTTGTTTGTTTGTATAGAATAGGCTCCGAAACTACTCGACTGATTTGAAAAATTCTTTTACCATTACAAGCCGACAATATCCGTGATGAACATAGGATACTTTTTACCGCGGGAAAATGCTTCATTCCTACGGGAAATGTAAAATAAAAGTAAATACTAACGGTTTGGCCCGGGAGATAGCGCCATCTATCCAAAATACGGTAGATGGCGTTTTATACATATCTACGCGGACGAAGTCGCGAGCACCGAGCTAGTATTTTTATAAAACTATGACCATTTCTAACTAATTTAGCCTAAAAACACCTTAAAAACGGGTACACATAATTCAATATCCAATCTAACCCAAATATAATACCATTGGTGACTGTATTAACAATTCCATGTTTACCTATTACTTCCTCCTCCTCGATGGAAACTGATTCGGTAGATTCATGTGGAGATCGAAGGCAGACCAATCCTGTTTCTGATAGTATTTTACTGATCACATTTAAATGGGCATTTTCTGTATGTCGCGAAGACATCTTGGTGTGTTATACCTAAGTATTAACCTAAAATAAGGATTTTGAAAAACAGTAAAGTTAGGGAGAGCTTAAATATTTAGCGAAAATACTTTGTCTTGTCATATAAAATGTCAAACATTATTTTTAAAGTCAAACGTAAAAAAGGATTTAATAAGCTCTAATCTCCCTTTTTTTTAACTCTAACCTTTTTAATGTTAAAAAGATAAGCTGACGTGAAGGTTCACTTGATGGTCTGAACTTTTGTGTAACAAATAGTGAAACATTGATGAAAATAAAGAAGACTCGACACCATATTTGTCATCTAGTACCAATTGATAAGGTTTTAATTTAGTTTTAATATTTTTAAATTGTCTTTGGTTTTGTAACCTTGGAAACGATTGTATTATTATTTGTCAGAAGGAATAACGATGTTATGTTGAAAAAGGGAAAATAAAGTAATCGATGTGCTAACAAGAAATATATTATTTATTATTGTTAAATTGAAGAATATGGAGACTTCCACAAGTAAAAGTTTAACATTTTAACACCAATCATGTCACCAATAGTTAACTATATAATATATATACCTACGTATCACTAACCTACCCCAAAACTTTAAGCGTCTCGACAAACATTACCGGGTATAAATTTCGCTATCTGTAATTAGGACGTGCTAAGTGGAAACCCTATGAATACGCCTTGCGAATACAGCGTTTGCCACAATATGTAAGAGGAGAGCGTTTTAAAACACTTATTCAGTCTTTATTGTTAGATTTTCTTTATTAGATGATCACCCGGATTTTTTTTGCTTTTTTTGCTAGCTGAAAGATACCCTGTGTCCTTTTCTGTATCCTTGACAAAATGTGTCCAAATATTTGTGATGATTTTGTGGTGGTGATGTTATTGAGTGTTAAGGTGTGAAAGCATAACACATAAACTCACTATAGCACTGTAGCACCAAGAAAACTCCGAGCATAGCCCCCTCCATAGCATTTTCCCTATACAAATAAATTTTAAAAAGTCTATGGGTGTCGAAGCACACTAGTCTTTATATCACACATAAAATCTATACAATACAATTATTATAAAGAGAGAAGATTTTCATATTTGTAATGAATAAACTCAAATACTACTTGACCGATTTTGAAAATTCTTTCATCTATAGAAAGCTACATTGTCAGCGAGTAATTTAAGCTATAGGTATTTTATAAAATTACGCGGGCAATCGCGTGCAACAGTTAGTATGTTATATAAAGAAATACACATAGACGAAGCCGTTTGCAAAGCTCGTATAAACGAATTACCCTTGCATATAAAACAAGCAAAATATTTTAGAGAATACAGATCCAAGCTGTTGAAACATTTTATGTAGACATGTATAAATGTTTGCTCGTGTTGTTGCTAAAAGGCATCTACAAATATTGTTTAATTTTAGTACCTAACTTTTGTCTGACTTTTTAATGTTTTCGTTTCTTAATTATTATGTTACCTATATTAATGAGAATATTTTTAGAAATATAAACCTATAAAATAAGCAGCAAAACGCTCAACGCTTATAGTACCGCTGCCGCCTATGACTTAAGCACTATTATTTGGCTACCGAACCCTCGTATTATTTCGGGTTTGCATCGACCCTTATATTTTGGTGCTCCAATTAGAGGAAGGCATAATAATTGTAGCGTTAACTAAATTTAATGAATTCACTAGTGTTGTTTGATGTAATTGTATGAGTCAACGGAATATTAATACCTTTGTTAACTTCTTTGTTCATAGTTTATGCAAAGTAGATAGTTTACTCAAAAGAAATAATAATTTATATGAATAAACATGACGACACGACAAAAACTATCATCTTCAATTTTTGTTTGAATTTTATTCAAATTAATGAATTGTATTATTTGATAATTGAGTTTTATTTTCATTTGCATAAATCATATCATATATTATGTGTTATTTAATTTGATATGTATTATTTGCAAGTAGCAGTACAAGTGCAGTAATTGTTTCTTTAAGAAGTGTTCTTATAGTGACCCTCATAGAAAATTATTCATGGTCGGTCATGGAGTAATTTACTTTGTTTTCAGAAATATCGTGTATATAGGCTCTATACATGATACTGAAACTAACATGATATGAGACACGTGATATAGGCTACTTTTTATCTTTTTTAACGCGAACGCAGTCACGGGCAACAGCTAGTCTACTGCAAGTAGACTAATGCAAGTGCAGTGTATTTCGTTCCAATTTTTTTTAATATTAATTACAGCACATGTGCTTTTGTGTTTCGAGGAATGCCTCACCTCAGCCTCTATGCACTGTACAAGATTAAAACAGATTTTGGCATGTAGGTAATTGGAGGTAATAATACAACAAGTGATTGCAAGTTTTGATAAAATGTATTAATATTTTTCATTATCTATCTCGAAACGGTAGTTTAAAAGAAGTGCATTCGATAATAGGTTGCAATCGAAGCTCCCACAACAGTATGTTTGTAACGGATGCTAACAGATGGACCGACGGACGGAAATCACGCCAAAACTCACTACAGAATAGGCTTTGTACACATCGTCGACAACGCTCTTCATTTTAAGCGCTTGTTTTTCATTTTAAGACCTTGTTTTTAAAATGTCAAAACAAGGGATCATCTAAAATTAATTTTTGATGAACAAAATAAATAATTAATTTCACTTATTATTTAAATAATTAATTAATTTTACTAATGATAAAAAACTAACGCCAAGGTCAAAGTGTTATAGCAACAAGAGGTCAATTGTTATATTGCTTATTATAGCTGGTGCCCGCGACTTCGTCTGCGTTATAAAAGAAAAAAAAGGCTTATCCTGTGTCCTGTACGTCTGTGCAAAAAGTAGCTGTTTTTTTTGTTTTTTTTTTTTGCTTATAAAATTGAAACTATCAGGATACTCATAAATGGTATAATTCCATAAATACACACAGAGAAAAATTCTAAAATTCGTCAATTTAGTTTCAGTACCTACCATGTATAGATTCTATAAGATCTCCGAAACTAAAGTAACTTACTCCATGACCAACCCTTACCTACAGATTTATTATTATTGATGATATTTTTTTCAACGCGGACGAAGTCGCGGGCACCAGCTAGTTTTGAAACATTTTCTTCCTAGTCCTAGTAAGCGAACGCGGATATTATGTGGAAAATCGACGCACAGTCCTCTAGTCTAGTTAAATAGAGAGCAAATTCGCCTGCAGTGTGCACCAAGTATGTAAAAATCGTTCATCATGCACGCACTCAATACGCGTGTATGTATTTATGTATCTACCTACGCATTATGTGTACGTATGACACAAGCACATGTGCGATACTCACGCACACACGCGCCCGTTAAGTGCGTGCGTAGCAAAAATGCAACTCCGCGACTTGGTTAAATATCGGGCAGACAGGGTCGACAGTGGAGTAGTTTTATTTGTTATAATCATTTACTTTTTTCAAGTGATTTTTTTTATGTTAAGATCGGCAGATAGGGTGATCCACTTGATGGTGGGTGGCAACCGTCGCCTAATAATACAAGAAACGCTACAGTGGAGTCCAGGATATGGGATTACTAACTCACCGAAACACAACAGCTCACATGACTCACAGGGCTGCAAAAATGACTGCGACTGCCAGTGTAGGTACTGAAAAAAAATGATTTTCACTCGAGCTGTAAATAAATTCCGGCGGGTCGTCAGGGTCGTCAGGGTCAGTAGTTTTGGGTGAAAATGTAACAAATAGTTTTTGGGTAAATATTTTTCGATATCTACAACTTTGGTTTTTGTTATAATATTATCTACTGGGATTTTTATTAGACACAATTCGTGGACTTATTTTAAATAAGTCACCTTGAAAAAAAAAACAGGTTGAACTCTATTCCGCTCCATTCGTTATTCCCAACTTCCCCAACTGGCAAGGTGAATGAACTTACGAAATGCATAACACACACACATTGTCAAGTGACACACACGCACGCAAGTGCCTTGGACAAGGCAGGACACATTGGCGTAGGTTATGTCGGACTCATTTCACTGGACAAAAATAATTCGACCTTATTCATTCGTTTTTTATTTGAAGCCAAACGGGTACTTACCATAAAACAAAATCGTATTTTTTAAGCACTTCGTGTGTTACATCTTTTTAGTATTACAATCTAATCCTAAGATTGCTTTGAATTTCTCTTTTGTTTTTTTTTTAATTTTATTTATTAGGAAGCCAACACTAATAAATTATTTATTTATTAAGATTACATACAGCCATTAAATATCTATTATATATATAAAAATCAATACAAATAGGCCTAATAAATACCCTTATCTTTTATGATATTGTATACTCTCGATCCTATAGGCTAACTCAGCATGCAAAACGAACACATGGCAGGCCTTATTTTATACAGGCCTGCGATCCACTTGATGTTAGGTGGCAACCGTCGCCAGTCACCAACATAAGAAACGCCAAAGGTGCTCCCAACCTTAGAATTATTAAGGATTAGGATTAGGGAAACAGAAAAGAACACACGTTATTGTCTCGCGGTGGTCTTTTGTAATCACTCGGTGGTTACTGATGGATGTGTGAAACAGTTTGCTCCTCCAGTTGCTCCATTTTGGCTTTTCGAGGGGGAGACGAGTTAAATTGAATAATAATAATAATAATAATAATAATAATAAAGCCTTTATTACTGTTAACATTTCTTTTTTTTTTTACACTTACATACTTATATCTAATCTAATTCGTTAATACATTCATTTCGCAGTAAGGTCTTCCTTTTTATTTTATTTTTTCCGTTAACAATTTGTCTTTCGACAAAGGCCTGTCGAAAGACAAATTATTACCTATTAGTATTGATTAATTATGATATTTTGCTCAAATAAAGTCGCCGTCTTTCCTGGTCTTGTTAGTCGTTTCGGCAAACGGTATTGCAGTGTGGAGGCTTCGATGAACATTTCAAGAGGCCCTCGCTATAACGGTCGGATAAAGGGAACATACAAAATGAGGCACTTCGTGATTGACGTGTATTGTCACGGGATTTTCACAATGCAGACCTAACCAATAGTTTGAGTTTAGCTTAGTAGCAGGTAGCAGACGAGTAATATGTAGATAGTATTTTTGTTTATTCATAAATGCGAAAGTGACTTGTTTATTTGTCTGTTTATTCACCCCTTAACTAATCAACCGATATAAATATTCTTAGGGCCTCAGTCAAATGGACTGATCGTGTGTTTCGTCCAATAATAGAATGAATTTGAAAATTGACGAAGGTTTTCGTACCCCGACTGTACATGTAGCGTATACCAAACTTTGTATATACCTAAGCATAACCGAAGTAAATCCCTGATCATCCTCACTTCACTGAGCGGAGTCACATTGAAAATGTCGTTTTAGAAATCGCTACGTAGACACGTCTCGCGCATTCTCCGTGATCTGTATTCAAATTTCGGTTCAAACAAAGAATTACACCCTCCCCGTGTAAAGCTCGTAACATAACAACCCCTAAAAAAACCACCCCTGCACGAAAAATTAATTTGAAAGGTGTGAAAAGGTTTATTTTCAATGTGGCATGCATCTCTTTTAAGAGATAACAGACATAAGAGTCAAAAATTGTGTAGACACGTTGAAATATGTCCCAGCGGTGGGTCGACTCTCGCTGTCTACTATTGCTATACAAGTTTTGATTTACTTTTGTACAAATTAACAAAAGCTTCTTGTTATAAATTAGTGTCATTCTGACTTACGAAATTTCAGTCAGAATGACAACAACAACAACAACAATATTTACATAGTCAATACTAATAATTCACTGTGGTCATTTGCCACTGCCACTGATTCAGACCAAAGACAACTATGAAAAATTCATTTCAAAATTTGTCCCTGTCGGGAATCGAAATTGATAAGAGATCTTATCCCTCGATAAGAAAGCATCCTAACAACCAACTCATCGAACGGGCTTATAAAAAAACTTAGAGGTGTACACACAGCCGGAAATCGAAGACGGCAGCCGAGCTTTCAACGAATCGAGACACTGGGTATCAGTAATTGTCAAAGTGTAAGCTCTTGAGCTTATATATCTTACTAGCTGGTGCCCACGACTTCGCCCGCGTTAAAAGTAAGAGATGTGTAGCGCCTGACTAAATGTGTAAAGCAATATAACGCCTGAAATCTTTGCCATTATAAAATTTTCAGGGGTTGTATCTTTATTTTTAGTAGATAGCTGCTGCCCGCGACTTTGCCCGCGTGACTGCAAATTATTATATGCTAAAACATTCGTCTTGAATCACTCTATCTATTAAAAAAAACCGCATCAAAATCCGTTGCGTAGTTTTAAAGATCTAAGCATACATAGCGACAGCAGACGGGAAGCGACTTTGTTTTACACTATGTAGTGATAGTGATATGATAGTGTTATCTTGAGCTCCTATATTATCTTGAGTATACGCTCAATTTATTATGTCTCAAGAAAGAATAGTCATTTTTGTTTAATATTATCTGTAGATTAAAAGAATGACCCGCGCATATAAATAGGCCAGCGAACTGGCATAGTGAAGGAAAGGGTTCGACGACCGCTTGTATATGAATGCATACAATGCACGGGGCAATCCATCAAACGGTAATAATGTGTAAACGGAGTCGAGGGATGAAACTAGTGGCATAGGGGAGAAGTTGCGCGCTGAGCAGACAGCGCTTCATAGAAAAACGTGGAAAAAATTTAAGCGCTTAATCCACATTTTAAATTCATTTTTTTAAACCTAGACATATTATTATGCGTCCTGGCTTCGTCCGTATAAAATTATAGGACTTAGTATAGGCATCCTTACTGATATTATAAATATAAATGTGAATTTGTTTGTTTGTTTGTAACGCTTTCACGCAAAAACTACTGAACTGATCACCATGAAATTTTGCATACACGTTGTCTGGGACACCAGAAAGGACATAGGATACATTTTATCCAAGAAAAAAGTACTGTTCCCGAGGGATTAACTAAAATATAAAACTGTAACTAACGCCTGGCCAAATGTGTTATAGAAACAAGGCGTCAAGCGTTATAATTGCTTTTATATTTTTAATTCATCATCGCGTACGAAGTCGCGGGCTCCAGCTAGTATTATATTAGTTTATCTCGGGAACTATTGGTTCGAATTGAAAAATTATTATAGTCCATTTATCGAGGAAGGCTTTAGGCTAAGTATCTATATGACATTTTGAACGTGGACGAAGTCGCGGGCACCAGCTAGTTCATTAGAATTATTTAATAGTATCTTTATTAGCCGTCATGTGTGTCAACGGTCAATTTTCATCAAAATTTTCATCAATTAAGGGCCCTCTTTCACTGCAAGTAAAGTGTTGATGAGTTACTTTAAGAAATGATTTTATGTTCTATTAAATTACTAGGCTATCCTGTGTCCTGTACGTCTAAATGTTTATCTACCAAGTTTCATGAATCACTGTGAATTCGTTTAAGAGTTATGTTGGAACATATATACATAGGTACATACACACATACATATTGATGCACTCGGTTTAGTGCATCCTTCGATAGGCGATTTTTATTATTATTTTCTTTCCAATGTTTGGGACTTTTACCGTACCATTATCCCCGGTGACTGGTAACTTTAAATGACAGTTAGCCTACTTGACAAATGGTGAAAGAGGCGCATAAAATCTTATCTATATAAATAAAAATGAATCTTTATATGTGTTGCTAAGTGCAAAACTCGAGAACGGTTAGACCGATTTTAATTCTATCTTCATTCACGGATAGAGGGATAATCAGGGAAGGCTTTTACGTAAAAAATGCACCCCGGGCGAAGCCGGGAGCGGGTCGCTAGTAGACTAATAAATTCTTATATGAATTTTTGTATGATGTAATAAATTAATAAACACACCGCTAGTTTTGTCTAGGAAGCGCTTTTGCGCTGTTTCCCATACATTCATCCCCTATCTATGCCTATGCGGCGGAGTCGTCGGCCATTGGTTGAAAGCCACGTCGGGTTTCTAACTAAAATCATGAGCAGCCCTTTGTACCAACACTGGCTCTAAACAAAACAATACGCCATTTTTGTGTTTTTTTCCCCGTTGCTAATCTAGGAGGGTTCTAGATCTAGGGGTTAATGACCGAGAGGAAATCGCCAATGCGTCCCTACCCTATCGTACGCATATTAATTATTATTTAATGGCTGGAAAATAGCTCACTATTTTCGTTTTGCATACTTTTTAATTGGTGGCTGTATTTTTTTTTAAAATATTATTGGTTCCATTGAAAGACGCATGACTGGGCACCTGAAATTTTGTTTACAGACTGAATAACAAATATGTACATAGACTAGCGTTGCGCCCAGACTTCGCAAAGGTTCAATTTTATATAGACAAAACAAAGAGCGACCTTACAAAGAAATGAAAACATTTTTTCTACTTTAAAAAAAAATATATCTCAAGAACTAGATAAGCTGAACACGTGGTTTAATCTTGCATTCATATCGGCTAGACTATCAGAATTTGATATAAAAAGACTATGTCACAAAATCAGGCTCTTTATCACACTGTGCGTAGGTTTACAGGACATAGGATAGACTAGGTACTTTTTTCTTTTTCAACGCGGTCGAAGTCGCGGGCTCCAGCTAGTTATAAATACCGTCGGCCTAACTCGTTAACCTGCTAAGTCACATTTTGCATAGTTTTCAGGAGGTAGAAAAAAATGAAATGACAAAATGTTGTACGTCGCACTCGCATCGGGCATTTGAAATGAGGGACATTATTAGTTACAAAACTTAGGATTTTTAGTTTTTTTAGTTTAATAATCGTCGTTATTCCTTCATCAAACGGTAGACAATTGTCTAAAATTGTCGAAAAGTAGGTATAAGAAGTGAAATTGCCCAAAAATGGACTTAGCAGGTTAACGAATTAGGCCGACGATAGTTTAATCACGGTTTGTATCAAATTATAGAAGCGTTATCTATGTATTCTAAATAATGTAGTTGTATCATTAAATCAGCAAATGATCAGGTCCGGTCCGGTGGGACTGGTCCGCTTGTGGCCGTAAGACTAGGTTTTTGTAGCGGCAGGTGACGGGATACTAACTCTTCTTATTGTTACTTACGGTCAACCACCTCATGTGAACGGGTTTCACAACAAACCATTCAGATTTTATATTTTATATATGTATTATACTGTTACGATTCAATTTGATAAAGGCTCAATTGAATTTTATAAAAGTAGTACTTACTAGTTGACCCGGCAAATGATGTTTTGCCATACTAGCTGGTGCCCGCGACTTCGTCCGCGTTGAACGATGAAAGGTATACGTCCTTTATGGTGTCCCATACAACATGTATGGTGATCGGTTCAGTAGTTTTTGCGTGAAAAAAATTGGGGTGGGCCACTGTTATCATTTGAGGGTTTCGAAAATAATTTACGCCCTATATTTTATTCTCAAACCTACCGAATGTACACAAAAAAATTAATAAAAATCGGTCAAGACGTTTCGAAGGAGTTTGGATACAAACATTGTGACACGAGTATTTTATATATGTACCTATATACTTACTTACCTAGATTTTGCTAAAAAATTTAAATGATTTTGTATGCGAATGTTAAGGATTTTTTTTTGTATGTTAAGGACAGACTGCTGTACAGATTTTGATAAAATTTCTACACACAACTCTTGTTGTGGTGATTACAAAGCGGATCAATTCACAAAATTAATTAAGTTTACACAACGCATTATTAATAAACACTTTGATGTGATGTACAAATAAAAGTTTAAAAGATACATAGGTACTGTGACGCTGCCTACCTTAGTAGGATTTAGTATTAGAGATTAGGAAGTGATAGGCTCTGGCATTTCTTACTGGCATTTCAGACTTGTCATGGTAGTCAAAGTAAAAAGAGATAGTATTAAAATTTATAATTAGATCATATAGTAAAAGTGACAAAAAATAGTTAAAATCAAAATTAAATCTATTAAAAATCAAAAATAAATTTTAAAACCACTTTTATTTCGTCTATAAATAGCGTGTCTTGTAAAATAATCTTTCCAAGAAAGAATATGCTAACTTAGGTAAGTAGATTTTAATTAAAAAAAAAACAGATAGCCAGCAATAAATGTAACTCTACCCCTTATTACATCCTTCTAAAACTTGATCTCAGTTCCCAGCCAATAATAATGCAGTAAAAATACAAAAAGCAAAGAGCCGGTCAGATCCAGTTTCGAATTAGATTTACCGAAACCGAAACACGTACACACACCAACGCACACAACAGCAGATTTATAACTCACACTAACGCGTTATGACCATAAAATCCGCGACCTACCACAATATGCTTTGCATTATCGAAACAATAAAAATGTTACATAAATTAACTCACACTCTAAAAGGAGGGTAGACACGAAAATAAAATTTGTGGCCAGTACCCACGTGTGTGTGCGTGAGCGCGCGATTCGAATTTTAAAACCGTTTAAAAAATTCATACAACATTCTATTTTCGAAACCAATTCGCATTCGGAACAAGACACGAAACAAATAATTTAGTGTCGCACACATAGACAGACGAAGGCACGCACATTAATATAGAATTTTAAAAAAAGAACACAACGAACGAGATAATCGGTATTCATCACGCACACGAAAATGAATAGGGCCTAATGGTAAGTGTGAGGGAGACGACGATATTTCCTCTGTTCCTATCGGCCAAAATGCAGCCGATATAAGAATGACGCTTCTAAGGCCATCGACCTTCAGGGTGGAGTCAGTTTGGTTACCCATGCATTTTTTTTATTAAATTTAAACTATTAATAGCTTCTCTATAAACCCTTTAAAAGACTTAATTAGAAAATATGGTGCAGGTATAATATGGTATATTTTTTAAAAAACTTCCCGAAATCATGGTCATTGAACAAAATGTCAGAGGAAATGGTCTTAAATCAAAAATTTCATTATTAAAATATACCCGGTTCGCTGTTTTGAGACAAAATGTATCTATCTCGCTCTTATGTGGCCATTCGTCTTATTTTCGCGAATAAAAACTTGCGGCCAAGTCGACGACCGACGTGAAGGCCGCGACGAATTCGCCGCCTGCGCCGATCACGGGCCATTGACGGTTGCGGACGAATGAGAAAATACTATATCTTTAAATCTATGAATACCTTAATTAACAATAATAAGTAAATAATACCTAAATAAATGCCGCGATGTCTGAAGACGAAGTTATATAATCAGTGCATCCTGCTAGAGATGACGTATGGTCCCGAAACGTGGCAGAATTATTACTCAAGTTCAAAGTCGCTCAGTGTGGGCCAGTCTATGGGGCAAGCTATGTTCGGAGTATATGTGGTACGGTCAAAAATTCTGTAATTCGCTGAAGAACCAAGGTTGTCGAAATAGCCAAGAGCGAATAACCGCTTTAGATTAGTTCTAGAATGGAATGGCGATGAGGCTGGATGCGAAGGACTGAAGACACACGCTGAGGAAGATGATGATATTTTAAATACCGTGGAATAATCAGTTAGTTTAATAATAGTGAGCATATAAGTACGATCATCAATACTTTTTTTTTTTTTTTTTTTTGACGAGGAGAGATCCATTTACTGACTTCCTGCCACTGGCTAGGCGGCAGGGGTATGTGGGGGTCGACCAGCAGAACTGGCCCCTACCCACTAAAACTCCCCGGTGCCTCCTTGCCCTTTGAGCGGGGGTGGACCGGGCTCTGCCGAGGCAACAACTCCGATCCACCCCAGGGCAGCCTAGCCATTGCTGGCTAGGCTAACGCCAACGGAGGATTGCCCGGAGACACCCAGGCAATCCCCAGACGGGGGAACCTTGTGCAGGCACACACAGTTAGCCAACCATGTGCGCAGGTCCCCCTTGGACATTTAAAGACGGGCTAGGTATGCCCGCCTTCTCCTGCCCAACCGTCTGCGTCGGAGGGAGGCGAGACCGGCCTCTTTCTCGCGCTCCCTCTCAGCTTCCTCCTTCTGCGACATAACAGATTCGCAGAAGGAGGCAACTGCTCTCCAGGCGGTCTCACTGTCAAGCATGGCTTCAACCATGCTTGACAGTGAGACGTCACCACCCCCCAGCGCCGCACTCAACTCCCGACGCTGGGATCTCCAGGCCGAGCATACTTGGAGCGTATGCTCGGCCGTGTCATCAGGATCGCCGCAGTGATGACACTGCGGCGACTCCTCCCTTTGTATACGGTGGAGGTAATGACCGAAGCACCCGTGTCCGGTCATTACCTGCACCATACGGTAGGTAAGGCCACCTCGTCGACGCCTTACCCACTCCTCTAAAACCGGACGGATGGCGGAAATCGTCCGGTGGCCGGCGGTGGGGTTGAGGAGTGCCTCGTCCCAGTCGTCCATGGCCCTCTCCTGCGCCTCTGCCCGGACCCGTTGCACTTCCTCGGCAACGGGTCTTTCTCCTAGGGCCCTTGCGGTGATCCGATGCCGATGCACCTGGGACAGAACCAGGGCATCGACATCCCACGGGAGAGTGCCCGCTAATACGCAGGCGGCCCCGTGGCTGACCGTGCGATAGGCTCGCACGGCCCGGATCGCCATGACCCTTTGAGGCCTTCGCAGGAGGGCCCGGGTGCGAGGAGTGAGGCACTCCGCCCACACCGGGGCTCCGTAAAGTGCCATCGACCTTACCACCCCGTGGTAAAGTCGACGGCACGCCGAATTTGGTCCTCCCTGATTCGGGAGGAGTCGTCCGAGCGCGGCTGCGGCTGCAGTCAGCCGTGGAGCGAGGAGCTTGAAGTGCTCCTCGAAACTCCAGCGGGGGTCCAGTGTTAGGCCAAGATACTTAATATGCACCCCGACCGGAATCCGGACCCCCTCCACTCGGACTTGGAGCCCCGGAGGGATCCTGCGGCGTGGGGGATGGAAGCCCATGGCCCTAGTTTTGTCTAAGGCCACCTCCAATCCTAGCAGGCGGATGCGCCGGACGACCAAAGATGTGCCGACCGATGCTAACCGCACTGCGTCCTCCCACGTCTGTGCCCTCGCCGCGACCAGAGTGTCGTCGGCGAAGCAGACAACCTCCATCTTGGGAAGGAGTTTGCCTCGCAGGACCCAGTTGTACCCCAGGTTCCACAATAAGGGACCGAGTACGGCCCCCTGGGGTACACCTGCCGCCATTGGCCGTCGGTGGACGCACCCATTAGCGCCCTCGTACAACACTACCCGACGATCATCAATACTAATAATAAATCTGTAAATGTAGGTATTGTGTGTATGTATGTTCCTCCATAACTCTTAAACGAATTAACTGATTTTCAGGAAACTTTGTAGATAAACATTTAGACGTACAGGACACACAATAGGCTACTTTTTTCCTTTTCAACGCGGACGAGGTCATGGACACCAGCTAGTTCAAAATAAACAAGAAACGTATTTTTCGAAATTATGCTTTTGATAAATCTTGGAATTTTTATTTAAATAATCACTAATTTTTTTGCAATTTTTCTTCGCTTCTATAAGTTACATAAGTATGTCACGGGACCGCGAGAACAATTGCAACGCGTAAGAGCTCGGGCATGCGAATTCGTTACATGCATTTTGTGACACGTAGAAGACATTTAACGTGCCATTACATTGTAATAAAAACATTAAATAAAGGGACACACATTTTATAATAAAGTAAAAAAATACTCTATCCAATATACAATTATTATTGTCAGCTGCTAGTCATTGCTATGAGCTTCTTTCAAGGAGATCCAATTTCAAAATGCCAGCGAAATTATATCGATACCTATAATTTAATTATAGGTACCTTATATGGTTAAAGAAGATTTGATGTATAGTATTATAAAATAACTAGCTAGCGCCCGCGACTTCGTCCGTGTTGAAAAAGAAAAAGTATAACCTACTGTGTCCTGTACGTCTGAATGTTTATTTACCAATTTTCATAAAAATCAGTTAATTCGTTTAGGAACATACATACAATATACATGTACATACAATACCTACATTTACATATTTATTATTAGTATTGATGATTGTATTTAATCAGTTACCATTGTGCTATTATTACTTGTATTATTTTTTGGCATTATTTATAAATAAATAAATTGCAAAAAAATTCAACCAACCATGCGAAGCCGGGGGCAGGTATATAAGAAATTACAATAAATGACATATATTACATATATTCACAGGTATATAATAAATTATAATAGTCTATACTTCTATACTAATATTATAAAGAGGAAAGATTTGATTGTTTGTTTGTTTGTATAGAATAGGCTCCGAAACTACTGGACCAATTTGAAAAATTCTTTTACAATTAGAAGCTGACATTATCCGTGATGAACATAGGATACTTTTTACCGCGGGAAAATGCTTTATTCCTACGGGAAATCTAAAATAAAAGTATATACTAGCGGCTTGGCCCGGGAGATAGCGCCATCTATCCAAAATACGGTAGATGGGGTTTTATACTTTTCTACGCGGACGAAGTCGCGAGCACCAGCTAGTTTATGATAAATTAATTTAATTTTTACATTTGCTCTTATGTGGTCTTATATTAATTATCACCTTCCTATATTTTCAAGCTGAAATCCTTACTTATCCTTAACTAAGACTGCAATCCGTTAAAAATTGACTCTCGTCGAATTTTTGGCGCTGTTGATACAGGTAACATTGTTTTCAAACTAATTTAGGGAAACACTAGATATATTTTTATAACCAAGAAAAATTTATAATATGGTTGACAGTTAGGGATTTTTAAACGTTTCTTTATAGGGTATTTATTAGGTAAGATAACTTGGCTTGGCAGGTAGGTAAGGAGTCAGCATTATATCTTGTAAGTCACCCGGACGTAGGTATTTCTTGTGACCACCTACCATCAAAGTGGTCCGTCAGCCTGTCTTCCTCCCAACATAATAAAAAATATCACAATTAGTGAGTGCTTGCACTAAAATCCCGTTTCTGATGTTACATGTGTGTATGTGTGTGTGTGTTGTGTTAATGTGTGCCGTCGATGTAGTTCGTTGACACCTTTTTTTATACGAATGCAGTATCGAGGTGCCTAGGTCATGGTTTGTTGAAAAGTTTTGAAACAAGAATTTTATATGTTCCTTTAAGGTATTAAAAGATATCTTCAAATAGATAGGTAAGTTGTTTTATTTCACCTATTTGGAGCAGATGAAGAATTACTTTTATTAGAGATATTTTAGTTAATAAATAAAATAATAATTAATATTCGAGCAGACTTAGACTTAGCACATCTAAGTTAAATTTAATTTAATTAATTAAAGTTTTTTTTAAAATTAATTATAATCTAAATAATAACCTTTTTTATCAAAATATAAATCGACATCCAACCGTTTTCTCATGAATTTAAATGGGGGTTAAAGCTCTGAAAGCTGGTGCATCCCGTGTGGTCCCATTTAAATTTGGTCCAGTTCTGACAATGGCATCCACGAGAAAACGGTTCGAAGTCGATTTTTTTTTGTAAAAAGAGTTAATTTAAATAATATTGTATAGATGGCGCAACTTGAACTTCAGAGATAAAAAAATTAAAATTTTAATCTAATTTAATTAATTAATTTTATTTAAATTAATTTAATTTTTAATTGATTTCAAAATAGAACATAACTATAACGCATTCGTATAACAATTCTGATTTTACTTCCATAAATTTTCATACCACGGACTTATATACCTACTTATATATTATAGGTATATAAATCGATTCCTTCTTAACTCCAAAAAAGAACTTTTAGCAATTCTAAATTCTTTCTCCCTCGTTTTTGCTCTGTGCTGGATCGAGGTAAGTATCTTTTCAATTAGACAAACAAAACGAATTATTTACTCGTTATTTGCAATTATAATGCGGTTTCCAGTTATGTAACAACCTCACTCATGTCTAACAGTAACCTCGTAGGATGTTGAATACAAGTCAAAAGCTGAAGCGTATTTACAAACTTTATACAAATAGTAGTAGTAAGATACTACTTACTAAGTTCTACAAGTTGGTCGTAATTATTAGGTAACTAATTACTTAGAGACCGAGTCAAAACATGGAAATAAAACATACTATATCTGAGACCATTAAATATCCTATGAAATATTTTTGTCACTTTTTTACTTCCATGGCACGTAATGGTGTTCGCAAATTTTGGAGTTGATAAATAATATTTTATGAGAAACTAGCTGGTGCCCGCGACTTCGTCCGCGTTCAACTATGAAAGGTACCCTATGTACTTTCTGGTATCCCAGACAACGTGTATGCAAATACACGTTGTCTGGGATACCAGAATTTCATGGTGATCGGTTCAGTAGTTTTTGCGTGAAATTGTAACAAACATCAATACATACATCCATACAAACTTTTGCATTTATAATACCTATTAGTACGGATATATCATAACAAATATGTTTTTTTTTATTTATAAAAATAATAATTAAATATAATGTAAATGTTAGATTTTTACTTACTGAATTTGTATCTCTAGTAAGTAAAGTCTATATCTTTATCTATTTATTTTTTTGAAACGTAATTCTAAAAATGCTTATATGCCAAATAAATCTAATTGAAAGGCAATGAAGCCAAGCCAATGCTGGTTGAATATAAAATTTCCGCTTCAACTGGTGAAATCGCTTTTCGCTCATCGATTGTTACCCTAACCAAGGCCTAATACGGTTTGGCTATAGTTTAGCTTAAACAGGCGTTAGCCACCTGTAGCAGGTGTGGCAGATGTATCCCTACCAGCTAACATCCAAATATGGTCAGCCTTCGTCTAACAACCAGTTTTTTTCTTTTCATTACAATTGCATATGTCAGTGAAAACATTTGAATAGAATATAGGTTGTCTATGTAACAGCTGTCTAATATAATTTTAAACTATTTAAATGAGGATTACTTTTTATAACTTTATTAACAAAACCTGTATATAAATAAGCGATTACATATACCTAGATGTTTATCTATGCCAATATTATGAAGACTTATAATATTACTAGCTGGTGGGAAGAATATTAGGCTTTAAATATTGGTGCCTGTTTTTGTAAGTTGTATGTGTTTTACTAATTCTTGTATTATTTTTGGGAATTTTATGTCAGAAAATTTAAAAAAATCATTGGAGGTATTTTCAATTAAACAATAAATATAGGGAAATTATCTGTATATATGTTTGTATTATCTATCTGTAATGTGCATACGAGTTTATTAGTTACATAAAGCTCTAGCAGTGAGCTTCGGAGAGCACACGCTTACTTGCTTTCCGATGTGTAAGGTGAGCAAAAACATTTTGTAACATAAATAATTAAAAATCAATAAGACATTATGTTTTTAAAATTTTACCGTTACTGTGGATATCAATCAATACTAATAATAAATCTGTAGGGGTCGGTCATGGAGTAATTTACTTTGTTTTCAGAAATATCGTGTATATAGGCTCTACATACATGATACTGAAACTAAATTGACCATTTTTAGAATTTTTTTCTGTATGTATGTATGTATGTATGTTCCTCCATCACTCTGATTTTCATGAAACTTGGTAGATAAACATTTAGAAGTACGGGACACGTGATAGGCTACTTTTTATTTTTTAACGCTTAAAAAAGATAAAAATTAAAATAGTTAATGGATATTACTATGGAATCCTCTTGTAAAAAATGCATCGATGAAACTACAGTGAATACCATATTACGGCGAAAATTGGCTCCTTATTCCACTTTGGATCCACTTGCTTACGACGAATTCATAAAGGGGGACGACGTCACGGACCAAAGCCAGTATTGTTTATGTGTAAGTATGTTATTAAAAAACGAATAGATGAACATAGGTGACTGCGTCTCATTGCCTTTCGGTTGAACAGTTGATAAACGCATTTTCATACTAACCATCCGACATTGATGTCCATCGGAACGGAAGGTTCGATTGGGCAATTATGGCGGTGATCATAGCATAGTGTTCAGAAGGGTTCACGTATGTTCACGCTTGTTCGATGCGCTGTGAGCATCGAACAAGCGTGCAAGCCCACTGACCAAATTGAGCGTGCTATGCACCGCCCTCACAAACTCAATAAAAATATCTTTTTTCATTATTAGAATCCCTTTATATTAGCTATTAGTAGGCCAGTAAATTTATACCTATGAATATACACACTATACAAGGGAAATGTTAGCCAATTTAATAAAAAATGTGATGTACACAATATCAATACTAGGTTCAAAAGTGATTTAAATCTTCATAAAACACGACTACACAAGATAAGTAATTCTTTTATGGATCAAAGTGTCCGGTTTTATAATAAACTGCCTCAAATAATCAGAGCCTTATCTATAAATAAATTTAAATGTGTCATTAAAACTAAACTCCTCTCGAAAGGCTATTATAAAATCACTAATTATTTAAGCGACAAAGAAGCCTGGATTTAAGCTATTTGGAGCTCGTACTATGTTTTGTATTGTAAAACTATAATTGTATATATTATATACTTTAAGTTTGTTAATATTAAGTAAGTGTATTGCGCTATTTTACATTTTAATGATGACAAAAAGAATAGTATCCTGAGTTTCTTTCGGGGTTTCTTCTCAGGATAGTCATCTTGGCTTTTTTCCGAAACCCTGGTAAATTTAAATTTATAATGACGATCAAAAGAGTTTCTTGTAGAAACCTAATTGATAAATAAATATTTTGATTTTGATTTGATTTGATTTTGTCTTCGGGAAAATTGCCACATAACTATTTCATTATGGTGACAGAATTACAAAGAAGCAGTTGTCATACAATATTACTAATTTGCCCGAAGAAATTGCAAAAGAGGAAAATAAGTGAGAAATTAAAGAAATTTTATTTAAATTCATTAATTAAATTTTTTATTGAATATATAAATTACTAAAAAGATTGAGTCATATAGGGCCTCTTTCACCAACTACAAGTAAAATGTTTGTTACATTGAATTAGGTAGGTATGCACTCGTTTTAGTACATCCTTCGATAGGCGATTTTTTTTAATTATTTTCTTTGTAATGTTTGGGACTTTTACCGTACAAACAAAGGTAATATATGCGCTCCATTATCCCCGGTGACTGGTGACTTTAAATGACGGTTAGCCTACTTGACAGATGGAGAAAGAGGCCCTTATACAGGCCTTATATAGGCCCTTCTTAGCTAGCTGTGCCAGCAAAGTCGTACTTTGCGTCAGCTAGTCGTAATTAGGTAAACATTTTTGTTTGTAAACCGATTGGAATGAAACCAATCGGAATTGTTAACGGATAGTTGTTAAAACACATAAGTCAAAATCGAATTCATATCGGTTAAACCGTTTCTGAGATCAGCATGCATAGACAAACAGACAAAAATTCTAAAAATTAATATAATATTTGCCATAACTTACAACGTGTACCAAAATGCTTTTTTTATATATTAAATTTAGGTAGGTATTGCTTTCCAAATTCCGACCAGAGCCAACATTGAATATTTCATTTCCAAAATTGACTCTGCCGGGAATCGAATCCGGTACCCCTGAGTTGTTAGGCAATCACCATTTGCCAGTCATCCAGCGGGCTCGTCAAACCTCAAAAGGAAATTTGGTATAGGTCTCACAGTGAAATTTGTTATTGATAACTGATACATTAGTTTTATAGATAGGTACATAGGTGAGGTGAGTATAAAGAGTAGGTACTATAGCGGGTGGCACCCGAGGTGCGACTGAGCGTTTTCAGTTTATGTCAACCCATAAATACAGAGTGCTCGTAACTGCCTTCTACATTAGCCCCTTGCATCGCAACCATTTGTTCTCGAATTTTCGACTACAGAAGCATATTATTTTAAGAAAATACAGAAGTCAGGCGTGCCAGAGATTAGGGACTAGGGTGACAATGATACCATAAAGGATGAAGGACAATGTGAAGTTAAAAATTTGTTCATAGTTAATTATGTACTAAGACTAAGATTACTATTTGCTGACAAAAAACTTAGAACAGGGCCAAGGGTCATATTTCACATTTCCTGCTGTTCCCATCGTTCTTCATCGTTCCAGAAATCAATACAATAGGGTACTAAGTGGTTGTACCAAATTTGTCGACATAGCCAAGAGAATTAGCAAGTTGAAATGACAATGAGCCGGTCACAATGAAGGCCACGTTTGGAATTATATTAATTGGATTGGACGCCCTGCGGCCAGGTGGACAGACGACGGGAAGCGGCTGGATGCAAAGGACAGATGATGAGATGACTGCATGGTGGCGAGCTTTGGGAGAGGACCTACATCTAGCAGAGGACTGACGCAGGCTGAAGGTGTTGCAATTGCGTTTCCGAACATAGTGAGCTTTGGCATCCCTTAGACACTCATCGAAACGCAACAGCACACATGCTGACATTTCATGGTGGTCTTCTATGAGGGGTTGGTTACTGCCACGTCTGCCACTTATGAGCTGCCCAAATGACTCCGATACGCAGTTAACTAAAAAATAACTAACGATAGAGTAAACTAAAATAAAGTTAATTTTAAAAATTGGCCCTGCCACAAATCGAATCTGGAATCAGAGAGCCCCTGAGTGAGAGTAGGAACCTTAACCACTCGACCAAGGGGATCTTCAAAGGAATTGAAAGAAATTAGCAAAGTGTACACTTTTACCACTGCACTACATTCAAGCGACTTCAAAGTGTGAACGCAACAAATGGTAAGGTACAAGTGGTAAAAGAAATGTGCCGTTTGGTGACCAGTGCTAAATTTTTAATATCCACCTTAAAACTTTCACGAACGAAAATTCAATTTCAAATTGTCTCTAAGAACGTATGTCGGTAGGTATGTATAGGTTCCCTTTTTGTCACGTAATATACCAAAATTACTAGACCTCCCTCTATTCAGCGCATACCTAAAGTGAGCATTTTTTCAAAAGTACATACTAACCCTATGGTGAATTTGTACATGTTCCTATTGCATTGTTTCTGGTGTTTAAATGGGAAATAATTTAGACATACATACAGAACATCAGTTCGTTATTGCTTGTGTGCAGCACCAAAGATGATATGATAAGAGGCATTGTAGGGATAGAAAAATAGACTTTGGTACCAACAATACCATATCAAATAATTTAACAGAAGCTTTTAATAAGTCACATATTATTTTCGAAATTCAAGTTATTATGAATAATAATAGACTGCCATGTTGATATCAATATATTTTCTGTCAGAGTTGTTATCTTATACTTCACTATAAAATGTTTCGTGAAATTAATACAATTTATTAAAAATAATGAAGTTATAAAATAAATGTTACTCTTTGTGTATTCGTTTAAATGTAAACAATATAAAATTTATACTAAACGCATCGGCTCTGAATAGGAACGACAAGGACATATAAATGCTTGGATTAGACAAGTTAAATTGAATATTGTCTCAACAAAGGTATTATAATTAGTGCTTCAATATAATGGTGGTTGCAAGTAAGGTTCTCCCCCCCCCCCCCTCTCCGGCTGCATTGAATTCTTAAAGTTGCATTTTAGTTTTAAAAGGTGTAAGAGTCTACGATAAGATAAAAGTATGAATTTGAAACTTGACAAAGGTTTTCCTACCCTGACTTTACCTACCAATATCTACCTATTCTCTTTTTGCTTTTATTTACGTTTTTTGGAGTGAAATTCGAACTTAATGGATGTCCATTGTAAAATATCAATGTTAGACATTTATGCAAGGATTGTGACAGTTCTCTAGACGAATCCAAAACTGGTTAGTCCGTGTCACCCTATTACCTAGTGTGCAATAGTTTCGCGGCGGCTATTTTCACTGGACAGTATCGGCGGCTGTCGGATGTCGTCGGACAACTTCGTATGTTTCCGCGTGTGTGTGTTGATTTGAAAGTTAATAAACAGTTAATTCAATATTGATATTGTTTATTTGTTTGATATTTTTAGCGGCGTTACACTCGCAAGCGGATGTAGACTTTAAAGACCTTTATAAGTCCTCTGTATTGAAGAAGTTGCTTGTACCGATTTTCCAAGCTACCTCTTTAACTGGTTTTTAACTGACAGATAACTAATTGGCTAATTTATATTAAGGTTCCCTTCTTATACCGTCACCTATGATATAACACAAGCAACGTCACAAGTGCTGCCGACCATAGTAGATAAGGTGAGGATAGGTAAGGAATTGAAGGGCACGCGTTACTCACTCACCGAAACACAAAAGCACACATGCTGTTATTTCACGCTGGTCTACTGTAAATGGGTGGCTACTGCCTCCAGACGGGTTTTACTTCTAAACTTACTAATCTAACCTGGGCCATTTTTAGATACATGAATTCAATTTTTTTTGGAATGATTAGTTATATACTTAAATAAAAGCCAATGTGTGTATGTAGGGTATGTGTGTATATGGACTGGAAAAACCGATGAACTGATTTTGATAAAATTTTCAGACAAACTTCAAATTCAAATCAGCGGGTAATCTTGTGAAGTTTGGTAGCAATCGGACGCTGATAAAGTCGCGGGTAAAACCTAGTATATTAACAGAATCCACAAAATTTTTAATTTATCATATTTTGATATAATTGCGGAACTCTAAAAACGAAATAAAGATATCGAGGGACGTCAACACGTAACACGATGTTTGGTCGATAAATAATTACATAACAGTTGGGTACTGGTTCGACGGCGACTAATAAGATTTGCCGTGGCACAAAATACTGCTAAACTCAGCGCTCCTTATGGCGCAGCGGTTTATTAGTTTTCACTTAGATCGGGATTCTATTCCAGTCTAAAAAAATAAATAGCTATTTTATTTGCTTTTTTAAATGATACAAACAAATTATATCATATTAGGTATGTATGCACATGTACAATACATACTATGTATTGTACAGTCGTGGTAAGAAAAGGCTCGTCACCTTAAAGTCGAAATTTGCTTGCAACAGGGCAAATGTCAGTCATGCCAAAATTTAATTTCAAACGCGTGTCAGTTGTCTGCTTAGTGCTTTAGTTTCAAAAGGTACTAAGATTTTGATAAAGGAATTAATTTGAAAACTGAGGAAGGTTTTCCTACCCCGCCTTTCTTACTAAGATGTATGTATTGATATCATAAACCATTAGTAACTTATGTTATTATGATAATTTTCATCAAAAAATATGAATATAGAATAAATTTTAATGTCGTTGTGTTACTTATTTAGTTAGCTATTCAATGGCACAAAAATTTTTGGGTAATTTTTTTTGGTACTTACAGTACTATGTAGTTATTTTTTTAGTCTTTCAAAACCAAAAATCCCTGAAAAATTTTCAAACTTAATTTTCTCGAAAATAGTTAATTTTGACCCGTATATGACTGGGGTTAAATTATTACTAATAAATTAGAAATAATTAAAGGCAACGATTTGGTTGCTATTACTAATTATTATTATCATTACCTAGTGCTTTTCCCGCGACTTCGTCCGCGTCACTGCTACTACTAATCTGAAGTTTGTCTGAAAGTTTCATCAAAATCGGCTCCACGGTTTTGGAGTCTACACGAGACATGAGGAGACATACGTTACACACGTCGCATTTCAAACATTAAGATTATTTATTATTTAAAACCCGGTATTAATTACTAGTATTATTAAGAACTTAATAGGTAATAGTTGAACCAGCAGTGAAGCTACTGAAAGGTTCGGTAGGTTGCGAAATAAATTAACTTAGTACAAACTGAAGCCGCAACAGTGACGCTAATACGAACTGTGCACTTCCACATACATCAAAGGAGTACCTATGCACGTAGCTATATGAGCAATGTTTACCGTAAACTAAACCTTACTAGTTGAGGGTTGCCGGTAGGTACATGTTCAAAAATTTAAAACTTAGAACATATTTTACTAGAAAAATATAAAACGCCATCTACCGTATTTTGGATAGATGCCAAGCCGCTAGTATTTACTTTTATTTAGGATTTCCCGTAGGAATGAAGCATTTTCTCGCGGTAAAAGTAGCCTATGTTCATCACGGATAATGTCGGCTTCTAATGGTAAAAGAATTTATCAAATCAGTCCAGTAGTTTCGGAGCCTATTCTATACAAACAAACAAATCTTTCCATTTATAATATTAGTATAGATTGTTTTTTATTAAAAATAAATATCGTGAGTATTATTTCCTATATTCATTTGAGAATATTACCTAGACCTAAATAATTCCCGAGACTGTTGTTTAATCTATTAGCACAATGTGGGCGCAGACAAGTCTACATTCCTACCAAATTGATACGAACGTCTGCACGCTCCAACTATATTTAGATCTCACTTCATAAATTGGACCCTATTTATTGTCATAAAATGAATTTTTCTCCTATACCTATACCTAACAACCTACTATACATTACTGTTTTAAAGTAATATTGCAAGAAATTTGTAGAAAATAAACATTTACTAGGATCCTACCAATCAAGTGGACGGTCAGCCTGTTGTATAATTGACCTTAACATGAAAAAATAAAAATGACTCTTTTTAACAAAAAAAACCGACTTCAAACCGTTTTGAAACGGTTTGAACATGGTTTTTACCGCGGGAAAATGCTTCATTCCTATGGGAAATCTAAAATAAAAGTAAATACTAGCGGCTTGGCCCGGGATACACTTGACAGCGTCATCTATCCAGAATCGGTGAAGCGACTAACATGACAACCGCTTGGTGATATTTTTAGCGATCCGCTCCACGGTAGATGGCGTTTTATACTTATCAGCGCGGACGAAGTTGCGAGCACCAGTTAGTCTAAAATAAAATAAAAAAGTAACGCCTGGCCAAAGTGTTATAGCAACAAGTGGTCAAGCGTTGTTATATTGCTTATTTTTATTTTTCAACGCTGACGAAGTCGCGGGCACCAGTTAGTTTTAAATAAAATTATTTTAAATTAACAAAATTTGATTTGATAATGTTGACATATATGCTAATATTAAAAGAGGATATATTTGTTTGTTTGTTTGCATTGAATAGGCTCCGAAACTACTGAACCGATTTGAAAAATTCTTTCACTGTTGGGAAGGTATTATATTAGCGAGTAACATAGTCTATATTTTAAGTTACGCGGGCGAAGTCGCGTGCAACAGCTAGCCGTACAACAAATGTTTTCTCAAACAAAATTGGCCATAATATAATTTTACTATAAGAGCCCACATCTAAATTTACAGTTAGAATTCGCGTGGTTGCGCCAACTAATTGGGCGGTTGCTTCGCAACTTTCACCACTACGTATAGTTTGGGTGAGTATAATTTTCAATCATCATGGAAAACTGTTGAGACTATATTATAGTCGAAACCCAATATATAATTAAATTAAAATAAAACTGTATTTTTAAAGCAGCAGAAAATTCCTTGCATTTCGTTCATTGAACAGACATAATATTATTTCTTTTTCATTAATAATCAATAGACAAAACATATACCTAGTCTATAACAAAAAAGGTTACGCATAACAAAAACGTTTTAAAATCAATAAACAAATTTCGTTTGCATACTAATAAGACTTCTTTTTTTTTTAGAAATCCCACAGGAACCCAACATTTTTTCGGGATAAACCTATCCTATAGTTTAATCGTCAAAATAAATCAAAATATCAATGAAAAGCGCATTCAAATCGGCTAAGCCGTTGTTGTGATTTTTGAAGACACAAAAACACAAAAGATTTTGCACAGACAAAAATAAGGCCCGAAATTCAGAAATTCTCCTAAGAACCGAGGTCGTGGATTTAGCTGAAATAATCAGGAAGCTGAAGTGGCAACGGGCCGGTCACATTTGTCGTAGAGCAGATAATATATACATAACCGATGGGATAGACGAGTTTTAAAATGGAGGCTACGAATTGGAAGACGCACTGCGGCCAGGTGGATAGACGACCTAAAATACATCGCGGGAAGAGGCTGGATGCGCCTGCGCAGAGACAGTGCGTGATGGCGAGCTCCTGGAGAGGCCTACACCCAGTAGTGAGAGTAGTGGAGAGAGGACTTATGATGACGATATTTTAGTGTTGACTAAACTTGTTATAATGATAGTTAATTAGTCTGATGTTGGTATCAGTTTTATTAAAGTCTTATCATCCTTTCTTTATTGTTTATCCCTTATCTTATGGCGTTGCTCGTGTTATGCGCGATGGTCAATTGGCCTGTCTGTTCGACCTTAACATAAAAGAAAAGTATTTGTTCTGTAAATTATTTAATTAAGAAGTCTTGCGCAGTAATAAAAATATGGTCACCCTTTTCAATTGGTGTGACATACTGTACAAATATGACCCCCAACCGGACTTCATATATTTTATATTTATGACGGCGTATGTTACATGTAAATAATGCCTTATGATTTATTACAATATCTTCCATTTAAGTATAGGTTTCGGAGATAGTGACATATTAATTAAGTGCCGAAAATTCACACCTTCATACTTTACTATATTTTATATTGTATTTATTTCTTTACTAGCTGTTGTACGCGACTTCGTCCGCGTAACTTTCAACCCAATCGGTCAAGCCGTTTAGTAGTTGACATACCGACAGCAGCGCCACCTACCGGGTCTAATTGTATTTTTAAATCATCCAGGAAATCATCGAAATACCCATATAAAATTTTAACCCAATCGGTTCAGCCGTTTAGAAGTTATGTGAAAAAGATAAGTACGGAAGGATAATTCTTACTATCCGTTATCCTATTACCCGTCTTCCCGTAGGAATGAAGCATTTTCCCGCGGTATAAAGTAGCCTATGTTCATCACGGATAAAGTCGGCTTCTAATGGTAAAATAATTTTTCAAATCGGTCCAGTAGTTTCGGAGCCTATTCTATACAAACAAACAAACAATCAAATCTTTGCTCTTTACAATATTATATTATTAGTATTAGTATAGATAATTTAAACAATAATATATAGGTATTTAAA
This sequence comes from Synanthedon vespiformis, assembly GCA_918317495.1. Classification (NCBI taxonomy): domain Eukaryota; kingdom Metazoa; phylum Arthropoda; class Insecta; order Lepidoptera; family Sesiidae; genus Synanthedon; species Synanthedon vespiformis. Next base: position 5,299,327 of record OU906967.1, on the reverse strand, counting down.
ACATGTAATGATATCACTAAAAACCACTGAGGTTTTAACCTTGCGCTATCATTTTAAATATATTACTAAAATGGATTTATTATCTAACCATAAACAATTAAAAAAATATTGCCTTTATATTCTTAGGCTGCTGATAAGGTGTACAACTGAGTAGGATTAAGGATAAGGGATCGGGAAGACAAAATTAGGGCACTACCATCCCTTACTCATTAATAAACTAAACTAATATTAACTGGCTGTTGCATGCGACTTCGCCCGCGTTTCTTTATAATCGTGAAAGAATTTTCAAAATCGGTGCAATAAATTTTGAGTTTATTCATTATAAACGTACATACTGTACGGGACTGTGGCCCCGTATCATTTGTTTAGGCCTGGCTGTTATGGCTTACTGAGTGAGTGGGCCCACTGGTCAGCCGTTTAGCGTTCGACGGTTGGTCGAGGAGGAGAGGGCTATATTTTCCAAAACGAGTTTTGTACTAGTATAAGGTCTTTATTTCGCCGGAGCAAGAAGAAGACTGAATTTCATAGAAAAACGGCCGTCTTATCATTAATTTTTACACGTACAACTAATGGCGGCCGTGCCATGAGCTGACAAAGTTTGCACCAATAGCGTGCAAGCATGACACGACCGCCCAAGACTATATCTATCACTTGTTTTTGTCTCTGTCTAATATTTTTACTTTATTTGTTCCTTATTATAACACTCTATTCACGATACGCTAGTTCTATATGTTATTTTTTAATCACTATATTTTTGAACACTATTTTACACGATTTTATATTCACAACTCGTTCCGAACACTACTAGTAGGCTGTCCCGAACATTCTCCCGCCGTGCGTTGTCGTCAGGGCGACGCAGCTTCTGTGTGCTGGAGGGCAGCCGGCTCCGTTGACAGGACCACCAACTTTTTGGTGGGCCTCCGCAGAGTGCCAGCCTTGGTGCTGACGTCGACCGTCCTCACAGCTCCGTCGGGTCCGGGATAGGCCGCTATGACCCTTCCTCGTGGCCATGTGTTGCGAGGTAGGGTGTTGTCCGCGATGAGCACGACGTCTCCGATAACGACTTGTCGCCCTCTTCCTTGGGGCTCCCGCCGGTGCTGCAGCTCAGGGAGGTACTCCCGAAGCCAGCGCCGCCAGAACAAGTCGGCGAGACGTTGTGAGGCACGCCAGTGCGTGCGACCGATGGTGTCTTCCTCATTGAAGGCTCCTAGGGGCGGGTCTCGGCCCGACCCCATCAGCAAGAAGTGGTTCGGTGTAAGCGCCTCGGGATCGTCAGGATCAACCGAGACGTGTGTGAGCGGCCGACTATTGACGGTGTACTCGACCTCCGCTATTAAGGTGCCGAGTACTTCTTCGGTAGGGCGCCGCTCCTGAAGCACAGTGTTGAGGGATGTCTTGACGCTGCGAACGAGACGTTCCCAGGCCCCACCCATGAAGGGGGCACCGGGAGGGATGAAGCGCCAATTGATCCTCTTCCTATTTGCTTCCTCTTGAAGCAGTTGGTCTGAAGCTTGCCGTAGTTCACGTTCTGCGCCGTGAAGATTCGTGCCGTTGTCCGACCAAATTTCTGTTGGGCAGCCGCGACGCGCTATCATGCGTCGTAGTGCCATAACGGCAGAATCTGTTGTTAGCGAAGCGGCAATCTCCAGATGTACGGCGCGTGTTGTCAAGCAGGTAAACAGCGCGACGTACCTCTTCTGTGTTGTACGTCCTACAGCAACTGAAAGTGGCCCGAAGTAATCGAGCCCGGTGTAGGTGAACGCACGTCTATGATGTGCTAGCCGGCACGGTGGTAAGTCTCCTGTAGGTGGCACTGGTGGCTTCGATCTACGAATCCTACATGGGAGACATCTATTCACTATCATTCGCGTGACCGGACGTAGCCGAAGTATCCAATAGTGCTGTCTACACTCATTTATTGTTGATTCAACGCCAGCGTGATGTAATTGTCTATGGACGTACTCTATGTAGAGCTTGCAGACTTGGTCATTGCCATCGAGGACTGCAGGACTCTTCTGTTGTTCAGTGACGTCTTGCGTGGCGCCGATACGTGTCTTCAGTGTGATGACATCGTTTTCTATTTTCACCGCTAAAAGGTGTAGACGGCTGTGTGGAGCTATTCTTCTATCGTTTTTCAGGTTGTGTAAATCTTCGGAGAACGCCTTTTCCTGACTCCTTCTAACGAGGATCTTCTCCGCTTCGTGTAGAAGGTCCGTAGGTATTGGTATGTACGACTTTTGTTGTTGTTTAGGAGCTTTCGGAAGCTTGTTCTTTGGCCGCCGTGACATTTTATGCTCCCGCCATACAGGATCGGTTTCAGGTCGTTTTGTCGTTCTCTTGTAATTCACATGTTCCTTCTTTTGTTTGCAGAGTCGGATGAAGTGTAGTACACGTGCAGTGCTTCGGACAAGTTTCTCCCACTTGGAGAACCTGTTGCTATCGGGGATGCACTGTTCTATCTTCGATTGTTGTTTCACTATGGTGGTCACGTGCACCTTTTCTTCTCCGGTCTGTGTGGTGGTGGTAGTTCTCTCTTGTGGCCATCTATCAGGTGCTTCCAGTAAGAAGCTCGGCCCGTTGAACCACCTGTGTTGCGAGTTGAAGTCGGTGGGCACGTCCCTGGTTGCATCGTCCGCAACGTTCAGTTTGGTTGGCACCCAGCGCCACTCGCTTATTTTGCTATGTTCTTCTATTGCTGCAATGCGATGTGCGACGAAAGGTTTGTAGGACCTAGCGCCTGTTTGCAGCCATGTGAGCACTGTTTTGCTGTCTGTCCAGAAAACCTTCTTGTCAGGTTTCCTGTCGTGCTCTTCTATTACAGTGGTTGCCATCCTGCTTCCCATAACTGCGGCCATCAGTTCGAGTCGCGGGATTGACATCAATTTGAGGGGTGAGACTCGCGCCTTTGCTGTCACAAACGCCAGTGACACTTGTCCGTCCGGCCTGTTGATGCGCCAGTATAGGGCTGCGGCGTATGCATTTTCGCTCGCATCCACGAACACGTGTAGTTCTATTGATGTGGCGTTGCTATAGTTGTGGTAACAGCGAGGTATGTTCACGTTGCGCAGTCTCTTCAAATGGTCTAGCCACACTGTCCATTGGCTAGCGAGGTCATCATCTATTTTTTGATCCCAGTCGATTCCTCTGCGCCATAGCTCCTGGAATATCTGCTTGGCTCGTGTGGTGACAGGCGATGCGAGTCCAAGCGGATCGAAGAGGGACATTATGATCTTTAGAGTTTCCCGCTTCGTTGGTTGTGTGTTGTCTATGGCGCCAGGTGGCAGTCGAGCCATGTTGAGATCGAAAGTGAGCTCGTCAGTAGCAGGTCTCCATATGACTCCCAGGAGTCGTTCTATTTTCATGCTATTGTCGAGATCTATACTCGTTCCTCTATTATGGTGGAGTCTTTGGTGAGTGCTTCGAGTATGTTTTTCGAGTTTGAAGTCCACTGGCGTAGCTCGTAGTGGGCTTCCCTATTAATTTGACGTACTCGAAGGGCTGTTTCTATTGCTTCTTCTTCACTATCGAAGCTCTGTAGATAGTCGTCTACGTAATGATTACGGACAATCGCCTTGTACGCTTCCGGATACCTATTTTTGTATCTTTCGGCGTTTTTGTTTTTCACGAATATGGCCGATGCAGGCGACGACGTGGCTCCGAATATGAGAGAGGTCATCCTATATTCTATCGGAGGCTCATTGCCTCGCTGTCTTCCTCTCCATAAGTACCGAAGTGCATCTCTATCTTGCTGTCGTACTTTCACCTGCATGAACATTTCTGCTATATCGGCGGAGACGGCGAATCTATGTTGTCGTAATCTCATTAGTACCCCTGGTAACGATTGTATGAGGTCAGGTCCGGTTAGCAGGTAGTCGTTGAGCGAACGTCCCATCGTCTTAGCTGCTGCGTCGTGCACTATGCGGACCTTTCCGGGTTTGGTGGGGTTGAGCACGGGAAAGTGTGGTAGGTACCATGTTCTTCCCGGCGTTCTATGGGGAGGCGCTTTTTCAGCGTATCCCTTGTCTATGAGTGCGTTCATTTGCTGCTCATAGCGATCTCGAAGATGTGGATCTCTATCTATCTTCTTCTCTGTTGTGTGGAGCCGTCGAAGCGCGTTGTCGTAGTTGGCGGGCATTTGAAATTCGTCCGATTTCCAGAGTAACGATGTTTCGTAATGTCCGTTGCTATTTTGACGAGTGTTATCGACAAGCGTTTTGATGGCTCTCTCTTCTACGTCGTTAGATGGTCTTTTTGGGGTGATCATCAACGACTCCAGAGAGAAGTATTGCTTCAGTTGTTCATCCATGTTATCTTCTTGTCTATGCACGATGTTGTTAATTGTGTCCACACGGCGACCGAGTATGCGCGCGTGTGACCCATGTAGCACCCATCCGAGCGTAGTGAGAGACGCGACCGGCTGATGTCGCTGTCCCCTTCGGACCTGTTTGGCAAGCAGCAAGTCCCAGTTGTCTTGCCCGATGAGAAGTTTTGGCTGGACTCGTGGATACTTCAGTTGTTTTCTAATGTTGTTGAGGTGTTTGCAGTTTGACAGGTCCCGCTCCGATACAGATTGAGCGGAGAGCTGCAGGTTGTCTATGGTTCTTGCTCGAATGTTGCAGTTGTTTCTATCGCCATGTAAAGTTATTTTTACACGGCGCGATTTGTTCACGTCCACTTCGGTGTTTGCTATGGCCTCTATGTGTAGAGGGTCGACGGGTCCTTTTGCGCCTATTTGTTGCGCCAAATTGTTGTCTATCAGGGTTACCGTCGAGCCGTCGTCGAGTAAGGCATGGGTGTGAACACTCCCTCGGGGGCCGGAGACGCGCACAGGTACGAATTTTAAAAAGGTTTGCGTTTCCGACGGTTGCCAAGTGGAGGTGACCACTTCTGTACGATCACTATTTTCACTATTGTTTGTCGGTACGAAGTGGAGTAGTTTGTGGTGAGAACGCGGGCACTTGTTCACTTTGCATTCCGTTGTGCGGCACTTGTGTGTCCTTGATCTATTTTTTAAACACCGGAAGCACAGTTGTTTGTCCTTTGCTATATTCCAACGCGTTCTTGTGTCCGCTTCTATGAACTTTGAGCACTTTTCGATATTATGTTCGACACTATGGCACACAGGACAGGTAGGCACTTCTATTTCCGTAGCGGCGTATGTCTTCTGTGTCCGTCGGGGTGCGTGGCTCGCCTCCTTGGGCGTCGCGGACTCCGATATTGAACCGAAGAGCACCGCCTGTGTTTCGAAAAATCTTGACAACTTTAGTAGATCAGGTTGTTCCTTTGGCTGTTGATTGCTGAAGGTCACCCAGAGGATCTTGACTGCGAAGGGAAGTTTTTCGATTATTTCCTTTGAGATGGCTGGATTGTATAAGTAGTGCGGTTTCGCCAGTACTTGTAGAGTCTTGACGGCGTTAGTGACTCTAATGGCGAAGCTTCGGATATCACGTGGTGATTCGGTGAGCCGGGGAAGCGTCTTCAGCCGGTCAAGTTCGGCTATGGCAATGTCATCCGGTTGGCCGTACTGGCTTTCGAGTGTGTTCATTACGTCTGTTATGTTGACGTTATGGATGAGGAGGCCTTCGACAGTTTCCTTGGCTTTGCCCTGTAAGCTTCTTCGTAGTCTCGATATGTTGTCACTATTGCTGTAATTGCGATGCGAGTCGTCATAAGCCGCTTTGAACGATAGCCACTCTTGATGTGACCCACTATATGATGGAAGTTCCGAATAATATCGAGCTGGATTATGGCCCGACTTCGCGGCCAAAGTGATTGCTGCAGCCAAATCCGTTAGCCCTATATACTGGCTAGGGGGCGCTGCAGCTGGAATTATGACCGGTTTGCTTCCATTCGGTGGCCGATCTTCTATTGGAACGGAGGTTGGAGACGGCTTGGTCGTGGTGGGGGGCGCATGTACCTGCTCTATGTTACAGGCGTCTTCTATATGTGGCGCACCCGGCGCTAAAAGCGCTTGACTATTGACCCAATTGTCGACTCTCTCCTTTGTGACCTCAAGTTCTTCGACTGTGTCGTCGTTTATTGTATCGGCGTCCGAGTCGTGTTCCATCTGTTTTATTTTGGCGGCGGCGATTTTCAATTGAAGTTCCATCATCTCTATTTTGGCCTTTTCTATTTGGGCCTTCTTTTTCGAACGATGTGACGTGGCTCTTTTGCTTGAGCGTGCGTCTCTATAATGCACGGTGTCCGTGCCGTGTGCACCGAGCGGGGGGCCCGAATCATGCCCCACTCCCGCCGGTGCCGAAGTCAGCGTCGCAGTCGTCGACGTCGAAGTTGTCGTCGCTGGTGACGCCGTTGAAGTACCCGCTGACCACGTGTCTGTTGACGTCGTGGTGGGTGCCGTAGTGCACCCGACGGGCGTGGACGTGGGAGCAATTGACCTCCCTCCGTCCCGAACAGAGGACGCGGCGGCGTCCTCGGGCGTGGACGCAGGAGCGATAAGCCTCCCGTCGTCCCGAACGGTGGGTGCGGGAGCAATGGACCTCCCGTCACCCCGAGCTGAGCTACTTCTTGTAACCGGCATTTCGAGACACTGACCGACTTTCCTCGACCACAGCAACTATACAAACGGCTATATCCGGCTCGTTTGGACCATAAAATGTACGGGACTGTGGCCCCGTATCATTTGTTTAGGCCTGGCTGTTATGGCTTACTGAGTGAGTGGGCCCACTGGTCAGCCGTTTAGCGTTCGACGGTTGGTCGAGGAGGAGAGGGCTATATTTTCCAAAACGAGTTTTGTACTAGTATAAGGTCTTTATTTCGCCGGAGCAAGAAGAAGACTGAATTTCATAGAAAAACGGCCGTCTTATCATTAATTTTTACACGTACAACTAATGGCGGCCGTGCCATGAGCTGACAAAGTTTGCACCAATAGCGTGCAAGCATGACACGACCGCCCAAGACTATATCTATCACTTGTTTTTGTCTCTGTCTAATATTTTTACTTTATTTGTTCCTTATTATAACACTCTATTCACGATACGCTAGTTCTATATGTTATTTTTTAATCACTATATTTTTGAACACTATTTTACACGATTTTATATTCACAACTCGTTCCGAACACTACTAGTAGGCTGTCCCGAACACATACCTTCTCTCTTTATATATCTTTAATTTATAATTAATTACTAAAATGTATCCATCTATATACTAACAATTTGTAATAGTTAAAAGAAAACAAACTGAAAAAAAATAAAAATAAGAAATCTTTTCATAGCTTCATGTTAAAACAGTCTACTAATCTCCTTCCAGCGTTGAAATGTAAAAATAACAATTAATATCGGAAAGAACTGTACAGAATTGCTGGAAATAGCTTAATTAGCTTAAAAGCCTTTTGCTGGTCCAAGTGTTAAGCTGTAACGGCTAACGTGTAACACATATTTTTTTCTGTGGCAAATCAACAATGTGGCAAAACAGCAACAAGTCTTTTTATCGTTTTTTTTTATGTATAGCTTTTAAGTGTTTGGCAAGCAGGCCGATAGTCTACTTGAAGGTAAGTGGATCTTAGTAATCTAAAATATAAGTCAATATATACAAATAAAGTCATTATTATTATTATTATTATTAAGGGATATGAAGAATGAAAATGAGGAATATGGAAGGACTCTAGAATCTCAGTTAAGACTGCAGAAATCAGTGTATCACTACTTATACTATAGTAATTTTCATCAAGTTGTGTTTTTTTTTTGGGACAAGTTTTCTACTTATCGTTGATTGTAAATAAACACTCCCAATAAATCATAATAATGAGGTCATAAAAATTATTACTAACCAGCTGATTTTTTGTCTGCAGCTTAGTAAACATTTGTATAATATAATGGCCGCATAGTCCTACAAACTGAGTGGTACGTTTTCCCAGTACTACGCTTGGAAGTTTTTACGGCTGCTAACTTAACTCCTTTAGCTACGAGAATTTTTGCAGGTGAAAAAGTTGTTCGCCTCGGCAAACTGAAGCTACTCACGAAGATTAAGCCTGTTAGTAATGAGAAAAAAAATCCTTTGAAAGATACTGGACCGTAAAAGAATTTCCATTTTTGATTACTGCTCCGCTATCCTTTTTACCTTGTACCATACACCCTCAGGGCGAGTGAACGTGTTGATAGATAGCTCAAGTTGTGTTTTTTTTTGAGACAAGTTTTCTACTTATCGTTGATTGTAAATAAACACTCCCAATAAATCATAATAATGAGGTCATAAAAATTATTACTAACCAGCTGATTTTTTGTCTGCAGCTTAGTAAACATTTGTATAATATAATGGCCGCATAGTCCTACAAACTGAGTGGTACGTTTTCCCAGTACTACGCTTGGAAGTTTTTACGGCTGCTAACTTAACTCCTTTAGCTACGAGAATTTTTGCAGGTGAAAAAGTTGTTCGCCTCGGCAAACTGAAGCTACTCACGAAGATTAAGCCTGTTAGTAATGAGAAAAAAAATCCTTTGAAAGATACTGGACCGTAAAAGAATTTCCATTTTTGATTACTGCTCCGCTATCCTTTTTACCTTGTACCATACACCCTCAGGGCGAGTGAACGTGTTGATAGATAGCTATATACGTTGAGCGAGAACAAACCAAAATAAACAACGCGCTTCCCTGGGACATGCATTAACGACATTTTGATGCTAGTTGTCACATTATACGACACGTGTGCGGGACGACTACGACACGATATCGTACAGTCACTCACTATACCACTAATTGGTACCTGCAGTTTCCCGTATCATGTTTGATTCATAGCGATCAATATGTCTTATGATACACCAATACTATGGTCTCAATCAACGTCGATGGCTCTGTGAATGGATTTTTTTACTCATGCTAAAACGGCTTAACGGATTTTGATGAGATTTCGCACGCAGATCAACATATAGGATGTAAAAATATAAAAAGATTGGGCGCCACTGATGTACGGAACAAGTCAATGAAAACTTTCAATAACTACACAAGCAAAACTGTACAATAATTTCAATAATCCGAAGTGGAACGTCTCAACAATAAAGTTAGATAAGTAAATATTTACACGTGGAATGAGTAAACTACCAATATAGTTATATCCACAATAGGTAGGTACAGTCATTATAAATGTTCTATGTCAACGGACGACACTGACGTACTGAGATAATTAGTCTTAAAAATTGCGCGCCCATTGTACTGTACACTGGCGATCACCGAAATGTGCAATAGAATGAAAATTATAATCTAGTTGGGTTAGTTGGTTTATATGTAAAGGCAATACATAAGATTGCTGTATTAAAATTGATTAAGCGTGTATCTACACAAACTAAACTAAACTAAACTAATTGTCAGTTTTGTGAATACTTAAGTATATATCTATATCAATCCCATAAATCATGTAAAGGTCGATATTGTGACACTAAGACAAGTGTTTCTTATTATTTAAGACATAAAGAAATGCTGGCGGCACATATATATTTTTTAAATTCTGACGTTTCGTCTCTTCTTACTGATTTTCGCTTTGTCTTTATTGTGGGAGCAAACTCCCATTTTATCTATATTTTATTAGATTATAATAATTTTATTTAAATCACACACTTCACATGATTGATACTAGGTAGGTATATATAATATAAGCACCTACATAAAATTTCAGAAGTTTTGCGTCTACAACATTGAGATATACTTACGTTATGTATGTAATAATTTTTATTATTTGATTAATGTATGCAAAAAATAACTAGTATTAAAAAAAAATAACAAATTTGACGTATACCTATATGTTTGTTTATTGTAATCCTGTATTGTAATCCTATTTACGTGTCCCACAGTGTACAATGATGCCAAACACTAACATTACAGAGCAAATAAGTGGAAAGAAAGGGGTCTGGAGGTCTGGACAATTTCTGTACTAGTAATATTCTAAAACATTTTTCAAATAATAGTAGTAAGTAGGTACCTACCTACTATTGATGCCACGGACAATCAGACCGTCATCTCGACCTTTTGTTTCTCAATAAATAATTAATAATTCACCTAATTATTGATTTAATATGAATACGTAATAAGTAAATATTATTTATTACCTTTTATACACGTTGAAATAACAGCATATGTGCTGTTGTATTTCGGTGAGTGAGTAGGTAAGGGATGCCAGAGCCCTTCTTTTCAGATCCAGACCAGAGCACACTTTGACATCATTTCTAAAGTTGACCCTACCGGAATGCAACCCGTCATCCCTGAAACAGGGTGTTAAGGCAAATCTAAACGCAATTCATTTGAAATATATATTGTAAAGTAAGTAGATATTGTTTTAAAATGCATCACAATACCTCGTATAGGATACAGGGACCACCGAAAACCGTGCTCATAATATAAATAATGCAACATGCAAACACTTGACACGTCTATTCAAATGGTAATCGCACTCACACACGCCCACAAACTAACCTGCGCGCACACATCCACAACAAGTAGGGAGACAGCGTTTGCGCATGTGTGCGTCTAACTCGTTTATAATTTCGGCCACTCCAACGCATCTTCTAAATTTGAGCGGCTGTGATTGGTTGTTATTGAATTTAGAAAAAAGCACATGGCGTCCCAATTCTTTGTGAATGGCCAGTATCTTTTTTATTAATAGTTTTGTTGTATGTACATGTAATGATTATGTAGTTATTTATGGTATCCTGTCTTTTCAATGGAAATTGTTATTTACAACATTTTCAAGCCATGATTTAAGTATTAGAATGGTTGACTGGTTGTCCTAATAGGATTTAAATTATTTACCTACTAATAATTGATTTTACTGATTTATAATATTGATAATATAATATTATTATTGATTTATTAAATTACTAGCTGGCGCCCGCGTCTTCGTCCGCATTGAAAAAGAAAAAAGTAGCCTTATCCAGCTAATGAGGTAAAATTTATACGATTAATTTTTTAGCTTAATTTTTATTCGGGAATTAATTTAATATTTTTTTTCTAAAATCTATGTATTATGAAATTGTAGATTTTAAGATGTGGCATTAGAAATATTGTATCCAACCCCTAAAACAATATACGATTGACAATATTTTCTTTCTAATATAATGGAAATACAAGTATAAATTACTTAATATAGGTACTCTTAAAGACTTCCCTATTGAGTAGGTACTTACACTATAGTGCTCTATGTAATAGCACATAGCTAGCTACACAACAGTAGGTGTATTTCGTCTATCTATGTGTGCGTCTAACCATGTCTAACGCTTCCCCCACTCCTGCGCATCCGAATTGTAAAGAACTTTCGTGGCTCTAACACGATTGGTCTAACCGTTACCATTATATTAGTTTTTTTCTTTAATCACTATTGAACCGGTTTCTAACCTGCATTTTAATGATTCTCGTTTGCAAGTAGGGAAACAAAATGGCCATGTTTTTATAGAAGCGAACTGTTTACTTATTCTCACTAGGTAGTTAGAGAGTTAGTAACTTTATGTAAATATCTTCAATTTCGTTTCATTTTTTTTTTACTTAGGCGTTTGACCTGCATGAAAGAGCAGACGTACCTATGTCAAATAGTAATATTTTTTATTAGGTATATTTATTACTAGTTACATAGGTACCTACTTTATTTCGTATGCTTATTTTAATTTTTTTTTGTAATATAAATATAAAAATAATAATTTTAATAGGTATAGTTATTGTTATTATTTAAGTATTTTTAAGGTCCAAAGATTTTATGTAAAGATATATTATTACCTAACATTAAAAGTTGGAAGGTTTGAAGTAATTTCAATGATATTGTTTATTTGCTGATTTAATTAAAATAAAAAGTTGTCAAACACCACAGTTGCACGAATTAATCCGCAGCAATATTCGAAATATCAATGCCACGAATATAAAGAGAGAAAAATAAAATAAAAATGCGCCGGTCAACAACAAGGAAACGTCTTAAGGCAGCAATAAAATCGGCATTGTCTCACGAGCCTGCCGTCAAGGAGGGTTAAAAAAAAAGAGGTAACCCCAAATTGCGCGCACACAGCGACCGGTCCAGACAACAACAAGTCGCTATACGTACGTAATGGCGCGCACACAAGCGCAGAAAGCCCCAATTCGAATTCCGTACGCGAACAACACAGTTTCCGCAATGGCTGCCGGTCACCGACCCGGTGTTTTGGAGGGCGGCTGTGACGTCACGGATCTGACCTGCCTCACGGCGACCTTGATCGGTGTGCAATTTTGGCGGTTGCCGTGATGTGACCGGGTTTTGGGGATAGCCGTTTTTTGACGCTCTAACGAGTTCGGCAACAAAGGGGAGCGTAAATGATTCGAATTTGGAACGTCCCGGTTCACAATTTCATTGTGTTCGAGTGAGTCAGCTCTGTTTAAATTTGGAAATGATATACCTTTTTTGTTAGGTTGGTAGTCAGTGGTTGACAAAGAGAAAGAGTTTCGACACTTTTAAGATTGCATTTAAGTGTCGACAAAGAGAAAGAGCGTAGATATGTTGTATGTATTTTACACAAAGTAATTTTAAAACTGTTAAAAACTTACAAATTATAAACTAAATAATGTACAAAATCTTATAAGAATTATTTTTCATATATTTCTATTAAACTTTTTTAGGAGAAGTACAAGCAATCCGCTCTTTTTTTAGAAGATGTACAAGACAAGAGGATGCCAGAGTCCATTACCCCATCCCTCCCTTATCCCTTATCCTTAATCCTTCTATGGTTGGCAGCGCACTTGTACCACTTATGGCGTTGCTTGTGTTATAGGCGACTGTAGCCACCAACCATCAAGTGGACCGTCAGCCTGTCTGTATTATAAAAAAAAAAAAGAAGTTCGTGTAGGTACAGATTAGTGACAGATAGCTACAGTTTAGGGATTATTTTATATTAGAGATGGATTTGTTCTTGCCCAGCATCCAGCCGTGTAGCAAAGATGAGGTCTATGATGGAGCGAGCTCCCCCTATTCACTCGAACTTTGAAAAGATTTGGCTTACCTACTTATATGAACTCGGAAATACAGACGCCGGCAGGGAGTTCCAAACCTTGGCAGTGCGCATTACAAAGGATGTTTCAAAGAACTTAGTCTGAAAAGGAGGGATTTCGACAAGATGAGGATGGTAACCAGCCGTACGTCTGTATGTCCGATAGAAGGTAAGTACATTTTTCTATTACAAAAGTCAGGTAAAAGGAAGGCATATCTGCCTGCTTATTTATTATAGTAAGTATGTATATTAAATGAAATTTGATGTGGTAGGTACATATAATTTAATTAAAATTATATTGTAAATATTTAAAAAATATTGTTTAAATCTATGTCCTGTAAAGGTTAAGGACCTATTGAGGTTATATTCGTTATTTGATATGACACACACACGCACAAATTGCAATTATTTTTGCAATAAATTCTGCTACATTCTCATTGGCGCACTTAACATAATCTAAGGTAGGTATTGACTGAATGTTCCCATTACAGTATACCTACTTAGTATAATAAGTATTATAATATCTTTTTAAGTTTAATAATTCAGATGCAAATTTAATATTATTTTCATTTAGTAATTTGATTAAACTTAATAATGAAAGCAATAATGTAGAAATATTAAGGAACCAACAGTCCCCTTAATATTAAGGCACATTAACAACCTCCTTACAGAAGAAAACCGTGAAATAACAGCATGTGTGCTGTTGTGTTTTCCTGCTGATGCTGATTTTTCTGGTTTCTTGAGATATCGTCGAACAAAGGCAAAAGGATCCTTTTTTATTTAAAGTTCAATATCACAGCCAAAATTGAACATACAGAGGTCATACATAAAAAAATTAAGCTGATTGAACAAGCTATCCGGTCTAGATAATTGTTTAGTTTAAAATTTTTTTTCAAGCCCGTGGAGTTAAAAGAACAATCAAAAAAATGTGCATTTTTTTTTCTCACGCTACTTGCTGAAATTGCATGGAACATGACTGTATTTTTTTTTGACAGATGTCAAAAGTAGAATTGAAAGCTTGCAGCTTTGAAAAATCTCTAAAATTTAGATACGATATCCGAAATTTTTTGATCTTTAAATTTTTTCTCTTACCTATATATATTAGGTATAAGAAAAAGTTGTACCTACTCGTTCCATATACGTATATCTACAAAAAATACAAAAAATCGTTCTAATGCACATGGAGCCTAACCGACCTAAATAAGGGGCAGTATCGGCAGTAGCTGTACGTTTCGGCGTAAACATAAAACATGACGAGTTTTATCGGCGTTCGGTGCGGCACTGACCTGCTCAATGACAAATGCGTTCAGCTATTAGGGATGTCAATTTTATATAAAAAAAATCTTGCCATTCTTATCACCCTTACAGAAATCCCCGAATACAGTATTCAAATAAAAGTATGTGTGCTGTTATTGTGTTTCGGTGATTGAATAAGAGATGTCAGAGCCCATTTCCCTATGCCTCCCTAATCCCTCATCCTTAATCCTATATACATATCGCTCCTTAAAAACTAAAGGGCCATAAAACAAAAAAATACAAAAATGTTTTTATTGCAAAAATATAATCACAATCCCTCATATTGTATGTTGCAAAAGACTTATGGTTGTTTTATGCCATATTTAGTATATTTTGATCATTTTTTATATATTCAAAAGTAACTTATAAAGATACTAATCTCTTCTAGTATTCCGTTTATTATGAAAGTTCTTAAAACATTTAATGCTACTTAAAAATACGCTTCTAATGATGTATAATATGCATAATATATTTGATATGTATCTAAGATAAGAAAAAATAGACAAAAAAAAATTTTTTTTTCGATTAGCTCTCCTGTAAAAAGTGTAATTTTGATTTGTGGCTCTTTAGTTTTTAAGGAGCGAATGGGCGGCAGTGGCCAGCCTGTAGACCTCCCTTCGTTCGCGTACGTAACTAACTTTTGTAACTAGCTACGAACTGGGATTTAATTTTCTAGGTTTGTAACCTATAAAAATATAAAACTGTATAAAAAAGAATCTTTCCAAAACTATATTTTAGGTAGGTATATGTATATATACTCCCAAGACTATGCAACATGAAGGGAAAGTACCTTAAATATCATAGATAGGATATTTTGCTGAAAGAAGACTTAATTTATATTATTTTTAAAAAGTAGTACTGCATTCAAAGATTTTCTAAAAATTACTTGCTTCGTCTGGGAATCAAACCGACTAAATTTACTAGCTAGTGCCCGCGACTTCGTCCACATTGAAAAAGAAAAGAAATTCGTTTAAGAGTTGGAGGAACACACATACATACAATACCTACACTTACAGATTTATTATTAGTATTTATGATTATTATTAATTTTTTATCGCAAATCAGTTTTGTTATCAATTTATCGTTTACAAAAAAAATGATAACTAAAACAGGCTCAGTTCGGTTGATAAATATTGTTGGATTTATCAATAAATCCATGCAGCTATATTCGGAGCGTTGGCTTTTAGTTTCAATGTCAAAAAACACGCCTTTTTATTTGTGTTTTGTAGATTTCATTTGTGTTTACTGCCTTATCAATATTGTTTACTGACGGTTCAACTTAATAATATTAATAAACTTAACTTAATAACAAGTTTAACAGCTTAAGATGCTTAGTGCCGTCAAATGGATATACTTTCTTAAGCCAATTGCTCGTTTATGGCTAGACCAAAAAATATACTTAGGTAATTATACTAGCTGCTGCCCGCGACTTCGTCCGCGTAACTTTGTAAATTATATACTAAAACCTTTCTCGAGAACCACTCTATCGATTGGTGAAAACAGCATTAAAATCGGTGCAGTAGTTTTTGAGTTTATCGCGAACAAACAGACAGACGCGGCCGAGGACTTTTGTATAAATGTAAGGATGAATCATCAAAGTTTACACAACATTTTCTTTCTTCGTAACATTAGAATTAACTGAATAGAATTTCGGTTAAGTTTATAATTTTAATTATAGCTTCTCAATATTAGGTTTAATATACTTTTGTCCATTTATCCTATCTATAACAATAGATGTTTTACTGTTTTACTAAGCTCAATTCTCGAGAACGACTGCATCAATAAAATTGTCCTTTAGTCCGTGTTTTTTTTTAAATTGGAAAATATTCTCGCATTTTTTTTTGTTTAAATTAAATTTTTGGTTTGTCGGTAAGTACTGCCAGTCTATAAATTTAATAAAATAAATTCAATATCTGCTGCCGCCTTGTTATAAAATTTTCATTGCATTTGATTGTGAAAATCTTTCGCCTGCTTCACTTCTTTCTTTCTTCCAAAAGAGCCATTTAATAGTTAAATAATAAAACTTTCTATGTCTTCATACTATCAATTTAATCTCTTCATTTCTTTTAAATAGCTATGTAAACTGATAAATATATTTATATTTATCAAAACATTTCAATACAAAATACAATATCTTCTCAAAATCTTTCTATAACTCTAAAACCATTACACTCTCATTTTTCTTTTATTTTTTATAAAAATTACCAGTATTAAATTCCATTAAAAAAAAACTTCCAACACGCCTGTCTCTCCGCTAACTTTTTCTAAATCACCAAACGAATTTAGGTACGATTTTCATTTGGGAAAAGAGCGCTAACGAGGATAATTTGTACATATTATATATAATTTGCAGAAACCAATTGCATCCGTGCAAAGCTGGGGGCGGGTCGCTAGTGAGTAATAAGCACAACTACACCGCAGTTTTAAATTTGTTTAATGATGTGGCTTCAAAGTCGCATAGAATTTTCGTGTCGAAGCTTTCTAAAGGCTAATGTAGGTAAATACTTATCTAACCTTATTATTTGTAAATAAAGCTTTTTGGAACATTTTCTTCTTAAAACATATCCAAAGGAGACACTTTATAACTACAATCAAGTCTTAAGACTAATAAGTAAGTTATTTTCTTTTAACCCACACTTCTAATTGTATAATCAATATACTAATAATAAATCTGTAAGTATAGGTATTGTATGTATGTATGTATGATAATTTAGTGGCTTCCCTGTGAATTATTGCTCATATGTTTTTGTCAGGTGTTTTTTTTTTTTTATAAAATTACTAGCTGCTGCCCGCGACTTCGCCGCGTATAAAAAATAGATAAAAACCTATTCTGAGACCTACCAAGTGTAGATACATGTAAAATTTCATCTGTTTGTTAAGCCGTTTCAGAGCAGTATGGCAAGTAACATTGTGACAAGAGAATTGTATACAATAGACATTATGTTGTATATAATTATGTTAATTTTATTAATTACGTTATAGTCCAGTATCCCTCACCTGGATTTTTTTTCTGATTACTAACAGGCTGAAACTCCGTGAGTAGCTTTGGTTTGCCAAAACGTCCACATTTTTTCTCTGCGAAAATTCTCGATAGAGGTAGCTAAAAGAGTTAGCAGCCGTAAAAAACTTCCAAGCGTAGGACTGGGAAGACGTACCACTCAATTTGTAGGACTATGCGGCCATTTTATTATACAAAATTTTACTAAACTGCAGACAAAATATCATCTGGTTAGTAAGTATCTCTCCCAAACCATCTCTCCCAAAAAACCAACCACTTCCAATATATATCACAATAAATAGGTCATAAAAATTATTAATAACCCAGCTGTTTTTTGTCTTTTGTACTGTACTTTTTTTTTCTAAATGAAAGGTATCCTATAGTATGTCCTTCCCTATATTCCTCACAACGTGTATGCAAGATTTCATGATGATTGTTCAAGTAAGTAAGGCATGAAAAGGTAAATAGACAGACAGAGTTACACATTTATAACATTACAAAAATATACTTGTGTAGGCATTTAAATATATGTACAGTTTTGACGATGAGTGTACTCGAGCACTGAGTATTTGTTGTTTGTCAAACGAAAATGAATGCATAAAGTTTGTCCAGGTGTAATGGGACAAGAAGTGAATAAACTTTTGACTTTAGATTTACAATTATCTTTTAAATGAGCGAGTTTTTGTGTTACTATGAATGCATTTTTTGTTCAGATGATATTCTCATTTTTTTATTTACACTTAAACTTTATTATGAAATGGTAAAATTATTTTAAATTAAAATTACTAAAAATTGTTCTATTAAGTGTTCGCGAAATTGGTTGTATTATTATATTATAATCTTTATATTATTAAATTAATATAATTTTTAGGTTTATTTAGTTTTGGATTTTAGTTTAGTTTTATTAGTAATGATTTCTGTAAAAAAAAAAAATATTAAATTGTACATACATAATATTAAAATTATGTGTATGTGTTGATAACATAATATTATTAAATTTAATATAGTATAATACCTATAATAACTTCAAGTTAGAGGAGAAACAGACAGACGAACATCGACTTTATTTAATAATATAGCCATTATTTTCCGGCTTTGTCCGCGTTGCAATTTACTTATATAATTTATAGATAATACATAATTTAAAAAAGAATTATCGTAGTATATATATCCTCATTAAATGGGTATAATTATAATAACTACTCGCTAACATTTTAAAATAAATATTTTGAATATGTTTTGTCCAATTATGAAAAAGGTTGACCACAAACACAACGATTAATACCAATGCCGAATTTCAAACAGATAACGAGAAATAAACAGGATATTGCCCAATCAACTTTAGGTTTGGCTTCATAAAATTTCGAGGAAATATATTTTGAAGTATTTAATTGAAACTGATACTGATTTTTTTATAAGTTTTCCTTATTAAAAAATAAATGACCAATTTTAATATTGACCAATTGGCGAGCGATTTTCATATATCGCTCCTTAAAAACTAAAGGGCCACAAATCAAAATTTCACTTTTTACAGGAGAGCTAATCGTAAAAAATTAAATTATTTTTTGTCTATTTTTTTCTTATTAGATACATATCAATTATATGCATGTTATAGATCGTTAGAAGCGTATTTTTAAGTAGTATTAAATGTTTTAAGTACTTTTATAATAAACTGGATACTAGAAGAGATATAAGCATATAAGCTACTTTTGAATATATAAAAAATGATCAAAATATACTAAATATGGAATAAAACAACCATAAGTCTTTTTGCAACATACAATATGAAGTATTGTGATTATATTTTTGCAATAAAAACATTTTTGGATTTTTTCGTTTTATGGCCCTTTAGTTTTTAAGGAGCGATATGTACAAGATAGAAATTTCTAATGCCATCTAGAGGAAAAATTCTCTAAATACTGAAGATAGGAAAAATTACGCAAAGTAAACAATCATATACCTATTTAAAAATATAAACAAAACTACATTCAAAGATACTATTGCCACACGAGGGAATCGAACCAGCTAAAATAATATACCTACAACAATATCATCCTCTACTTTTATGGCATCGATCGATCGATGGTCAATCATAAAAGATCTGCTGATGTTTTGTCTGCAGCTTAGTAAACATTTGTATAATAAAATAGAGGCATAGTCCCACAAACTGAGTGGTACGTTTTCCCAGTCCTACGCTTGGAAGTTTTTTACGGCTGCTAACTTAACTCCTTTAGCTACCTCTATCGAGAATTTTCGCAGAGGAAAAAAGTGGACGTTTTGGCAAACCGAAGCTACTCACGGATTTTCAGCCTGTTAGTAATCAGAAAAAATCCAGATGAGGATTATAACTGTTAAACGAATTCATTGATTTTCATGAAACTTGGTAGATAAACATTTATAGACGTATCTACAGGACACAGTAGGCTACATTTTTCATTTTCAATGCGGACGAAGTCACGGGCGCCAGCTAGTAATACCTATAACAATATACAAAATACAAGATTATTTAATATATTTTATTTATTTATGACTACTGACAAATATTTTTAACTCCTATTATCTAAGAATATGATACTTGCAGACAATATTTATCATATTATCGTTTATATATCATTACAAAGACTTAGTAGTAAAATTTTAAGTTAATAAATAAATTCTAGGCATTTAGGATTTAAAAGATACTAACACTATCTGAGTTCTATGACCGATATCCGTGTACAATACTTGCAAACACTATTCATGCGTCATTTTCTTAAGTAAACTTTAATGGTGATAAAAATGATTTTTTTTTAAATAATAAACTAAGACAGTTTTTGTCGTAGGACGTCTACTGTGTTTGTATAAGGGTGAACTTATCAACTTTGCCTACTATATAAAAAAATTAAAAATGGGGTGTGGCCACACACACGGCCGTGTCTTTTTGGAGCTTATACGAATACAGGTCATTACCAGTAATAATTATTTTCTTTGAGTGTAGGTAATAATTATATCTACCTATATGTATACCCAACAAATTAATTTCTTTTTATTAGAGATGCATTTGCTCTTGGACAACAACCAACTGTGTAGCAAGGATGAGGCTTAAGATGGAGCGAGCTCACCCAGAAGATGTCTATTCACTCGAACTTTGAAAAGATTTGGGTTATATGAGCTCGGAAATACAGACCACTCATTCATTATAAAGGATATAAGGTATATACCAAAAATTCTTTGATCCTTTAGCTATAGAGTGGTGTAATTTTTTTTTATGTGGATGATAAATATAAATGTAGCTACAGCATCAGCATTTTGTTAAGAGCAATTTTCTGATTTACCTCCCACTGTGAAAGCAAATCTAAAGACATGGAAATGAATATTTTGAACTTCATATAGATAAAAAATATTAGATTTTAATTAAATTTTATTTATTTATTAGGAAACCAACAAAGTAGATATACAACCATCCTTACACATATTCACATTTAAACATTCTTTTATAATATTTGACTTATATGCCACTTAAGTACCTATAGGCTAACATAGCATCCATTGAATGAGAATACAAAAGTCTACATTTTCTGTAATAAAAATATCAATTTCATTTCTCGTAAAAAAAACAGTGAACGACTATGCTGTAATTGATATTAATTCTTATCAGTTGTAGACTGAATGCAGCCACAGTACCTACAAAATAATAATATCAAGTTACTTGTAATTCAAGCGAAATTCGGCAGATATGTTATCGCAAAGTTTATCTGTCACTGACCTGACAATTTGGCGTGACTTAACCGAGGTCATGGTATTCGCCGTCTCGCTCACTCCTAAGGTTATTGCATATAGCTTACTCTCTCTAGAAGAGTACTGTTTGAGCAGGTGGTTGTTACAAAGCGCAAGTTGTTTTGGAGTTTTTAATCGGAGAGTGTAAATATTTAATTATCAATATTTGCTTGTCTCTTTTTAATTTTATATGTGCTTTATTACATTACGTGTTAGCGTTTTATACATAATTATGTATATAATAGCTGCTTGGATGTATCTTTGGTTGTCGCCAAAGAAGAAGCAGGTTCGAAACCTTGTTCGACCTGCGTCTTGGATTGTAATCGTTTTTTTATAATAGCATGTGTGCTGAAACACAACATTAACTTTAAAGACAAGAGAAGTAGGTAGTTGTCCGTGTGCTAATCATAATGTGTGTCATATACATACAGAGCTGATAAAATATGTATACTCATCATTTTAAAGCGTTTGAAAGGGAAAAAACAATGAAGGAATTACCTACTGAGTTTATTCCTTAAATTATATTGTTTCCTTATATAATTAATTGGTGCCCGAAAACAATTTGGGGTTCTTCCCGTGACAAGGAAAATAAAAAGCAAATTTAATAGATTAGTTACATTATTAGGTAATAGAAATAGGGAAACATTTAATTTTTTAAATTATGTACCTACTTTTATACTAAAAACTTTAAAATTTCTTTTAATACTCGCATATAAAAAAAATTTAAGCAATTTTCTTATTTGAATTTGTATGAATTTAAAAAGATTCAAATAAAATCCGAATTCAAAAATTTTAAAGGGTAATTTTTTTTCACACACGAACGAACACACACACATACACACAAACACAACACGCACTCATAATAAAGCCTGACCTTTCCCAACAAAATGGACGTCGACGCCCGAATACTGGGGGTCTTTGACATCGGGCCGCGGTCGCACCGCCACAAAATGAATGCTCGATGCATTACTAGTGACGCGAAACGCTCTTATCGAAATATTTATTAACATTCATTTAAGGAGACCATGCATTTGTTTGGGCCCCTATTCTTTTCTATAAATTGTAAAATACCAACTGTAAACCAATAAAATTGTACCTATATTGTGAAGTACCTTTCTTTCTCTTTCTTTCTTTCTTTCTTTCTTTCTTCCTTTCTTCCTTCCTTCCTTACTTTCTTTCTAGAAAAATGATTTATCTTTTCGCTTAGAAAAGCGAAATAAAAAACATAGAAACATTTATGCATAAAATAGTTGAATAAAGCATATTTGAATTTAATTACAGGCTATTTATTAAATATTTTATCAGTCTATTATTAGATAAATTTTCATCGCACCAACGCTAACGATTCTTGGTGTGTATGGCTAAATATTTTTGCGTTGGCATAAATTTATATCTACTAATATTACATTTAAAAAGAAAAGTTTCATTATAAGCGAGTATAACACGCTATAAATATTTTATAAAGTTGCGCAGACGAAGTCGCGTGCAACTGCTAATCATGCATAAGTTGCCAATTTATTTTCAACAGAGTGCAACCTCAATGAGAGAGTGTGAACAGAGTGCAACCTCCTCAGTGGAACGATTTACAAAGAGGCGCATCACTAAAATGCATTTGGCAGGAGGTGTGTTTTTTTTTTAAAACAAACCAGATATTACTTTCACTGAATGAAAACGAGGAGCCTTGAACTTCGCATTCGAATTTTAAATTTAAAAGTGATACGAATTCGTTCTCGAATACGTTCGCATATATTTTTACTGTATTTTTTTTATGTACTTAGATACTGCATGCAATTTATTTGTCCAAGTGTTAAAAATTACAATAAAAATGTATATGAAGACAAGTAAGTATTTTGTTATTTTTTGACTTGAACCTATTGTTTTTTTTTATTTACCAAATAACTTAAGCATACTTAATTGTTAACCGTCCGGTGACGTCATGGATTTCACGTATACCTAAGTTCATTGTCTGTTTATTGTTTAATTCTCGTATAGAAGATAAATTTCTTTTGTTGCAAGAAATTTGAAATTATAATATCCATTAGACACCAGCTGTAACTGTCTTATTATGTTTCTATATGAGCCTATGTATCTACATTTATTATCTTAAGTATGTATGTGCGTCAGAGATGTCTTTTTACTATGAAGAGTTACAATAAGGACTGTAGTAACTTATACTACTAATACAAACCTATATAGGTATCTACTAATGATTGGTTTAATATCGCAAAGTGATATAGTAAACGTAAAAAGTCGCTTTTTTGCAGAAGAGTGTTGACAAAAAATAATGAAGATCCTTAATTTTTCAATAAAATTTTACGGACTAACGAAGTTTAAAAAAAATGTGTAAATAAATAATAAATAATCTATATACTTAAATAAAAATGAATCACTAAAATGAAATGTGTTGCTAAGCGCATAACTCGAAAACGGCTGGACCGATTTGGCTGATTTCTTTTTTGTTGTGTTTGATGAAGTCTAAGGAAAGTTCTTATGGAGAGAAAAAATACGAGGAAAAATTAAAAACAACAATTTTCTTTTCCCATGCAAACCACTCTGGCCACAGCTGGCAAACTTTTGACATCATTCAAAACAAAACTTACGTGTCACCTAGCAATCGTTGTTGATAACTTTTTCACTGTCATTCATTAGAAACTCTTAAATCGATTGGTCTCATGTTATTAATAGAGCAAAGAGCTGCAAAGAGCTGCAAAAAGCAAAGTTTATCTAAAAGGTAACAACGACATTTATTGACTGTTAGGCGGTACAAAGTTTGCCTGGTCAGCTAAGTAATTTAATAAATATAATTAAAATATATTATATATTTTGTTATTAAAATATATTATATATATTATTATGTTATAGTTGAAATTATTTTTTAAACAAAAAATTAGAAAGATAAGTAACATGTGTTATACAATTTTAAAATCTTGATTAAATTGGCCAATTTTTTAAATAACATGCCAAAGTGTCAAAGATGGCTGCAAAAAAACTTTTCAAAACTTATACAATTAACTATTGAATTTATTGTTGCATTCACAGCACAGTTATTTGTTACAGAAAAATAAAAGTTTCAAATTGGAAAATTTGTGATCACAGTAGGTGCCCAAAAATAATGTAGTCAAGGATGACGATTTTCCAAACATTCAAAATGTATCTCTATTATTTCTCAACCATGTGACCTGAACTTTTTTATTTGTTCCAGAGCTGTCATAAATAACCTAGCCTTTCGTGAAGTGCCCGCTTGGCTTATTTCTGGGGCATCTTGATATGAAATTAAAAATAAAGAGAATTTTCTAAATTCTACAGTGACTTTTGTCAAGTGCTTTAAAACTATACACATACATTACTAACATTGCATTCGTCCAGTTGTTGACGCCGCATCCGTCTGAACTTGAGTGAGCCTCTGCGTATGTCATCTATGTAGCTCAGTGCAACAGTAGTACCGTGGAGGCATGCACGATATTATATGCAGCCAGCGTCGCCGCGTCATAGGCAAATAAAACAGTACAAAGCCCGCGTTTGTATTTCGAACAGAGAAAAACGGTCAAAAATGACGTTTCACATTCACATTAGAAATGTACGAAATTAGATGTGAAATGTCCGCGCAACCGAGATGCACTCTCGCGCCAGAAAGAGACGACTATACACGCTCGCTTCCTCTATTTCGGTGACGTAGGCCCGGTGCATAGCGAAATATAATAATGAAAAGTGGCATTCAGTAAATTCGTTGTGTTTACGCGCGTAGCTAGTTTATTTGGTTGAAATATAGTTTTTTTAAGCGCCGACTTTCGCCTAGCGGGGATCGGTGGCGCCACCTGCACGTCCTATATCGCGGCTCGCATAGTACTATAACAATACACATGGTTGCAATTCATGGAACTGTCAAAACAATATCAATAACCTCGGCATGCGCTCGTAATGACCGATGGAAAGGACATTTGTGTGCTATTATTTTGGGGGGTGTGGGTGCGGGGTGTGCTATGATCGGATGACACGAGATTTTTGTGTGTCAACTGCGCCGGAATCGCGATCCGTAAAATTGAGCTAGCGAAGTTTTTTTCCAAACTTAACCTACGACAAAACTTCAGTTGCGCGCGAGCTGGCTGGAAGCCTCGCACGCGCGTCGCGTTCGAATTACGAATATCCCCCGAATGAACTTCGAATGTCGTGACCGCTAAAACGTTACAATTTAAAATTATATGTGTTCCAAATGCGAAAAACCCAAAGTGTTCTACGACCCTCCTTTTATTTGACCTCATTATGTGAAACTAACATTTACTTAGCTCAATCGTGTGATTTAGAACATTAGTGCCTTTACCGTACAAAACTAAGAATTTAACTATGTGATGTCAAGTGCAAAGTTAGTTTTAATTGTATAAGTTTATAATAAACTATTTTTTTGGGAACTAATCCTATTGAAACTTTAATCGAATCCATATGGACTGGCCGGATGTAAACTCTAAAAGGTGAGTGGAGTGTTTGTTTAAAGAAGGAATGCTATACCCATCAACAGAGATTTTGAATGAAGAACGTCTTTTAAATTAGTAAAATGGAACGCCAATCATAATCTATGAACTTCATTGCCATTACCGTTAAGTTAGCAACGGGTCTGACTCTGATGCATTCCCAGTTCGCGAGTACAAAATTCACTCATGTGTCTAGCTGCAACTTCGCTCGCTAGACTTCTTAGCGCACAGAAGATTCAACCTAATTCACCCCTCATACATACCTTTACTGTCGCTAATCGCTTGACATTGAATAATTTTGGGTTGATGAACTTGTTTTAAGGTATTTTTGTGTTATAAACGCACGTAGATATATACTTTTTGCAATTCGCAATGGGCAAACATAATTATATATGTACAACTACACTGTCTAGGTACAATGACCTTCGCCGTATCACTTTATTGCATAGACATACTTACCTATATACTTAATACATATTATGTAGGTAAGTACTTACCAGGTACTGTAGGACTGATAAATTATACACTGATAAATGAATGGAGCTATGTTTTCATAGTATATATTTAATTTAATATAACATTATAAAAAGCAATGTCAAAATTGACAGATCGTTAGCATTATGTGAAGTATGTCGTTTATCTACGGAATAAAAAAATATGGAATAATAAATGGAATAAACAGCATCTATTATTATTTTACTAAGAGATTGCAAATATTAATTTTCGTACATCTAATTTGAGAGTAGATACCTATGTTATTTTAATCTAAAAGCTAAAATCTAAAAGCACCTGTCAAAATTGATAGATCATTGGCATTACAAGAAGTATACCGTTGCCTTACGAAAAAAAAATACAAAATAATTAAAAAAGGAAAGTGTTCAATATATAAATTCCTTGATATGAATGAAACTAACAGCGAGTTCTCAACTTTCTGAGAGATCCCAAATATATTTTTTGCATAATATCTAACATAAGAT
The DNA here is from genome assembly GCA_918317495.1 of Synanthedon vespiformis. Lineage (NCBI taxonomy): Eukaryota > Metazoa > Arthropoda > Insecta > Lepidoptera > Sesiidae > Synanthedon > Synanthedon vespiformis. The sequence goes on along the minus strand of OU906967.1, from coordinate 5,272,882 downwards.
TTTTTGAATTTTAAAAAAACAATTAGATACTTATATAGGTCTAATTGACTTCGGTTTGACACAAAACAGCTGACCTTTTGCAAGAGTGCATTTGCAATGCAATTTTTTCTTACATAAAATTCAAATTTTCATGCAATTTTTTTATGTAAGTACTTTTTAAATAAATAAATAAAAGGAAGCATAAAGGACTAGAACTTACAATTAGATAAGTATCCCAAAGCGTTGTCAAAAAGCTGCGGTTATATTAGCTTCATAGGGTTATTAAATTGGCTTGCTATAAGTATACAAACGATCGATTTTAAATATAGAACAAACGGTGTAAACTTCGCAGTAGGTATCTATGGTGTGAAATACTTAGGTGTAATTGTCACTTTAGAATTATAAAGTAGGGAATTTATGAACCAGCGTTGTCAGTTCGCATCAAAATGTCTTCGCGGTTATAAATGTTAGGGCCTCTTTCACCATCTGTCAAGTAGGATAACCGTCATTTATAGTCACCGCGGTGACCAGGGATAAAGAAACTGATTGGAACTGATACATCTTTGTTTGTACGGTAAAAGTCCCAGACATTAAAAAGAAGATAAAAAAACAATCGTCTATATTAAATCGAGTGCATAATTTAATAAAACATAAAATTATTTCTAAAAGTAAGTTAACTTTACCTATTTGTAAGTGTCAAATAAGTAATCTCTGAGTAAGGTGTTAAGTAGGCTAACCGCCATATAAGTTTCACCATTTTCGAGAAGCATTACTCAAGGGTAATTTCAATGAAATTAACATAAAATCAAATCAAATCAATAAAACAAAAAGAATCTACGGAATTCGAAAAAATTTGTTATGACTTGTAGACTTCTTTCAAAAAGGTTAAGCTATAGGTTAAACTCTTAACCCGATCATCTTTATCTTAGGCTCAAACTGTAACTGACTAAATTGTCCAGAGGAGTTTTTCCTCAAATTTTAGATATCATTCTTCGTTTCCAAAATATCGAGCGCCAAAATCAAAAATTCGGAGAAAAAATCAAATTATTTTCACTGAGTATTTCGGCCATAACTTTTTCATTTTTTACTTTTTCGAAAAAATTCTTTTTGCACCTTACATCTCTCGTAAATACGCGTCTTTTGAGCCCCTTTTTGAATATCATATCTTTACAACTCTCCGAGGATCGCACTTTTTCGTGAAATCGGGGCCTATACTGAAGCGAACGAAAAGACATTTCCAATGTCAAAATATCATTATAGCACGGTATATTAATATCTAATATTATAGCTACGTTTGTGACGGGCTTTACAAGCCGCATGTAAGCACGCGTGTATGTCGTCTATGTGAGCTGAAAAACAGATGACCTAACTCAGTATTCAAGGTAACCTAATTTCACAAATAAATTTGGTAAGCGTTTTAATAATGCTATAACTAAACTAATCCAAATCTATACTGATATTATAAACTAGCTAGTGCCTGCGACTTCGTCCGGGTTGAAAAACAAAAGAATTGCCTATCCTGTGTCCAGTAGGTACGTCTAAATGTTTATCTACCAAGTTTCGTTAATTCGTTTAACAGTTATGGAGGAACATACATACATAGTCATACATACATACATACATACATACATACAGAAAAATTTCAAAAATCGTCAATTTAGTTTCAGTATCATGTACTATAGTGCCTATAAACACGATATCTCTGAAAACAAAAAAACGTACCCCATGACCAACCCTTACAGATTTATTATTAGTATCGATTGATGATTATGATCTATACCTACTTTGTTTATTTGTTTGTATAGAATAGGCTCCGAAACTACTGGACCGATTTGAAAAATTATTTTACCATTAGAAGCCGACATTATCCGTGATGAACATAGGCTACTTTTTACCGCGGGAAAATGCTTCATTCCTATGGGAAAACGGTTTCTAGGACAACGGGTAACTAGTAAGAATTATCCTTCCGTACTTATATTTTTTCACATAACTTCTAAACGGCTGAACCGAATGGGTTGAATTTTGTATGTGTATTTCCATGATTTCACAGACACGAATGTATTATTTTTTATAAAGTTACGCGGACGAAGTCGCATTGCAACAGCTAGTATATTATATAGCTACGTGTGTGACGGGCTTTGTGGTTAGGCTTTATAATTTAAAAAAAAAAAGAATAGAATGCAAGTTGGAAGTGCATTACACTCGGTCTAGTTAGTATCGATTGTCCAGCAATGTGGCCGGCCGAATTGCGCCCGAATGAAATATTAAAAACCCGTTTGGACATTATTGTTTAGGATCAATATTCAGAGCCGCTAGCATGAACACGAATCGCGACAGCAAAAATATTCTTTGTCAATTTTATAGGGACAGATTTCAATTATATAGGGATACATAAACATAACGTTAATATTTTAATAATAAAAATAGCATAGAAAAGTATATTATTATACTTACCTACTTATAGTCCAGTATCCCTCAAAGGAATTCTTTTCTGATTACTAACAGGCTGAATCTTCGTGAGTAGCTTCAGTTTACCGAGACGAACAACTTTTTCCTCTGCGAAAATTCTCGATAGAGGTAGCTAAAGGAGTTAGCAGCCGTAAAAAACTTCCAAGCGTAGGACTGGGAAAACGTACCACTCAATTTGTAGGACTTTGCGGCCATTTTATTATACAAATATTTACTAAGCTGCAGATAAAAAATCAGCTGGTTAGCATACCTATCCCTCCCAAAAAACCACTCCTAATAAATCATAATAATGAGGTCATAAAAATTATTACTGGCTAAGCAGGCAAATTGAACCTACTCACGAAGATTCAGCTTGTTAGTAATCAGAAAAAAAAAAATCCTTTAAGGGATACTGGACCATTATGTTATCGTGCTCAAAAATTTTTTGTTCTTTTTTTAATTTTTTTATATTTTTGTCTGCTATCTCAAAAACATGATATCTCAAAGATTATGCACGCTAATCTCAAAAAGGGTTAAAAATATTTGGATGAAATTTGACACACAGACAGTTTATTACTCGGACTTATCTACATAATATAGAGGTTACTCTTTATCCTGAAAAAATGTTGGTTCCCTGTGGCATTTTCAAAATTATAAAATAAAATCTCTGTTCGCCTCTGTCTGTTTCTTCTCGGAGTTCTTCTAAACCAATCATCGGATTTTGATTTGGTTTTCACTTTTTGTGTTTTTGTGAAAAACACAAAAAGTATTTTGCAGAAAAAAATTGCACCCAAAAATCCGTCACTCGAAATAAATTCAAATTCTTTCATTAGTATCTAAATTTAAATCTATTCAGAGACTTATTCTGCAGTCAAACATAACACGTTTTTAGGGATACAGAAAAACACATGCGCGTTGTATCCAGAAAAAGTACTGTCCCCAAGGGATCATCTAAAAATTAAAAATAAAACAGCGACAAAATTCGCTGAAAAAAAGCTAGTATACAATAAACAAAAAATTGTAAATGATGAAAACAAATCTAATGTTACATCATCTTCCGTATATCTCTTTTATCTGATTCCCCGTTTAAGGTTACATGATAATAAATGTATAAATTGATTAGTATTTTATAAAATTAACATGTATTTTCTAAAGAATTAAAAATGTTTTAATTTGGATATAGCATTATAGAATATTTACTTGTAGCCTTTGAAGACTTCGTGCCTTTGATGTTACAAAAATATGAAAATAAACTGAGTATTTTCTTAAGTTACATTTTAACGTCTAGATCTGTCTGTTTCTGCGCTAACTTCTTCTAAACCCAAATCACATAAATCATTAAAAAAAACAGCAATTTCATACTTTTGAAATTTGTCACGTAAAATTATTTAGGTACCTTATGTTTCTAGATAATAGATTGAACATTCGTCGTATATTTCGGGTTTGTTTATGTTCAGACACGTTTTTGAATTCGTTTACAGATATAAATTGTATTTGGGCACGTAATAAAAAGAAATTGAATAGTTAGTAGGTAATTCAAGAACCACGTGTATTGCAAGAACTACTTACACTTTGTGAAACAAATCCTACATTCTACTAATTTTACAAACTATCTCTTGAACGCGACTTCGCCCTCTTTTCTTAGGTGTTAAAATTCAATCTTATTCAAATCTTTATTCCTGATAATTTTTTTCAGGCGTTGAATTTTTTATTTTTTGATGATCCCCCCAACAATCGGCCTACTTTATTCTGGATTCAAAATTTCATGATGATCGGTTACGGCGTGAAAACATAACAAACAAACATAAACGAACTCACTTTCGCATTCATAATTATGTGTATAAGTACATATATCGGAAGCAAACTATCCTAAGTCACATTTAGCAAATTATTCAGTGCCTACACGTAGATACTATAAACGTCTGAGTGTAAGCATGTAACGAGTTGGACTTGTTATACATGACTTGTACCTATAACATCAAAGGCGAAATTATTTTGTTTTCTTTGATAGGACTTATTCCAATGTCATCATATAGTGTTTTTTTTTTAAATGGACTTAGGACGTAGGAATAAATGGAGGGATATCCATTCACCTGGCTGGGCAACCAAGTTGGAAGAGGCTAAAAAGGCCTTGGGGCTTAAATTACGCCTAAAGGCTTCAATGCAGAAGGCAAGGGGAAACCACTGCATATCTATTTTCCCATGAATGTCACCATGAAGGTTCAATCAAGTAAACAGAGGAGGCCATGCGATGCGGCGTGTTGTGACACTTGTGACTCTTGCCGCCAACGCCAGAAATGATGACAACGACCACTCTGTCAAAAGAGAAACCGAAGAAGAAGAAGAAGAAGAAGGATAGTACATATAACTATACCTCCGGTATACAGATATCAATCAATACTACAAATAATAAATCTGTAGGGGTCGGTCATGGAGTTATTTACTTTGTTTTCAGAAATATCTTGTATATAGGCTCTATTCTATACATGATGAACTGAAACTAAATTAACCATTTTTACAATTTTTTCTTTATGTATGTATGTATGTTCCTCCATAACTCTTAAACGAATTGACTGATTTTCACGAAACTTGGTAGATAAACATTTAGACATACGGGACACATGAAAGGCTACCTTTTTCTTTTTCAACGCGGACGCAGTCGCGGGCGCCAGCTAGTAATTTAATAAAAGTATACGTACGTAGTGAACGTTCATGCTAGTTGCTTGTCACATTATCGGTGCAGCGTTTCGGGGCTTGCGGTACATTTTGTGTGACTCGTTTTTTTAGTCACCAGCTTGATATTAGGTTTTGTCACGGAAGTCAAATGTTTTTCGCTTGGTTTCAGTCTAGATATCCATCTACATCCACTACATAGTTTTTTTTTTTTTACTTAAAAAAGCACACTAATGGCTCGAAAAGCTTTTCCGATAATGGCATTAGGTAATTATTTCTATAATAATCGACTTGTTAGTACCGGCAAATATTATAAAGTAAAATGTCCCTATCTGCTTCTGTCTGTTTCCTTGTAATTTTTTGGAGTATACTACTCCTTAAGAATCGAATTCATATAATATAATATGTATGGAAAATGAGTAGTATGTAGAGTAAAATCAAATGTCAATGTTCGTTTAAGAGTGATGGAGGAACATACATACATACAGAAAAAAATTGTAAATATGATCAATTTAGTTTCAGTATCATGTATATAGAGCCACACACATATGTGTATGTACTTATACGATATTTCTGAAAACAAAGTAAATTACTCCATGACCGACCCCTACAGATTTATTATTAGTATTGATGATTGATTGATGATTAAATGATTTATGTATCGTTCCTAAGGAGTCCGTCGGAGTTGACGCACACACTATTTTTAATTGTTTCTAAACCCAATGGATTTTAAAACGGTTATTAAGTAACACTAAACGAAAGAGTAATGCGAACGAAACGAAATGTAATGCAGCGTAGGCTATTTGTATAAGTATCCTATATGTATATCTATAATTATGTTTTTCTATAAAACTAGGTATTGCAATATAAGTTTTTGTTACCGTTTTTGTGGCAAATGCTGTATACGCCTGTAATTGGTACTCGTGTCAGCGGAAATACTGTATAAACCATTATATCATGGATAATTTTAAGACAATAAGTATGTACTGTTGGTGTGTCCTAAATAAATAAAATCTATTATCTATTTTTTTTTTTTTATTAAGGTTCACAAAACAAAAGCCATTAATTCCAGATACAAGCAAAAGAATCAATTCGGAATGTAACCTACTATAGGTATGTGAACACAACATACAAAATAGAAACATAGTTATGAGACAGTTACAACAAAACAAGCAAATAACAATTACTTATAAAGTAACGTATTTAAGAATAAATCAAATTCATTTCGAATACCGTTATAAGAAGAGCACATGCGATAAATTACTAATATAATTACTATATATAATCCGTCTGGTACTATCTTAATTATCTACTTAGTAGACATAAACTTTGCGACTTCATATTTTTGTAATAAACTTAAGTAGGTAATTTATTTATAAACTAATTTAAATAACTGCATAACTTATAAAATATATACACTATAACGTATATTATATTTTCTAATATTTTCCCAGGGCTTGATAAATCAGAACAATCGATGGCCTTATTTAAGGTAAGAGTTTCAAATGCCTCTTCTACAGACGCCATAATGACATACATATTAAGTTAGGTATCTTCGTAAATATAATTTAGTATGAATTCAAGTTAGTTAGAATGGTATCTAATCTACTCACCTACTCGTAGGTACCCAGATGTATCTTCTAACATACCTAATTGACTTTCCCATTAGTTCGATGATGAGAAAATGGAGAAGTGAACAAAAAAAGCTTGAAAACAACATAAAATGACTTTGGTCCTATCCATCTCTATCACCTAAGCGAGTACATAAAATTAAAACCGAGCTGCCGCATCTCAAAATGGCGGCCATTTTTTGTCTATGCGCTAACGGCCGCGAATACTTAGAACCAGTTTCTTGAGTTTCATACTCTTAACCTTGTCATTAGACGCGCCTAGTCATTTTTAAAATTCGAACGAACGGCAGCCATTACTGTTTTATTTCGCTTTAGAATTTATACTCTATTTCTTAGCTAATTGAGTACAAATTTAATTGAAACATGTTGAAAAATTGCTTCTATGCTGGAAGAAATATTGTGTTTTCGTCAGATCCCCTCAATGATTATGTGCGGTCATTACGATAGACAGTTTTCTACCATTAAAAGTAATAAAAACCGAATAATTAAAGCGATAAATACAGGTACTTTATTATATAAGCATACATATATTTCAACTTCTATCTAATCTATTTCAACGTGGATCTCATTCCTTGTTTGGACGAATTCTTATATTGATTTTAACTAATATTTATTTTCTAGATAATGACAGTACCTATGTTATCTAATATACATATAAAATTCTCGTGTCACAGTGTTACTTAGTTGCCATACTCCTCCGAAACGGCTTAACTGATTTTGATGAAATTTTATATGTACACTTGGTAGGTCTGAGAATAGGTTTTTATCATGTTTTTATCTATTTTTTACAAATATTTTTTACAATACATTACAATGGCTCCGTGAATGCGGCAACCCATTATTGTAGTGTGTGTAAGACATCGTCACTTTTTACACAGTTTCGTTATATTTTTACACAGTTTCACTATATATATAACTGTCATTTTACTTCGGATTATGACCAAAATTAAATAAAATATTCGGCACGTAAGTATACGTCACAGACAGCAGCTACGCCGACTTTGGCGTAGTATTTGTTGCCGCATTTGACAAGTAGGTACCTATTCGTATTAGTATCTAGTCGAGCGCAGGGGAACCAATAAAATTAATCTAGGTAAAAAATAATAATATGCATTATGTAGTTTGACCTCTTGTTGCTATAACACTTGGTCACCTTGGTCCCTTGGGAATGGTAGTACATACTTTTTTCCTGATGAAAGTTACTAGGTCCTATCATGTTCGCAGGCACCAGATAGTTATTTTGCAATCTACTTATAAGAAGACTATGCACCACACTTAACTAGTCTATGACTATGATACATCCTTATCATTCAATGGCACCCTTCTCAATCTCGCTACGAAACTATTTATTAGCAAATTAAACTTGACCCCAACCGACTCACCCAATTACCTCGCTCGTCGAGTAAACAACTCAAGCGCAGAGCGACGAAGGAGATCAAATAGCGTTAGTCATCGAACATTGACGAAGACTCCCGACCACTTCCGAACGCGTCGTAACATGGCGTTCGTAGCGTCACGGTTTTGAGGTTAAGGTTTGACATTTCCAACCGTTCTAAACACATAAACCGCTCTAAATTGAACTGAGCCGTGGACCTTAGACAACAGTGTTAGAGTTCATTTTGGTTTGTCTTTTTAATTGTTATTTATTGGTCCTAACATAAATGGCGCGCGCAGTCGGTTGTCATTTTCTTACGTTAGTCGTAATAAAAGGTCTTGATCTTTACATTGAATTCGCGGGCTCCCGATGTTTTGCAGTATTATTTAACTATACGTTTGGAGTATGCGTATTTCTCACGGATGCGTTGTTTTCGCTATTATTGTTGTTTTAATAAGGGGCTAGTTACCTACCTATACACAGGCTTGTTTTAGGTCGACGAACTGGTGTATTGAGGTCTACAATCATTAAATTCTTGTTTCTTTTTCAATTTTCCTATAGCACACTAGTTTTAAAGAAGTTGTTTTTGCGTAAAAGCATATTATTTGTAATCGATAAGGCAGGTATTGTAGGGGTAGTTGACTCTTGCATTCCTTACTCACTCACCGAAACATAAAAGCACATATGCTTTTATTTCACGGTGGTACTCTGGGCGGGCTTCCCAATGACTGCGAAACGCAGTGTGCCCTGCCACTACTTTCCAAATCCAGACCAGGGGCCCTAGACAAAGTGACATGACGAAGACGATAACGAAGTTCGAAAACAATAAAATGTATGGGATTGACATATGCCTTCGTTAAGTCACGTGATACTTCCCATACATTTTGTTCAATTGTTCAATTTTGTTGCCCCTGAGCTTCAATTCAATTGAAAGGTTCAAAGAGAGCTTCAATTCCAGACCAGAGCTCCAATTGAAAGGTTCATTTCCAAAGTTGACCCCATCGGGAATCGAACCTTTGGCCCCTGAGACCCCCACTCATCTAACGGGCTCGTCGTGTGCTTGTTTGAATTGGGTGTCTTATGCTAAAATTATACATTGCACTTTTTTGTCTGTTTGTTACGGCTAGTCTCTGTTATAAATAGAACTAAGCTTTGAAAATGTATTACACGGACATAGTTTTGCATTTATGTATAATATTAGCATGGATTTCGCGAAAATTACTATTCGCTGATTGGACGAAAATCCATCGGTCACGTTCGTGTACCTCGTAAATCGAAACGTATAAAACAATGCACTCTTATCACACTCGGTTATGGTGGCAACACGAAACCGCGTCGCTAAAATGCCGCAAAAAATAATCATATCTCTCATAAAAATAATAAAAATAGCTCTCGATACTTGACACTTTGTTTACAGAATTCTCTTTTTTAATACCTCTATTTTAGTTAAAATGATTTTGATCCAAGTACGCTCTTTTTTTTAACGTTGGGAAATCCTCTTGAATACCCCGCAGTTAAGGGGACACTGCGGGACAATGCCGGATTCCTACCGGCTAAAACCCAACGACTTTCTTTCTATCGCGGCTGTTGATGGGCGGGATCGTGGGGACGTTGTTACACGACTTCAGATCCCCGCCACGGCTATCCAACGCCGGCCTACTCGAGGACATTACGACTAGTATATTCTGAGGTATAGTAGCAGAACTAAGTAACACTGAGCTTCGCAGTTTGGCTGCCTTTTCCTTTTCCTATTTCTATTTTTTCACTGAACCTTTGAGTATAAAGGTACAGTGAAAAATGGCATTTCTCCGTAAATAGAATAGAATAGAATAGAAATACTTTATCATCGAGCGGCCTTCAAAGAATGGTAAGTAATTGCAAAGAGTAGGCCTTTTTATATCCTTCATTTAAATTTATAAATGATTTTTATTTTTATTAATTCATAAGTTCATTACATTTTTAGTAGTGACAAACTGTTATGTATATAAAATATATCCCCTATCCCTTGTGCCTGGTGTTGCTTGTATACAGTCAAAATTAAAATCAAAATTTTCGTAAAACTTCGAAAACATAAATGAGACTTTTTTAATATAAAAAAGGTAGGTACTGCTGTACTTATCACAGAAGAAGGAGCATATTGCAATGGGTACCTACTCGTAAAATACTTCTGTTATAATGTGGTTTTAAGTTAGATTTTGTAAATACCGTACAAAATTTTAATTTTTTAGCAACGTATTAGGTGCCCCAGTATTTGTGTTCTCAATTTAAAATTCGTTCGAGGAACACGAATTGATAACAAAAATTTCCGCGCCAATTCCGGAGAAGGACACTCGAGTTATTGTTTGAATTCAGAATGCTTTCGTGGAAAACAAATACGAGATTTTTACGATCCAAAAAAAGAATTGTTTTCAAGCCACTATTATCATCAATACTAATAATAAATCTGTAGGGGTCGGTCATGGAGTAATTTACTTTGTTTTCAGAAATATCGTGTATATAGGCTCTATACGTGATACTGAAACTAAATTGACGATTTTTAGAATTTTTTTCTGTATGTATGTATGCTCCTTCATCGCTCTTGGTAGATAAACATTTAGAAGTACGGGCTACTTTTTATCTTTTTTAAGGCGGACGAAGTCGCGGGCAACAGCTATAGTCTACTATAAATTTAAATGTGATTATTCACCTAATAACCTAAGGTTTTCATAATACCTACTAATAATCTAGGGTGGGAAACTGATCTAAGTATTATACGATTGTATAAAATTAATTATGTATAATGTGATAATTATCCTATAAGTATACTAGACTTTAATTTCATTCGTTTCAATGCTTTTCGCATCATTACCTAAATTTGTTAGAAAAATTAAAAAAAAAATTAGTGAAATACGGTGAAATAGGTGAAAATGTCTAAAACTGAAGATTACGCCACTAAAATGAATTTACGGTTTAATTGGTTGGAAAGGTGAAACTCAATAAAAAATTATTGACCGCACACACACCACCCATACTAAGATAGTTTACTTTCGCGTTTGAAACGACAAATTACACTTAATGGTTCACGTATAAACACACATGTAGGTCGTAGGTACACACATATAACACATACACCCATTGGCGAATAGTTTTACTTTAAACACCGACGAAACCTGCTTAAACTAATATAGAAAGAATGGGAATAAAAATTTGTTAACAACTTACTAAACACGAATCGAAGCACAGCGAAAGATGTTCGAATCATTTATAGAAAAGTAGCTTTTGCCCTCGACTTAATAACAAAATATTCAAAGCAAATGAGTGCTGTGAATATTTTGTTTTTATTTTTCGATGAACACAACTTTTTTTGATTAGGAATACAGAAAAGGAAATGCAATGCAATATGCAAAAACGTTAGGTTCCTGAGGGATTGTCGAATCAATCAATCAATCAATACTAATAATGAATCTGTAAGTGTATGTATTTTGCTCCATCTCTTAAACGAATTATTAACTGATTTTCATGAAACTTGGTAAATAAACATTTAGACATACAAGACACAAGATAGGCTACTTTTTTTTTCGTTTTCAACGCGGACGAAGTCGCGGGCGCCAGCTAGTATATAATAACGTGTGGCCACCACTGTCGCCATGGCAGCGCCACGATAGTCACAACTATAAAGATGTCAGATATTTTCTGAGGTGTTATATTTTTCATTTTTCAACGCGCTCGAAGTCGCAGGCACCAGCTAGTCAGTCGTCAAGTGTGTTTAGGTAATTGAATCATTTATTAAACTCATTTAGACTGTTAGGTATTTATAAGATGGTAACTGAAGGAGATCTCGATTGCCCTGTTAAACCAAACTTATTGTATAATAAAACGTTGAAACCACTCAGACGCATATAAAGTTTGTCTGAACGTTGCACTATTCTGATTTCTAAAAGCGCACGAAAGTACAGCCAGCAAACAAGTTGTATCAGTGCGATGCGGCCGAATCTCAGACATAACATCGCGTGAACAACTCGCCGGAAGTCTAGTACGGTTGGCAAGAAATTTTTTAATGATAATTTAATTTAATAATTGCCTCTAATTATGGGCTTTGAAAGAAAGCTCGACGTCGCTTAACGAGCTATGGAGAGGGTTATGCCCAGAGAGTTACTATGCGAAATCGAATCAAAAATTAGGAGATCCATAGATGAGCGAAAAATTTAATGACATTAGCCGGCGGATAAGTAAGTTGAAGTGGCACTGGGCAAGAAACACAGTACTACTTACTTACTTACCTTCGCAGAGTCGCACGCCAATGTGTTTGAAACGTTCTCAAACAGAGCCACGTGGCACTGATCACTGATACTGATCATCTCTCTATAGATATACCACCATGTAAAAATAGCATACGTCAATTTGTAAGTGATTAAAGATTTTAAAGAAAATCGCTATTTTGTCGCTTATCGCGTTTTCTATCGGAGTCTTCTTCTCCAAGTTACTTATATCATAACCACTTTTATTTATTTATTTATTATATGACAGCCATCTAACTATAAAACACAGTTCAAAGTAATGAGCACAATTTTTGTTCAATACATTTTCATGTGTATGTATGTATCTACATATTTGAAAATTTCTTTTTATATTGGTTTTTCATACAATCATAAAATAGGCTTGGAGTTATCCCATCTTAAGAAGGTAAAATGTTTTGAAAGAGTTAATATTGATCGACATTAAAAAAGAATAACTTCAAAATTTTTTGGTAATAATTATAGAATCTAATATGCTGTCCGTACATGTTGAATGGAACAGCGGCGCCTACGGTGCGCCGTCAGCGAAATCGGTGCAGATTACACGGAATAGGAACCCGTACTGAGCATACGACAACCGTTATCCAATGCACCTGTTACCTATGTACCTTGTACCTGCTTATACAATATTTTAATATGTAAATATTTATTGCATATCACAGCGGAGATTGATCTTATTCAAAAAGGTATATATACCTACTTGATTCAATGCGATTTTGACTGCTAATGTTAGTCTGCCAATGACTTTTGATTTTAGCTGAACACCTTTATTGATCTTTTTGTACCTTGCATTTTACTCTTCCAGGATTGGTCACGTATAGCACTAAAAGGTCACCAAGTGGACGATCCATCTCTTGTTGGAAAGCTATGTCCACACTATGCCCTTTTCATCTTCATCGTTCAATGTCATTTTCGTCTAAAAATCATGCAACTATAACTGTCCACATTAGTCGTCGAGCTTCGGTCAGATTATGAAGATGTGACTTACTTACTTAATTAAAAAAATAAAATAAAAAATAAATCAGCGAAAACTGTTAGTGAGCAATGAACAAGAGATGTTTATAAACGAACCATTTTTCTTTTTACTCGACTTCTGATGCTCTTTAGAAAAATAGGAGCGAAGACTTTTTATCTTTTTTTTTATTTCGTCAATATTCATAAATTAATATTTCGTGGTCAAAACTCTCAGACTATCTTGTCTTTTAATTTTATGTGTGTACAATTTATTATTTTGATCACAAAGTTGTGGAAAACAAATCGACCTTTAAACAAAAAAAACCTTAAATAACGAAACCCCAAAAAGTAAAATTCGACGCATGTAATCTTCGGGTAATAGGTTCTTTTTTGTTGAAGCTCCTAAGCGAAGTTTTCCTGAAATTTTCAGGATAATTACAGATAGTGCAATTTTAACGGAGACGTGGGACGAAGGGTTGTTACTTGTGCACCAAAATGAGGTCTCGAACAATTTCGCTAAATGCTGACTATAATTACAGTAGTAGATGTATTACGTATGTACAACGTACGGTATAGATTTCGTTTGAGAAATGTTTCACTATTATTACGCCCCTATATTTTAATTCCTTTTAATTTAAAAAGACCAAAAGCTTTATTACCAAAAAATAAATAAAAACACAGACTTTGATTTTATTTATTTGAATAGTTTTTAAAAAAAATATTTTCAATGCGAATCCACTTTACCTGAAAACTATGCATGAAATGATAGTTCAATTTCCTTTCTGCCAAAAAATGGGAGATATTTGAAATGTGTTTCAGAATTGTGTTTTCTCAATTCACAATAACTATTGTGTTATGTGGCAACTATGGACATGACATTGTACGTCAATTCCGAATTATAAAAACTAGCTTCTGTCTTTTAATGTTTTAAATAAAACCTAATAGTAATATAAACCTAACCTAATATTAAAACATTTATTCAATCTTTATTGCTCACTAGCTGTTGCACGCGACTTCGTCCGCGTAACTTTATAAAACATAGCCTATGTTACTCGCTAATAATGTAGCTTCTTATAGGTGAAAGTATTTTTAAAATCGGACCATTAGTCTTTGAAGTTTATTGAGTAGGTAGTTAAGGCGTAAAACCTCGAGCTTGTCCGTCGAGTTTAACATAAAAAAATATATAAAAAGTTTATAAAACAATTAGAAAATGTTCTGATAAAATCTGTTTTATAAGAGTCAACTGGTAATCTTTACACACTCAAAGACATGCACTTGAAAAAATCACAGAGAAGAAATCACAGGTACACGTCGTCAAATTCGACTATCTTATTTGCATGAAATCCCATTTCGAATCGTGTTTTTCATCGTTTACCAATTCCGTATCGACAAACTTTCTCGTTTGATTAACCGAACTGGATTCGGTTTGATAACTAAACTAAACAAATCAAACTACAAAGTTCCCTGTGTACACCTTTTTTTCCATACGTCGTTGTCGAAGTGAGAATCCGGTGAAATTTCGAACACAAAAAACTAAAACGCCTGTCGCCGGCCGCTAGCCGGCCGTGCCGCGCTGTCGACCACGCCGTCGATAGGCCAAAAACGATACAAAAATTGCCTGCATGTGCGAATTGGACCTACACGCCAAAGGGTTCCCATTGAGATTTTTTTTGGCCTTTCGAAACAAACCAGTGATCCAACGGCCCCTATCCTTAGTCATTCTAGTCATCATTGATAACGAAAGGACTTAGTTACTTAAAACTGCTTCGATGTTTTGCGTATAATGGGCCGTCTGCCTCCAGTTTAATCACCCTTTTTTTAGAAGAGGAATCCCTCATGGATATCAACCGGCCTTCTTATTTTTATCTCACTATATCGTAGGTATTACGTAGCTCATGTGGTTTGCGAACAAATTAACTATTTAGTATGATTTGTGAATTGAATGTGAACGATTTGTGATATTGCACAAATTTTTCGCATTTAGATAATAAACCTGTACCGTCCCCATCTACCGCCCTAGTCCTGTCTGGCTAAATATTTTATTCCACCAGTTTTCATATTAGACGTTTTCATGTACGGTACCCTAAAAACAGCGAAAAAGAATAGCGAATGACGAAAAACGAAGTGTCGTTTACCTCGTTTTAAATGAGCCCACTACGTGTTCGATTTTTCCTTTTTTCACGGTTCATTGCTCGGTGTATTCTGTGTATAAATGTATATCGATATTGATTGTTCGTTAGCTAATAAAGGACTTTGATTTATATACATATGTTACTAGCGGGCCGCCCCCAGCCTAAGCCTTCCTCGTTTAACGTTCTTTCCATTAGTGAAAACCGCATTAAAATCCATTGTGTTGTTTAAAAGATGTGAGTGCACATACAGAGGGACAGACAGCGTAGAAGTTTAAAGATAATTATGAATAATGGTTGATATTTCCAAATTTAATTCAGCTACAACAACTAATACCAACATATTTATTTGTATATAATACCTATATTACAATTTTGGCATGGAGATCACTTTCGGAAAGCCCCATGGGCCAACCATGGCATTCCATTAGGTAAATAGGCCATTGTCCAATAGTTAACGCATATAGTAGACTGATGATGGTTGTCCTATGGCCCCGCTTCGTTTTTTTCCTAAAATCGAAATAGCCTATTGTTATTCCTTATAATATCAGTTATCGTCTTGTGATAGTATCGTCTAAATTGGTTTAGCCGTTTCGGAGATGAGCCGGCACAAACAGAGCGAAAGACAGACATTTTTTTGTCATACTTTGATGTATATTTTTTATTTTATTAGAGATGGACTTGCTCTTGGTCAGCATCCAGCCGTGTAATGAAGATGAGGCCTATGATGGAGAAGATGCCTATTGCCATACACTCGAACTTTGAAAAGATTTGGGTTATATGAGCCCGTAGATTTATTTGTTGTAATAGATTCATTATACAATGTTAAGTCCAATAAATACGACACAGAGCTATATCCAATTACATCAAAATGTCCTCTACTCTAGCAAACATACCAACATTAGTAAAAGGAACAAGGTTGTTTGTATCTAGGTCGTTGTTTTTGGTACCTAACTCGTGCGCGCGCGCTCTCTATCTAGGTTACGAGCTGACATAGAACTTAAGACTGTGTTTACATTGCATAGGGACAGCGTTAACAGAGTGAAACTTGATTTTATGATCAGGATTAATAAAGAATTTTTGGACGACCCCATTGGATGAGTGGTAAAAGTACTTGCCTAACGTGTGAGGGATGAAATTTTCATCCCTCACACTCATTTTCAAATTTTGGAAATGAAATTTTCAAAATTGGCTTTTTTCTGAATTTGGAAAGTAGTGGCATAACAGCATATGTGCGGTGAAACAGCCACTTACCATCAAGTGAACAGCTTAAATTTAAATAATAATAAGAATACAAGTACATAATATATCGAACTAACTTTTGCCCTCGACGAAAAAGTCACTCAACAATGAGAAATATATCCGCATTTTTATTTTATTTATTTACACAATAATAACTGTTATGTCATGAATAACTAAAAAAAGATTCCCCCGAGTTTCATTAAAAAAATATTTATTGTTTACTTTTTGTAATAACACCTACTGAGTTAATATTTTTATTAAACTCCAAACCTCTTCTAAAAATATATAATAAACCGCAAAATGATAATGAATATTTTGATGCAATATTTACTGAAATGTTTCAAGATAAATTCTTGTGTTGCCTGCGAAATAATTTTTACTTACATTCACACGGTGTTGCCAACGTGGCGTCATTTGATATTAACATTTATCTGCCACTGTAACTAGAAGACTTTGCACCTACCAATTATTATGTTTGTGACGACCAATTTTGATATCCGTGCGTTTTTGTTTATCTGTACGAACTTGCAGGTTTTATTCTAAAGAAATATGAGTCAAATTTTAAAACGTATTGCTAATTAAAATTAATATCAGCGACGAAATACTTACAAAACCATTCCTATTTTTTTACTTTTCTATGTATTGATTCTATGTTTTCTATGTTTTTTTACTGTTCTATGTTTTCTAATATCTACCTATTGTTTAGAAAAATTCAGAAAAAATATATCTACATTAAAAAAAAATTTTACTTTTCTGTGTATTTCGAAAAATTCTGAAGAAAGATACTTAAGTATATTAAAAAAGAATGTGGTACTACTCTGTGGTCCTTTTGTCATATATATACTTATTTTATTTATATAGGTAGTACTATAATAAATTGATATCGCTTTTCAACATTTGTCTATATGGCTGCTAACTCCTCTTAAGCCACGCAACGAATTTTCACCTTCATTTAAATAATTTTTCACCGAATTTTTATAATAAAATCTAATTAAGTTTTTCCTGAGCGATACCGAGAGCCAGTCGCTAGTAACATCATCATGCAATTTTGCATATATATACGCGTTGTCAATGTTATAAAAAAGTACAGTCGGCCGCAAGTCGATTAACACATTCATAAGTGCAAAACAACTGAACACTTAACGCGCTTATATGTCGTTGTCACGACTAGAGACCGAAATAGACTTTACATAGAAATGATCGTAAAAAGCTTCAGTAAGTAAGTAAATATGTGAATAAGTTGAGTGTTCAGTTGTTTTGGACTTTTGAATGTTTTAATCGACTTATGCGGCCGACTGTAGCTAGGGTATATTTCGAGCACAAAAAAATAGGTCTCTTCCCGATAGAATGGAGCGTCAGCTTGTTTGACGGTCTACAAAAAAAGATAAAACTGTAAACAAAGTAGGTAATATACCTATAACTATATGTGGTTTTATTGTTTACCTATAAATATAATCACAAACCAACATGTGGTTAAATGAATCAGACTTATTTAAAAATTCACAATTGCTTCTGCGTATTTACAATCAGCAATATTTTGGAATTGTCTTAGTTTTTCGTATCTATGTCACATGAAATTAGACCGAGTTTTTTACGTGCATTTTGCAATTAAAATCAGCATTTTTTTATGATTCCGAATTTTTATTTGCTTAATTCGTGTTTGGATTTTACTGGCACGAGCAAAGTCCATAATAAAGGTGACAGATGTAGTCTGTATAGATCATGTTGTATGTAACATTAAGGGCCTCTTTCACCAACTACAAGTAAAGTGTTGATTAGTTACTTTTAAAAATAATTTTATGTTTTATTAAACTATGCACTCGGTTTATACTGCATATTTCGATAGTCGATTTTTTGACTTTCTTTTTACTTTTTGGGACTTTTACCGTACAGACAAAGGTATATCAGCTCCATTATCCCCGGTCACCGGTGACTTTAAATGACAGTTAGCCTACTTGACACATGGTGAAAGAGGCCATTACTGCAACTGCAGTTACTTATCATTTATAATAACTTTTTGACAATTTTATCAATCACTAGCTGTTGCCTGCGACCTCGCCCGCGTAACTTTGTAAATTATACTACTAACTAATACTATACTAATAAACCTAATACTAATACTACTAATACTAATAAACCTTCCTCGAGAATCACTCAATATCCATTGGTGAAAACAGTAGTTTTTGAATTTATCGCGAAAAAGTAATTATTGTCTTTCTAATGAATAAGTAAACTCAAAAACTAACTGACCCTATTTTTATATCAGCGTGTAACTTATGGGCTTTATAAATAAAGCCCATAAAAAAAATAAAGTTATAAAGACTTTATTTTAATAAAGTTATAAATAACTAGCTGGCGCCCGCGACTTCGTCCGCGTTGAAAAAGAAAAAGTAGCCTATCTTGTGTTCCGTACGTCTAAATGTTTATCTACCAAGTTTCATGAAAATTAGTCAATTCGTTTAAGAGTTATGGAGGAACATACATAGGTACATACAATGCCTACACTTAGAGATTTATTAGTATTGATGATGATGTTACGCGGACGAAGTCACGTGCAACAGCTAGTGATTGATAAAATTGTCAAAAAGTTAATATAAATGATAAGTAACTGCAGTTGCAGTAATATCAAAAAGTAAAAAATAGGTATAGTATAGGTAATGCAACGACCTTGACAAATTCTGTTAGTCTAGACGCATAATAAGCCACTTAGTGTAAAAAAAAAATACAAGACACAAACTAAGAAAATATTGATAATTTTCCTATTAGATTATTCTTTCTGTAGTAATTTATTTAAATTTTTTATTGACGAAATTCTCACACATTTTTTAAAGTGTCGCACCTTCGGCAAGACAAGGGCATAACTGCACTTTTTAATATTACAGGAGAACCATTTAAAGTTTTTTTTTGCATTCATTATCGTATTCTTCTGCTTATATTGCTTTTAAACAATTCTTCATCAAATAAGCCTCATAGTCTTGTAAATATTTTTTAATTTAATAATGTTTTTAAGACATTTCTGCATATATTTTAAGTTTAACTCATTTAAAAAAAATGTAAGTTATGCCCTTGTCTTACCGAAGGTGCGGTATGTAGATACATATAATAAAAACTGAAAAGCAAAAAATAATTTTGTTTAACCTTGATAACTAAGTTCTTAAACTAATGTGAGTACACCTAAGTAATTTTGAGTCGAACAAATTTTGACAAAGTATTTTGAGTAACTGGGAATCGAACACAGGACCTCTGAGACTCATCTTAAAGCAAAGCTTCTTAAGCACTCAACCAATGGGCTCGTCACTTCTTCTTCTTCTTATTTGACTAAAATAGATCTGGTAGTCATAAAGAATAGCTCTTGCACGCGACTTCGTCCTCGTATCTATATAAAATATAGTAGCCTTTGTTACTCGCTGATAAATATAGCTTCCCAACAGTGAAAGAATTTTTAAAATCGGCTCATTAGTTTTTGAATTATTTCACTACAAACAAAAATACATATATTTTGTCTTTATAATATTAGTACTTATACCCATAAAAGAATTAGCTTGGTGTGTCATTAAACAAACTGTTAAATTCACAACATCCTCTTTAGGCCTCGTCTATGATTCGTCAACCGATTCCGTATCCCTTAACAATGCATAGGTAACTCTAAACATAGCCTATTGAATGCAGTTCGGAAGGTCAAGCGTCGAATAGATTTGTTTTTAAATCTAGCTATAGAAATAATAGAAGTGTTTGGATTCTAATCAAAGTTATGCCACTCAAATGATAAATGTTATTCTTAAGTGAATTAATATTTTTTCACTTTATCTAACTGCAAGTGAAGTGACCTCATTATGATTCTTATATAATTATACTAGCTGCTGCCGGCGACTTCGTCAGCGTAGAAAAATTAAAAATATATTAACTTGAGAAAATAATTTATAATTATAAGATCATTCATAATATGTTGTTGACGGATAAATTCAAAATTTATTGGACTGATTATAAAAATTCTTTCACCTATAGAAAGCTACGTTATCAGCGAATAATATAGGCTATCCTTACTAATATTAGGTATAAATGTGAATGTGAGAGAATAAATTTCACGCAAAAACTGCTGAACCGATCGCCATGAAATTTTGCATTTGTCTGGGACACCAGAAAGGACATAGGGTACCTTTCATCGTTCAACGCGGTCGAAGTCGCGGGCACCAGCTAGTATTTTATGAAGTGATGCGGGCAAAGTCGCGTGCAACAGCTAGTGAGTGATGAATTTTTTGTGGCCTCGGAATCAGTACTTTTATTCTGGATAAAAGGTAGCCTATGCCCTTTCCTGTATTCCTGACAATGTGTATTATGACATGCAAAATTTCATGATATCGGTTGAGTAGTTAAGACGTGAAAAGGTAACATACATACACAGAGACAGGCAGTTACTTTCACTTTTATAATATTATAAGTATGGATTAGGATTAAGAATTATCAATTTGTTTTTAAAATAAATCCATGCAAGTTTTATGTGAAATTTATTTATGTAAACATTATGTTGGAAAAAACAGATCCGATGAATGTCCATATTATGACCTTTTTATTCTATAACGTCTTGTAATATCGGCCAATCATATTGTAATGTATTCTTTTGTTGGGAATATGCAGTTTCAGGTGACCTAGGTCTTGATTTACACTTAGTAACACGTATATTTTTAAAAGGCCTGTTCGAAAAACAGGAAGCATTGAGCATAATATATACATTTGTTCTGTGGGTTTGTTTTGTGATCTACATTGTAATTAAAAATTGGTCCAAAAAGTTATTTTAATGTTATGACCTGAATACCTATGTCTTTCTTCCACAGTGGAAGGGAGGGAGTTAGGCAATGTCTAATTACATCCAAAATTTAATTAAACCGCTCGATAACTAAAGGATCAAGGTATTTTTGGTATATAATGGTATAAGTATTCGAATTCTTTGGATAATAATACATTCGAGCTAGGTTCTTCGCTGTCTGAGGGTTAAATACAAATTTTAATAAGGATAGCAACCGACTGAAGACAGAACGTGTCGCTAATGTAGTACAAAGTGTTTCCATCCTTGTCTTTGCTAAATGAAAATTCAACTATCTGTCTCTTTTAATTACTAATCTATTTAAATGAACGTTAGTCCCAAAGGAAGCCATTTTGCATAAACAAAATCCAATATGTGAAAGGTTTCGTTGTGTGTGTGCGTGTGTGTGTACAGTTTTGTGCATGTGTACAGTTTTGTGCATGTGCACATCGAAGGGTGTTGTGTCCTATACATAGTATGAACTTAGGTTAATCTTTTTACTTCCTAACTAATATTTTGAATGCAAATGTTAGTTTGTTTGTTGTGTTGTGCTATCACCTCGTTCACTACTCAAACGATCATCATAATCATGATGATCATGATCATAAAATATCGTCCTTTTTTTAATTCCTAACATACGTTGTCAGAGATACAAAATGACAAACGGTTTTATTTCAAGAAATTTTAAAAATAAAAATAAAAATGGGATGTGGCTGTGTCGTGGACACGGTCGTGTGTTATAAATTTCCGTGTACACGTGTACGTTACGAGTAATACCTACGAGTAACGTTATGAGTAAAAAAGTCGAAGTCGCAGGCACCAGCCAGTTGACCAATAAGAATTTCCCTCTGTAAATTGTGAATCAAGTGGAAAATGTTATTTTCATAATAAATAAACACTATAGATAGGGCACCGGTTAGATTCATACTTGTTGATTCAGGCAGACTTCACGACGTGGGTAGGTATGACGTAACACATATTCTTGTTTACCCATTGCGTCTACAAGTTAACTTTCTATGGGTTTGGGTAGGGGGGGAGGAAAGGGTGGCTACCCTACCACCCCCCACGTTCAATCGTGGGCCCAAATATAAAAATATAATTTAAAAGGTCAGCCAGGCTGCTATGGGAAACGTGTTTCCGTTTCCGCAATTACATTATTTTCTGTCTTGCTGAGACATTATTTAATGTAAAGTCGGGGTACGAAAACCTTCGTCAGTTTTCAAATCCATTCCTTTATCAAAATGGTAGACTCTTAGTACCTTTTGAAACTAAAGCACTAAGCAGACAACTGTGACATACGTTTGAAATGAAATTTTGGCATAATTGACAATTGCCCTGGTGCAAGCAAATTTAGACTTTAAAGGTGACGAACCTTTTCTTACCCCGACTGTACAGTCAGTTTAAACTAAAGACAATAAAAAAGACTACACAGACAAGCCTCGGATTCGCGCTGACTGTCTGTCTTTACCTTTTAACGCAACTTTTTACACACTCAATATTACTTGTGTTAAGCTTGTGCCAGTTATATCGTACTAATTTCATGTTATTTTGATTAAAAATATGAAAAGTTGAATATTAGTATGCAGTAGTAGGTAAAATGCATTTTCAGAATTTAAACGTTTGGATTTTTTAACCATTTACCAAAGCTTTTAAAAAAGTCCATAACATATTCTATAAAATGTTTCAAAAACATGTCCTGTAAGCCCAGTTCCTAACTAACAAGTTGAAATTCAAGACTAAACAAAATGCAGACATAATGTAGTGAAAAAAGAAACTCATTACAGAATTACGTTGCGGGGCATTGTCCACTAGGTTCGACATTCGTCCAAGCGATCTGTTTCGCTCACTTAGTGCTCCCCTTACCCCTAACCACCAACCACCCCCTATTGATTTTGTTCGCCCCACTTTCTGGCGTCGTTTTAAAACGACACCGAGACAATGGGACGAAGTTCGGACGAAAAAATGTGGTTTACGTGAGGCGAAGAAAATGGCATGGCATCGAAGTAATGGCAAAGTTCTGTCACCGAAGGAATCGGGGTTGACTCGTAATTAAATTTTGAAAAGAGAATCGGGAAAAGAGACCATGTATTTCTGCTTAACTATGTTTGAGTTTTCAAAAATGTACCTATTTATACTGAAGCTAGATGTCAGGATTACTGAAAATTACCCTTTCCTTATCCCTTATCCTTAATCCTTGTAAAAAAAATCTTTCTGACACGCTAACTGTGGAGCAAACCTGCTGAGGTTTTTCCACATAGCAACAACATAGGGTTATTTAGTTTGAAAACTTTGATTGCCTCTGGAGTTACTGTGTAGCTTAGGTTACTTAGGCTTCCATTAACGGCCGCGGTAGATAGAAAGTCGTTGGGTTTTAGCCGGTAGGAATCCGGCATAACCCGCAGTGCCCCCTTCACTGCCGGGTATCCAAGAGGATTTCCCAACGTTAAAAAAAAAAAAAAAAAAAAAAGGCTTCCATTAAAGGTTCCATCTTTAAGCTACGGTTGCCTACTTAAAAACAGGGTTGATGCCCTGTTAAGTTTAAAATAAGTTTAAAACCATTAATTAATAATTTAATGTTAAAGATAATATGAGCAACCATTTTGTTTTTCAGGATAGTTTTCAGTAAGCAGTTGGAGATCGATGCCAAACGGGCATAAAAAAACATTAGAAATTATTTTTTAGGTCCGCTTTTTTTTAGGTATAGTTAAAGCGCAAAGCAAACTCATTTATAAATTACGATCGTAAATAAAATTACGATTTCATTATATGTATAGATCGAGAATCTTTACGTAATCTATGATAAACTTCGTGTATCTATTACGTAACAAGCGTATTATTATTATTTTTTTCAAATAATAGCTTTTCAGATAGGAAAACCATAACAAGAAGGATAAATGTAAGGTAATTTCTCTACCGAGATATCGCGTCGAATGTAAACAAACTAGACAGCCCAAGTTCCTTGTACTGTCGCGTCTCAGTCCAGAATCGAACAAAATCAATACAATACAAGTGTTTTTAACATGCCCTATAGCTATGTATAGCCGCGAACCGAGAAGCAACAGTTTGCGTACACCCGCCCGGTATAATGGAACTTAGCGGATTTGAAAGAATAATTCGAAGGTTTAAGAAGAATATTTGAGTTTAATCAAGTGAAAACTTCTTTAGGCTCGTTGGGAACTTTTGCTTCCCAACGAGCTTCCCAATAAGCTTCCCCATACCAAATGAACTCATGCTTGAATGAACTCGTATAACTGTTACGTCACGTTCAATGAGGTTTCGGGGCAATTTCAGAAACACAGACCCTGCAATGAGTTCTAAACCTTGGCATGACTACACGATTGGTCTAGTGGCTAGTAACACTAGCTGTAGACCAAACGGTCGCGGGTTTGAATCCCGCTAGGGGCAAATTTGTTAACATCTTAACATTTACATTTGTACCTGAGTCATGGACGTATTTATAATGTGTACCTATGTATTTACAAAAAAAATGTAATCTTTGTAGTATATCCACTGTCTAGTATCCATAATACAAGCACTAGTTGCTTAGTGTGGAACTAGATGGTGCTGTGTGGAATGTGTGAAAAAAATCTATAAAAGAGGGATTTCAACAAGATGAGGATAGTAACCAGCCGTTTTAATGTCCGATGGAAGAAAGGGGAAGGCTCTTACTCACACAAACAGAACAATATGTTTGTTGTTGCCAGACATAGTATGATTGGCCAGACACAGTATGATACTATGTCTGGCCAATTCATATGTTGCCTGACACCACGAATTGATACCTAAAGTCATAAAATATGTTTAGTGTCGTTTTATTATCTATCGCTCTATTAAAGTTATCTAGCGCAATATTAGAATGAATAATTTTACGTTTTCAGTAGCAAAATAAATCCCAATTAGACATTTGTTGGAATTCCCATTAGGAATGGCTGCAATCGATTTCACGGTATAATTTAAATAACCCAGTCATTATATAGATCATTTTAATTTGATATTATAATCGTAAGAGTTTATTTGTATTTTAATATTATTTTATAGGAATGAAATAAGTATGCATATATATACCTACTAAAGAGATATTAAATTTTAAGCTATAAATGCACCATAACTTAAATTATATGGTCTAAAATTAAATACATTAAGTTTTTCTTTATGTATACCTACATTTTATTTTATGTATGGATGAATGTTGGTAAAAGAATGGTATTTATATTCATTTTCACGTTTTACACAGCCACGCAAAAAAAGCTCAACAAATTTAGAGATTTGTTATTATTGTGTTTAGAGATTGTAATAACGTAGGTATTGTATGTATGTATGTATGTATGTTCCTCCATAACTCTTAAACGAATTAACTGATTTATTAAACTGTAATTAATTAATTAAAATGCAATTAATTAAAATTAATTAAAATGCACGTGAAATTAATTAAAATTCTTAATAGTATAAATTTTATTTCGTTTTTAAAGCAAAGTTAATCTTCAATGTTCGAATGTTTATTATTTTATTCAATAACCTTGATATAGGTAGAGAACTAAGGTGTGTCATTGACAAAATGTAAATTCTATTTACCTAGGCCTATTTGAAATTCACGACGGTTCGATATGACTAGTACAAACCGAACCTAACTATACCTAATTCATATTTTTGCAATTAAAACGTGCTAGCTGACAAGGACTTATCCTTAGAGATATCAAAGTGATTTATAAGTTTTTGAAGGCAAGTTTCTTGTTTGGCTGACTGCTACTTCTTAAAATAAAAAACAAAAATTTTCTTTACAAGTTTACACAATAAAGTAAACTTGGAAAAAAATCAAAGTAATTTTGTGGTTTCAAATTTAAATTTTGAAGTATCAAATCATCAATAAATCAATACTAATATATAGGCTACTTTTTTTCTTTTTCAACCCGGACGAAGTTGCGGGCGTCAGCTAGTTCAAAATAAGATCGGAATCTTTTTAAGCGGAGTCTAAGCTACAAGATAAGACATGACGATAAAAGATGCTGAATAGAAAATTATGGAGGAGGCCCAAGTCATATAGCTGACTTTCACCAAGGGAAATTTTGAAAAAATTAAAATTTGAATTTTGTTTAAATCGAAACAAAAATTATCCAAACCAATTTGATTTTTTTTTTAAATTATTTTTTGTAAAAATTTTGACTTTGTTCGCTACGACGCCTATTTCACAATACTTTCTTCCATAAAAACCCATACGACATAATTTAAAACATCGAAATGCATCTAAGTATGCATCTAAGTATGTGTTTTACTAATAATATGCAATTTACAAAAAACATCATATTTAGGCATGGCACGCACATTTTTTAAAATTATTACATGAATGAGAAAAGATTTTTTCATATCAGACTTTACATCTCCCTTCGATAAAGCTATATATATCGACAGCAAATCAGTTTATGAAGCTTATGAAGCACACAGCTGTGCTTTCCCATCTAACGCGTGTAATATTATGAGTACTGTAATCTTACAACAGTAACCTGTGTAATTAGTTTTGTTGTTAATGATTTAATAATACATTTTGTTGTGACTGTAGAAAATGAAAAAAAAAAATTATAAGTAAAAAAAATTCCAAGTCTCCTGAAATATAATGTTTTAATACAAAACGACCTAATTGCAAGTGGCATTGGGAAAACAACATGTGTTTATTATTTATTATTAATTTAATTGTTGAATATACTTACCTAATACTTAGGTATGTGCGTGAACTTAGCACGGTCGCCCTGTCTTTTAAATATTTATTGGGTGTTTTTTTTAAACACCCAATAAAAAATGCCTAAAATATGAATATTTTCATTCCTCAAATTTAAAGTATTTTTATTCAATTCCTCTATTTTTTTTTAAATCCGATTTAAACTGTACATGAAAATTATAGTTACCTAATAGAATAATTTTCTTGGTTATTTTTAGTTTGCTTTTTTACCATTTTTTATTTTTTGGTAACTTTTTTTTGGTTTTTTATGCTATGTAATTAGTTCACACGCATGTTTGTTGTAGTTTTCTTATTAAGTGGTTAGTTATGTAAGTGTATAATGTGAGAGCAAATTAAAGTTGGTGAGTCCTTTGTAAAAAAAAAATATATAATATATCGATAGCTTAATGTTTTCATTTTATTTTTCAATTGTAAGTAATATTTTAATGAAAATAGGGTATTCACCATAACAATTCACCATACTTTTTGAAGCTATGGCAAATAGGGTTCAGGAAGTTGATGGTTAACCTTCAAGACTGAAGAGACACAGAGAGAAAAAAAGCTCTAAAAATTTAAAAACGCAAAAAACACTTTTGCACTGCTAATTTAACAGACCTAAATACTTTTTACTTTTAAAAATGTGCCATTTATAAATATGAAATAACGAAAGTGGTTTAGCTAAACATAAAATGCACAATTTAAATATTTTATTATGAATACTTAATATGGAGAACTCATACTTCAGTTAAATCAAAGAGGAGTAATGCTTTTGACTTTTATGAATCAAAACTTGAATAAAAACACGTTAAAATATAAAAAAGTTGGTATAAATAAATTCCTCTCTATGTTTATTTTTGTTACTAAAAATTGTAAAATATTGTTTTTTTTTTTGCAGTGAAAAATATTTTTCCATCCGAATGGAAAGAAATTACGCCCCAAATGAAACAAATTACTAGTTCTGTGAGCTTTTATTATTATATACAAATTCATATAAAAATATTATATGCATAAAATTTTAAAAAATTGGATATTTTGTTAAATTTTCTATAAATTTATTAAACACTAGCTGTTGCCCGCGACTTCGTCCGCGTAAAAAAAGATAAAAATCACGTGTCCCGTACTTCTAAATGTTTATCTACCAAGTTTCATGAAAATCAGTTAATTCGTTTAAGAGTGACGGAGGAACATACATACATATAGAAAAAAAATCTAAAAGTCGTCAATTTAGTTTCAATCATGTATAGAGCCTATATACACGATATTTCTGAAAACAAATTAAATTACTCCATGACCGACCCCTACAGATTTATTATTAGTATTGATAATTATAATTAAACAGGCTATTAAAACCTAGAAGAAAACTAATTCCTTAGACATAAGTTTTTTGTTACTAATTATACTAATGAGCACTCAGCACATGAGTTTTTGTGTGATAAGATCCTCTAGTCATTGTTTCAACTGCAATCAATTGATTTGCATGCCATCTGCGTTTGCAAAAAACTAATCTGTAGCTGAGAGGTAGAGGACCATATAATAATGACCATTCACCAAAGGTCACAGTAATTAATTACAGGGCTAATTGGAAAGGTCGAAGTGTACATATACAAATGGAGATTAAAAATAAAAAAAATGTAACTATTGCTTTGTTACTAAATGCTATGCTTATCATTAACTATCCTTATTTTTTTTATTTTTTTTTAAAAACAAAACTTTGAAAACGTGACTTGTAAGTAAGTAATTCTTTACCTATCAGCTACAGAAATAAGATCTCAGGAAGGGAAGGTATAGGGAGTAAGGATAATCCCTTATCCTTAAACCTTCTATGGTCGGCACTTATGGCTTTGCTTGTGTTAAAGATGACGGTAGCCATCACCTACTGTCATCTAGCTAACGTCTAGATCTAGTCTCCTGCCATAAAACTTAGTGTCACCTCCATACTTCTTTCTTCTTCCTCATAGCTGCTTTAGGAGCTGTTCTTTAGCCTGTTTGTCGACCTCAATATTAAAATAAATCAAATAATTGATGGAATTCAGTAGGTACCTACATCTATACTAATATATACTTAAAGCTAAAGAGTTTGTTCGTTTGTTTGTTTGGTTGGTTGTCCGCATTAATCTCAGGAACTACTGGTTCAAATTGAAAAAATCTTTTTGTGTTCGATAGTCTATTTATGGAGGAAGGCTATAAGCTATAGCGAAAACGGACAAAGTCGCGGGCACCAGCTAGTATACAATAATTGTACAATATTTCTATATAGGAAAAGATCCTAAACGGCTGGCTCCAACTCTGCTTGCATCAGTACCCGAGGCACACCACCTGTGGCTTCGTAAATTTAGTGTATTCCCATCCCATTCCTACCCAATAACTACAACTATACCCGTCTCACTCACTCGTGTTTTCACAAATAACTTGCATCCGAAAACAACACAGAAAACTCCCAAGGATCACAAGCGAATGAAGCCTCTAAATATATGAGGTTAAGGTGCAGTTTTATTTACGTACAAGTTGGCTGAAAATTCTTTGTTAGCCTCCACTGAAAGTTTCAGGCTGGTAGGAAATGCGGCGCCACGTTGTATTCTCTGATTGTAATATAACGCGATTTAAAATAAATAGTGCTGCGTACAGGTGTCCTTTTAAATGTCGATGCTTATTAGATTAAAAATAAATTCGCAAATGGAAATGTATTCATTCGGATTTTTACATATTTTAAGGCAATAAAGGCATATTTATACATTTGTATAAATGTCTTAAAATTGTAATTTAAAAAGGTTTTTTCAATAGCAACTAGTCACTACCTAATAGGAAAATCATTCTGGGGAAAACTAGATTACTAGTCTAGTCTAACTAGGAAACTAGTCTTTCTTTTAAATCTGCACTTTGGCCAATATCTAATCTTAATCGTACCTGGAACAGATGCACTTGGTGTGTGTTTTCTTTTCTTTTCCTCAGCTTATATAGGTAAGCAACAGTAGCCTCTTAGTGAATTATCATAAAAATAACACACCATAAACATTTAGTTTTAAAAGTGTCATGACTTAGATAAGAACAAAATGTAGGTGTTTTTTTAAATCTATCGATAATTTTATCTCAACGCCACCTGTCCGGCACATCACTATCCGGTTAACCGAAGCACATTTTATCCGTGCCAACGCAAACTGGCACTGCCGCCTATATAATCCTCAACCGGGTGTTTCGTTACAAATTCATACTACTATCATGGGTTTCGGGATAGGAATGGACGACAAATTTTCCCAGTCTGCGTCCTACTGGCCCATATTTTCATTTAACATCAATACGTATATCGGAGATACGAATTTAAAGTAACAAATTTATAAAAAACGCAGCTTTGTTGTTATTATATTTTTTTTATGTACCCCTAAGTGATAAGGGTGGCCCACCCCAAACTTTTTTTTTTTTTTTTTTATTCCATAGCTTTGAAAAACTTAAAAACTAAAATATTATGTTAAAAAAAGACATACATATTTACATATTATATAAAAATTAATGTTTATTAGGGGTGATATGCGATATCACCCAATGTTTCAATATAAAATACGCTTATATAAAAGATTTTTTTTTTAATGTAAAGGTTGTTAGACAGGCTCACAGTTCATTGCTATTAGTACAAGCAACGCTATAGTTGCTGAAAGTGGGCTGCTGACGTAAAGTTAAGAAGGGATAATTAATGAGCTTTGACATACCTAAGCTTGGTATCTTACATTTTACAAGGGCGAAGTCGCGGGCAAAAGCCAGTTACCATTGGTATTTATATAATCATGGTTTCCCAAGTTTAAGTAGGTCTTGTGAAACAATAATAAACTATTAATAATATAAGATTATACGACGTTTTAAGCGAAAATATTTAAATCACCGATCATACAAAACGAGTTTCTAAGGCCAAAAGTTCAACGTTTCTCTTCAATAAGTAACCTTGTAGCATTCGAGGAGAGATTTTGAAATGTTTCTAACATTTTTTCAAGTATTTCATGTTTGACAGTAGTACAAGATATTGATGATTTATATCCAACCAGAAATTTACATTAGTTTTATTTATTTATTTATTTATTATCTACTAGTGGGTGCCCGCGACTTCGTCCGCGTCCGATCGCTATCAAACTTCACAGGATTGGACCCTGTGGACTTGTCTGCAGGTTGTCTGAAAGTTTAATCAAAATCGGTTCAGCTGTTTTGGAGTCTATAGGGAACATACCTACACACACACATCACCTTTTATATATTAAGGTAAGATATATAGATAAATAAAAAGTTATATTAATAATAATTACATTGTCCCATAAAACCATCGAAATAATATATCTCTGCTGGAAATAGTAAAGCAGTTGACAGATGTTTGGTTGTTTTTATATAAATGACAGTTCATGCTCTACGCACATGTCACTTTTAAATTCTTACTAATCCACTAATATTATAAATTCGAAAAAACTACTGAATGGATTTCAATGAAATAAGACATAGGCTATGTAAGACATAAAAAAAAATTAAAAAGATTTTTCGTCGTCACAGCGATAACTATGTCCGGCGTTACCACTCACATATTTTTCCTTTCAACGCGGACGAAGTCGCGGGCACCAGCTAGTGTTCCATAAAGTTAGTAGTGTTTTGTAGTAGTAGTTTGATGTCTACGACACTTAACTTTGCTGCCCCATAATTTCTAAAATTTCAGTTATAAAATATAACCGAAATCCCCTTAGGTTTAAAACTAATTAATAAAAAAAAAAAATAATTCTCAATATTGGTATTTATGTAATGATATTATATCATTATCAAAGGGTTTGACAATGAGAGAACATTGATAAAACAATGCTTCATTATACCTAAACTAAATTGCAAACAAGGGTCCGTTATCTGTCATAGTAACAAACTATTGGCCTAGACAAATTACCAGCGACTCTAGGAAGCGTGTTGCGTTGCGATATCTAGTTTTGACATTGCGCGTAACCTTGACGCGAAGCTCTCTGATTGGTCAAAATTTCAAAATGGCGTCGGTCGCCCGCGCAGGCCGTGTCATTGTTTCTATTAATTAGATGACCGGTTTTGTGCATTTTTCAAACGTTCAATGTAAATTCACGTTGTTAAATGCATTTAACATTTTGCTGCGCATTAACTTAGCAGTCAGATAACCTTTGTTTCAAGGTTTAATGTTCACACTTTTAGGGTTCCTTGAACGCGAAAAACCATTATTCACATAAATGAATTAAAACAATTTTAAACAAATTTAGGATTAATAACTAAGTTACTTATTAACTAATTAATTTTATTTTTACATTTATATGGTAAACTTACATTTACTTTTATTTTAAAAAACCAGCAAAATAAGTTATAATCTTGTAATACTAAACGAAGAATTCTTGTATGCCACGACGATCTCGCAAACGGCTCTAACGATTTTGACGAAAATCTAGAGTTAGGGGTTATTTAGGACTAGAAATCGAACTGGCAGTGTTTTATCTTCAAGAAAATTCGTTTTAGGTAGTTTTTTTTAATGGAACGGTTACAAAAGTAATACCGCTTGCTCGTTTATAATATTTTGAATTATTATAATTCAAGTATTCTTGATTTTTTTCTATAATGTTTCATAGAATTTCCTTCTTACATTTAAAAAAACTTCAAAACGTTCATTTGCCCGAGCAAAGCTCGGTCGCTCAGTCTAGTTAATAATAAAATGTTGTTGTAGTTTGATTGTAGTTAATAAAAATAATGGAGTATAAAGTACAAACCACAGGTGCTGCAAGTGCGCTGAAAACCATGGTAGGATTAAGGATAAGGGATAGAGGGATTAAGGATTAAGAATAAGAGATAGAGGAAACACAATAATACACATGCTGCTATTTCACGGTGGTCTTCTGTAAGAGGGTTAAGCCGTTATTACACTTTTCAATTTGTAGGAAATCAATTTAGGAAATCAGAAGGTGTAGAAAGATTTAAAATACAGATGCACCCTAGCCATACTTCAGGCGGCCGAAATTGTGTCATTGTTGGGAAGAGTGAGCTCACTCTTCCCGCCTTAGTCGCTTGTAGAAAGCAGTGAGCGGTTCACATTGCCTACAGACATATTACGTGGAGAGTTTCCAGAAGCATAGGGCGCATCTGTGATTTAAATCTTTGAAGGTGTAATCGCAGTTAGAACAGATTGGATCCAATTTAGATTTTATTATCTATTTTCAACTCTTTCGATTTAGAAATCAATTTAGTGTAGTGTGATCAACTAGTTCACTACATAGGTTCCTAAATTGATTTCTTACAAATTGAAAAGTGTATTAACTGCTTTACTACACAGGCTACCCAAAAATGACTGCGAAAGGCAGTCTGCGCTGTCACTACTAAATTTACAATAATGTTGTTTTGTAGTTATTTTAAAATAATGTTTTTATTATTTAATTAATTACTTATTTAGTAAAACCAGCAAAAGAGATCATACATTAAATAAGATTAAATAAAATAATGTAATTATTGTAATTAAATAAGATAATATTTTTCGTATATTATTATGAAAATCTAATAAAATTAATCCTTACTTCGCAAAACCAATTACTTAGTAAGTAAGTACCTATTAAAATTGTTTTTTTTTTTTAATAAAATTGTTTTCTTATAATTGAGTGTATTAGATACATTGTTGCATTGTAAAATTACTACCTAGAGCTACTTTTGAATAGTCTAAACGTTTTAATTATAATATAGGTATCGGCCTACATTGAAGGAATAACGCTCGAGGCATTTTAACGGTTTAAAAAAACCTATTTAAATTTTTAAATGCAACATGTGTTTCATATGCAGTCACATTCATAGACATAGTAATTAATAAACTGAGGGAGGAAAACCTTATGGGACCCATGTTATTTTGAGGTAATTTAAAGTTAGAGTAGGTACTAATCGCAAAAAAATGTCACTACCGACTCGACCGAGGCTTCACACGGATGCACTGTTTTTTTATGAAAATTATATATTACTTAATAAAGCCCAGAAAAATAGGCAGAGGCTGACAATGATTTTACTTTAATAATATGTAGGAGAATATAAATACTTACTAAAGATAAAGCTTACTATTTTTGTCGTTCGTATAAATTAATTTAAAAGATAATTTGACAACAAAATATTTGAACCAGATAAACTTATACAATTAACTTATAGAAGCAGCATAGGTACTATAAGCAGAATTCTACTATACTTAGTATATTTCTGTAGCAGTATTCTACAGTATAGTAGAAGTAGAAGTATAGCATACAGTTTTGAATACTGAGTTGTATTACGAAGGCAATTTTGGTAATGATACCTAAAAAAATTCTAACACGAAAGATAAATAGGCACTGAAATTTTAATATATGTAGGATGCAGTCACGTGTTTTACAGTTACACAATTGGCCGATCACTTTCTTATCCCATATCCTTAATTTTCCTTAATGGACGATAACACAAGTCAAGTAACGCCATGGCGTTACTTGTGTTATAGGTTACCTACCATCAAACAGATCCAAAGGTTTATTAAAGACTAGCTTTAAAGACTGTATTGTACAAAGCTTGTACAAAATTGTGCATAATCTTGTAAATTATATAGTAAAACCTTCTCCGAGAACCACTCTATCCACTGGTGAAAACAACATGAAAATCGGTGCAGTAGTTTTTGCGTTCATCGCGAACATACAGACAGACAGACGCGGCGGAGGACGTTTTATAATATGCAGTGATAAATAAATAAATAAGAGGATAACGTTTGGTTACCCTATGAATGACACGCAGCGAGATATACAGTCCCGTTTCGCTCAATTAATCGTGGACACAGCAGGTACGGTGAGAAAAAAACTAAAGCACGAAAAATTGATAAGGGAGGGGGGTGATAAGGCGGCCTCCCCCAAGCTATTGATCGGGGCCCAAACCACCCCGAGTGTATAAGTATAAAAAGCGTAACAAATTTTCGTCTTAAGAAAAGGAAAAGAAAAAATGTATACACCCCCCCCCCACGTGGGTGTGGGGATGTCCCCCCCAACGGGGCCACGGCGGGATGGGAAGGTTGCATTTTTCTCGCGGTCCTCCCCCCCCCCCTCGACTCCCGGATGCGAACGTAAGATGTTACAAAGAATTCTTTGTCGGCGCAATTGTTAATTAGACGGGTTAATGGCTTCCTTTTTTGGGTAATTTTTGACGGAAATTACACTGAATTACTTAATTTTATGTTCTATCAACGTTTTCGCTGTATATGTGTGTTTGTGTGTGTCTATGCGCGTCTCTTTGATGACGTAAACACCTGTGGATGTAGTTTGTTTTCAGATTTATCTGCAGTGATTTCAAATTGGAACGTGTGGTGCTGTTTTTAATAACAAATGTTTGTTAATGTATTGTTAAACAGGCTGGCGTGACGGTCCACTTGATGGTATGTGGCTACCGTCGCCTATAGCACAAGCAATGCCACATGCGCTGTAAGCGCGCTATAGTAGAATAAGAAATTGAGAGAGAATATATGGAAAATGGAATCTAGCATCCCATACTTACTGATATTAGGCTCCTTCCTTTTTCTTTCCTCAAACAATTTTCGCAATTAGCCTCTGACCTTTAGGCGTTCATGACGGCTTCATATATCTTAGAAAATTATAGGTCAAAAGACCTAACACGCTTCTTAGTGTCCTAGCGACAAAGTTTCAATCTATGAATTACTATACATTATATTACTAGCCGTTACACGCGACAAATATAGTCTATCTTACTTGCTGATAATGCAGCTTTCTGAAGGTGAAAGAATTTTCAAAATCGGTCCAGTAGTTTTTGAGTTTATTCATTACAAACATACCTACAAATCTTCTATTTTTCTAATATTAGTATAGATGTGCTGGCCAAGCTTTGACAAACAATTTGGACAAGCCTGTTGGATGAGTGGTAAGGGTGCGCTTCGTATTAGGGTTCCCAGGTTCGATTTCCGACAGGGTCAACTTTTTAAATAAACTTTTTAACGTTGGCTCTACGGTATCTGTGTTGGAATTTCATTTGGAATCATTTGGTCATTGTCATTTAATGGTAGGTGGTACAGTCGCCTATAAACAAGCAACGCCACAGGCGCTAATTAGTTAGGATTGAATTTAATCGGTGTTTTGAAATCAGATGTGTAGTTTTGGAGATTAGCTTTTTTCATACGGACTATCTCTTAATAGTCTCTAAGTATAGCATAAAATTTCGTAACTATGTGTAACTTGGTCCAACTTAAAAGATAGGATAAGTAGTTTTTATTTTGAACCCGGACGAGGCCGGGTGCGGGCCACTAGTATTAGTATAGACACTTAAACCGTAGGTAAGTATGTCGTTTTCTACTTTTCCAGAAGTTAACATATTAACTCGCAGTCTTTAAAATAATGAGTCTTTAAAATGACATTATTAATTAAGTGAAGAAATAATGACAGTAACGCAAACCTCGAACAAAAAATGTCTAACACAAAAAGCTGAGTAGATTGCTTGGAAGTTCGCAAATTGTGCCGCGTTCGTCTCGCTAAAAAACAAAAAACCCGTTGGAACATAATTTCTCCGGGGGATAACAAATCCTGTATTCGTGAAGTTACATCTAACTTTAAATTATATTTGATAACTGATTGCCGATAGGTGCTGGTTTTTCATTTGCCTTCGTATTGCATTTAAATACATTGGTTCCACAGTCATCTGAGTAACTTACAGAACCAACCACCACCACTTAGTCATCTGAGTAGCTTACAGAACCAACCACCAAGTGTATTTATTATTAGTATTGATGATTATTGATTGATTGATTAGTATTGATTATTAGTAGAGATGGGTTTGCTCTTGGCCAACAACCAACTGCGTAGCAAGGATGAGGCCTATGATGGAGCGAGCTCACCCAGAAGATGCCTATATACTCGAACTTGGAAAATATTTGGGTTATATAAGCTCAGAAACACAGACGCCGGTAGAGAGTTCCAAACCTCAGTAATGTTCATTATAAATTCAAATTCAAAATTCAAATTCAAAATAATTTATTAATATAAGATGTTTTACAGTTTTGGATTAAACCCAGGTCCCCACACTAGGCATTGTTTTGAAAGCGCTTGGCCATTGTGTTCCGGTGAGTGAGTAAAGGGATGCCAGAGTCCAGTTTCCTTCCCAATTCCTTTTATATCTATATATATGGGCGACCATATATATAGATATGGTCACTTTATCGTTTCTTTATTTAAAGTGTTATGAGATTAATGTGTACTAACTGTTGCATGCAACTTCGTTCGCGTAACTTTATAAAATATTATAGCCTATGTTAATCGCTGATAATATACCTTCCTAACAGTGAAAGAATTTTTCTAATCTGTCCAGTAGTATCGTTCGTCCGCGTTCCTCGTGAATGGTACTTTTTTTTTAAATGTGAAATTTAATGTATGTGAATGTGTGTGAAATTTCATAAAAATTTTGGTTGAATAATTCACAACTTAACTATTATCGTCAAACAAACTCACTAAATATCAATATAAGTAGGTAATAAAATAGGTAATAAGGATATGTAAAAAAATATAAAGTGTAAAACCATAAAATAATGACGCTCCTGAATCATGAACATGGATGATTATTCAAAAAAAAATACAAGTCGACGGACGAAGTCGCGGGCACCAACTTGTTTGGTAATAAATGTTTAATATTTGCTTGGAAATTAATCTATAAAATAGCTTATTTCAAATACTCATTAATATTGTGAAAGAAAAAGTGCTTGAGGGATAGAAGTAAGCACCTAATTTCGCTGTTTTCTCGACAACAATTTGTTTCAGGAAAACAGTGATAAGACAAAAATCGTAGCACACAATTTGTATAGAAGAAAAAAGGGCATACCTACATTTTCAATTGTGAACTGTATTTTCATATGACATGGTTCAAAGTATGTATGTATGTAAGTAGTAATCTATTTATAGGATACTAGCTGTTGCACGCGACTTCGTCTGCGTAGAAAAGTATAAAACGCCATCTATCGTATTTTGGATAGATGGCGCTATCTCCCGGGCCAAGCCGCTAGTATTTACTTTTATTTTAGATTTCCCGTGGAATGAAGCATTTTCCCGCGGTAAAAAGTAGCCTATGTTCATCACGGATAATGTCGGCTTCTAATGGTAAAAGAATTTTTCAAATCGGCCCAGTAGTTTCGGAGCCTATTCTATACAAACAAACAATCAAATCTTTCCTCTTTATAATATTAGTAGGTATAGATTATAGGATTTATTAGGATACAAAATTTATGTACAACTTTCTTCGTTGATCGCTCTTTCCATTAGTGAAAACCGTATTAAAATCCATTGCGTAGTTTAAAATATAAAAGAGGGACATGCGGCGGGAAGCGACTTTATTTTATACTAGCTGTTGCACGCGACTGCGCCCGCGTTACCTTATAAACTATGTATATATATATAGTCTCTTTACTCGAAATTTCTATAGGCGAAATAATTTTCAAAATCAGTCCAGTAGTTTTTTGTGTTTATTCATTACAATCTTCTCTCTTTATAACATTATTAGTATATTACATGTATGTTTGTAGTAGGTATAGACTAGGTAAGTATGTATGTAAATATTCATTTAGCTGGAGCTTGGAGCGTACGAAATATAAATATTAAGAAAAAAATATATAAATTAAACTGAGGGGAGGACGGGGAGAAACCACCCAATATCCTCTCTATAACAGTTCTAAAATATTCACAGAGACCACAAAATTCAATTTCTACGTTCAGAAGACTGCACCTCCTTGCACTCACAGACGTACAAAATGAAAACATGCTTCGGAAAAAAGTGGGGTGCCCGCTCGGGGTTGTACCAGGAATTAAACTTGGGGGGTGTTAGGGGGTGGTAGCCCCGGGGGGAAGATGTGGGGAAGACGCTGGATGATTAATTATTAGTTTGTGTGTGTTGCCGAAGATAACGTCTATCGTTCTAAGAGTGTGCAAAGGAGAGGTCGCCCCGTCCGAAGGGGGGGTGGAGTTAAATATGTGTACCCCTTTTTTTAATTAACGCTAACTAAGATATTTGTTCGTCAAACTTCAGTTTAATCGTCCTGTATAATTTACTAGATTATCTAAGATTTCGTACGCGCCAGGTTAAACTTTATAGTTTGACTAGCTGGCGCCAGCGACTTCGTCCGCGTTGAAAAAGAAAAAGTAGTCCTGTGTCCCGTACGTCTAAATGTTTATGTACAAAGTTTCATGAAAATCAGATAATTCGTTTAAGAGTTATGGAGGAACATACATACATACATACATACTATACCTACACTTACAGATTTATTATTAGTATTGATTGATTGATTGATTGATGATGATAGGTATATAATCAGCCTGTATAATTTACTATACTATTTCTACTGTGCCCATTTTCTCAGGTGTAAAATGTTTATTCAATCTTAATCAGTCATATAATTATTTTTAATCTATTTTTAATTTTAAATGATTCCTCGGGAACAGTACATTTTTGTACCCGGGAAAGTGTGAATGCAAAATTTCATGAGGATGAAAACATAATTTTCTGAAAGTAATAGAATATTAGAAATGAACTAGATAAGACCACAAACACAAATAATGTTCAGAATAAATATAAATATATAATATAATATATAAAATATTTAAAATTAAATGTTATGGGATTATGGGATTGAGCAATATAAGTTATGGGTATAATATAAACAAATTCGTTCACGCCGTTTGTTGATAATTATTTAATATTAAATCAATTTTATAATAATTATATTTATCACAATGGAACCCCTCAATATACAGATTTTCTTTTTTCCTTATGTATAGACAAACCTTCCTTGTTATTAAAAAATATGTCTAATGTAGGTAATAGTCAAACATCAATACTAATAATGAATCTGTACTAAAATTATGTGTGTATGTTCCTCCATAACTCTTAAACGAATTAACTGATTTTCAGGAAACTTGGTAGATAAACATTTGGAAGTACGGGACACGTGATAGGCTACTTTTTATCTTTTTTAACGCGGACGAAGTCGCGCGCGCCAGCTAGTAATGAATAAATTGAACATAAGTTAACATATTACTTCCAGTGCTATAAAATACAACGTCTCTACAATATTTTACTGCGCTATGTCAAAGACAATAAAACATCCTTGCCGAGGAAAGTTATGATTGAAATTTGTCAGTTTGTTTGTCATCCAAATCGAGATTTTTACAAAATTAGTATACCTACTAATAAAATTATAATTTACTGCAACTATAGAAAAGTAGATAATTATTTTAAAGCAGTTTTTTGTGAGCTTGTAACACATCTTATAAACATTACAATGAATTTTGCATGAGAAAAATTAGTTTGAAGTTTTACATGCCTAAATTTCTACTAAAAACCGGTTGTAGTTTTAAAATCTTTACAATAATAATTAATCTGTCTGTCGACCTTAACATAAAAAAAAATAAAAAATAAAATAATTCATGAAGGAATTTTCACAGGGAATCATAATACTATCAAAGACTATTCTATACTAATATTATAAAGAGAGAAGATTTGTATTTTGATATGCTTGTAATGAATAAACTCAAATAACTAATGGATCGATGTTGAAAATTCTTTCACCTAGAGAAAGCTACATTATCGGTGAATATGTAACATATATTTTATAAAGTTTATCTTTATCTTAATTTTATTTTATTTATATTAAGAAAACATACAATATTTCGATACACATTATACACATGTTACATACAAGAAAAACGTAAATCATCAAAGTTTCCACTGTGTAAATTACTTAAACATTTATTATAAGTTACATTCACTACAGAATTAAATATTGGAGCTGGGAGTAAAAATACAAAAAGGCAAGAAGTAAACTAAAAAAAAAGAAAGAGAAAAACAAATAAATAAATCAATTAACAAATAACATATAATATATAAAATAAATAAATAATAAATTTTACAGGAGCGATGCAAGAATGTATTGCTAGCATATTTCTTTTTAAACGAAATATGTACCGTTACGTAAGCGAAGTCGTGTGCAACAGCTAGTTATATAATAAAAGACTGTTTTAAAATACTATAGTGAGCGTCAAAAGTTTCTTTTATTTCATCATCATCAAATAAAAAAAAAAACATTCGTCAATGGCCCAGTTTGTTATTCTTAAAAGAAAGAAAGAAAGAAAGAAATAATTTATTTATATACAACTTAATTTTTTAACAGATTTCTATCCCCCAATCCCCATACTAGGCTCTGATAAATAAATTTTAAATACTAATTACAAACAAAATGAAAACAATAATTATGTACAAAAGAAATAAACAAACAAACAGTAGTGTTAATTGAAAAATATAATGATAAAGATAATATCAATTTGTGAGAGTAATATATGTGTGTAGGACTGTAGGTGTGTGTGTATGAATGACATCTAAAATTTGAAAATATTATAAAAGACAGACAAAGTCTGGTGTGCTGAGCTGGTCATTATTTTTTAAAAAGGTGAAATACTTTTCTGTAACTTCAATTTCCGTGAACCCCTCGGGGTTAGGGGGGGGGGAGTGGGGTGGAGGGGGGGTCACTCATTATGACCAATTTTACTCCGTTCTTCTAGCATTGTTTTTATAGTGATCCTTTCTTCAGACTATTCAAGGTTTTGTTAAGATTTTCAACTGTGCGATTCGAACACTTCTTTTTTTCGACTGCTCGCCTATTTTCAAGCGGTCGCGACAATTAAGCCTTGTCCAATTGTAAATGGGTCGAGGATTTTGTGGCGTAAGGCGTAAAAAAAATGGCGAATTTTCGCCTCTCTTAAAAAG
Source organism: Synanthedon vespiformis (assembly GCA_918317495.1). Lineage (NCBI taxonomy): Eukaryota > Metazoa > Arthropoda > Insecta > Lepidoptera > Sesiidae > Synanthedon > Synanthedon vespiformis. The sequence goes on along the minus strand of OU906967.1, from coordinate 5,230,903 downwards.
CTCTAAAGTGTAATAATTAAGTTTCAATTGTAACATTTCGTTTCAACTGTTTCTTCTATGGTCTTGTTTTAATGATTCAAGAAAGCGTTTGAAGGTAATTCATTTCGAGGTTTATCCTCGATCAAGCTTACGATCTAAAATAATCTAAATCAATTCTATTACAAGCAAAACATTTGACTTTATGGTTTAAAACATATTTAGATGAATTCGATATTTTTTTTCTTTTCTTTTGTATTTTTAACTTAGGCATATCTTTTGAATTCTTAATTAATATTTTTAATTTTTGTACTAGGTATAGTAAAAAAAAATACTATAATATTTTTTACAATTTACAATACTTTTTTTGTTTTTTACATAAATAAAAAGTACTTTAATAATTTTATGTATTTATTGCTTAGCATAAACGTTTTAATGTCGGCTAACACTAAGACTCATACAAGTTCGATATCCGGTCCAACCAGCACCACATATGTATATATATAGGGATATCAATAGAGCCTTATTACTTCGGAGACATTCCGAACTTAATGTTGGACCTACAAATGGAAAATAGTTATCCACATTATTTTAAAAAGAAACTTTATAACGATGTAAACAAGACCTAAGTGTCTAAAACAGTAAACGCTGGTTTAAGCCGCTACCGTTTTGAATAACCCAAAGCTTTAGAATTCTTATAGAAGTTTTCTATGAGAAACTTAATAATTAATTAAAAGTTAAAAATATAAATTAAAATAAATTAGGAATAATTTTGTCATCATCAATCAATCATCAATACTAATAATAAATCTGTACTATATATATATATATATATATATATATATATATGTGTGTATGTTCCTCCATAACTCGTTAAACGAATTAGTTGATTTTCATCAAACTTTGGTAGATAAACATTTAGATCTGTGTACCTACGGGACACAGGATAGGCTACAACGTGGACGAAGTCGCGGGCGCCAGCTAGTGTCATATAAATATGTTATCAGCCCCGAAAATATGCCCCAAAATGGGGTCAAGCGTACCCCATACCCTGGCCAATTTAATGTGCACCGCTGTATTGATTCCCCGGCATTCTTTCACACAGGCGCGGAGGAGCTCCCACCCCCTGGAGGGTGGGAGCGTAACCCCCGCGACAGAACTTGGGATAAGCGAGGATAACACTTTTTGGAGGGAAGATACCTAAATTATGATTACCAGACTATAAAGGTTCGGATAGACTACTCTAAGTTTTGTGATTGCATCTAAGGTTTTTATCACGACAAGTACCTACTTATTGGAAAATTCTTAGTCAAATTATTTTCATGTTTTTACTAAGGAAACATTCCCTAAATAGCCTTAAAATCTAATAACCTTTAGGTAAGCGAACTTAATAAAACACTTCCACAACACTTTATACAACCATATAGATATATTACATAATACAGAAATATTATACATATAAGTAATTAATTAGTATGATAATTATTTTTAGTATTTAAAATATTTTAAAAATCGCTAGCTTTTTTATCTTTACACATTTTATGAGATCGAAGCCCTCTGTATCGGAACAACCATTAACCAATTATGGATTTAACCAATTATGTTCTACGTTAAAAAAAAAATCTTAAGAAAAATCTCAAGTTTCTATATTCTAAAGTGGAGGAAAAAATGATTTTAAAAAAATATTTTTAAAAATTATTGCATAGTTAATATTATAATAAACATAAAAAAATGATTAAATACCATGAAAGTACAAAAATACTGTATCTACTTTTATACGTAGTATAATTCAAAAATTTGACGACATCGAAGTAACGCCGCTAAAAAATCCTTGGCTCTGTGTCGGAATTAAAAGTTTTAAGTACCTAACACATTTATTTTAAGCATGAATTTTATTTCGTTTACGTCCTTCCTAGGCCCGGAGTCACGTGACTTTGTAATAAAGTTGTTCCCGATTCGAGCGACGTTGCCAGCTCACAGAAACTGTGGACTATCAACAAAAACAAAGGAAAGCGCGTCTAGCAACAGGTGGCTTACACACAAGCGGCTTTTCCCGACTTTGTTTGCGCTTAAACTTATTATTTGTGGGAATTTATTTTTTTAGGGTATTTTAAATATGTAACAATCCATACTAATATTATGAATCCATACTAATAGCATTTTTATGCAATAATTACTAGCAACCCGACCCCTGGCATGGAAATTTTCGAAGATCTTTTCTTAGCAGATTCTAAACTCAATTGAGCTGTCTAGACTTTTCAAGCGTTGATGGTAAGGACAAACAATAAAATTTTATAAGAAACTTATTCGTAAGCTTTAGCGGTTTAGTTTATTTTTTATTAACAACAAAAGAGTGGTTTTATATTTTCAATGTCAGTTAACCTTTTGACAATGAGTTGTAGTTCGCGGGACAGTATTTCCTGCCTATTGAATTTTGTGCAAAGGAAAAGTTTTCAGGAAACGTTCCGGGTAACCAGTGATGTGGAAGCTACTTGTCGATAAACTCTCTACTTAGCTTCGGACTAACGCTGCACTTTTTGTGATAAGATGCACTTACGTGTAGCCTAAAAATAAAATCATCACTGGGCCTAGTGTTAAAATCATCCTTGCCATGGCAAAGTTTTTTATGCAAGGTCGACACACAGGCTGATGGACCATTTGGTAGTAAGTGGCTACCTTCGCCTATAACACAAGCAACGCCACAGGTTTTACCGACCATAGTAGGATTAAGGATTAGGAAAGAATATGGAAATGGGCTAGTATCCCTTACTTATTCACCGAAACACAACATCACATACGCTCTCACTTCTGTCAGATGGGTTGCCCAAATGACTGCAATACGCACTGTGAAATGTTTGAAACCAAAGCCAACTTTGAAAAGTTTATTTTCTAGTTATTTTTAAATCTGGGACTCCTGAGACCTGAGAAAAACCTGAGAAAAACCTTCGCCACAATATATCTAATGGGTGAACCTTAGGGTAGATCTTGTAAGGATAAGTTTAGGAATAAATTGAGGATAAGGAAATATATTAATAACACTACAGCAAATCTTCCATGGTCTTCTTGAAAGCGATGGTTATAAATGGATTTTAAATTTTTATGTAAAAATAAAATTATAAGAAATATTTTAAATATAAACAGTAAATTGTTATAATAAAAAAAAAATTGGTAATTAAAAGAAATTATTGCTTTTATCGACAAATACTAAGTACGTGTAGTATTTATCGATACACGTACAGCACTAGGACCGAAGCGCTCTCATTCCATATTTAAGAGTAACTTTGACGAAATTGTATGAATCCTGTATTGTGTTAGTAAAAGTTTTGTTCTACACTAACAGAAGCCTACTTGTTTAATCCGTCATCAAAATCAAGCGGTGTCTCTTTAGTTGGCCTTTATTACAACGCCCTATATGAAAAGTAAAAAAGAAAACTCCGACTCTAAGATTTGTAATTGTCGCCTTAAATTTTTTTTTACCACTTTTAATTAAGTAAAATTGTCGCCCGGTAAACTTGATGGTATGTGGCTACTGTCGCCTATAAATACAAGTAGACCTTGATAGCAATCCTAGCAATGATGGCTATATGAACTTCATAAAGATGATTTTTAGTCTGCGAGAGTCGTGAGAGTTCTGCATTTCAATATATAATTTCGCTTCGGCCGCTTTGGAAACCAAAGGTTAATTTTTTATGTCCAAAATAAATATGAAGACTTTATATAAACAATTAGATTTTAATTTTAAAAATACAATCAATATTTAATTGCCAATAAATATGTAACAAACGAGAGACAGTCAGTTAGAAAACAAATAAAGGAATAACAAATAATATTACTGTCCACCAGAAAAACCATTTGAAACTAATTAAAAACATCAATTCAGCGCGGCCGCGTTACAGGGGAATATTTCAAACGCACGCACACATACGCACAACCCACCCTTGCACACACACTGACTCACACACACGCTGAAAAACGCACACAACAGTTAAAAATAAGTCCCGGGCCATATCCGCGTGAGAGAATGGTCTTTCAATTGATGTGAATCAAGAATGTGTATGGGGCAATTTTCATTGTAGAAAATACTAATTGCGAAATTTGTACAGGTAGTATGTAGAGTATGTAATAAGCAGTCAACTGGCCCGAAGTAGGAACACCTGGACCCTTAGCCAAGAGCACCCAGTGCAAACGGGAGCGTCGTAGATTGACGAAATCGTAGATTGGTCAAAATTTTATGTGGGCGCTACAACTACCAATCACCGAGCTTTATTTTCTATCGTTTCGTTAATAAGCGTAACGCTCCCGTTTGCATTGTGCTCTTGGCTAAGGGCCCAGTTTATAGAAATAGCTGACGTAATACTAATCACAATCGAGCCTACATCTATGAGTTCCTTTGTCATTTTTCATTTTCTGTCTACTTGATATTAGGCTATAGATTATAAATAATGAAATTTAAAGAGGTTTAAATTAGAGAAGCTTCTATTTCTTAAAAGGCGCCCGTGACTTCGTTCGCGTTGAAAAAGAAAAAAGTAGCCTATTCTGTGTCCTGTATGTTTATCTACCAAGTTTCATGAAAATCAGTTAACTCGTTTAAAAATTATGGAGGAACATACATACATACAATACCTACACTTACAGATTTATTATCTGTATTGATGATTATTATTGATTGATTTATTTTATATATTATACCTATTAAATAGGGTACTGTAGGTAATGAGGATGCATACTAAAACCAACAAGAACTGGATAACATTGGTTCGTGTTACTTGTTAAAATTAATTTAAATTTGAATGCCTTCAATAAATATTCCACACAAAATTTATTTTTTCTAGATGGAAAATGTCACATACTCGGTTTTGTTTTGCAACACTCTAGCCCAGTTCTAGAAGTTATCCGGGGGGAGACGGCCATAGCCGGGTGTCTTAAGGTGGAGAGGGACGGCGCGCTGAAACCGAGTTATCGTAAATTGATCTGGGAAGGGGAGGCGAAGGGGTAAGGGGGTGGCGACGCGGTACCAAATTTGACAGCGATGGAAATTGGCGGGAAAGATTATTGGTTGCGCGCGCTTTTTACCATTTTTTCCACGGTCCCTCGATTATTATAGTTTACCTTATACCTTTTAACTTGCCATGTCTTTGGAGGGTTACTGGGTTACATGTCGTTGCCATACTATGATTTTATGAACTTCATATATTATATAGAATGAGTTCGAACCGTGACAAGTGGGGTTGAAAAACTATAAAGTATTGGAAATATTACAATACATACTTAGTTTCATATCTTCAATATATTTAAAAAAAAAATCATATTATAAGCATACCGTAAATATGTTCTTATGGCAAAGTTTCTTTACAACCTAACTAAATGTGATGGAATCACAAAAATCTTTACTTCACACTGTTGTTCATATTATATGTACATTTTTATTTTTTGTAATAGATTTTAGCATTAAGATAAGGCACCTATATAATTTAGTATATCAGGCTATCGTCATCCAGTGATTTCGAATAGGACATATATGTCTTATGTAGTTCTTTACAGATTTCTTATAGCATAAATTAGGTAATAATCAAACAATAATAGTTAGTTGTTACTTCTAAAGAACACATAGGATTCGTTATTCTATAATAAAAAAGGAATTTTAAAACTACATACAAGACAATATCGCTTTCCATAGAATATAATATATTGGTTACACAGAATGCTCCCTTGGTTATGATGTAACGAGGCAACTGAATCACTGTGTCTGAGTTGGGTTAGGTCAGGGACCGAGGGGGTAAACGTACTGTACCGAAACCTCACTTCACAACACAATGTGAACATTTAGATAAGATAAGAATTTAACACAATTTTCTTACTGTAAACAATATAATTTGGCCAATTAATATCAATTCTATTAGTCACTAAAATATTAGTGAAATAAACATGCCCACGATAAATAATTTCTTAAATTGTATCAAAACAATTGCTTAAAATATTTTTAATAATAAACAAATATCTAATTGTAAGCAGGTATACTTATAAAAAAGTATAGTGTAAACAATTTAGAAAGTAATATACCTTACATTTACAGTGATTATAATAATATGCTGGTTATTATGAAAAGATTAGTTTTCACACAAACTGTTTTTTTTAACAATAAAATAGTTGACATTTTTAATCAATACATAAAAATTTCTTGATTAAACTGAATAAATACTAAGTTAATTTTGTATCTCGTTTTATTATTTTTTAAAACGCACCTTCCTTTCTCTCTCTTTCATATTCCTGTGCCCAAAGATTGTCGCGATAAGTAAAAGACGCTATTTGACACGAATGTGAATATAAGTTCTATATAGACTAATAAATCATATTTCCCACAAGTTACATATAGTTTTTATTATGTCTGCAGTGCAGCTAGGTATAGAAATTCCAAGTCCAATTTAGAAACAAAATCAAAACATCCAGACTTCTCCTCTATTGATATTTTCATTAGCAGACAACTCACAAACGTTTGATATAAAATTTTCGCGTGACTGGATAATTGACTAATATTTTCTTACCCCGATTGTACATACTTAGTTAAGCAAATTTCGAGTGGCAATTGTTTGTTTTTAATTGTAGATAAATCCCACTGGGTTGTGCCAAGCGTTGGCCGGTAACACCGTTCTATACAGAATCCGGATTCCAATAGTACGAGTAAAGGGATGTTAAAACGTCTTTGTGTCTTAGACGCCCACGTCGGAGCGGTCTCATAAAGGCGAGCACACACCGACATCTTAATAACGGAATCCCGAACGCTTCGAGCGATTCTAAAATAAGAATATCATAACTGGCCACTAGGGAGGACGGGGTGGATTTCGGAATAAGAACGTTCGCACTGCCCCCACCACCTCACTTCTGCCCCCTCTCAACTTTTAAAATAAGAAAATTTCGGTGGAACGTGATATTTGTATATTAATAATATCAAACTGTCCTGTCCGGTGTGTTCTGTGACAGAATATTTTTTTTATAACTCATCGCCCATCGATTAAGTTAATGATTAACAATCGATTAACAAGCTGAAGTGGCAATGGGCTGGTGACATATGTCCGTCATAACCGATGAGATAGACGAGTTCTCTAATGTAAGTCAGGAATTGGAAAAAGCAGCGTGGAACGCCCTGTGTCTAAGTGGGCAGACGACCTGAAAAGCTTCGTGGGAAGCAGGTGTGGATGCGAAGCGCAGAAGACCGTGTATGGTGGCAAGCTTTGGGAGAGTAAACAGAGGCTGATGATGATAATTCATCAAAACTATATGTTAAGGTTGCAGAACACCTGCAAAATCAGTATAGTCTCAAAGAGTGTAGTGGAAAAAATATGTAATAAGAAACATTGTAGTTAGGGAAATATGCTAAAGAAACAGAAACCATATAGTGGCAGACCGTTTTGCAATCATAAATTGGGCAGCCTACTTGGCTGAAGTTATCTCTTTACTGAAGACCACTGTGAAATAACAATATGTTAACAATTGATAGATGTTTCACTCACAAACCATATGTATATATTGTATGTAAATGATTCAGTTATCTATATTAATATTATGAAGAGAAGTATTTTTGTTTGTAATGAAAAAAATTCTTTCACCTATAGAAAACTATATATTATTAGCGATTAACCCTAGTTCGAATTGCAAACTGTTTTTTGTGTTAGATAGTATTAGGTACATTTATCGAGGAAGGCTATAGGCTACAGAGAAACCGGACGAAGTCGCAGGCACCAGCTAATATTTGATAAAGTTACGCGGACAAAGACGCGTGCGACATCTAAATAGTCTTATAAAATTCAGTTTATAAATGAAAGAGAATATAATTAAAATGAGAAAAACCCGAAAATAGTCGCTTGTCTACCTTCTTCCGGGCCATATTCCGTAGAGAGAGATGTTAAAATAAGAATAGTTTCGCGATACCCCCCTACGTCTGGAGTTTGAAATAAGAATTCGGGGGCCAGATTTGGGTGGGGAGGGCCATATTCGGCGGGTGTCGGGGTTACTTCTTGATGAGAATGGAGGTTTTTCGAGGAATTTCGTTAGCTCCAGCCGAGTTCGTTGACCGGCTAGTCGATACTCGATGAATGTTATATAGTAATTGGATTCGGGGACGGTTTGCTTTTTTGCATCTTTCTATACTTGTTTCCCGAAGAGACATGATATTTTATTTTATTAAAACTTGTGATATTGTAAAAATATAAAATGATGGAGTTTGGAAGAAAGACCAACATCGGTATTATTTACTTATTCGAAATAAGTGTGAACTTTGATTGATTGTCCATTTTAATTTTGGTTCACCTTATTATGCTTATAACCCACTTATACATATTGTGTTCAGTGAGTTTAGAATATCTTGAATTTTTCAATAGAAATTTTTGTATAAAAAATCATACTCTTTCTTATTTTAATCCAAAAGGTTCAGGCTTCAGCCGTACCAAGTTCAGTCTTAAATGTTTAATTCAGTTTAACTTAACTAGTATACTAGCTATTAAAAGACTTTTGAACGAAGAATTGGTTCTAGCTTGAAGTTTTAATTGTAGTTGCTCAGTAAGAATACATTGTCCAAAATAAGTATCAAAGTCCAACATTCGAATTAAAGCAAACCGTGTATGATATTATGATAAATATTTTTTCAGGGTTGTCGCATTTATGCCATGGCGGATTGCTCGTTCGCACGCTGTCAACAGGAACGTCGAGCGATACGGAAGGAACTGCAGCGGTGGACCAAAAACATGGTCCATATTCTCGGTGAGTGACAACCCTGTCAACAAACAACACTATCCACTTTCAAAATGAAGAATATGAGTATATTTTTGTGTGTATTATTTAGGTACCTAACGCTGAACCTCCGACGCAAAAATAGGCTGTTATAATTCACATGTGTGTGTGTGTGTGTTTGTGTGTCGTAGCTTCCAAACTAATGGACCGATTTGGATCCATTTTTTTTGGTTTGAGAGCTGACGTGATCTGGATGTTACATACTTATACTTACTTCCGTACCTACTAATATTATAAACGCGAAAGTTTGTATGGATGTATGGATGGATCATGGATGTAGGGGATGTTTGAATTTTGTACAGTGAAATTTTGCATACACGTTGTCTAGGACACCAGAAAGGACATAGGGTACCTTTCATCGTTCGACGCGGTCGAAGTCGCGGGCGCCAGCTAGTATTAAATATTTTTATATCCAAATTTTATACTAAAAGAGAAAATTCGGTGTTACCACCCCACACATGTCTCTCTATATCCGTCCCAATATTGATTTATATACAAATCCCTCTACACCAAGGCCTGCATAATATATTCTGCAGTTGAACTTTTCGCAATAATCAAGCAACTTGTATCCCCACTCACCTTCATATTCGTATTAAAGTTTTGTTTTAACAGGGATTCCTAAAACTCGGCACACGCAATAAGGCTGTACTCAGACTTAGTAAACAAACAAACACATGAGCACATTCCACATTAATGATATTGTTTGTCTCTGAAGCTAATTTCTGTTTAAAATTTAAACCAATGTTGACGTCGTCTTTTAATTTCTTCTAGCCGTCTTCTAGAGGTAGGTGGATGGGTCCTACTCTAGGACACCTAGGTGTTAGAATATACCTGGGATGCGTTTACCCTCAAACTACAAATCATATTTTTTCTTGGCAACTGACATAGAAAGGTATATAAATATTAAACGTTTTATTGTCTTAAAAGTTTTACGCTCTTAGGACTTTTTGAGGACTGCTGCTTCGGTTACATTTAGAAAAAAAAAAAGGTTATTTATTTTGAAAATATTATTTTCGTTTGCTAAAGCGTTGACGTTGACGTTAAGTGACTTGGATGAGTGATTAGGGCATTTGCCATAACGCTGTCTCAGCGGCTCCTGGTTCGATTCCCGGCACAATTTTTTGAAATGAAATTTTCCAAGTTAGTTGTCTGGTCTGGATTTGGAAAGTAGTGGCAGGGCACGCACTTACAGAACCTGTGGCGTTATATTATCCTTACTAATATTATAAATGTGAATGTGAGTTGTTTGTTACGCTTTCACGAAAAAACTACTGAACCGTCACCATGAAATTTTGCATACATGTTGTCTGGGACACCGTAAAGGACATAGGGTACCTTTCATCCAGAAAAAAAGAACTATTCCCGAGGGATCGTGTAAAATAGAATAAAAAACTAACGCGCACGAAGTCGCGGGTACCAGCTAGTACTTACTTTATATAACTTAGATAAGTTTTATGTCTTAGAAATGGACACAATATGTTTTTATCCCGTGATTGTTGCAGTATAAAGTTGGTAACGTATTAAAATAACAAGCAATGCAAAAGCAACGCAATGCTAATCTCTTGATGTTATAATTTAGATCAAAGGCAATTTGTTAGCTAACTGTTAAGATATGGAGACGGTTTAGATTAAATTTATAGCCGGAACTATTGGTCTATTGGAGTGTAGATGCATTTTAACTTCGTTCAACTTGTTGAGACCTTGAGATGCGGTTACATCCAGTTCGAGTTGTGCCAATGTTAGCAACCTAACTTCCCTATTGAGGCGCGTAATAGAGCAGGGCGCATACTATATGCACATATACAGACAGTAGGCACTGAGTTTTTGTTAACTTCACTTAACTTAAGCTATCTTGAATATCTTTATTGCAGTAACGGTTTATCAGTACAGTAGGGGTACGAAAACTTTCGTCGGTTATGACGGACGTTTGGCATATTTGATGATTGCCCGGGTTCAAGCAAATGTCGACTTTAAGGTGACGAAACTTTTCTTAACCCGACTGTACAAGTGTACATCTTATCTTCTTTATATATGTAGTATAATTTGAAGTTGCTGTCTGCAACTGTCTATCTTGTATGTATATCCGCTAACTCCTCCTAAACCACACAACGGATTTTGATGCGGTTTTCATTATGCGGTTGATGAAATTATCAGTTAGATAATTTCACGAAAGGTTCTATATATATTATTATTATGTATTAATCCGAACCCGAACCTTATCTATATAGGTCTGTTTTTCCGCTAACTACTTCTAAACCACCCATGGGTTTTCAATTAGGTTTTCACTTATGAAAAGAGGGATAAACGAGGGTATTTAAACGCTTTTCCCAAACTAACTTAACATTTTTATATATAAAAATTAATAATGAAATATTTTAAATAGAAAATAATACACACTTCTTGTGGCTTTTATGTTCTACAAATACGTTATCAGATATGTTATAATCGCATGCTTTTACCTAATATTATATTTACAATATCCAGTAGTTCATTGTTACATGTTTTTTAATCTTAACAGAACAAACTCCGAGTTGGAATCGATCCAAAACCACTTTAATGAAGGTCGTTCCAATTAAATTCTGCCACCCCAGACCGATTATAATTCGGGATAGACAGTGGAGATAAAAGGCATTGGGGATCTGGTTGCACCTAATTCTATACCAGGATATAGAGGCCAAGAACTGTGTAGACGGGCTCTCTACAGTGGCCGCAAAATTTAAGCCATTGGATCTTTATATCATTAAACTTTTTTGTAACTTGACTAGCAGTAGCACGCGACTTCGTTGACGCAGTACAGTCTATGTTACTCGCTGTAGCAAAATTCTAAATTTCAAATGGGTCCTTCGTTATTGCTATTACACTTTGGCCAGGCGTTAGATGATCCCTCGGGAACAGTGCTTTTTTTCCTGGATAAAAGATGCCCTACACGTCCTTTCCTATATCCCTTATAATGTGTATGCAATATTTTATGATGATCGGTGTAATAGTTAAGGCGTGAAAAGATAACAGACAGACAGAGTTACTTTCACATTTTATAATATTAATTATGGATTAGTATAGATATGTACGCCAGGACTATCTTTTGTCTAAACGCGTCTGAAATTTCAGCTTAATTCTACAGGAAGACACCCAAAAGTGTTGTTGAGAGCGTTATCAGTAGACGCTCGATAAGAGGCCACGTTGTGTTTTTATTTCCGTGTTCACTGTGGCGCGGTGCATCGGTCTACGATGCACGCATGCGCCCTGATTCCTCTCCGCCAAACAACCTGTTGCAACTAGGCCGGCGTGCACTAATGCAACTTGTCTCCTCTCGATTCACAAGCTAAAATACAACAAAATTCAACACCCCAAATATCTAGTAACCAAGCGAGTTAACCGCAAACAGATTCCAAATTCAAAATTCGAATCTATATTACTTTCGGCCGCAAAGTTCCGTGCATATAAGATTATACGTTTCTTCCAAGTGCAACCAGCCAGTGTCTTGACACTTTTAAGACGTTCAGTGCAGTGAAGTGTGAATTGATTGAAACAGGTGCTGCTTCAAATTGTAATATATATTTTATTATTGTATATTGTTACGCGAGAAATATTTTAAAGTTGTATAGCGAGTGTATTTTATATAATTTTCAAATTAGTAAACAGTTCCTGTTAAAAGAAAAAGTTCCGTAACCGATCATTCGGTTAAGCTTGTAATATTGCGTGTTAGTGTCGCTTCAAATTGAAATTTAATTAAGTCAGATTCGCAATTTAGGGAAGAGTAGTGGTCGGAATAATTGGACGAAGTCGGGAGAAACCAAAGTTAGTCGGCGAACTAGAAGTTTCAACTGCGCAACAAGTGGTCGCCTGATGCTTTTCCCGGTAAATGTGCCACTGTTATACACAGCTTTGCATGCCTTTTGCGGGATTATGTTCCCGTACATGTTCTGTGCCGGGGCATACGACGAAATTTGGAATTCCATTGCTTTCTCTTCTAGATAAAACAACACGCTGATGTTTGTTTAGCTTGCACACTTCTTTGCAAGTATTTCTAACTGTTAACCTTTTGAGCTTTTCACGTTTTCCGTTTTACGAATATATACATTTTTTTAAAGTTATTAGTAAGTAGTTAAAATGTGGTGTAATTTTCAGTTTTAATTTTTTAAAAAATCGTGTGAAAAAATGGGTGGGGCGTCTCAATGCACTTCTTTTGTTTTCTAAGGCTTCCGAAGTAAACGCGCCATCTTAGATCCGCGACAAAAAAAGTGTCATGGCGTCCCTCATACCACATTTTAAAATTACACAAGGTTCGGAACAATTTTAGTGTGCAAATATATACCTACTTAGCATTTTTTTAACTTATTTTCACATAATTAATTACGAACCTAAATTGAAATTAATTTTTGTTATAATCTGCATAAGAAATTTTGAAATAAGAACAACTAGTGACGTGAATTTTAGTGATAACTGAAAATGTTAGCTTTCTATACATACGTGAAAGAATTTTTAAAATCAGTCCAGTAGTTTTTTAGTTTATTCATTAAAAATACAAAAACACAAATATTTTATCTATATAATATTAGTATTTAGATTAGATTTCAAAGTTAAACTGAGTCATAAAGACAGAAACATTCTGTTTTACTAAAGAATGGCAAAACAATATATTTTCTTTAGAGCTGAAACAACACAATATCATCACAATATACTCCAATGACATTTCCAATACAATTGTGACTAAAGAATTATCATTATTATAAACAGTAGAAAAGAATTTTCAAGATATTCCCTCTAATCTTATAAAGATCTAAGAAAGTCACAAGTATTTCATTATTTCAAAGACTTTATTTGAGCCAATGGAACAATGTTAGGACCTGTGTCCTTGTAAAATAGATTTTAAAGTCATTCTACTATTTAAGCCCGTCATGAAAATTATTATGGTAAATATACCTTTTGTGTAATTATGGCAATTTCCCAAGTCACCAGGTCATAATGTAATATATACTGTAAATAAGATTACACTATAAAAATGAATCCATGGATCTCGTGACTTAAGTGTTGCATCTGTTGTCATATGAACACATACAAAATCTATATTAGTAATATTATACTTTTTATAATATTACTAATATATTTTGAAAGATTTTATTGTATTTTTGTTTGTTTGTATTGAAAAGTGTCCGAAACTACTAGACCGATTAAAAAAAATCTTTCACCTATAGAAAGCTACATTATCAGCAAGTAACATAAGTAGGCTATCTATACTAATATTATAAAGAGTAAAGATTTGATTGTTTGTTTGTATTGAATAGGCTCCGAAACTACTGGACCTATTTGAAAAATTCTTTTACCATTAGAAGCCGACATTATCCGTGATGAACATAGGCTACTTTTTACCGCGGGAAAATGCTTCATTCCTACGGGAAAACGGGTAATAGGACAACGAGTAGTAACAATTATCCTTCCGTACTTATCTTTTTCACATAACATCTAAACGGCTGAACCGATTGGGTTGAAATTTTATATGTGTATTTCCATAGTTTCACAGACACGAATGTATTATATTTTATAAAGTTACGCGGACGAAGTCGCGTGCAACAGCTAGTAAGTAATAAAGATAGTTAGAGCTTAATTGGTGAAAATTAAATTCAAGATATTGTAACTTCATTATAGTCGTTATTTTTACAGCGGCCCTGAACTGTCATAAGAGGCTTTTGTAATACAAAAATACGGAAACACGTCATAGAGCTGTCATAGATAATATTTTGAGTGGAAAATTTCGTCGGACGCATTTTAGGATGTCTTTGACGTGCCCCTTACGGTTCATTGCCCAAAACACGTGGGTTGCCCTGCCCTGTCTGTGACAACTCGGTTCGAATCTAATGTTATGCAAAAATTATTGAATTTTCATACTCTTAAGTCTTGGCTAAAAATAAAATCTAAGAAATACATTTTTTGTTTACAAAAGGCTCAAATTAATGAACGGACTATAATCTATACTAATATTATAAACATTTAGACGTACGGGACACAGAATAGGCTACTTTTTTCTTTTTCAACGCGGACGAATTCGCAGGCAGCAGTTAGTAAATATATAAACGCAAAATCAATATATAGGAAAAAAATAAAAATAAGTGTCAATAAAATCGAAGAAAATTCGGAATTTTTAAAGTGATTCAAACAGTACTTAAATTTATGATTAACTAGCTGTTGCACGCGACTTCATCCGCCTAACTTCATAAAATATGGTCTGTTACTCGCTGATAATGCAGCTTTCTATGGGTGAAAGAATTTCTAAGATCGGTCCAGTAGTTTTTTAGTTATTCATTACAACAAAATATACAACAATAGAAATATTTTCTCTTTATAAGGTTAGCAACACCTACATACTTTTACCTTATCTTTCTTTCATACGATCCGGACCTGAAAAAATGCATAAAGCGTCGAATAATTTTCTGGGAATTAATACTCTATCTTTTAAAAGCGTTCAGCATAATAATAGCAACATAACTCGCTGACACATCGGAACAATTCGAACAATTATAAAGGATTCTGATATACCTAACAATCTAGAAGTAGCATAAAAAGTTTAACGTTCCTAATTGGCTGCCTACTTTACAGGAAAACGCATACGACGTGGATATTATTATGTAATTGCTTTTGTTGTTCCATTGGTTTAAAGAAACTGGAAGTGACATGCAATTGAAGACGTGAGTGGATGAAGGTGGTATGTCGCATAATTCCAATTACTTTAACATTTTTAGATAGGTCGCCACGGAACTGATTTTTGTACTAAATTATGATGGAAAGTTGTGTAAACAACCTAAAATATTAATAGTATGATAGCAATTAAACACTTCTATTATTTAAATTTAAAAAAAAATGAACATAGCTCCCTCTTCCATTGACAAAAGTAAACTTTTCTGCACTCTTTGCTTTTTAAAATTAACTGTACATAAAACCTTTTTCAAATTTTTATTTTCCAAAAATGTCTTAAATCGTCCATCTTAAGGTCTGTAATCATTCATGACCTTCATTAACACAAAAAAAACGAAAATACCCAAAAATGCGACATAACACTCACACGTCTTGAATTGAATTTTAGAACGTAGTTGAAAATAGCACGGATTTTTTCCCTTTAAAAGTTCACTCTTTCATTCATATTTAAAGAGTTGAATAGTATTATTCAACCATCGAATTACTATATTTTGTAAAAATATATATAATGTTCTTCATGTTTCTTTTTAATTTAATTGTGCAGTGCTATACTGCTGGCCTTTAATAGTTTGTAAAACCGCAAAAAAATCATTATTATTATTTGAGTATCAATTTAAAGTACTCACTGGACACTTCCAGTTTATCTCATTCAACGATTATTATAGAATTTTATAATGCGGAAGTTAAACTTGAAAAGGTATTTTGTCTATGTTTATAGACGTACATTTATTATATTTATTTAAAACTAGCTGGCGCCCGCGACAACGTCCGCGTTGAAAAAGAAACAGTAGGCTATCCTGTGTCCTGTACGTCTTTCATCGTTCAACGCGGACGAAGTCGCGGGCACCAGCTAGTTGTCTTATATACGTCACAATAACACATAGGCCTGAATTTATGACGATACTCGGATGAATTCGCGAACTAAAGGATAGTGAGTAGTTTATAACCATACTAAAATGTCCTATCCAAGGTTGATAGCTCAGAATATATAATAATCTAATCTAATCTAGCTCAGAATATGTAATATATTGAAGGTACCTACAATCCTACATACATAACTATGAGTTTGAAAGAAAATGATGACTAACAAAGAATGATGTTTACGGAAAATGTGCAAAAGTTTTGGTAAATACTTATATCAGTGAGTCATTGTTATAGGTACTTACCTATTATTAATTAAATTACGTAATTTTTACTTACGAATATGTTTTTTAGACCAAACGTCGTCAAACTTACTTATATATATATGTCGTCGGCACATCGTAGAATTGGGCATATCATGATATTGCTGGGCAGATCATATTTCTGTTAAAACTGAGAGGGTCACCTCACTCCGCTCCGCTTCGCTCGGCTCCCCAAATTTATTTTCATGTAAACCTATCACCCTCCTCCTCGCTTTGCTTCGCTCTGATCCTCGTCGCACCTATTTTTGACTTTTGGTGAAAGATTTTTGGTTTCATACTTTACGATCTGCCCAATTCTACGATCTGCCCACGACATATATAATAAATAATTATGATGCGTTTGCTCTTGGCCAACAACCAGCTGTGTAACGAAGATATGAGCCCTATTATGGAGCGAGCTCACCCAGCACTCCAACTTTGAAAATATTTGGGTTTTATGAGCATAAGAATATTTTAATTAAATTTCCAATTTCACAGAAACTTATGATATTTATTAACAATGGTTAGTTTTCTGAAATTAAATACGGCGAAAACGGCTTAACGTATTTTGATGAAATTTGGCATACAGCTAGTTTATTATATAGATTAACATATAGGATAATTAATATCCAGTATTATCCTGAAAAAAAATTAGGACAGTGTCAACAGTGGCGTCGTCACAGCGATAAAGATGTCAGGCGTTATTTTTAAATTTTTCAACACAAACGAAGTCGCGGGCACCAGGTACTATAAAATATAAATAGACCAAACTGCAGTATTAATAATAATAATGATTTTATTATATTTTTTCCTGTATATATACACTAATTACGCACACTATTTGGTATACCAAATAGTGTGCGTAATTAGTGAAAACCACAAAAACTTAATTTGTAAGTTTACTTATCTGACTTTGATTCATTCACGACTGACGAAACTTTCAATTGTATTTTGCTCAAAATAACAGAGATACATTTTTTTATATTTTGAGCAAAATATATTGCGAAATAATTTTCAATTAATTATTTCCTTGTAGGTAAATTAACCATTTTGTTGAAATAAGGAAAAGTTTTAAAAACTAAAATATCATAAATACGAAAGTTTGCGACTCCTTCACCCAAAAACGGCTCAACAGATTTTGATCTATTTGGCACACAGCACAGATATTTTATTACTTAGATTAACATATTATAGGAAAACTCATGAGGCTACATGAGCTCATACCGCCTTCCCCGTTCTTCCATCGAATATACAGACGTACGGGTGGTTACCATCCTCATCTTGTCGAAATCCCTCCTTTTCGAACCAAGCGCTTTGAAACATCCTTTATAATGCGCACTGCCAAGGTTTGGAACTCCCTGTCTACGTCTGTGTTTCCGAGCTCATATAACCCTTTTTTTTTTTTTTTTTTTTTTTTAGGAGGGGAAATGACATTTACGCACTACCCTCGTCGATGGGGATAGTCGACGAGGAGTGTGGGACTCGCCCGATGAAGTGACTTATCACCGGGAATACCCACTAAAACCCCCCCGGGCCACCATCTGCGGTGATGTGTGGGTCCGAGACAACAGCCGAGGCCTTATTCTCGGATCCCCACCCACCGCTACGTTCTCTTAAAACCCAGCTCAGGGCGATGGCTTCGCCTCACTTTAGATGTGGCGGCCCACAGGAATACCATGGGCCTCCACGCATCCTTGTCAGGTGTTTCAAGGCGTCAGACATGTCCCCTTCTGACGCCCTAAAGTTATCACGCGACGTGCGCCGCGGCATACGCCCGGGCACGTCGGCCGGCTCTTCGGCGCCTGAGTGGATCAGCCTGGGGGTCTGCTTCGCGGGCCCGCTCGTTGGCCTCTTTTCCACTCAGGGCCACTTCACAAAACTTCTTGACGGCATTCCAGCCGTCAAGACTTTCTACCATTGCCCTGACGACAGCGGGTAAAGACAAGTCTTGTCCCACGACTGCCGTCAGAGCCGCCCTCTCATTGCCCCAACCTGGGCACTCCGCCAGCGTGTGGTCGGCCGTATCAATCGGCTCCCCGCATTCGTGGCAGGGAGCTCATATAACCCTAATCTTTTCAAAGTTCGAGTGAATAGGCATCTCCTGGGTGAGCTCGCTCCATCTTAGGCCTCTCCCTTGCTATCCAGCTGGTTGTTGGCCAAGAGCAAACCCATATCTAATAAAAAAAAAGGATACCTTTTATCGTGAAAAAATGTTCCTTACAGAAAACCACCGTGAAATAACAGCATATGTGCTGTCGTATTTTATAATGCCAGAGCCCATTTTCAATGGCAATCTGTTTTATTATGTTACGGTCGCTCATTATTAAAACAGAATTTTATTTTAGCGATTATTTTTTTTTTCACCCAAAAACTTGTCTCGCCGTCTATTGACAACATCATCTCGATAATAAAAGACCATCACCTTGCAATAATGGCAGGTATACTATTGTTTAGTGATGAATGGATATCAGTTTAATTTAACCCTTTGTAATGTCCTGATGACAGCCGACCTTTCTTAGTCTAGCCTAGCTTGTATTTATAGACAACAATGACAACAATGGCCACTAATATCAAGGAAACGTCAACCTGCCCGTCACTCTTTGCTATAAAAAAATGTCATCCAAAAGATCACTATAGGTATACAATCTTCTTCTTGTTGTGGTGCCTCTCCAACTAGTGCAGCCTCAACAGACTTCTCTGTCTTTTGTTCTTCTGAACAGCTCAAATACGTTGGCTATCCCAGTCTTTTTCCCCGTTGTTCTTAAGCTACGACTTCTTTCTTCGCCCAACATTGCCCGATATTAGCGACTTTGCTCATCATCACCAGCTGAAGTGGGACATATAGCTTTTTTTATATTCAATTCGACAGTCATGCTGACGGTCCACTTGATGGTATGTGACTACCGTCGCCCATAACACAAGCAACGCTAAAGGTGCTGCAAGTACGCCGCCGTCTACAGTAGGATTAATGACACTCACTCACCGAAACACAACGCATACATTACATACATACATACATACAATACCTACACTAACATATTTATTATTAGTATTGATTATGATTATTTATTAAAGTTGACGCTCCCGGGAATCTAACCGGGACCCCTGACGTGTACGTCATTTGAATCCAACTAATAGACTAATCCAGCTCATATACAATAAAAGGCGACAAATACACAAAGGTCATAAAGATACACTGCAATTTACTGCCTTACAAAGCTACTGAAGACACAGCACTCATCTATGTTTAGTTGGAAAACAAATACAAGTTTTAGTATACTGTTAGTACACTCATTAAGCGATAATTCTCGCACTTAACGACTGTGCTGTTGTTATTTCACCAGCAAATATATTCAGCAGACACATTGTATGGGCAGGCTAAACAAATCATCGGTATTAGGTTTCAAATACTAAGACACTATGCAGAGTAGTTTTTAAAAATCTAAAGATTAGATTATTACGTTCTGTATCTTGTTAGAATGTAATAATATTTAAGACCTCATTATTTTGATATTATTGGGAGTGGTTTTTCGGGCGGGATGGGTTTACAAACCAGCTGATTTTTTGTCTGAAGCTTAGTAAACATTTGTATAATAAAATAGACGCATAGTCCTACAAATTGAATGATACGTTTTCCCACAGTCCTGTGCGTGGAAGTTGTTTACGGCTGCTAACTCCTTTAGCTACCTCTATCGAGAATTTTCGCAGAAGAAAAAGGTGGACGTCTCGGCAAACTGAAACTACTCACGAAGATTCAGCCTGTTAGTAATCAGAAAAAAAACAGGTGACTATAAATCACATCGTAAGTCATAACTTTTCATGCAGACGAAGTTGCATAGAAAAGTTGTCCTGACTAACCATTAAAGCACAGCCAAAACTACTGAGCTTAGAAATCTGAAATTTGGAATCTAACGTAGATAAGTCCTAACATAATATAAGCGTCCCGATTTTTGAAAATTTTACTCCATGCGAAGCCGGGTACGGGTCACGGTCACTAGTAATTTATAAAATGTACACTTTTGTGCAAATTCTACGTAACTTAATTTATTTTAAAGTCGGTTAATCACTAGATATGTAGGTATGTAAAGTTAAAAAAATTGTTAACGAATAAATTATTTAAAAAAAAAATTAGAAACACAATTTGTTAAACAATTAATTAATTAGAAACAAAATACTGAAAGCAAAAGAGCAATCGTTCGTTGAAGACGTTTCGCTGAAATCCAAAGAGCCGTTTAAGAAATGCATCCAACTCTGAACTCTATCGCTCAGATGATATAGAAAAATCGATGTGACAGTAATAATTTCAGTTCATCACCATCGCAACGCCATCTTTAGGGATTCCGACAAAATTTTTCACCATACTATTTCTTCCAAGAACAACTCACACATACGCAGCTATGCAATTGGCGCTCCCACACACGCAAATGGCTTATAATCGGATACACACACACAAAGAAGTAAGGAAGCACGATAAAAAATTCTCGGATCAAACTTGGTTTTATAAACTAGCAAAACGACTGATATTTTGGACTAAAACAAAAGAGTACTTCAGATATTTATTTTTAGTTTCATTTTTATTAACTCAGATAAGAAGCAAAAATTAAAATCTACAAGGTTTAAACAGCGCGGTCACTAACACACGCGCGCTTGTGTGGCGACAGCGCTGCACTGTTTGCATGTAGTAGTTATATACTGTGACTCCGTAGGCTTGATACTTGACTTTTTTTATTTCATTTTATTAACTTCATTTTATAATACAGTTTCTTCTAAGAATATGATACTGACCAGATGAAGAAATTAATGGGTTTGTTTATAAAAACCAGTTTTTTACAATAAATTTAAAACAGCATTAACCGTAAGATGTCTGTGTCTGTCGGCGAGTGAGTATGGGATGCCAGATCCCATTTTTCTATTCCTTCCTAATCTCTTATATTCTGTAATCTCCTGTGCAGAGGTTATGTTAAGCCGTCTGTTCTCAAAATTATTAATATTTGTTTAAAAAGACTTGATTCCTATTACAGTTGTGCTTTGACTCAAAATACAAGTAACTATAAGTTAGATAACAAAGTAACTTCTTAAAAGAAAATCATCAGCACCAACGTACAATCCCTTCCCGTAATTCCTAACAGGCAATCACTATATAGTGATGGTATCAGTGATTTGTAATAAATAACAGTATATGCAAGGTTTTTAGTTGTGTTTTTTTTTTTTAATATCGATTTTTCGAAACTGGTGATAAAATTGATACTATTAGATATATTCTGACTTATTCGCCTTCTTCCCTTATGTTGTGAAACTGTCGAACTTTATTTTTATATAAACTGTCGAATCCTTGTGGATGAAACATCCACATGTCTGTGTAAGCGCCTTAAGCCCATTGTTATAACGTTGTGTGTACAATAAAAAAAAGTGTTCAATGATTTCTGCCCGTGAATCACTAAAATTGTGTATTATTGTAACTGAAATTTGATCTTATGCAAGATTATTTTGATTTTCGATAAATTCTCTGTATGAATCACAGAACTTTTTTGGAAATAAAATAATGACTGAAATTTGATCTTACGGAAGATTAATTTGATTTTGGATAAATTCTGTGTATGAATCACAGAACTTTGTTTAGAAATAAAATAAAAATATATTCCCGAGCAAGTATCAAGACGGTTGAGCCGCTGTGTTTTGGTCGCAGTAAATACAAGGTAATGGCTAAGTACGCACGCGGTCTAGTACGGAGCGCGCCGCCGGTGCAGTCCCGTCTATGCACAAACGGTAGAGAGTCGCATATCCGTTTGCAACAAACTAAAGGACAAAAACACGCGACGTAACCGACAGAGACCTCCGAAAAAAACAGGAACCCAAATTTAAACAAAAAAATATTTTGACCACAGACTATATTTTATAAAAAAATAATTAAAAAATACTTATATTCATATCATTCGCGTAGTGGTTTCGACGAGAGATTAAACTAAAAAAAGAAATATTTTGGGATTTAGTGAATTTTTTCCGAATTTCTCCTCGTATAGTGCGTTTTTTATTGTTGCGCTGTGCGAATAAAAAAAAACATATCACACGGAAACCTAGGACCCTAACTACAAAGTTTTTTATTTACCTAAACTAAATTGTAACTAAAAACAAATCAAAAATAGAATAATATTTTGTGTATTTCGCGACAATCGTGATGTGTTTTAATATTATATTATACTGTGACAGTGATCTTCCAGTGAAATACGGCTGATTGTGTTCTTTTATGACGAGGTGACGAGAGTTTGACGAATTTGACACTCTTTTTTTTTTGGACAAAAATTGCCACCGAATTGTCAAAGTGGACGGAAGAACGGCAAGCCACCTCTGACGCATGTGAGTACCACGAATTTGACGAAAGTGCGATTTCTACTTTGCCAAACTTGCCCTTCAGTTTAGGTCTTGATTTGTGATCTTGTGTGTGTGTGCGTTAGAAGACGTTGATTCACGCGTGAAGCTTATGCTGATGTGTGTGTGAGTGCACGCACATTTTTTGTGTTTTTCTTACTAGTACCCCCCTCCCCTCGCCATAGCTCCCCACCTATGCCTTATCTGTCCCACTCTTTTTCTATAACTACGCTGTTTCAACGCATCGTCCATTTGTGTGCGTGCCCATGCGTATGTATGGTGATTTCAACCCATATTTTTTGATCGAAGGCCAATGATAAACTGCACTAACATTTTAAAGCAATTAAAGATACAAAAAAAGAACAACAACTCTTTAAATATTTACTTGAAAGGACTTAATCAAAATTTATGACTTGTGAGAGGAGTAGTAAGAATGAACGATATTTTGATTAGCAAAATTAAAACAATTTTTTTTATATTAAATTTTGTTGTAAATTAAATCGCAAAGGAGTATTATAAAAAAATTATCAGAGTTGATTAATGAGATTAAATATTTTTGAAGGTCGTTAATAGTTTTTATTAGTTTTAACGAGGGTCTGGCGCGAGTTCTAGGCTAAAATATGACCGACGGAACTTTTTACGGATGGACGTCAATATTTTTTTTGTTTTTAAATATTAATATTTAATTAATTTCATTATGCACAGTCGAGATTGGTTTAGTGGTGCATTGATATATGGAAACTTCGGATCTGATTTGAGAATGATTTTTTTAATAACTTTCCTTATTATGTTGTTTTGGTTAAAATTTAACAATTAACAATCAATTATATTGAGTAAAAATTATTTCTTTTTATAATTTTATATTTAAATATTTATTTAATATTACTTTAGATAATTATGAATTAAACTATACAACATATACCTAGGTACCAATTTGTTGTTGTTTGTTTGGTTGTACGAGCTAATCTCAGGAACTAAGTACGGTACTGGTTTGAATTTAAAAATTGTTTTTGTATTGGATAGTCCATTTATCGAGGAAGAACTATAGAAGAACTCTTCTATGTATGTTAAATGCTTTAATTTCCACTACTTTTTAAATACTTGAAACGGTAAATTATCTGACGAAATTAAGTATTTTATGGGTACACACCGAACGCTAAAAATATATTAAAATTAAATGAGGTCACAGCGTTCAGGATGCTGATAAATAATTAAAACCTGGTCATGAAATAAAAAATATACTTATTTTTTATTTTATTAAACCAACAAGAATTACTCATTAAACTACTGAAGTATTTAATTTAGATACCTATTGAATTATTTTCATACTCTTAATTATTATACCATCATATAAATAAATAATTGGTAAATAAGAGAAGATTTTCTGTATATTTGTAATTAATTAACTCAAAAACTATATCAATGTATATTTTAACGTGCTGATTTAACTATTTTAATCAATTTGACATTTGGTTAATTAAATTTAACAAGATATACACATACAGGTGCCCAACTTAATTTATTCTTGAGTTAGAATATTTATCGGTAGAGATCAATAAATAATAAATATTCCATTTTCAGTTCATCTGTATACATATATTATTATTTATTTATCAATAATAATAATAAATCTATATGTATGTATATGTTCCTCTATAACTTTTAAACGAATTAAGTGATTTTCATAAAACTTGGTAGATAAACATTTAGACGTACAGGACACAGGATAGACTATTTTTTTCTTTTACAAAGCGTACGACGTCGCGGACGCCAGCTAGTTTTCAATAAACATAATTGTTAAGTTATAAAATAACTAGTTGTTGCACGCGACTTCGTCCGCGTAACTTTATAAAATATAATACATTCGTGTCTGTGAAACCATGGAAATACACATACAAAATTTCAACCCAATCGGTCAAGCCGTTTAGTAGTTGACATGCCGACAGCAGCGCCACCTACCGAGTCCAATTGTATTTTTAAATCATCCAGGAAATCATCGAAATACCCATATAAAATTTCGACATAATCGGTTCAGCCGTTTAGAAGTTATGTGAAAAAGAAGTTATGTACGGAAGGATAATTCTTACTACCCGTTGTCCTTTTACCAGTTTTCCCGTAGGAATGAAGCATTTTCCCGCGGTAAAAAGTATACTATGTTCATCACAGATAATGTCGGCTTCTAATGGTAAAATAATTTTTCAAATCGGTCCAGTAGTTTCGGAGCCTATTCTATACAAACAAACAAACAATCAAATCCTTCCTCTTTATAATATTAGTATAGATTCGAATTCGAAGGATTTCAATTCTCCCATAAAAATGTCTTTTGAATTTTGTATGACGCCACGCGCTCGAGTCCTTGCGCGCGCGCATGCGGTTGGCGCGGCCAAGGCAGCGCTTACACAACTCCCGCGGCGATTGTCAATGTTACTACATAACCTACAACCCACCTAGTCGCTTTAGCTGTTAGCAACGCGGTCCGCCATTTTGACTTAGGATTAGTTTGAAGGTTATACAACTTATCTTACTTTGAGATCGCGTTTATGTAACTGCCACTTCACTTATTATACCTATACATAATTTCTTTTACACCAATTGAATTTAATAATATTATAAATAAGGCATAATAATAAGGTTAACTAGTTAATTTATATTATTTTAAAATTTAAATTAAGAGATTTTTGTATAACCACAACCTATCCATATATATAACTGTTCTATAAATTAGGTAGATAGGTACTTAATTATATTATATATAAATTTATACTGATAAATTTGAATTTGTATTTAAAAATATAATTATTTTTTATTCTGTTTTTCGTAGGTTGTACTGTAGTAATATTTTTTTATTGTTTTCTTTTACCTTTTCTTTTCTAGTATTTTTTTTGTATAATACCTATATTGTGTCTAATTGTCTTAAAACTTAAAGTTTTTTTAAGTTATTATTTAAGTGTGGTATATATATATCTCTATTTTTAAGTTATTATTTAAATATATATATCTGAATGTGTTTGTTAGTTTTTACTGTAATGTCATGGCGTGAAATAAAATGTCTAGACAAACCTAATAAGGGTTTATAGACATTATTATCATATTTTGTAGAATTTATGTGTTGGATAGTATATAAATAAATAAATAAATATATGTGTGAGCAAATGTTCCTGAATCTTGTTTAAAAATAAAATAAATCAAAAGAGCGTAATTAATGGTAAACATATAAAGATACGTGGCAAAATAAGTAAGCAAATCTAGCTCTATGCCGCGGCCAAGGCGAAAGTCACTTGCGCAACTCACGCGCAGCTTTTACACAAGGCTTTCCAATAGCGCAACACAGAGTTTGATTAGACACGTGAGAACGGATAGTTATAATATTAGTAAGCAGGTATGTATATTATCTTTAACACTTAAAGTTTAATTTTATTTATTTATAACATGCAAAGTTGCCTTTCTAACTTTGAGACCTTACAGTAAGTAAACACGTTTTATTTTTTGTTTTCATAAAATTATTCTATAATCGTTCCAGAGCAAAAATAGGCTTAACTTTGTTCTGTCATGCGATTTTATTTTTATTGTGAGGTCAACTTCGATAAAAAATTTACTTTAAGACTAACATTTCATTACTAAACAGTAATGAAAACTTAAGAAGAAGAATATTCAATTTTTGCCGCGATAAGTACTAATACGGTAAGAAATGCAATTTATTGAATATAACTGCCACAAAAGTATAAAAAAATATATTTTATTTTAACCAAAATTTTACTAGAATTCCTAATTAAAAATTTAACATTCATCTGTGATAGAAGACAAAATTTAGGCAAAGACTTAAATCCTTCCTATTTAATTGAGTTTTTGTTGTCAAAAAAAATATTTTTATTACCTCCTTTTTGAAAATTTATCGTCAAAAAAAAAATTAAAAAGGCAATTGAAAAATATTCAAAAAATACGATTGTAGATAACTACAGAACAAATTTAATGCGAGAACTGTTGTTGATATACCTATATAGGTTCTTACCAAGAAATAAAGAGTAAGTATTTCTAAACAAGTTTAAGTAAATGAAATTAAACACTTTCTAATCTTAATACGCGTTGAGAAAATATGTCGTTTGAAGTTAAGTTACCTGCTACTGGTTTTAGTATGACGGCATTTTTATTTGAATCAAATTATTTACTAATGAGCAACCTTAGAGAAGAAGACTCTTAGAGAACTTGTAATAATGCCAAGGATTGGAACTCCCTTATGTAGTCTGTGTTTCCGAGCTCATATAACACAAATCTATTCAAAGTTCAAGTGTATAGGCAAGGATTTTGATTGGTCTAGCTGCGCGCGACTAGATACAGTCGCCGTACTTGAAAAATGCGGCAACAAATACTACGGATCTAGTCACACTGCAAACTGTCTGTAATGTGTATGTGCCGAATGTTTTATTAAATTTTGGGAATGATAAAATGCCAATTTAACTGTGTAAAAATATAATAAAACTGTGTAAAAAGTGATAAATAGGACACACACTACAACAAAAAGTTGCCGCATTCACGTAGCTATTGCTTTTAGGCAGGGCCGTATCTAGTCGCGCGCAGCGAGACCAATCATTTTTCTATGTGTAGATATAGGCATTTTCTTGGTAAGCTCGCTCCATCTTATGATTCGTCTTTCCTGCATGGCTAAATGCTAGCCTATAGCAAACAAGCCTATAGCCTATAGCCTATTGATTTAAAACAAATAGTTCATGTATTATTGTGTTTTGTTAACAATAGCTTGTCCTATACTCTATTAGGCTTGTACTAACAGCCACTTCCTATTAAATAGACCATCATAGTCAGAGGACTTTTCATTAGAAAGTAGAGAATTCTGATTTTAAAGGGGGAAATTTACTCACAGCATTATTTCGGGCCCGAAAACGAACTCGTATTCCATTACAGAAAGCGACAGTGGTTGAGTCATGAGTGAATTTATGTCGAAACATCTGCCCGCCGCATCCAGCCAGCAACAATGAGAGTTGACCATGCCCTCCAGACGAAATTAAACGAAGGAGTTAAATGGGAAAACAAAAAGCAAAAGTTGTCCGCTTTCGCGGCGGGCCCGAAATTATAATGACCTCGTTTCGATGTCTGTCTGTTTGTCGTTTCCTTTTTTTTCAGTTGATATTCTTTAAAATACATTCTGCTGTACATTCACGTGTGCATATGAAATTTAAGGCGGGAAATAAATCCTTCATTCAAAAGGAGTTGACTGCCGACATGGTATATGTAGGTTCGTATCCCAATCGGAGACTAAGTATATACTTACAATTTTCATTATTTTTCCATATCATTTTGTGAATTGTGTTTGAAGTTCAAAAAACGTAATTTTAAATTCAGTTTTTCAAAAATATGTATAACGTAGCTTATTGTTTTTTACACCTAATATTGATATTAAATAACTATTTTCATGAAACTTGGTAGATAAACGTTTAGAAGTACGGGACACGTGATAGGCTCTTTTTTATCATTTTAACGCGGACGAAGTCGCCGGCAACAGCTAGTAATAACTAAATTTATAGGAAATAATAGGAACTCAATAAAATTGTATAACTAAATACACAATCATCACACAATACTTACTCACTATAATTTACATTGTCAATTATTACTTAATATATTTTTGTTATGATTTGGTGTTTGTGTGTGAGTTTGTTTGTTTACTAAAAAAAAAAACATTAATATTTACTATTTCCGTGAGAATTCAACACTGATGAAACGCGAAATTTTAAACAATAAATTCTTCGTGTATTTATAATAATCTTTAATTATTAACAATGTAAACATTATGTTTAATCTCTTCCTTAATCAAGATTTGTTATATAAATTCTACGCTTACTAAGTAACATGATAAAACACGTGAATATCTTAAAATATTTTAAAAACATTTGCATATCTAAACTACATTTTCAAGAAGTTTATTTACCCCTTCGTCGACTAGAAAATGAGTTGATGATCTTCAAGCGAGAGATGAGCGAGAACGTAAAATATTTGTATGAAAAATTGTACAGCGCCTCTAGCGGTCACGCAAAGAACTAAAACCGGTAACATGAGTTGTATAAGTGAAAAACCTATCGAATGTAGTCGCTAGCGATCATTAGCGACTGACGTTTAACTTGACATTTCTATACAAAATCGGTACCATGAGTTACAAATTTGACTGATGCTCTCGAGAAATACCGTAACGTTAGTAGTTAAATCATTCACTAGCACATTGAAGGGTGAAACGTTCGTTATCGACAGAAGTAAACTAACGTAAGATTTCGATAGCAACTCATGGTAGTGCTACTGAACCTTTTGGGAGCTATGATGCCACAGACCAACACACAGATATATACACAGGTCAAACTTTTATGACACCTCTATTTGCGTCGGGCGCCTGGCCTGGGTTAAAAATTCTGTGTCAATTTTAAGCTATGCACTCTTATCTCACCATCTACTAATAGCTGCTCCTAGGATCTATATAATCTATATATAATATACAATTTACAAAGATTTATGTATGTAACGTAATAATGATATTAGTATTTATAATATTTTTGTGCAAAATAAATGTAAAGTTAACAAATGTATGTAATGTAAATAGGTAATGTAAATAATACACAGTGTAGGTAAAATACTTATTTATCTATACTATTTTAACTTATGTTTTGATTTAGGTGTCAATCTAATTGTATATGTAAATAGATAAATCAAAACGAAAAATTGGTAATATTAAACTTACATTGTCGTTTCTTTGATTAAACTTACTTACAAAGCAACACAATTGTTTATTTTATCACATTATATAAATAAAAAAAAATAAAAAAAAGGATATATATAAATTAATGACCTCTTGGACAACCAAAGGAAGTTAGAAAAGAAAACTTTAGACAAGTTAATATTGGTCATACCTAATAAAGTAAGCGCATGTTAAATATTATTCTTTTTTTAAATAGAATGCATGCATACCACAAAAAAACGAAACTCAGTATAACCTCGAGCAATGATTTCAAGTAGCGGACAGCTAAAATCAAAATGGCGGCCGTGCAAAGATAGATTAACTTGGACCTATCGCGGGAACCGCCAAGGAGCAAGGTTGCCACTAATCAATTTGATATTATGTAATAATATTATCATTTTTGAATACTTTTGATTGTCTGTGGAATTATTTTGATTTCATAAATGCGAATCTTACCTACCTATACAAAATTTGGTTGTGTTTTGATTTTTACATTATAATTAAAATGAAAAAAAAAGAGCGTAGGAGACGTCAAAGTTGGATTTTATTAGTGAAAATCACCTATAACATTATTGTTATGTAGTTTCATAACTACATAAAATAAATGTAAAAAATACTTTTTATTTTATTGAGTTTTGTCATTTAATGGTCTAATTAAACAATAAAATAAAATGAATAAATTAGCATTATTAAATTATATTCCAAAAATTCGTATTGTTGATTGTTTGTAAACACTGAATAGATTTATATTTACCTAAATGTACAAAATCTAAGCTAAAGGAACCCTTTAAGCTTTAAAGGAATTCAAATAAATACCTACTTAATTTTATTAAGGTATTTTTGGCAATTAAAAAAAATTACAATCAAAGAAATGGATTAATGATTAAACCATATTATTGAGTGGTGGTTGACACAATGCGTTCTAGTATCAAAAGACTGTAAGGCAAGGAGAATAGAGGTAAAGGTGTAAAATAATAATTTAGTATTGCAATATCAAATAACCCGAGAGATGAGCTGGCAACCCTGCCGGGAAGCGAAATAAATTCCGCCAAGTAAAAACTGATGTTCATCATCTCTCGGTTTAAAATGAGAAATAAAACATGACAAAAACCAACCGCCGCGTTACATGGACGGCTAAGATGCACAAACCTGTCATTTAGAGACGTCATTTTGAAAATTTTGTCTATGTATCAAATGTTTTGTTTATTTGTGTTTATTGTGTACTAATTATTTTATATGTAGGTATAGATATAAAATATTTATTACATAATTATACGTCAATTAAAGAGCAGACAAAAATTATTTTTTACTCTAGGACTAATTTTCATAAACCTCTTGTTTGTTTTGATTTCTCAAAAAGCTGTTTAATTAAAATTTACGGATTTATTTATTTATTGTTTATTTAATACTTGTTTACTTAAAAATAAAATATCTTTGGTAATTAAAAAAAAAAAAAGATAAAAATGGCCTTTTCAAAAACTTGTCACTTAGAGCCATCTTTGACATTTTGTCTATGAACCAAACTTTTTATATTATTGCTTGATCTATAACTAAGTTTTCTTTTTTGTAACTTTGCTGTTTAATTAGATTAATTTTCCATCTATTAATAAATTCTTAATACAGACTGGCCTTATTCCTCTATATTTTTTAGATATTAAATTGATGATTGCACAATAATTGGTTATGGAATTAAAAACGATAAACCGAGGCCATTAAAATATTCATATGAAACAAATTGTAAACATTAAACTCAGAGTCGCAGACGCAGCCCAAAGCTACTGGACGCAACATGCAGAATCCTGTTATGGACCAGTTTTATACGTCAGATACTCGAGTTATGCTTTATATTTATATCTAAAACGCGCTTATTACGTCTATATAAGTGTGCATTTAGTTTGTTTGTGGGTAAAAAACAAAATAAATCGCCGGTGAACGACCGCAAGTCCGTCGCGGTTGAGACAGGGCAGGTTTCAGAACGTTGGTTGTCAGCGCGGGCAGTTTGACAGCTTTTGAGGCGCGTTCTCTTTTTGAATTGTGGGCGTCAGTTTTTTTTTTAAACTTTGATTGGCTTAGGAAAGGTAGGGAGGCATTTGAGACCTTTTTATTTTTATACCTGTCAAGTTATCTTTACTCTTTTTTTGCTAAATCTGGTTACTGTTCGGATACATACATATATACAGCTAGATACATATATGTGTTTATGCATAAAAAGACTAAAACGTTTAAAGATAAAACTATGAATGTGTTTAGCTAGTCCTATTAGATATTTCATAGGTGTAGCTACAGTCTAATTTTATATAACTAAATCTTACAGAAAATTGACATTGTTTTTGTTTATTTTATAAATTAAATACCTACTTCTAATAGATATTTTTGTTCTAAACATGTACCTAGGTAACGTTTGATTAGAAATACCTAGTAGGTTAGGTTAGAATTTATTCATTCGAATTAAAAGATAATTTTGCATTGTAATTATAATTATGATAGAATATAAACAGGATTTGAAATATTTACATATTTCATAGAATTTCTTCAAATACTAACTATACTAAACTAAATAAATAGGTATAGGCAATATTTTATTATGAATCCATTATTATAATAAGAAATGTACCTTTTTTTAACGTTGGGAAATCTTTATGGACACCTGTAGCGTACGGAACGTTGCGAGGTTATGCCGGACTCCTAAAACTGGACCGGCTAAAATCTAGACTTTCGAGCGCGGCCGCATAAGAAACTTGCCTAGATATTTTTATTGAAAAAAAAAAATTATTGAACTCATACTAGAATGCAACTACATTATGGTGTAGTTGACATTTTTTTAATAAGAGTCAAGCAACGTCAGCGTAGGTGCTTAGAATTTTTTTTATTAACAAAAACAGAGCTATTTGATTACAAATTACTCATACTTGAGTAAAGCAAACACTTGAATGCAACTAAGCTATGGTGTATTTTGACATATTTTTTTTTAATTAAAGTCATGCAAAGGTCTTACAAATATTATTATTATATAGGTACGCACATTATGCCAAATGCAATAAATATTATAAATGCCAGATAGATACAATGCATAAGTAATTATTATTTATTTTCTCTGTCATACATTAAACAAATTAACGATGTCGTTGCCCACATGTTATTGACTTTTGTGTTTTGAGGTCGTTTTATTGCATTAAAAAATAATATGATTATCTTAATAATTGTTCAATGGAGGCAAAACTATG
Organism: Synanthedon vespiformis; assembly: GCA_918317495.1. Lineage (NCBI taxonomy): Eukaryota > Metazoa > Arthropoda > Insecta > Lepidoptera > Sesiidae > Synanthedon > Synanthedon vespiformis. The sequence continues at coordinate 5,197,964 of OU906967.1, read as the reverse complement.
TTTATTTTATATTTGCACTTTCATATTTTAATGCAGACTCATATGGTACAATTATTATGTAGATATATGTACTAGGTATATAATTATTATGTTACTATTATGTTAGTTAACATCGTTGTACTGTACTGTAGATACTTCTAAATGTTTATCTACCATTTTTTATGAAAATCAGTTAATTCGTTTAAGAATTATGGACGAACATACCATATACATTATATATACATACTTACATAGACATACATACAGAAAAAAATTGTAGAAATCGTAAATTTAGTTTCAGAGCTATAAACACGATATCTCTGAAAACTAACTTACTCCATGACCAACCCTTATTAGTAAGTATATTAGTATAGATAGATTTTATTACCATATTTACCATTCAACTAAACTCCGTGACTTACTTACCTATTATTAAGGCCTATTAAAAGGCGATACAAATGAAAATTAAAACTAATACACTCCAAAGAAATTTCCGATATTCTAAGCATTTTACGATGCATTGATCATAACAATATGAAAAGGAGCTTAAGTAGGTAATAGAGCAGTCTTTATTCACAATGTTTCGTCTATTCTGTTCCATAATATACCTATATATACGTATAACACTTGTCTGGACATTGACGCTTCCAAATTGGGAGCAACGCTCTCTCACTATTCCGAATATCTAATAAAACTTAACATTTTTCATGTTAAATAACAAAGCGATTCAGAAGGCGCTGGTTCGAAGCCCGGTTGGACAAAAACAAATATATTATGTTAATAGAACAAGATATTTATATCCTATAGTAGAAATGCTCCTTTTAAAGGAAAAAATAAATGTATTTTTTTTAAGGATTTACCTGGAAAAGTGCATCCTTCTAAGATTACAATCTAGTCTAAGACTAATGAGTAATTTTAATATAACTGTAATATTTACTAAGAATAATGTCCATTAACACGATTCTTATTGTATAACACTTTGTTATTGTGTTCTTTACAAACGTAAAATTAATAAAAAAAATTGTGTATAGATAACAAAATTTGATAAAGATTTTGGAATGATTCGGATACATACATGTTTAAATATGATAAACAAGTTTAATATAATTAATCAATCATCAATACTAATAACAAATCAGCTGTAAGTGTAGGTATTGTATATAATTATGTATGTATGTTCCTCCATAACTCACGAATTAATTAATTTTCATAAAACTTGCTAGATAAACATGACGTACAGGACACAGATAGGGTACTTACTTACTTTTTTATTTTTCAACGCGGAGGAAGTCGCGGGCGCCATCTAGTTATTAATAAATTAAGAACTAATCTATATCTAAAACTAAGTTATTATTTGTATAGGTATTATTAAGCTAAGCTTATAAGCTTAAATGTTATATCTAATATGAAGCTTTGCTCCTCTAAGCTAGGCAGGGCCTCAAGCATCGGTAAAGAGGCCAGGGAGCGGTCCTGCGAGGTTGACCCCCAGGCCGATCCAATCAGGCGCCGAAGAGTCGGCCGACGTGCCCGGGCATACGCCGCGGCGCACGTTGGGTGAACTACGTCAGGGCGTCAGAAAGGGACATCTGACGTACTGATATACACAACAAAGACGCGTGGCGGCTCACAGCGTTCCAGTGCGCCGCCACAAACAACAAATGAAGCGAGGCGAAAAACGTTCGCCCTGAGTTGAGTCCGCTGAGGACGTAGCGGTGTGTGGGGATCCGAGAACAAGGCCTCGCTGTGCTCTCGGACCCACACTTTCACCGCTGATGGTGGAACGCGGGGGGGTTTTAGTGGGTAATCCTGGGGATAAAACTTTGTCAGGCGAGTCCCACACTCCCCCTCGTCGACTGTCCCCGTTGACGAGGGATAGTGCGTAAACGTCATTTCCCCTCCATAAAAAAAAAGGGTCTCAAGCATGCTGGCTGCATTATCTCGTTGTATCATATTAATATTTTGATAAAAGCATTAAATATATTATACCTAATAGGTAAATTCAGCTGTCAAACCAAAAAGTACCTATTATCAATTTATTTATCAATTTTTTTTATTATATTTTTTGGTTTTTTTTATCATTTTTTTTAATTTTTGTCATATCAATAACAAAATATTTATCAAACAATAAATAGACGAGGAGTACATAGGCTTAAGAAAGTACCCATTTGACGGCACTAAGCGCCTTGAAAAATGGTTTTGAAACCTTCTAAAGAATGATGACATCACATCACATGCCTATATAATTCAGGCGTGAGTGGATGAAGGTGTTATGTCGCATTTTTAGGTTTTTTTGTTTTTTTGCGTTGTTGAAGGTAATATATGAAGGTCCACATTATGAATGATTACAGGATTATTTTTGGAAAATAAAAAGTTGAAAAAGGTGTACCTAATGTACAGATAATTTTAAAAAGCAAAGAGTGCAGAAAAGTTTACTTTTGTTAATGGAATAGGGAGCTATGTTCACTTTTTTTTTTAATTAAATAATAGAAGTGTTTAATTGCTATCATACCATTAATATTTTAGGTTGTTTACACAACTTTGCATCATAATTAGTACAAAAATCAGTTCCGTGGCGAGTTATCTCGAAAATTAAAAGTAAATCTTTAACCTCGATTTATTCAAAATTTCAATTATGCGACATACCACCTTCATCCACTCATGTCTTCAATTGTTAGTATCCGAACATCAAAGATAAGGAAGTTCGTCGGATCGATATAGTGAGACGTCGAGTGGGTGATTGAGTCGACCTATAAAACGGAGACGGCTGCTGGGACGAATGAGTAGAAATTTTGAGATGTGGCACTTGAAACTTTCTATGAATTGACTTCTGTTAGGTATTAACTCTGAATGGAACTACCAGTATTCATAGTGACTTTATAGAAACTAGCTATTGTCGGCGACTTCATCTGCGCCCCTTTTTCTCATTTGTTAAAATATTTATAACTCATATTTATATTTGTATAAGTGGTTTAATTTTAAATTTTTATTTTTAAAAACTTTTATTCTAGATTCCAGAACAGTATCTATTTTTTTTCTGGGTAGAAAGTACCTACCTCTCTTATGTTCTTTTCTGTATCCCTGACAACATGTTTGCAAAATTCCATGACGATTAGTTAAATCGTGAAATCGTAACAAAGAAACAAAAAACTCACTTTCATAATGTTTTCATATTAATTAGGATAGTTTTGTGCATGATTTCTCTTTACATATATAAAAACAATGTCACTTCCCGTTGTCCCTCTGTATAATTATGTATGTACCTATACTCTTAGATCTTTTAAACTACGCAATGGATTTTAATGCGGTTTTTACTAATGGAAAGAGCGTTAAACGTGGAAGATTTTTATACCTATTTATAATTTGCAGAAAAAAATTGCAACCCGGGAGGCATATCGCTAAAATATCTTCAAGCAGTTCTACCCAAATCCGATAGATGTCGCGTGAGCTTCTCTATCGCTTCACCTAATTTTATTTTAAACTACAACAGATAGCTACATGAAGTGTTATATTTTTTATTTTTCAAAGCAGACGAAGTCGTGAGCACCAGCTAGTAATTAATAAATGATGTCAATATATCCACTCAAACATAAAAGGGAAAATCCCAAATTCCATTACATTTTTTTATAGAATTACTTAGTGTAGGTTTTTTTCTGTATAATATTAGTATGTACAAGGAAAATGAAAATAATAAATAAATAATGCCGCATCCAAATATTCATATAAAGTGTTCGAACACATCAAACGGTCAAAGGTACTACAAAAATGTTCCACAAATGTCAGACAAAGACACGTGAAGTTATACTAAGTATGTATAAGTGTCTAGGTATTCGCTCAAAAGTTTTTAAGGTTTATAAAGAGAGATTAAAAAAATACGTCTGACTAGTCCTCAAAAGTGGCGACCTATCCATTGCCACTTTAGCTTGCTTATTCTTTCGGCTATGTCAACAACTTTGGTTCTTGGAAGTAAGTATTTCAAAATTTTTGATCCCTTAAGCCAGCCCTCTCCATAGCTCGCTGGGCGACTTTGAACTTGAAAGACCATGTTGCAGCACAATACGTTATTAATTAATAAAAAAGAAATGTATCATCGTTCACTGCGTTCTTCGTTTATTTTTATTTTTTCTAATAAAACGTACGATTTTTACCATAGATAAATGATTGGTCTCGCTACGCTCGACTAGATACGGCCCTACCTAAAAGCAATAGCTCCGTGAATGCGGCAAGTTTTTATTGTAGCGTGTGTAAAACATCGTCACTATTTATCACTTTTTATACAGTTTAATTATATTTTTACACAGTTTCACTAAGCAAATTGGCATTTTATCATGCCCAAAATTTAATAAAACATTCGGAACGTTACATATCACAGACAGTTTGCAGTGTGACTAGCTTGGGTACGCCCAATTCGGCATAGTATTTGTTGCCGCATTTGTCTAATACGGCGGCTGTATCTAGTCGAGCGCAGCGAGACCAATTAAATATCTTTGATTTTTACATTCACTGAATTTGATGAAGGATACAGATGAACTTGTTGGCACGGTGGCGAATGGCCACCTTTACACAAGCAACGCCACAGGTACCTACGATTACCTAAGGATAAGGAATTGATCCCTTTACTCACTTCCGGAAATATTATCATATTTTTTAACTTAATAATTTATTAATAAAAAAAATTCTTGAAAATAGGTCAGAGACGTCGTCGATAAATGGATACTTTATCGACGTAGGTTAGGTAGTTTGGATAGACACTCCCTATCTAATCAACTGTTTTAAAACGTTATCAGCTGATAAATTTGACCAATAATCCATTTTGTAGTGGTTTCATATATGAATGTAACCTGATTGGTTAGTGCCCAAACGATAAGTTATCTGAAATTTTTAGCACACGAAGTTACTAAAAGTCTATAAGTACTTAGATTAATTTATCTATCTTTCTATAAAAGGTGAATCTACATAATAATATATGAAGAATAATAAAAAGACTAAAAAAATAATTATATATGAATTCAGGTAAGTAAATAATTAAGCAATTAAAATAATATTTATTAAAATATAAAAATTAAAGATTAAAATATAAAATTATTTTTTGAAATGTTAAAATACAAATAAATAGGCTGACGCTTGAGTGCAAATACGCTACCGCTGATTAATGAAATATCGTCACCTACTAATCGTTACAAATATTATAAACTGGCTGGTGCCTGCGACTTCGTCCGCGTTGAAAAAGAAAAAAGTGGCCTATCCTATGTCCTGTACGTCTAAATGTTAATCTACCAAGTTTCATGAAAATCACTTAATTCGTTTAAGAGTTATGGAGGAACATACATACATACAATACCTACACTTACAATTTTATTATTAGTATTGATAATGTGAATGTGAGTTTGTTTTTTTGTTACGCTTTCACGCAAAAACTACTGAACCGATCACCATGAAATTTTGCATACACGTCTGGCACACCGTAAAGGACATAGGGTTACCTTTCATCGTTCAACGCGGACGAAGTCGCGGGCACCAGCCAGTCTATTCTAATATCGTAAAGCTAAAGAGTTTGTTTAGTTGAACGCGTTAATCTCAGGAACTACTGGTTCAAATTGAAATATTCTTTTTGTGTTGGATAGTCATTTATCAAGAAAGGCTTTAGGCTATCTAATACCTAATATTATAAAGAGGAAAGATTTTATTGTTTGTTTCTTTGTATAGAATAGTCTCCGAAACTACTGGACCGATTTGAAAAATTCTTTTACCATTAGAAGCCGACATTATCCGTGATGAACATAGGCTACTTTTTACCGCGATAAAATGCTTCATTCCTACGGGAAATCTAAAATAAAAATAAATACTAGCAGCTTGGCCAAGCTTGGCCAAGCCAATCCAAAGTCAGGTGAAGCCACTAACATGATAACTGCTTGGTGATATTTTTAGCGGTCCGCTCCACGGTAGATGGCGTTTTATACTTTTCAACGCGGACGAAGTCGCGAGAACCAGCTAGTGTTTTATAAAGTCGCGTGCAGCAGCTATAGTGGGTACTCATATATTTTCACATATTTTATATTTTTATTTTTCAACGTGGACGAAAGTAAAATTATATATAATTGAGTATCGGACGCTCCATTCTCTCCTATCCAAAGTTGTCCGGAACAATAAAGCGTGCGGGTCTATAAACAAATAGAGCGGTCCGCCATTTTGGTTCGTTAAAAACATTTTAGAAGGCGGAACTAGGTTGGGGTTTTGTTCAAATTTCGAAGAGCGGCCCTCCAATCGCGTGCGCGGGCGGGGCCTGTCAATTCCACTGACTTGGTGAAAACAATGACTTTTTTTAGTTTGTTCGATGATCCGGAACGAAACGTTAGGATATTTTTTTAAACAAAAAAAAAAGTTCCTTTTTCGTGGCCCCACACAGTTTTTTGTTAACCAGTTTTTTTGTCTGTTTGCAAACAATGACAGCTTTTTTGTGTTTAAACATTTTCGTTGGCCGCCAATCTCATTTTGTCCGTCCATTAGTAGTGTTACACGCCTTTTGATATGCACATTAAATAAACCTTTTGTGTAACAAAAAAAAAGCCTCGTTTTCATCACATCCATTCATGTTGAGTTTTCGCGTGAATGAAATATTTTTTGTGAATTTTTTTTTATTTCAGATTCGTTTTGCTAACTTTTTTTCGCCTAACGTCCATTGACTGTTCTATTTTAATAAAAAATAAAATAATAATTGATTTAATTCGTGAAAATTAGCACCGATTAAGCGATTTTTTCCATAAAATTGTTAATAACAATGTTATAAATAATAAACACGAGTGAAAAACATGTCAGTATATCATATGAAACTATTCTCCACCCAATAGCGCAGTTGGTTTTCTTCTAAGACTTTTTACATTCATTGCATAATACCAAATCTCTGCAGCTTGAGGTATATATTTGTTTTAACGCTAAAAACACTACAAATGAAATATTTTTCTTAAATAAAACTTGCATATATGTATCTATACTTTTATTTTATGCAGATAAAATAATGTGTAAGTACAGTGAGTGTATTATATACCTTATTGAAAGTACTCATAAGGTACACACCGTACACTAAAAGGTTTGCCTTAATTGCTTTAGAATAGAACGCGGGCTATGTGAAATAAATTCAGTCATAATGAATGCAGCATTAGATGTATTCGTTTACTGTAAAATATATACAAAGCCTCGATAAAACCATTATCTAACTACATTGTAAATTGTGTTTAGGTTATTACCTATATATATATATAGGTATTATCTTGAATTACCTATACATGGTACATTGTAAGGGCTTTGTTCCCAGCAGCTCCAAAAGTCAATTGGTATGTTCTTACTTTTATTATTTTACTAGCGACCCGCTACCGGCTCCACTCGGGTTGCATTTTTTTACGTAAGAACCTTCTCTGATTATCCCTCTATACATGAGTGAAGACAGAATTAAAATCGGTCTAGCCGTTCTCGAGTTTTGCGCTTAGCAACACATTTTTGTCGTCGTTTGCTAGACTGTCGACAGGTCACAGGCCACACGCAAATTCAAATTCTATTTAGGCCTGCACCTCTGAATCTTTTTCTATTTCATGTTTAAATTAAATATAAAGGTCACTTAGTCTAATGGAGACGGAAACATCAGCAAAAAATTGCGTATTCTAGAAGTCTACTCTTTTGTATTCTTTTGAAATATCCATTTGTACCATGTAAATATTCGTGTTTTCCATGTATCCTTTTAAGTGTCTATTTGTACCACCTCTTGTAAATTTTTGTATTAGTTTATGGTAATATAGGTCTTATTGTTTCTATTTTTAGTAAACAAAGTTGTATGTGACTGTTTTTGCCTTAATAAATAAATAAAAGACTAACATTCAAGTTGCAATTGGAGACATCAATGGGAAGACGCAGAGACTAAATGAACCACGTGAACGAATCGTAACCGTGTCGTGACCTGTAATATACCTACATATTCTTTTAACACGTACTAAATATAGGTAACAGGCGCTCCCACACCACACATTACGACATGTAAAGCCCACCTTTATTTACACCCAATGTTTACGTTAGTGTGCACTGGCCTTTATCCTAATTGGGTTTTGAATTAGGTATTGTTGTTTTTTTTTCTTTTCAAACTTTGCATTATAGGTATTTCTTTGAGTGTTGAGATTTTGACAGTGTATATGTGTAAAAATATTTAGTAAAAATTTCAAAAATATTAATTATACTTAAACTTATATAAATAATTAAAATAGAACCAAATTGTCTTAAAAATCCATTTAAGTACATACATAGATTAACATAATGTATCTGTCTCATATGAAGAGATTGCCAGCTAACTCAATGATACCATATTGTTGTTACTTAGTAATAAAATTGTATGTAAGTATGTATATAAAGTCATAAAGAATAAAATTCTTTAAATTTAATATTAATGTTTAAATCGTGAACTTTTTGCTTTAAGTAACCTCTCAAAGTTCTGACCTACGGCCATCTTAAAGAAGACCACCGTCAAATATGTAAAGGCAGACGTGCTTTTGTGTAAGATAAGGTCGTCAGCGCACTTGCGCTCTGCGCCTATAACATTTATTATTATGTTATACCATAGTGTTCTCAATGGCCGACAATGTTTTACAGACATTCATACAATTCTTAGATTGTTATGTTACTGGTTTGATAGAATACAAAATAATTGAGATACACATAGTTTGAAAATGGTAAAAGAAAACATAGTGGGAGCGGTCGTTCAAATTACGTTCCGTGTCAAATAAGGAGCGATTACGTAATTTGTGCACATAAAAAAAGCGCTTTTTAGAATAGAGCCTATTCCAGAGGACAAAAAACTGAGGCAATCACGTCCCGATGTCTGTAATTTCGTCGACAATGCAGCGTTGTAATGGCAAAATTAAGAGCGTAACCCGTCCACGCACACATACATACTTTAATAGACTGTGTTGCCAGTGAAATAAAAAGAAATGTAAAAATGTAAAATATTCGATGGATAATAAAATTTAAAATTATTGCTCTTCTAACGCTAATAATACAGATATATGTACTACGTTTGCAGGATAGACATTTAACAAAACTTCAGTCAATATTTTATATTTAGTTTATAATGATACATACATGACATCTATTTGTTGAATATCTAAACATAGGTATTAATATTAATACCTAATAAAAATAGAGAGGATTTTGTAAGTTTTTTTTATATTTCCGAAAACAGTGCACTTATTTGGAAAAATCTTTCACTATTTGAATTATTTTAGCTAAACGAATATTGGCTGTTTGTTTATCTATTCTAACTTCCCCAATTGCATACAAAATACAATCCAAGCCGTGGCGATCGGTTTTATGTGTGTTAAAATGAACACGAGTAAGAAATCTTTTGCAGAACATTATTAAATTTGAGAAACCCGATTACCCATAACACATGGTCTAGATTCTAGATAATTCCTGTCTTCCTGTCCGTGTTTGAAGATGGCACTCTTGGAAGCGAGGTTTTGGTCTTTTTAGTGATTATATATATTTTAATTTATTATATCATTTAATATTATTGTAATATTCTGTATATTATACGTGTGTATGTATACCTAATACACAACTTTGTGTATTGTAGGATATCAATAATTCCATTAACTATATAATTATATTATATTTAACTATTAGCGCGGGATTAGCAGTCTGCGAATACTGGCTAAGTTAACATCTCGCACGATTTTATTTCGTACGAAATCTATGCAAAATAAAAATAAAGAACTTAGTTAAAAGGTGTTAATTTTTTTAAAAATTCCTCCCCCATCTCATCCCGGCTGCCCACTTTTACCTGTCACATCTGGCAACCCTGTCACACACATAAAGATAGCATGCTTCTTTTTTTGCGTGCGTATTGCGTGTTAACGCACTCGCGAGCGTCCGTGTTACGCACACGAGCGCGCTAGTGACGTTGTGCGTAAAAATGCGAAGTCGCGCACGACGTACGCACTGACGCACACGAGCGCATAACCGAAGGACACGCGGCGGGGTCGTCAACCCCGCTTTTTTGCGAGCGAACTCAGCCGCACCGCATACTAGTCCCATACAGTATTGGTCGTTTTATTTTATTTTTATTATTTCATAAACTTTGAAGTGAAATTTCTTTGGGGTAAATTTTCAAGGTCAAATTTTGTGTGACGATTGTTATCACGATTCTTGTAACGTTAAAAGGAAATACTATTAATAATTAAAAATATGTATCTATTTTGTTTTACTTCTCTTTCTCTCTCTCTCTAAATTTCACTCCTGACAGGCGTATTTTGTACACGCGCACGTTTTTTTGTTCAAAGGTAGTTCGCTAACAGTTCGCTTTTCTTCTTATATATAATAAAGCTGAAAAGTTTGTTTGTTTATTTAAAAGCGCAAAGCTCTGGAAACACCAGTTGGACTTAAAAAACTTCGTGCATTTGATAGCCCATTTCTTGACACCTTAACATCACAATACAACACTTAGAAGCTGAGCCACAAAGAAAAAAATCAAGAGGAAACGAAGTATCGAAATGAAGTATGAAAACGAGATCAATGTAGATAATAATTTTTTGTTATAAACACACTCATACACTCAGCTATTATACCTTCTAACTTTAATAGGAAGTTTAGTAATTGAATCCAATAATTCTTACACAATTCGAGGAATCTTATAAAAAAATTCTCCCAAGCCTATTTCCAATTCATTTGCGTAAAGTTTTATGTAGTTCAACTGAGAACTCACGCTCAGCTAGAAACCAGAATAAACCGGTAACAACCAGTACCAGCTTTTTTTTTCTTTTGTGCCGTTAACTTGTATCAATATAACGCGTTCAACATCTGAATACAAAATAAGAATGAAAACGATCGGGTAACTGAACCTTGATAGGTTACTATCGGAAAATAACATCTTGATTGCGAAGTGAGAGGATAATTTACGAAGTTCAACATATCAGTAGACACTAAAAGTGGGAGAATTTATTTCGCATTACGTAACTTACTAAGTTAATACCTAGACTTGAACGCTTAAATGTCATAATTCTTAACTAGTAGTAAGCGAAAATTAGTTCATTATTTATAGAAAAAATTTAGACTTTTTGTTAACAAAATTTACAAAATAATTTCTGTATTTCTTTATAATATTGGTAGAACGGCCTAGTAAAAGTAGGGAAGATAGTGTTTATTTACATACATAATTAAGTATTAAGTTTCAAAAAGAGAAATATTTTTTCAAATAGATACAATGTTCAGGAGGTAACCCTTCACATAAAATAAACTTACAAAATGTTCACTATAATTAGTAAAGAATTAATACCTACAATAACTAAACAATAGATAATTTTCAAACGGCCAATACGCAATCACCTAACTATACCTTACGCAACCTAGGCCAACATTTGGTGCGGCGTGGAGCCACCCCAATTCCGTCATATAACCTACCCCAACTAAACGCACTATGCGCCTGTGTGCGTTCGACAACGCCTTGCGTTTGACTGTGTGCGTTCGTGACTTTCGTATTGAGACGTTTGATTTATCTGTACTGTTCCATTTTTAAATGATTTTATAGGTACATTCAAATTAGAAGATTAATTTCTTAAATTATTTATTAATCCCCGTCGACGTTATATATTAAAAAAAAACATGTTATCAGTTCGTTATTGCCAATTAAGTACTATGAAATGAAGATAATGCAATAAAGGATATGGTTTTGAATAAAATATAAAAACAAATAACATTTTTGGCAAGTTTTATGGTAATAGATCGAATTTAAGATTATAGGTACTTAAACTAGTGGGCCTCATCCGGCTTCAGACATATTTTTTATTTTTATTTATTTCGCAAATTATATGTCTACATTTACCTTCCTCGTTTATGAGTTCTATTAGTGATGACCACATTAAAATCCATTTCCACGTTTAAAAGGTAAGACTTTGTTTTATACTGTGGTAAAACATACATCATACATCCAATTTTATATTGGAAGATTAATTTAATTCTAAATTTCAGTTCCACTTCTGGCCTTTTAATAGAAATCTTTTAAATAAATTAGCAAAACAAGGTTTTAAATACAGAAAACCAACAATTTAATAGTATATGACTGGCTGAATGTAAACACAGCATGTGCTCGCTAGAATAATGCTATAACTGACACTCCTTACTCGTAAATTCTTTGAACAAGAGTTGGATGGGTTCCGTTATAAACTGTTGTAGGTAAACCATTTTTGAATAACTAATGTGAAGGGCAAAAATATATCTTTCTTTTGGTGTCTTTTATTTGTGAACCAATTACTGTAATATTAATTGTAGCTACTGATTTGTTTAATATAAACTATCTAGCGGAATTTTGCCAATGTGTTATCCACCGAAAGTAGGTTATTTAAACGGCGAATACTGGTTTCTTTTTTAAAAAACGATACTTTTATGGGTAGATTGCAATTTTAACAATCACTTGGTATATCAGTGACGAAAACGGCGCAGGATACCGTAATATCTGCGGAAGAATTAATTTAGTCCACATTAAGAAGAGTCAAAATGTCGACATTACATAGGGACATGTCCTACAGTACATATAATATCAGGCATTGAATAATATTTTTTAATTATATGTATATTATTTAAAATATATTACGTATTTTGCAGAGGCAAAATAAATATAGATAGTACTCAAATATTTTCATATGATTAAACGAAATGAAATAAATATTACCTACAGAATGATTGAAACTGTTAAACTCTCCTGTTAAACTGTGAAAGCTCCTCATGTTAAGAATAAGTAATAGAAAACTATAAAATCGGTTGAGAACTGTATCAAATAACAATGCAGTTAACCATAATACAGTCTTAACAAACATAAATCGAATATATATTAAAGGATCATTATCCTCTATACAACCTAATTAATGAGGGCCTCTTTGAAACGTGTGCGTGTGTGGGCGTGCACCGACCCATATAGGGTGAGTCTGTGTGCGTGCCCCACATAAGCACAGGTGCGTCTGTGTGCGTGCCTTCTTCGCTCGGAATTCCAACTTGAAATTGGAATGAATGACGTTAGGTTACTGACCTACGCAAGGTTCCATTTTTAAAATGAAAAAAGAAACGGGTTTTAAGGTGCCAGTTTTGGTGCGTCGCTTATTCTGTAAAGTGAAAGTGGGCGAGGCCTTTCAAAACTTTGCATAAATGTTAGAATGTTTAATTTCAGCAGTGCTTGGTGGAATTTTAAAAAAGGAACACCCCAGTCCTATGACAATGTACTAGGCAATGCAGGCGATGTATCTTCCTGTTGTTTGATTACTTTCGAGTACTAGCACAGTATAATAGTAGGCCTCTCCCATAATTAAAAGATTTTTTTTTAATTGTAATTTAAGGCATATTATTTTTAAAGGCAACACTTGTTATTTTTAAAGAACTGGTTCGTTAACCTATAACATTAACTTGTAAATACCTAATATACCTAATGGAAATTTAATGTGCGTGTGTAAAAAATAAGAAAAGAAGGTTTTTTTCGCCTTATCCTATCCCTATCTATAATCTATAAATATACATTTTCATATATAGGTACTAATATTATAAAGAGGAAAGATTTGATTGTTTGAATTGAATAGGCTTCGAAAATCTAGACCGATTTGAAAAATATTCTATCACTGTTGGGAAGCTACATTTTCATGGAGTAACTAAAAAAATCTAAGATGCAGAGCCTAACACATAGACGCAAAATTGCCAGCCTTTGTGTTTTTTATAAGATGTAGGGTAAAATGACCTAATGTTGGCACCTCTCCAATTTATTGGCACCCTAAACTTTTCACTAAAAAATAAGAACTATTCCATAAACTGTGGTTCCCACAAAAAAATAAATAAATCTTAGGTTTATGAGAATTGCTAACACTAATCTGTCAAATGATTTAAACTTTGTCAAACTTTCAAATTTTATTTGAGTTGAACAATAGTTGAAATAGATCGAAAGGTGCCTATAAATGGTCGTATTTCTTACAGTGCCAATAATTGGGTTTTTCCCCTACTTCGGAGAGTGTGCTCAGGAACTGCATGAGCTCATATACCGCCTCTCCCTTTCTTCCATCGGACATACAGACGTACGGCAGATTACCATCCCCATCTTGTCGAAATCCCTCCTTTGCGGACTAAGCGCTTTGAAACATCCTTTCAAATGCGCACTGCCAAGGTTTGGAACTCCTTGCCGGCGTCTGTATTCCCGAGCTCTTATAACCCAAATCTTTTCAAAGTTCGAGTGAATAGGCAACTTCTGGGTGAGCTCGCTCCATCATAGGCCTCATCCTTGCTACACAGCTGGTTGTTGGCCAAGAGCAAACCCATCTCTAATAAAAAAAACGAATTTATATACACTTACAGATGTAAGTATTATTAGTATTGATTGATGATGATTAGGATAAAAGTAAATAGAGAGAATATGTGGTATAGGTAGGTACTAAAATTTAGGTAAAAAAAAATAAAAACAGTTCTTAATTAAAACAACAAAATATCCCCAATTCAACACTTAAATATGACCAAAATTCAAACTTCCGGTTATTTAAAAAAAATGAAAGGCCTTCAGTTGATAGGGTTCCGTCCGCGGTGTATCCCTCGTGCGTGCGAGCGAGAGAGCAGATGTCCATCGCTGCGTTCCAGAGAGGGACAGAGAGAGGGCGACGACCTCTAAAACAAATCGTTGTAGAGAGGGTTCGGTTACAGTACAGATAGAAAAAATATATTGTTTTTTTTTTAATGTTATACTAGCTATTCTAATTTTTTTATTAATCCACTAGCTACCCGCCCCCGGCGTCGCACGGTTGCAATTTTATATTACAAAATATTATAGACAACAAACTTCCCTCATTTAATTTAGGGAAAACGGTATCAAAATAGACAACTTTTTCTAAGTCACCCAAATTATTTTGATATCAGAGAAATAGACAGACAATAATAGTGACTTAATTTTATAACTAGTTGATGCCCGCGACTTCGTCCTCGTTGAAAAATAAAATATGTATTGTATGGAGCCTGTCAAATGACAGGCTCCATACTATAAAAATTTATAGGCTTTTGAATTTTTTGACGTTCTCTCGGGTTATTTATTTTATTTTTCAAGTAAAAAATATTTTATATATAAATCCAAGTAATAAACAATCTGTGTGCCAAATTACATCCAAATACGCTCAGTATACGTATAGTATACGCTCAGTATAAACCGAAGCTACTCACGAAGTTTCAGCCTGTTACTAATCAGAAAAAAAACCAGGTGATGGATACTGAACTATTTGTGTGTCTAAAATTTGATAAGATCGCTTTTTTTAATTGTTACCTGACCTATTAAAAATTATGGTATACAAAAAGGGGGTTGCGAATTCGCTACCGGCCCTGATGGGATAAAATAAATATACTAAATTTTCAAACTCAAAACCATTATTTTATTAATTTTATCAGAAGTCCAATTTTAAGAATGTAACAGATTTTTGTATATACAACAAATTTTGTCTTAATTGGTGTATAATAGATAAATAAATAAATAAATAAATAAATAAATAAAAAACACAAAACACAAGTAAAACAGAAAACAATATGAATTAAAGGCTATTATTATCTACATTATATCTACAACAGTATTAACTAATATTATTATTATCTACAACAATTACCTACCTTTTATTTTTCTTAAAAATAAAATTGATTAGCAATATTAGGGGAAAAATATAGAGAATTGTTTTTGCTGTCGCTACACTGATCTAGGCGCACCCTATACCCTAGACTCGTTACAAACCTAGACAGGGACCTAGGCGAAAAATTGCTAGGGTGCACTATCACACACAAAATGTTCTGCTTGTACAGATATAATTTATACATGTGTGTGTTTTTAGTTTTGCGTACGTTATCTTTTATTCATGTGTGCGTATCTAACTTACTATACTTAAAGGATTCTATAGTTGTAAACTCTTTGAAGAATACATATCCATACTAATCCATACTAATATTATAAATGTGTTACTTTGTCACGCCTTTACAACTCAACCGACCATGATGAAATCTTACATGCACGTTGTCAGCCAGAAAATATGTACCGTTCCCGAGGGATCATCTTTACTAATATTATAAAGAGGAAAGATTTGATTGCTTGTATTGAGTAGGCTCCGAAACCGATTTGAAAAATTCTCTTACCATTAGAAGCCGACATTATCTCTGATGAACATAGGCTACATTTTACCGCGGGAAAATGCTTCACTCCTACGGGAAAACGGGTAATAGGACAACGGGTAGTAAGAATTATCCTTTTTACTTTTTAACGGGAGATACGCCATCTATGCATGATATTTTTAGCGATTCTCTACGGTAGATGGCGTCTTATACTTTTTAACGCGGACGAAGTCGCGAGCACCAGCTAGTCTGTTTATAAATGACCATGCCGGAAATAATATTGTAATTTTGGACGAAAAGGTGTCCTTGAGCTTCCTGAACGCTCTACTTACGAAGTTGGCTCTACTTAATTGGACTGTTTGTCCCAAGTAGGTAACTATATGTACTCGTCAACAACTTCTAGAGTTAAATTCCCAACTGTTACTGAGATGGACACAAAGTAATGATGAAAAATATAATAATATATTACTACTAGCTGGTGCCCGCGACTTCGTATGCGATGATAAATTAAGAATATATAAAAGCAATTATAACGCTTGACAAGTTGTTGCTATAACACATTGGCCAGGCGTTAGTTACAGTGTTATATTTTAGATAATCCCTCGGGAACACGTCCTATGTCATGTCCTATGTCCTTTCTGGAGTCGCAAAAAACATGTATGAAAAATTTCATGGTGATTGGTTCAGTAGTTTTTGCGTGAAAGCGTAACAAACAAACAAACTCACATTCACATTTATAATATTAGTAAGGATTTCAATATCCAATGAATGGTTCAGAAGACTAAGTATAACCCAAGTCTTTTCAAAGTGAATAAGATAAGCATCTTCTGGGTAAGCTACACGTCTAGATGCTGATAAGTATGATAAGTATGTATACTCTACAATGTTACAAGATGTTACATTTTCCAGAAATTAATACAAATATAAAAATAATCGTCTACAATGTAGACTCTACACATTCGTCATCAATTAAAAATAAATTGCGCTTATTAATTTGTGATAACGAAACATTGTTATCATCACGAATATTATTTATTAGTCACATGACAATACAAGGAGTCGAATGTTCTAGGTACACCAGACTAGGTAGAGTAGGTAAACCTAAAAAAAAATTTAAAAAAATTATTAATTATTATGTACTAAGCAAATTATTTATGCAATAACTAATTATTATAAGATAGTGTTTCGCTTTCCATACTCATCCAATTAATTCGACTAATACGAGCAAAGCATTGTTGTCATTGCTTCGGAAAAGGAATAGAGTCGGTATTGATACTAAATAATTTCACTGTTAACGATAGTTAACGATACTAATAATAATCAGGCGTTAACGTCAAAAATTCTTATTTAAGTTTTTGGTTAAAAAGGAAAAGAAGTTATTGTTACTTCATAAATATATGAATTTATATTAATAATTCATAAATATCTCAACGCTAATCTACATTTTAGCCGCTAAATGTTTATAATTATCTTTAAAGACTTGAAAATGTAAATAGTTAAAGTTTAGTATATAGTTAGATTAATTTGTGTTAATTTTTTTATGTGCCTAATTTACTCCTTATGGACTAATTTGTCTGAAATAAATAAAAATTATAATTATGAAGTATTGAGAATCTATTAAAAAGCACTGCTTAAAAAAAATATATGTCAGTAAGATAAATGTCAGGCCGCTAGTTTTTAATAATAACTCTAGATTAACATATCTTTTGATTTCATTAAAAATATATAATACTCAATTCCACTCCACAACCTGCCTATGTTCCACCTGCATTCACTAAATGGGTATTTGTTAATTAGAATAGAAACAGTTTAATAATTGGGCGAACAAAGCTGTGGCAGCAATATTCATTACTGTAAAAATAGAGAAATTATATTATGTTAATGCTAGGTAGAGAAATTTAATGTTAAGCAAATGGCTTAGTTCGCGAATGGCTCGTAACTTAATAGGTTCTCCTATGTATTTTTTATGGATCTTATAGCAAGGAGCCTCTATAGACACGTCAGTTCTCGCAGGATGGCTGACTCTTAGTGATAGACACACCAGGCTTTTACTTTTTGACACAGCTAATATTATCAGGACATCTCTCATTCTGCAGCCATAGTCTCGAGTAGCTTGCATTGGGCCTTACCTGAGATTAAATAGTAGGTCTTACTCTTTAGTAATTATTTGACTTCGAATAAGGCAGTTAATAAATCAAGACGTGAGTGGATGAAGGTGTTATGTCGCATTTTTGAATTTTTTCGTTTTTTTGCGTTAATGAGGGTAATATGGCCATATGAATGATTACAGAACTTAAGATTTAAGACATTTTTGGAAAATAAAAAGTTGAAAAAAGTATTATGTACAGTTAATTTTAAAAAGCAAAGAGCGTAGAAAAGTTTATTTTTGTCAATGGAAGAGGGAGCTACGAGTATGTTCACTTTTTTTAAATTAAATAACTGTTTAAATTGCTACCATACCATTAATATATTAGGTTGTTTACACAACTTTGCATCATAATTTAGTACAAAAATCGGTACCGTGGCGACTTATCTTAAAAATTAAAAATAAACTCGATTTATTCGAAATTGGAATTATGCGACATACCACCTTCATCCACTCACGTCTTCAAATAAAAACAAAGGTTCCTCAACAAATGACTGTGGCCGGGACATTTTATATGTCCTATAGGTATTCTTTTGCATAACTGTTTTAGTAGTTTCCAATTCGATCCGTTCCCAATAATCTGACACGTAATCAAAGACAATTGACTTGCAAATCGAGACGAGAAACAAAAGAGTTCAAGGCGCGATTGTCCACGAGGCTTCGGCTTCCCGATACCAATACTAGTTGGAGAAGCAAAAAACGGCTCATTTCCTCAATCGATTCCTCTGTGAGCGCAGGACAAGAAAGAGACGCTTTGCAAAACAAAAGGCTAAAGTCAAGTCCAAAGAAAAAGTCCCAATTACGTTTCCCAGTGAACCCGCCCGCCTCCACCCTCGAACCTACTTCGACTTTTATTCGACCCTCCCCCGTATGGTGGATGGTTGTGTTGACAGCGATTTATTGTTAACATATTAAGGACACGCTTTACGAGCGCGAGCGTAGAAAGTCATAAGGGGGGGATTTAGGAGTAATAGTGTAAACTTGAGCGAATTTGTTGCCTCAACTTATTATAATATGAATAACAGAAGTCAGAATGCGAACCAACACATTCGCGGCACTTTTTGAACTCGCGTAAATTATAAAATTATACGCCAGCATTTCTATTATTATAGAAATACCTCTATATGTAGATGATTTGATTTGATTAATGCTGTCATGGAAAAACATTTTTAGCTTTTTGTCAATAAGTAATTACAATAAAATTCATTCAACCTGCGAAAATGTCACAAATTCTGCACATTTTAGAAATTATTTAATTAATGTACATATAAAATTAGTTTACGTTTTTGTTCCCATCCAAACCTTCATATTATATCTCACAAATGTCATGTTTTTTTATGTTGTTGGAAAGCGTGCTCTTAATTTTAATATGCGTTTCGCCTTCGTCATCATGAAAATTGGATAGCATTCAAACATTAAAAAATGCCTTAATTTTAATGCATTCACGAGATAGATACGAATAAATAAATAATCAATGTTTAATTTTTTACTTTTAAAAATTTATTGTTAAGATATTAATTTAAAAATATTATTCAACATCACCGCTGTAAACGTGACCACACCTTACGCCCAAAGAGTTTTATTGCGCTGTCCGAAGGAAGTAATTTTGTAGGTCCGACTTCTAGTTTTTAAGAAAGTTCATTTTCCTCCCCAGACATTTTTCTAGCAATTTCTCCAGGTATGTCCTAATCTCGCCTCTCGGTGCTGACTTTTTAAATGAGTTTTACTTTGTTCTCGAACTCTAGCTGTGTGTATAAATCATTTATGAATACATTTATATACCCAACTTTACCTTGTAAAACCTTGTAAAGAAATACTCGAAGACAATTTAGAGAGTTTTAAGAATATTCCGTACTAATTCATTAATTAGGTATATAATATAACCTAACTAATGTAGATATTTTTATAGTGACATTAACTGTTGAAGTAACAGCATATGTGCTTTTTGTCTTTCTGTCAGTAAAAGTTATCAGAGCCAATTTAGGTAAGCCCTGCCAATACTTAAATTAATTGAAGAAATTTTTATTTTATAGGCAGAAAAAATGATTATTTTTTCTATTGTACTATACAAAATACATTTTTTTTAAACAAACCCAGTATAGTTCGGGCTGGTGCACTATATCTGCGGGAAATTACATCAAGCTGCATTGTATTCAGTGACCCAGTTGAGTCAATGTCACAGTGAATTCACGGACATGGATTTGACTCATTATTCCAAAGTTGTGCTCTTTGTGATGAGCGCAGATATAAGCGGACACGGTTGATGGCTTATTGGAATTTAATTATAAGTTTATGTTAATGAATGAATAAAATTTATTTTGTTTTACTGTTTTCCAGCATTTTTTATGTTATGAATAAATAATTTGCAATAAACTGTGCTTGCACAAAAACAAATTCAATAAGTAATTTTGCTACCTCGCCTTATAATAGATGTGGTCTATTAACGACGTGGTCTTTTCAGGAACTAGTCGTTTTGCTCCCAGGTCTTTGTGATATGTGGACTATTAACGACATAATCTTCTCAAGAACCAGTGGTTTTGCTGCCTAGTCATTCGGAGATATGGGCATTCTACAGAGATGGTCCTTTTGAGATCTAGACCTTATGATGATTTTGTCGTTTTGACAATGTAGTCGTTATAATCCCAACCCGTAAAAATATAAGGTGTGTCGCCTTTGGTCGCGGAGAGCGGACGAGTAGCTGCTTTGTGTTATGTAAATTAATAAATTATTTTCAAGTGTGAATAAAATTAAATAATTCCTTATATTAAGAAATCCACTGAAAATGTAATTTTTTTTTGTGCTGAAGTTTCTATATCAAATGTATTTTTAATTTTAAAAATAACAATTACTATTCACATAAATTAGCACTTGCATTAATGTTACAAGTACTAAATGTTTTAATTTATACTTATTAGGAATAAATAAAATCTAAGCGATGTTCTACGGATGAATAATTAAGTTCATTATCTGTTATTAACACAGTAATTTTTTAATTCAATAATTAATAAATTAGTGGTAAAAAAAATCTTTTTAAAAACAAGCTTTTATTTTAGTGCCCTAAAAAGAAGAAAATAAACTTTAAATTAAATATAAAACTTGTCGCGAGATTTACCTGTGTACTTACTAGTCTTGCTTGACATACTTAATAATAATAAAGTAAAGAAGCACTTTGAAACAAGTATCTACTCACACTATGTAAAACTCGCTATTTCCCCCGCTACGCTCATGCACGCAGCGCCAACATTATCATTATTTCGTCAAATCGTTTTGTTCTCATTTCTTATGCATTATGCGTCCTGTCCGTTATGGTTTTTGTCTGCAACGCTTTTGTTTGTTTATTTAATCAACCGATCAGATAACATTATGTTCCCATGTGTCACATACATAAATTTGGGAATTAATTTGAACATCTTTTATTCATGTTTCTGAAAGTTTATATACGTAATGTTACAAATTACAATGTGTTTTGCGGTAATGGACATTAAAGTCTGTGTTCTATCATTTTCATTTTTCTATAATCATTTTAACTATTGTATTGTACATAACATATTATTATGTAGATGTTGTAAATTTCTTAGCTACTAATATTACTAAATTTCTTAGATGTCATATCTGAAATTATTTTTATATTTCTATGTATATTTTGTTCCTACATCTAAGTTACTTGATTACCAACAGCGACATATGCTTTGTGATTATAATGTTCACTATTCAAGCAACTATTTAACTAATTGTTTTTCTTTACAGGTAAGTTACAAATTATTCTTCAAGAAAACTGTTCAAGAAAATGCAACTAGTAAGTAAGTTTTGAGTTATCATTTTGTACAAAATTTCAAAATTCCTCTTAACTTACCAGAACCAGAAACGTGGTATAGGTACTTTATACATTATTATGCCAATATCTGTTTGAATTATCAACCGATTATGGTCAATTTTGTTAATATTTAGTGTGAAAACAACTTCTAAAATGGAGTATATATATACTGACAAATACATAGATAGATGGAAAAAATTTAACTTAAGAGTACGAAAAAATTTCAAACCATTTCATAGAATATGCTACTCCTCTGTATGAAGCGTTTAGTACTCTGGGGATACAGTCCAGAATATTAGCTTACTGCATATTTTTACATACTATATATTCCATATTTTATACATATATTTACATATGTATTGTTATACGTTTAGAATACTAGCCCAGTGCACATTAGAGTTGCAAGTCCGCCCTTGGAAATTCTAAACTGCATTTACTCTTTTATCAGAAGTAATCCTACCAAATTTAAATGCAGAAGTAGGACGAAGTTAAGTTTGAGGATTTAGTTATCTTTTAATTAACAATGTCATAATGCCTACACGCATGCAATAAAACCGCGAACATACCTAATATTGCATCGTTCAGCATATTATTTTATTATATAAGTGTTGGGTACATATTTATTATCGCTGTAATATAACTGCAGGGACGTTATCAAAAACGTGATAACGAGTGATAAGAGAGTCAAGTGCACCAGTTTTGTGCAACTCCGAAAATGCAACAAATGCGTCATTGTTATAATGCTTTGTAGGGTGACCATAAAAATATTGGGATATTTTAATCTAGGTACATTTATAATATAGAACAAAATAGAATAAGATTTTATTCGTAGCAAAGAACATTTAAAATATACTATACCTAATAGTCCAGTATCCCTCAAAGGATTTTTTTTCTGATTACTAACAAATCAGAATTTGTTCAGAAGAGATTTCTGATTAAATTCTCGATAGAGGTAGCTAAAGGAATTAGCAGCAGTAAAGCAGCATGTATGCTAATCTGTTTTAATGCTACCAAAAAAGATATCCTAGTGTCCATTCTCGTATAGTGTCTTTTCCCATTTTGGGAAAGCCACCTATCGTCAGTAAGCTACGATTGTCTGTGGTTGGCAACAAACGCCTGATGATATATATCAAGTTGATTTGAAGAATTGATTTTCTATGTGTACTATAATAATATTATAAAGAGAGAAGTTGTTTGTAAAAAATAAACTCAAAAACTACTGGATCGATTTAAAAAAAATTTTCACCTATATCATCATCATCATCATACATTCCACACAGCACCATCTAGTTCCATAGTAAGCAACTAATGCTTGTATTATGTTTACCAGACAGTTGATATACTACATAAATTACTTTTATTTGTAAATACATACATATTATAAATACAAAACATCCATGACTCACGTACAAAGGTAAAATGTTAACGCATAAACATTTGCCCTAGCGGGATTCGAACCCGCGACCGTTTGGTTAACAGCTAGGGTTACTAGCCACTAGACCAAACATAGGCTATATTTTATAATAAAAGTTACGCGGGCGAATTCGCGTGCAACAGGTAATATATATTGTAAAAGGTTTATTCTTCTTCAAAACGTTGAATTTTATTAACAAGTAAATACTTACTCATAGTATTCGTAATCTTAAACATCGCTTATATCACATTACGACCTCTGCCCGCGTGTCCCTTGACTTTTTGATCCGGAAGAATCATGCGAGCTGCTATCTATATATGTACCAATTCTTTGACATTTTGTCCGTACTTAAGGCGAGGACTTGGCTGAAAAGCGTTATTTTCGTCGCCTACTTTGAATTCTTGGACTAAAATCACAAATTAAATAAAAATACAGTGCATAACAGACTATAATGGAAAAAAGTTTGATTGGTCAGATCTATAAAAAAAAAATATTTTATGTGAGAAAAAAAAATCAATAAAATACTGCCAAAAAAAAACTTACTGTTTACAGTATACTCAAAATTTTCCATGACAACTAGGTACTTTTGTTTTTAGGCTTATTAATTAGCTTACGTTCTACACTAAAGTTTGAATCGGCTTTTTTTCATATTTTTCACACTATTTAAGAAAAATCTTTCAATTTTAAATCTGTTCATTTATCTCCGAAGTGCTACCAAAAATTTGTTGCGCAATATTGCACCTTAATTCATATGATATTAGGTTGCGGTAATTTTGGTAAAAATTGTGTTCGGTCTGAGGTTAGTCCTTGCCTTAAACAAAACTTATGCGTAACCTTGTGATAAGATAACGCCTTTGTTGTAGGTACTGTGAACAAAGTAATTTTGTTGTTTATCTAAACTAGTTAACGCTGTGGGTTTGCTTATGTGATCTTTTCATTATACATTCTCTCGTCAATGGAATCGTACACTCTTCAGTCGTAAAACACTACATATTGTTTATCTACCAGTAAAATTAAGATTGCAACTGTTACATCCATAATAATCCGTACTAATATATTAGTAAATGCGAAAGTTTGTATGGATTTATGGATGTTTGTTATTCTTTCACGCAAAAACTACTGAATTAATTTCAATGAAACCTTACAATAATATAGCTTATACATCAAAATAAGGCATAGGCTATATAAGACATAAAAGAAATTAAATAAAGATAAAAAATAAAGATATTTCGTTGTCGCAGCGATAATGATGTCCGGCGTTACCACTCACATATTTTACCTTTCAACGCGGACGAAGTCGCGGGCACCAGCTAGTATATAATATTATAAATGTGAAAGTAACTCAATCTGTCTGTTTTTTACATTTTCACGCCTTCACTAATCCAGCAATCATCATGACATTTTACATACACGTTGTCAGGGGTACAGGAAAGGTCATAGGGTAACTTTCATCCAGAAAATAACTGTTCCCGAGCCATTATCTATGTATACTATAATATTTATAAAGAGAGAAGATTTGTATTTTTGTATGAATAAGCTCAAAAACTATTAGACCGATTTTTAGGCGAAGTCGCGTGCAACAGGTATACTTTATACATCAATCATCATAATCAATACTAATAATAAATCTGTAAGTGTAGGTATTGTATATTATGTACTAGCTGGTGCCCGCAACTTCGTTCGTATTGAAAAAAAAAAGTAAAAAAAAATCCTGTGTCCTGTACGTCTAAATGTTTATATACCAAGTTTTATGAAAATCAATTTAAGAGTCATTGAGGTACATACATATACATACATACATACATACAGAAAAAAATCTAAAAATGGTCAATTTAGTTTCAGTATCATGTATACAAAGTAAATTACTCCATCACCGACCCCTACAGATTATTATTAGTCCATAACTCTTAAACGAATTAACTGATTTGTTGTTAGAAAGATAAACATTTAGTCGTACAGGACACAGGATAGATCACTTGTTTTTCTTTTTCAACGCGGACGAAGTCGTGGGCACCAGCTAGTGGGTAATAAATATTGTAATGAATTATTGAGAGGTTGCGGCATGTTCAATAAGTAGGAAGTTGGATAGACGAAACGCTTGTATAAGCCATATAATTAGAGACATCAGTTAATATATTATGATGTAGCTCGTTATCTATGCCCTTGAGCTCAATTATACATAACTATGGTAATAACACACAAGGAAAAGAAGCTACGTCTAACGTTGTTAACTAAATTAACCTTTTCTGATATTTATTTCCTTCTGATAAAGTTATCTGCTGTGAGCAGATGTAGAATTTGATATTTTAACAAGGAGATATATTTTAAAAATGTTTTTAAATATGATATTTTTATCAAAGAAGACCATAATAGCTAAATATTACAAATGTGAAAGTGAGTTTGTTCGTTACGCTTTCACGCCTTAACTACTCAACTGATAATAATGAAAATTGTCATACACTAATTTGTCAATGATAATATATTAAAAGACCATAAAGTAATTTTCATCCAGAAATAAAGTAGGTAATGTAGATACTTTTCATGAGGTATCTACTAATATTATTAGGTATAAAGAGAGAAGATTTTGTATATTTGTATTGTATATATTTGTAATGAAAAAACTTAAAACTACTATACCTACCGATTTTGAAAATTATTTCACCTATAGAAAGCTAAATTATCAGCCGCTAACATGGGCTACATTTTATAAACTTGTGCAAAGTCGCGTGCAACAGCTAGTCTACATATAAAAATAAAAAAATCAACACCTGACAAAAATATAAACATGAGAAATAAAGATTGGATAAATGATGTATTAACATGTAAAGAGCTCGAAAGAAATCGCGGGCAAAAGCAGTAGAGGAACAAAATTGCGTTTCAGTCTTTTACACTAAAAAAATTAAATATAAATGTAAAAATCAAAGGGTCACGTAGGAATAAAAATATACCGAAATTTTACTTGCTCGTTTCATAACTAAATAAAGCAAAATATGTATGCTTAGTGTGGAAAGAGGATACTGTTAAATACTTTAAAATCTTCTACCAATTTCCCATTTTTACATAAAAATAATTATATATTGCCTTCCAGTTTTCCACTTTCACATAAAAATAATTAGATAATGTCTACCAATTTCCCACTTTCACATAAAAATAATTATGTATTGCCTTCCAGTTTTCCATTTTCACATAAAAATAATTATATAATGTTCACCAATTTCCCACTTTCACAATATAATGCCTTCCAGTTTTCTACTTTCGCATAAAAGTAATTAGATAATGTCTGCTAATTTCCCACTTTTACATAAAAATATAAATAAATAAATTATGTCCAGATTTCTTTTCAAATAACAACTGTACTTTTCTTCTATCCGTACCTATTTGAGTGAGCGTTCAGCATCTGTATCAAGACAAGGTCGGTGCGTTGACATCGTTCTAGCGACTAGTCGGTGTAAGTTGCCCGCAAACTTGCTTTGCTTTGTAGGTTGCTAGCTCTAGGTCATTGCTAGGTCTAGCTGCTGGGAGACCGCTTGCGCAGGCGACTGAATAAGTACATACTGTATGCATATATACATGCTTATTCTAAATTAGTAACTTATTTTGAATACTATACTTATAGTATTGCCAAATGGAAATGATGATATTATTTTTCGAAATATTATTGTGATTATATTAGCTACAAACTTTAAACCCGTATATTAATAGATAGTAGATATATTTAAATACCCATAACCTCATATTGCTAAATTAACCTTATTATCATTTAACTTTTTTTAAAGGCTTCTTCAAAGGTAGTCTTTTTAAATAATTTGTAACATTTTAATCACCAAAAATTTAGATTTGTATATCATGCAAAAATGTTTTTAGTTTCTATTGAAAATATATTAATACTTAATGAAATCTTCAATAAAAAAGTGCTGATTTTAATGGAGATGCTCGGAAAATGAATTCGTAACTTATATTTTAGTATTTAAAAATCCTTATTATTTATTAAAAAACCCTTTTTGTTATTGTTTGGTTGAGGGCGCACTTTGAGTCTGAATTATTTTTTTTTCACCATTATTGTTAGTTATTGGCATGGTATTGGTGAAATTATTCATTTGTTTTTAGCAAAACATAGGTACTTATATTGTCTGTGTAGGTGTCTGTGTAATTACAGCCAATTTGTATCAATGATATATTGGACAAATGTATATTTGTATTTGATTGACATATATCATAATATGTATATACTTATACCTATATCAATAATTATATTCCATACTTGTCGTCATATAGCAAATACTATAGATTTCCAAGGTCACCGGAAACTGTGAGACCTCTTGAACTAAGTTTATATTTAATGAGCTATAGGTGCAAGTTTTAAAACATAATTTTGAAACTCGGAAGCCAAGTAGGTGGGTAGTGCGGAAAACTTGCCACGATTGGTTCCAGCCAGTAATTGAATTTCGAACGCTATTCGTTTTCGTTTGTTCTGTTTTTGAAATTAAAGTAAAAGTACAAACTTCGGACTACATAATAGGTCCATTTTCTTAGCTGTCGTTTCACAAATAGAAATAAATTAATTTTGCTCTGATTACATAAGTAGGTACAGACCGACATGACCGTTCTATAATATATCGATTCTATTACCTATAGATTCAATTAAAAATATTAAATCTAAGTTAAAGAAATATTTTTTAAATTGTATCTATTAATCTAATGATAACACGAGACTAAATCTCAGTGGTTGTTAGTATTAACATTTTACATGTTATTTTATATATTAGCCCTTAAAATTGTAAATAAATGAATAAATAGAAAATATTTTTAGAACACAAAATTTTAATTTATGATATGTATGCTCCATAGTTTTCAACCGACTTCTCAATTCGACTGTATTTTTTTTTAATGTTTTTAAATTTTTAATGTCTCATAACTTTCGACTGGGTGAAGCGATTTTGATAATTCTTTTGTTATTTGAAAGTGGGTGCTTCCCGTGTGGTCCCATTTAAATTTGGTCCAGTTCTGCCAACGGCATCCATGAGAAAACGGTTTGAAGTCGGTTTTTTTATTGTTAAAAAGAGTTATAATCTATTTAAAAAGAAAATTACATAACGACTTAATTTATAAGTGATTAAGTATAACTCACATACAAGTATGCAGGTACATATCTACATCCATTTTTTATGTTTATTAATTCGTATTGTACAGTATAAAAAATAATAAAAAATAAAAAATCCCTTTACAATAATAAAATCTCTATATTTCAGCCTTAGGTATACTTAGGTACCATCGTTAGATTTTAACATACAGTTACAATCACCGTTGGTTACGAATGCTGATTATGTGAGGAAGAACTCGATAAGAAAACTCATTTATGCATTGTATAATTATTGTTTTAAGTAATAACTTTAAAAAAAACCATAGCCTATTCTGACGGTTGGTTTGTTTACGGAGCCAGCAACTACAAGTTAATATATTATGATTAATTTAACTTAGGTAGATACTGTATCTTACAAAATACATCCACAAAATAACAACACGTGTGCAGTAGCACTACCATGAGTTTATGACGACCGAAATCGCTAGCGAGGGATGAGCGAGAACGTAAAATATTTGTATGAAAAATTGTATAGCGCCTCTAGCGGTCACTCAAAGAACTAAAACCGGTACCATGAGTTACAAATTTGACTGATGCTCTCGAGAAATACCGTAACGTTAGTAGTTAAATCATTCACGTGCACATTGAAAGGTTCGTTATCGACAGAAGTAAACTAACGTAAGATTTCGATAGCAACTCATGGTAGTGCTACTGTTGTGTTTAGGAATGCCAAAAGTAATAGCTACTACATATCTTTGGATCCTTTTTTTAGTTTTATTGCCCACGTCACTTTGTTTTACTTATCTTAAATTTTATATGTTTACTAGCTGGTGCTCATGACTTCGTCCGCGTAGAAAAGTATAAAACGCTATCTACCGTATTTTGGATAGATGGCGCTATCTCCCGGGCCAAGCCGCTTGTATTTACATTTATTTTAGATTTCCCGTAGGAATGAAGCATTTTCCCGCGGTAATAAGTAGCCTATGTTCATCGCGGATAATGTCGGCTTCTAATGTTAAAAGAAATTTTCAGATCGGCCCAGTAGTTTCGGAGCCTATTCTATACAAACAAACAAACAATCAATCAAATCTTTCCTCTATATAATATTATGGTATAGTATAGATTTATTTTTCTTTTTTTTAGCAATTCTTGCCTATAGTAGCTACTAAGTATCTTCTCTCTGCCTGTCCATCGCACATAACATAGAAAAAATCAAAAAACAGTCAACAGCATAAAGAAAATTAAAAGAAATTCACATTTAAGTGGGCACACAAGGTTTTCTTCCAATAACTAGAAAGCGTTCACTTCCAATTACATTAATGTTTGTGCAAACAATAGTTCTCCATACAAAAGTCAAACACCGAAACAAAACAACCATTAATTTAATAAAAAACTTCATTTAGGCCAAACTAGAAACATATACTCGCGGAAATGCATCCGTCTCTTTCGCACACATGCGAATGTTAGCAACTGTCCTTATCTCTCCATCGAAATACCGTAAGCCAGAGGCGAAGTAGGCGGGCGTATTTTTTTTTTCACTGTTAGATAACGGCCCAAACGGCATCCATCCATTTTCCGCATTACGTTGAATAAATTAGAAAAATTTTTGAACATAAATGCCTAACATAAATCTAGACACTAGAAAAGTAGAAATAAAAATCGTTTTAGGCACATAATTTGACTAAGTTGACTATAATCAATACTAATAATAAATCTGTATGTAAGGGTTGGTCATGGAGTAAGTTATTTTGTTTTCAGAGATATGTATGTTCCTCCATAACTCTTAAACGAATCAACTGATTGTCATGAAACTTGGTAGATAAACATTTAGACGTACAGGACACAGAATAGGCTACTTTTTTCTTTTTCAACGCGGACGAAGTCGCGGGCATCAGCTATGTAGGTAATAGATAAGTTTTTGAGGCACTTAGTGAAGGAATTGCCGAATTAACTTAGCACAGATCTCTTGTTATATCTCACTTATCAAATACATCAATTTGATCATGGTCTTACTATAATCTTTTTTTATTTCTTTAGGTATTTCTGTTCTCTACCTACTGCTTAATGATCCAGGAAGATTTTTAACGAAAAATGTCTAATTTTTTTGCGTTATTCGCATGAATGCTTAATGGAAAAATAAAGCCACAAATTAAGAATCTATTGGACAGTCTATTGGATGTCGGATTTAATTTATCAATGTACGTATGCACCAGAAATCTAATCTAAACGACAAGGTTGCAGCCTTGCTCTAATACTTGACTTTATCTGTTGACAAATGTCAATAATATACCTTCCAAAGTATGGAATTACATAGGAGACTAATAATAAACTTTGTATTCGACGTATAACAAGATAATAAATATTTACTCGATTAGTATTGATATCGCATAATTATTATTAATTGATTCTAACGAATCAGATCATTATAATTCTAGCATAGGTACGATTTATTTCACAGAATCAATTCAAAAGATTCAGATTTCAGGGTTTCGGAAAAAAGCCAAGATGATGACCCTGAGAAGAAACCCCGAAAGAAACTCAGGATACTATTCTTTTTGTCATCATTAAAATATAAAATATAATTATCTTTAAAATATGCCTCTTCTACCATATAGTTCTGATTAAACAGAACTCCACATTTGTGTTCGACGATTAGTCTATTAGGACTGTAATCTATATTCCTAGCCTTAGCCTGTCTGACAACCCTTACATAAAAAATAATATCTGTAGTCTAAATGTCGTAAATATAATTTTGTATGTTGTATCTCTGTACTTTTTTTTAAAGTTCAATAAAAAGGTTTTTCTAACGTTAAACCACTTAAGTTTACGCCATCCATACACAGGTCATTGACTATTAAAATGCATGCGAATAGACGTATATTATGTAAGAAAATTATGCGCATAGACCCCATGGCTAACGCACCTGTATCCGCTATTAACAAGACCTGCGTTTTTAGTGCTCGAAATAAATATCAGTTTGATCAACCGGCTTTACCTATTATATTAAACCTTTGAACATAGAATAAAGTAGGCAAATTTTGTAGGTAATATAAATTTGGGCTGCCACAGTCACAGTCAGTCAAGCAGCAGCTAACCCCTTTCAGAAGACTACAATACAATAAAAACAGCCTATGTGCTTTCTTGTTTTGGTGCTACGTCTTGTTTGTAACTTATCCTTTATCCTACTATAGCTACTACAGTCAGCAGTACACTTGCAGCACCTATGGCATCGCTTTTGTTAATAGGTGACGTTCAGAATGATGGTCACCCACCATCAAGTAGACCCACCATCAAGTAGACCGTCGATAATTACATAAATAAATAAAAGTTTATTGCTACAATAGTTGTAGGGATAGGTACGGCGTGTCCGTGGCCTTCAGTTCTCCGTACTATATGTCCCGCCCATTGCTACTTTTATGTCGGTAACTATCGTTCGTCTACAGATATCCTAATTCCTAATTCGATGTGGGTTAGCCTGTCAATGTAATTCGATATCGCAGTGTAACCTCGAGAAGAAGCGCGTAAAGCTATGTTGAGCTTTCTTACAAGGTCAATAGTTACAAAGCCCATAGAGACTGACGTTTTCAGCGCCATATGTCATAGCTGACATAATACATTGGTCGAAAACATTTGTTTTGAGGCACTGAGGAATTTTGGACGAGAAGATCTCTCGGAACTTTCCGAACACTATACCCATCAGAGATGGATTCGTCCATTGACCTCCTTCTCGATGTTGGTTCTACTTAATTGGACTGTTTGTCCCAAACCAAGTAAATATATTCCTAAACAACTTCGAGAGTTGAATTCCCAACTTTTATAACATTGTAACATAATCTTCATAATCTGAAAAAATTGTAATTATCTCAAGAACTTTCTTTATATAATTTCTAACAATACTATAACTAGGTAATATTGGGGATTCTCTACACATCATTTGTCTTATACATATAAATTTCTTTTTGTTTCACTTCCAACTATATATAAGTAATTATATATATCATTTTTCTGGCTGGTTTCTGTGAGTTACTAACTAACTAATAGCGTCACTAATATTCTTAAGTAGGTATATATGCATAAATTCTTGAATAAATCTCAAGATGTGTGTAACTTATTGTTTGTTACTTATGTTGACTATAAATGGACGCAGACAACGCATCTAATCGCCAATCATAACGTCGATATAAATCCTTCAAGTTTAACTTTAGTATCGTATTTCTTATAAAGAAAAAAGAAACATATTTTACATTAATGATGTTTGCATGTCACATGAATAAAGATTTTTAATATTAGTATACAAAAACAACTTTTCAGCTTTAATGTATATTAGAATACTTAAATAATGAGAACAAATAAACACAAATCTCAATGGGCGCTTCTTCATTGAGACGACACTGCACCGGCACAACACCGACACGACAGCACTCGTATATTGTTCGTTTTCAGTCTATAAAATGGACTAAAAAGTATGTAATTATGCCGCTAAAAATAAAAATAAAAATACTATCAAACAAAGCTGTTAAAATATCGAATATACCCATGTCATTATATTAGGACGGCAATACACCACACGACGAGTGGACAACTAATCATAGTACTCGACTGTTTTCACTAATAGTCTGCCACAATTAGCAATCGTTAATCATGGCTACAAGTGACATTTCAAACGACTCGTTAGCGCGCCACATCAGCCGGTTCATTTAGGTCAATTTGACATAAGGCCCTTTGCACATTACACTTTTCGTATACGAAAGTTCAGATATATTCGAGGCGGCAGATAGCGCTAAATGTGTATATGTTAAATATGTTTCAGTTAACATAAAGCGTACCTAAATAAGTAACATTTCCTAGTCGAAATATTATATCTTACATCAAATATTACAAGGTTTGGAACTCCCTGCCGACCTGCCTGCCCTGCCTGTGTTTCCGAACTCATATAACCCAAATCTATTCAAAGTTGGAGTGAGTAGGCATCTTCTGAGTGAGCTCGCTCAACCCCAGCGCTTGGTGAGCCAACCCTTGGGTAAGCCAACAGCAAACCCATCTCTAATAAAAAAACATCCTATAATAGTAAGATATAATTCTCAAGCCTATAATCATTTAGATTGTAAACAATTTGGTTATAGGTAATCATCAACAGTTATCATCATCAATGAGTTAAAGAGCTTTAATTTGACTCATTGAATTTATAAGTCAAGATTTCATGGATTTCCTTTCATTTAATTTATAAAGTTTATTAAAGAGATTTCATCCTTATACCTAATTGACCTCAACAATCGATGCAATAAAAGTATAGGGTGTAACTTTTACAGATTTTAGCCGGTTCGATTCCCGGGTGTGGCAAGCGAGTTTTCGAAAATTTTTGAATGCAATTTTCTTTCTATTCAAAAATAAAGGAATGTTTTCTTTGAGTAAAATTTTCTATCTACAGTATTAAGAGTACTTTCCCTTCAGATGGCATCACAAGATTCCACCCTGTATATCAAAATATATGCACTGAATATTGGAAGAGATATAAGCATATATAAGTTACTTTTGAATATATGAAAAGTGATCAAAATATACTAAATATAAATGGAATAAAAAAAACCATGTCTTTTTGCAACACACAATATGAAGGAATGTATTTTTGCAAAAAAAAAAAACATTTTTAGATTTTTTGTTTTATGGCCCTTTAGTTTTTAAGCAGCGAGATGTCTCAGCCTGATCAACAGATCATGTCCTGTCCTGTAGTCCAGTAATCCTGTAGCGTTGCTTGTGTTATGGGCGACGGTAGCCATCTACCATCAAGTAAACCGTCAACATGGTCTGCTTAATAATATTCAACAGTTGAATATTAATTACTTTGAAACAATTATTCAATTCTTAGATTATTGCCGAAAGGTGTGTGCCTTTTATTTTGTGTTTGGTATTTCACTTGCGTCCTTTTTCTTTCAAGACCGCACACTATGAAATATTTTTAATCATTTTAATATAGGACTAAATTAAGTCGGGTTGACCTAACGAGCATTATTTAATACAATGACCGGACCGTTTCGCCCTAATGAACCTTAACTGGTGAACTTTAAAGGCTATATTGGAACTTCAGTGCATGGCGTGTTGTGATGACGACTGTACCTGCACACCTATACAGAGAGACCCATGAGATCTATATTTAAGCTTGTCTGTACATTATGGCATAGTTTAAACGCACGCAACACTCACCTTGACATTATTTTGTTGACAGTATTTCGCTGTTTTACCTGTGCAACAAAATAACATTAATCTATTATATATTATATTATAAAACTAGCTGGCGCCCGCGACTTCGTCCGCGTTAAAAAAGAAAAAAGCAGTCTATCCTGTGTCTCCTGTACGTCTAAATGTTTATATCTACCAAGTTTCATGAAAATCAATTAATTCGTTTAAGAGTTATGGAGGAACATACATACATACATGCAATACCTACACTTACAGATTTATTATTAGTGTTGAAGATGTTAAACACGCTGTCTGTCTGTGCCTATCTGTTTCTCCGTTAACTTCTTCTAAACCATCCAATGATCCAACGGATTTTGTTACGGTTTTCACTAATGGAAAGAAGAAAAACGAGGCAGTCTGTATAATTTGCAGAAAAATGCAAATATTTTTTTCTATTCTATAAAAATTGCACTCGTGTCAAGCCGAGGGTGAGTGACTAGTATTACAGATTAATATAAAAATTTATATTATTCTTCGAGACGGGCATTCCTTTGAATGCCCAAAAACGTATAATTTCAAAAATATTTTGGGTATTTTTATGTTTGTTAAGAGAAATACTCGTATGTACAAATCTGTATATATGTATAAGAAAAAAAAATTAAATGTAATTAAAAAGGTTCTACTTTTGTCTGTCCAGTGACTTGACATTTGTCATTGACTGTGCACTTTGTTCAATTTTGATTCACAAACAGCTTTTAAGATCAAAATTAAATGTGATTTGTTAAAGACATTAACAGTGTAGCACGTGTGCTCTTGTGTTGTGTAAGCACATCGTTTTCCTCTTCTTTCTTTCTTATTCTTCATCAAGATCGTCAGGTCTCTTGCTATACCTACCTTTATTGGTATTTATATAGGCAACGGATTCTTCAGAAAGACTAGAATGGAATACGCTTAGCAATTAGGTACAAGGAAATTCCAAAAAGTAATAGGTAAATAATTATATTTCAATAATAGGGAATGAAAGGGAGAAATATTGTACAACTTTTGACAGAATTATTCGTATGATACCTAGGAAAACTATTTTTAAATCTGTTATTCTAGTCGAATGCAAGGTCTAACATTGCAAGGCTCACTTGTTTCCGCGTTTTAAAAGGAAAATTTTGTATAATCATAAATACCTATACAATACATTTTCTAGGTCTTCAGGTGTTGCACTGAATACTAAAATAGTGATGAAACTGTATGACCGATAGGTACTTTCAAGAGGTGCTTTATTGTAGCGCGCAGTTAACTTAAACTAGGTCTAATCTTAGATTTAGATACCTCCAATATGAATACATCATCTCAGCAGTAGGACGTTAACTGCTCGACATTGGCCTCCCTTATTATTTTCCAAAAAGAAACTGTCAGAAGAAACCTGGATCTACCGTCGATTCGCCGCCCTATAGGTCGTAAGAATTACAAAATAGAAAAATGTATGCTAGAAAGAAAAGTAGGTAAGTATGGCGTTGCTTGTGTTATAAGCGATGTTCGACCTTAACACAGCGAAACGAATTTTTGTGTTAGAAAATATAAAAAAATATTTTTTTTGACCTTCTAAAATGGTTTATGATTGTGACCCACCACCAACTTTTCGACCAACTATAGTTGGTCCATGGCCCACCGTAGGTAGGCTATTTTTGGATGACAACTGCTTATTAATATGTAACATAGGTAATTTAGGAATATGACTAACATTTTTTTAAACTTCCAAATATTAAACTAGATATTGCTATAGGAACTTCTATATTAGGAAGATATTATTTTGTTTAAATAATGCATATTTATTTGTAATTTTTTTTCATTCGTCTCGCAGGCTAGATTATATGAGTGACTTACTTCTCAAGTTCTTTGTTATTTGTACTTCAACAGTTAAAATAATTCTAATCAGATATTATAGGTAAGTTCTTAACCGTTGATTGATTGATTGGTCTGAAGAGGGAATGAAATTTTCAACATTTTTCCCAGGACCAACTAAGTAATAGTTATTTATTAAATAGGTTTTAAGCTTCTACTTTTACCAGCATTTCGAAAAAAAAAAATATCCCATATGATGTTGATCCTGAAAAGAAACTCGGAATATTTTGTCATATTTAAAATAATAATACAATACGCGTAGATTTATGTCAGATATCAATTAGGAAAATAGGCTTTAGGGCAATTCAAATTTTAAACAACACTAAACGAATTAATTAGCACATTATAAAATAAAATTAACTCTTTATTGTTAAAAGCGCATCGCTCAATAAAGTACTTGCAATAAACACATAAACTTTATATTGTCGTATGGTTTTATTGCTTTATTGTTGATATAACGATATAAAAGGTTTTGGACTGTTTACGATGTGCGATTAGCTATCTAATTTACTCTTCGCTAAATTACGCTTCAAGTATACCTAACACAAGTTTGTAGCTAAAATTGCTAGAAATGTGTACTAATTCCGATCTAAACCAAATCCATTGCGATACAGCCATCTAATATATCTTGAAAACAATTTCATCTGTATAGTAATGGGGCTCGGTAACAGGTTTGGTAGTTATGTATGAAATAAACAGCGAATCGCTAGTCTAGGCCGCGCGCTGCTAGAGTCGAGGCAAGGTCATTGTTGTAGGGTGACAATGCCACTCTCAAGTCCAAGGACATAAATACCATGTTGTGTCGAATGCGAAATTTTATGTCCAAACAGCTGATCCTTTATTCTATTTATGTCATTATTTACTTGATCTTTTTAAGTAAACAGATCAAGTAAATAATAATATTAATAATAAGTAAACTAAGTAGGTAGTTTAAATTTTGGTTTATAGTATTATCATTTCACATGTTATTTTATATATTAGCCCTTAAAATTGTGAATAATTAAATAAAATAAATAAATAAATCCGTAGTCAGCTTTAAATCAATTTTTCAGAGTGGAACTACTTGCCCCTTAGCTACATTTGTTTTGTTTGTATTTGATTTCGGTAGGTCACCGGATAATGTAGTTAAATTGTATTTTGTTTACATATTCTTGAATTGTGGGCATAATTTTTTTAAGGTATATTTTTTTGAAACTTTTTGAAAAATATGCATATTATATTGTTATATCTGTAGAATTTATTTGAGTAGGTATACTTATTTGAGTATTACCTAAGTTGTGTTTTTGGTAAATTAACACATGGGAATCCAGAATTAAAAATATCTCAAGTAATAAAATTTTAATGCGTTGTTATTTACCTCTGCAGCTTACTAAATATATCATGCTTTTAAATTAAATGATTTAGTGTATATATATAACGAGAATTATAAATTATTATTTTAAATGTAAAGAAGTATATTTATAAGTATTTTCTGCATTTATCTATTGAAATAATAGTGCAGTGAGTTTTCTGTAGTCAAAAGCCATGGTCACCGCAGTTGCGCCCGCGCATATTCTAACCTACAAACTGGTTGGATTTCGTGACATTCGCGACGAGTTTGCGTGTGTGCGTACCCATTCACGAGTGTGTTTATTGTGCTAATACAAACGAGCCCAACATTATTTGCGCGCCACAAAATCATTTGTCAATGGACTTTGGACTGTTTGCGGTCGTGTTAGAGTTCGTCTTGTTGTTTAACCGGTTGACAAGGTAAATTGGTTTCTATTTGACATGGCATTGGTGCATTTTTCGTATGATAAAATGGGCGGTACTATTTTGTACACTGTATTTATTGTTATTTAGAAGTTTAGAAGTTTTGCATCCGACTTGAATATGTGTCATAAATATTTTAGTTGACTTTTCTGACAGTTTAAGAACATTTTTTTAACGTCACAGACATGTTTTTTTAATACCTAAATGTTGATGGTGATTAGTCATAAAAAAGTAATTTTTTAAAGTGTATTTTTAAAGTAAGCAGGTAGAACAAATTGGACATCTCCGAGCGGCGTATAAGGTTAGCAAATAATACTTCATTGTCATTTTAGAATAAGACAGAATAAATAACATGGGTCACATCGATAAATAATACCTAAATAGATAAATTATATTATGACAATATTCATCATTCATTTCATCATTCATCATTCTATTCATCATGGTGCCCGAAAATATGTAGGTACGCGCTGTAGTTCATTTTTTGGAAATCCCACAAGAATCCAAAAGTATTTTATCTAAGTTTTAATCTAAGTAAAAGCTATCAGTGTGCTAAATATCATACAAATTGTGCATTTACAAATATTATTAGGATAGGCTTACGCACCTCTGCTGGGCACAAAGTGACAATGAAATCTCCTCTACGTCAGAAGTTTTTTTTTTTTTTTTTTTAATTTCTTTTTTATTAGAGATGGATTTGCTCTTGGCCAATAACCAGCTGAGTAGCAAGGATGAGGCCTATGATGGAGCGAGCTCACCCAGAATATGCCTATTCACTCGAACTTTGAAAAGATTAGGGTTATAATTATGAGTTCGGAAACACAGACGCCGGCAGGGAGTTCCAAACCTTGGCAGTTTAATTATTAAGTTATTTTAATTATTATTAGTCCACCCTAATCTAGGCTCGTAGATCAGGCATATCAATCATATAAGCATATAAGCAAAAATTCCTAAAATATTAGGTACGGTATCAATTCCATGCATGTTCTCGCCAGCTGTCGTCGGGGTGTTTGTTGGAGTTCAGGGGAACAGGGAGGCCTGGGGGGGTGGCCCCTGGTCCCCTGCTCGTTGTGGAGGCCATCCCGGCGGCTGGGGCAGGACTTGTAGCCCTCCATGCAAGTTCTCGCCAGCTGTCGTCGGGGTGTTGTGGTGGAGTTCAGGGGAACAGGGAGGCCTGGGGGGTGGCCCCTGGTCCCCTGCTCGGAGGAGTTGCAGGAGAAGGCGGGCATCAGCCCGCCTTCAAATGCCCTCGGGGACCTGCGCACACGGCTGGCTGGCTGTGTGTGCCTGCACGGGTCCCCTCCATCTGGGGATTGCTCGGGTGTTTCCGGGCAATCCCCCCGTTGACGTCAGCCTAGCCAGCAATGGCTAGGCCGCCCGAGGTGGGTGGGTCGGAGCAGTTGCCTCGGCAGAGCCCATCCACCCCCCACTCAATGGGCAAAGGAGGCACCGGGGAGTTTTAGTGGGTAGGGGCCAGTTCCGCCTGCACGTGCGCAAGCGGAAATACTGGTCGACCCCCACATACCCCTGTCGTCTAGCCAGCGGCAGGGGATCAACAAAAGGATTTCTGCTCGACAAAAAAAAAAAAAAAGGTACGGTATCAACAATCTTACTTAAATTTTTAGTCCTAACGTAACAACTTAGGAGCTTAGAAACTAAAAGCAATAGGGTACCTAGTGTCTGAAGACATGCAAGCTTTTGTTAAAAAAATCTGTTTCCATTTGACCACAGTCATGTAGAAGGATCTTTCGACTGAATTTGATACTAACCTAATTGTAATTCAACTTCTGAATATTTTTATTTTTATATTTTATTTTTTACCCATATATAGCTTATCTATATTATAGTTGCACGAGTTATTATATAACATATTGATGTTATGTAATTACAAGATATTGTATGTTTCCCTATAATATAAATAAAATAAAAATAAATGCCTATACTTTTTTATTTACCTAGTATTCAAGGCTCTTTTAGTATTTATTAACGCTAGAAGATCAATTAATTGCGTATATCATATTTCTTTATTTTGTCTAAATTAGGAGTCTCATTTTGAAATAAAAAAATACGACAATTGTTTTAATTTGCATTCTATCATTTAACACTTATAATCGTGCCTACCATAAATAATGAATCTACTTACTATGCTATCGCATTTTAGTATTATCCTAGGCATTTACTCACATACCTAGTTATGGTATAGGTACCTATCTACATATGACAGTTAGTCACCAAAGATTACCTAACCGTGTGTCAGTGCGACTTATAATAAACATATTATCACATAATACATTCTGAACTAAAAACATTTAATATTTTTTTTAAGTTTCATGCTGACTGTAAGCTTTGTGGTAGATGTCTCCTGACCTATAAATAAAAGCAAGACGAAGTAGGTACTAGTGATAGGATAAAGCATAAGGAATTAGCAGGAGAACAGATATACTACCTATGTAACTTAGGTAGGTACTAACCAGTACTTAGGCGTATAAACCATTTTGGATATGTCGTCGGCACATCGTAGAATTGGACATATCATGATATTCCTGGGCAGATCATATTTCTGTTAAGATTGAAATGGTCGCTTCACTCCGCTCCGCTTCGCTTGGCTCCCCAAATTTATTTCCATGTAAACCTAACACGCTTCTCCTCGCTTTGCTTCGCTCCGCTCCTCGTAGCACCTATTTTTGACTTCATGGTGAAAGATTTTTGATTTCATACTTTACGATCTGCCCAATTCTACGATGTGCCGACGACAGATACATAGCATATATACAGGGCGTCTCACGACTATGCCACATGGAGGGAAAGTACAGATCGCGCGGCGAGAGTTTGGCTTTGACCTTCGGGTGGAGGGGATTACTGCGCATGGGTACTGTCACGCACACAATACTTTTCCTTTTTTATGTACCAGGTTGGATATTTGAGTGGGTCAAAATTCATGTACAGTGGTAATAATGCTTAAACAAATTAACTTAACTTAACTGACAAACTTAAACAAACAAACTCAACAAATAATAACAATCGACAACAATAAACAATTAACGAAAATAGCAATTCACTTGTGAACGTGATTGTACAACAGGAGTGCGCGGTACGTCGTATCGATGCGAGAGGCAGGGAACGACTGGAGCGCCAATCAGAGCACCGCGTGCGCCTACACACCCGCCCCGCACCCCGCTAATTGCCCGTTGATACCCAATTTCTGATTTCTGCGCAATAACGGTCAAAGCCAAACTCTCGCCGCGCGATCTGTACCTTGAATATTGTAGATGGAACATTTTACTGAAAGAAGACATTATTTTAATTTAAAAACAATTTAAACTGCATTCATAGATTTTTAAGTAATTACGTACCAATTGATAAAGGGATAAATTTGAAAATTGACTAAGGTTTTCGTACCCCGACTGTACCTACATCATAGTGTAGGTACCTACGTGAACATGGGTAAAAAAAATTAACAAAACATATTTCATTATTTACTTATATCGAATGCGTTTAAATGCAGGAAGTGCACGAGGAAGGAAAACCATGACTCGGATTAAAAAGGAAAATACGTTTTTATGATGAAATCGCCATTTTGAAATAGGCGTGGTCACGGAATCCAAATGATTTATATGTTTCAACATTTAAGTATGAAAAACCGTTCGCGTGATTCACGTATTTACGTTTTAACTGCCTATTTAAAAATAGGTAGGTATGCTAATTTAAATCATCCGTCAATGTAGATCTTAATTTTATCAAGAGTGTAGAAATTTATGAGTTTGCCTTTAACTTATTAGACCTAGATTTTTGTAAAT
This sequence comes from Synanthedon vespiformis, assembly GCA_918317495.1. NCBI lineage: Eukaryota > Metazoa > Arthropoda > Insecta > Lepidoptera > Sesiidae > Synanthedon > Synanthedon vespiformis. The sequence goes on along the minus strand of OU906967.1, from coordinate 5,155,775 downwards.
AACTAAGTACTTAGCGTTTCACGGTTGCCATAACAACGGTCAACGAATGAAAACCAATATTTAAAAATCAAAGTAGAGCTCTTCAGAATTGAAATCTATTGGTATCTGATTTGCTTCTTGAAAATCACTTTATAAAAGTAAATATATAGATATGTCCAAAAAATTTAGCGAACAAAAAAAGGCATTATTATTTTAAACATAACACTTTAAACACATGGCTTAAGTTGTAGCGTAGGTTTTTAAAAATATATAAAAGGTTTTTAAAGTATGTCAAATGTGCTACCACAAAACCAACGCTTAGACTTTTAAATGGAAGTCCACATATCGAGCATAAAACCTCTATATAATCAACGCGTGTTTTTACAAGAAAACTACGGCGTCAATGAGAAATTCTTCTATTAAAACATGAATATATTATATACATACATACTAGCGACAAGCCCCAGGCTTCGCACGGACGTAATTTTTTCTGTAAACTACAATAATTTGTATCGCTTCTAATCAATTTGTTAATCTGATTTCTAAAAAAATACACTGTAGGTGATTGACTGTAATTTTTTTTCATCCATTAATTACAGAAATGATAAATTAAGTTTCTAGGTAGTATATAAAATATTATGTTAAGTTTTAAAATAAATAAATATGTCATATTATAAATGTGTAGCTTTATGAGGATGTATTTGTATAGATAGATGTTTGTTACTCCTTTAAGCATAAAACAAAATGGTTTTGAATAAAAAATTACAGTAGGTAATATGTATAGTTACACATCAGAAAAAGGCATGCCTTTAAACGGACGAAGACGCGGGACAAACCCAGTCAAACCTCTAATTTATGACATTGAGAGGGTCTTTAGGAAAACGTTTAATGTACGTCGCGTCGTCTTGTATTACTAATCACCCGTTATATTTTGTTTGTATTTAAAAAAAATTGCTATCTTTACTTTTAAAAAACTATAAGACGCAGACAATAACGCTGGATTCTTATATCATCAACAGTGTTCATTTCGTTCTATTACGTCAATACTATCTACTTCCATTAGGATTGTCATCCCAATAGTATTTGTCATAAGTACCAATGATGATTTCGTGCATTGAAATCTAGTACATTTTGCTCCCCACCAATCTATGCCTCGATTAGTCGAATGAAACCAATGTCAGGTTAGTTCCACACAAGTTCACATCACCAATACTTAGGCACCAATGAAAATTGCTATTCTATTTTAGTAGAGACAAAACTAGATACGGCATAAATTGTACAAACACATACATAAAAACACATGCATCGCTGAATTGTGTGTCACGGTCGTAACACGCGACCGTGTGGAGCGAAACGCAATATCCCACATGCGATATACACCCTAATATATATGCTAATAAGATCGCATATCGCTAAAAGGATGACGCACGTCTTCAATAGATATTAATTTAGGATGGCACTGCGATCGTCCTACACTTTGTCCCAATACGTGGCCTTCATACTTTGTTTCGTTTTAATACAAACGAAGGGTTATTCGTTAAAAGTGTGATTGAATTTCATTAAAGTGCATAGCCATTGGTATACAGCCAATTAAGCGCCCTCCCTACCTCACCGGGACAATAAGGCCACGTGGCCGGCGACGTGGCCAACAATTTATATTAAAATGTATGGCAGATAACTCACTTGGCGACGGCTTGGAAGCATCGCTAGTTTGGAAGCGTGGCCACGAGTGTCGGCTCTCTGCCTGGAGACTGGACACTCTGTAAAATGTTTCTTTCTTACGAGACTCAGTTTCTTACGAGACCCTTAGTTAGAGACCATATTTCAGCGCCATATGTCGTAACTGGCAACACACATTGGTCGAACACTTTTGTTTTAAAGCACTGAGGATATCTGGACGAAAAGATATCTCCCCGATAGGATGGAAAGAAAGGGATGGAAGCTCTCCCGAAAGCTGCCCATCCGACTATTGAGCTCTTTATGGAAGATTTATGCGAGACCGATTAAATACACATCTTATTAGAAATCCATTTCGAGCAACTTTACTCTAAATTAATTAAATATTAACAACCCTAAAACATTTAAGAGTGTTGGCAAACAAAGAAATGAAGTATGTATTAATATAAGAAATTCCTATAATAAATAACAGTTGAAGAAACTTTTCTATGATGGTCGAGTAGTTAAGACTTTAGGTGTGATAATTTACAAAATTACGCGATTGAAGTCGCGGGCAGCAGCTAGTTTAGTAATAATTTGAAGACTAAAGTTTTTTTAAATTCTCAGTGTACAGGTAAAAGTAAGTAATAATGATAAATGAGATAAATGTATGTACTTAATGCGCGCGCCATCGACAATTCCAGCGGCTTAGGTAATTTCTCTATTTAGGTAGAAAGTTGACCTCCCTGGCCTCTCATCTTTGACTGATTTCCATCACATTATTCTATGCTAAATCATCTTGGTATGTAAACTCGCTCTTATATTAAACTTGTATTATTTATTTTCACATTAAAAAAAGGTGTATTTATTAAATCTGAAAATACTCCATATCGCACTTTCGGCAAGACAAGGGCATAACTGCACTTCTTGTAATTTTATAGGAGAGCCAGTTAAAGTTATTTTTTTTGCATTCAATATCGTATTTTTCTCCTTTTAAACAATTCTTCATCAAATAATTCTTGTAAATATTTTTAATTTAATAATGTTTTTAAGACATTTCTGCATACATTTTAAGTTTAACTAATTTTAAAAAAAATTGTAAGTTATGCCCTTGTCTTACCGAAGCTCGAAGGTGCGAATTACAGAATTATTTTGATACAATCCTTCGGGAACAGTGAGTACTTTTTCTCGACAATAGGTATAACCCTATGTCTTTTCTGTATCCATGACAACGTGTTTGCAAATGTGGAAGAGAAAACATACTCACTTTCGCATTTTTAATATTATTTATTAGATTGTGATGAAGTTATCTCCCATAACTATACCTTACAGAGATATTATGTAGATGTGGGAGTTTTGTTTTTTATTATTTTATGTTTCCCTCTAGGGTTACGCCATCTCCGTGGGCCATATATTTCCATGAAAAACTCAGCACTTTATCACTGACATCTTTATCGCTGTGACGACAATGGCGCTGCCACTTTTTTTTAATTTTTAGACGATCTCTAGATTTTCCCAAAAAATTTATCCAAATGCGTTATTGAGGAAGAAACACCTAAAAATTAAAATATCCAAACATAAGTATATTCTTTCTTTTTGTATTAATATCACGTAATTAGGATAGTATTACCTAATTATTGAACCTCATTAGATTATAAACTTGCATGTTATAAGAAAGTTTTCATTAAGTTGAATAAGAAGTTCAGACAATAAATTAAATGATTCGAAACGCATCAATGTTAGTTATTGCGTCGGCCATTTTGGAATTTACGCGCGCTTCCAACTGTCATTAGGCAGTGATGCCAACATCATAAAATTACCTGTTGTGGCTGCGTACACCTATTAAATTATGGGTTCTATAGACCCGTAGATTTGTGCTACATCATTGTAATTATAAAATCTAAGTAGTTTAAAACACATTAGTCGCTATTTTTGGTTTAATTACTTGTTTAGTCGGATTTAGTTTTCAGGCTTTTTGTTGAAAGTTTATTTGTGTTAATCGACAGAAGTGAAGCAGATGGAAGTAGACTTGATGGCTACCGTCGCCTATAACACAAGCAACACAAGAAATTGCTTCGGGTACGCTGCCATTGGTAGGATTAAGGATAAGGCTTTATGTAGATCAGATGTGTCCACAGAACTTATTATTGGCCTGGATACAACATTAACTTTGCCATAATCATTACAGAAATGATCAAAGCGATTGTTATCTCAGCGAAGCCTATTGTAATATGTTTCTTACATAAATTATTTAAATAAAAATTTTGTGTCCATAAAATGACTTAACTGTTATTAACTTTTAATATATAACTAGCTGGTTCCCGCGACTTCGTCCGCGTTCAAAATGTTATAATATATAGCCTTCCTCGATAAATGAACTATCAAACACAAAAATAATTTTTAAATTTGAACTAGTAGTTCTTGAGATTAACGCGTTCAATCAAACAAACTCTTCAGTATTAGTAAGTAAGCATAGATTACTTTATAACAACTCACGTCTTCCATACTTATTTGCATATATCTATATGTATGCATATGTATTGTCACAGAGTATTTTCTTAATATTTATTACACCTATGATCGACATCGTTAGCTCCCCATTGAAATCTACTTTGATTATGATTTTCAGCCAGTCATTAAACAAGTTATTCTTTAATTGAAAACAATTCCTAGCCAACAGGTGTTCGGTTACGCAATTTAAAATATTAGTGAAACTATTTTAATATAAGCATCCATTGTCCGAGTTTATCGGGGATCGGTTGTGTAATAGTGGGAACGATGTCAACAGAAAGTGTTCGGAAACTATTCGTATTAAAATTGTTATACATAAGTTCAGATCGATTTTGTATGCGAAAACTTTTATTAATATATTATTATTATTATTTTCACGGAGCTAAGAGTATTTATCTGATACCGAATCATATTGAACGAACGCTCTTAATGCGTTCCCACTAAGTTTATTGGTATCCGAATTTAATTAAAGTCTCAAATATGACTTGCTCGTTATAACTTTCTAACTTTCTTCTCTAGGTACTCCAATATTTCAGAAGTTATATCCTCGAATATAAGGTAGTGAAAGGTAATTCGGAAAATATTAAATGGTTACAAGTTTTTTTATTATAAGAAAAAATTTAATATTTTTCTTATAAAAATAAAAAAAAATAGTGAGTATTAATATTTTCCTAATTTCTTTCAATAAATCAGATATAACAAGTCATAACGGCTTAGGTAATGATTTTTTTTTTCTAAAACATATTTAGTAATATTTTAGAAAAAATCATTCAATTGTTTCCTGTCAGGAAAAGCCCTAACTTTTTTTACGAAACAACTTTACTGGCTGAAAGGTAAATAGTGAATAGGTGAATAAGCTGAAGGCTGAAAACTGAATAGTGTGGTACATATATAATATTTTTGGAACACAGTGGTACATATACAGAGGGACAGATGGCGGGAAGCGACATTAGAAGTAACTTGTCTTGTCCTCATCTTGTCGAAATCCCTCCTTTGCGGACTAAGCGCTTTGAAACACCTTTATAATGCGCACTGCCAACTGCCAAGGTTTGGAACTCCCTGCCGGCGTCTGTATTACCGAGCTCTTATAACCCTAATCTTTTCAAAGTTCGAGTGAATAGGCATCTTCTGGGTGAGATCGCTCCATCATAGACCTCATCCTTTCTACACAGCTGGTTATTGGTCAAGTGCAAACCTTAAAACTCTTGAAAGTAAACAGGTAAATCAGATGAAAAAATAAATTAAAAATGCACAAATCTAATATAGACTTTGTTCTTTTACGACATCGATTTAAATTTTAAATCCACACACTGCCTTCCGCGTTGCCTTGTCAAAACACATAAATTAAACTTGCACAATGCAATCGCCTACCTATGAGTGTGGATATACGAGTATACTTATTTAATGGTAATTAGGTTGATTGATTACCTATGTCGGTTGAATGTTAATTTGTTTGTTACTATTTGTGACTGCATAAGTAGGTGCAATATATATTTTTATTATTTTTTGACAGCTCATTGAGATGTAACATCAAAACTATAGTAACTATAAGTTACGAGAATTTAAGAATAATTAAGATTTTTAGTTTTCAATTCTTTAAGTATTTGGTCTAGTTTTTTTATTTTTATTAATTTAGTGAGTGACTTGTTTTCTTTGTTACGCAATTTTTTTTGCACATTATAATAACAAACCTTCCTCGTGTAAGTATCGCTCTTTCTATTAATGAAAATTGCATTAAAATCCGTTGTGTGGTTTTCTTGAATAAATCTTTTTCTTGAAATAAAAGTCGCTGTCCGCGTCTGTCTGTCTGTTCGCGATAAACTCAAAAACTACTGCACCGATTTTCATGCTGTTTTCACCAATGGATGGAGTGGTTCTCGAGGAAGGTTTTAGTAGGTATATAATTTACAAAGTTACGCGGGCGAAGTCGCAGCTAGTAAAGTATAAAGTATTGTCTTCATTCATTCTAAAGAAAAAGTAGTTTCACTAAGAAAACAAAATCTCTTCAAAGGAATTAATTCAGATAGTAACAACAGTAATCTTTAGTTGGAGACTGAAAAACAAATTAGAAGCGTCCGAAAGCTTTTTGCTTTCTTTTTGACAATCTTCGGTGATCTCGTTTGAATAAACTAAAAAGAATCAAATTTCAGTGGGAACTTTCAGTTGACGGCTGGCTAGAAACAAAAGACTGGCTGCTTTCTCTCTTTCTATTCCTTTTTCAAATCCTTGTTCTTTGGAGACAGGCCGAGGAGTCTGTGAAATATTAGACGCGGATCGGTGACTAATTAATCTTTAGGGAAATTACTTCTTTCCGTCTGCTATGATTGTAGAGTATTTCATATTAGTTTACTACTTACTTGATTTTAGAATATTTCAATTTGGAATCAAAAATCAAATCAAATCAAAATTTTTATTTATCGATTAGGTTTCTACAAGAAACTCTTTATGATCGTAATTATAAAGTATCAATGTTTATTTAAAGTCATTTTAGTAACCAAGCCTTGTCTTTAGGATTAAAACTAAAGAATTCAATTTGTTCTTCGAGCTTAGGCATCACAATGCATTTTTTTGGATATAATTTTGAGGCAATAGGAAATCGGGCAATATTTTGTAAAAACATATAATAATAGTGATGTGTTTTTTATACACAAATAAAAAATTAACAAATTGGTTACAACAAATAAAAAAGATATGCCGAATTCCTATAACGAATTAATATTGTTTATAACTATTTTATTTGCTTATAACGACCAATTTTTGTGGACCATTAAAGGTCGCTATAACCGATTTTCATTGTATATATTGAATATATCATAATATACCTAATAAAAAAACATTTAAGTACTCCTAAAGATTAATATTACCCTTACGTCTCTCTTTTGGTAATGTTGTGCTTTAAATACTAACCCAACTGTACCTAATAAGTAACCACTACTTACGATCAAGTGCTTACAATTTATCATAAAAATAAAGAAAAATTCGCTATCCAGTCATCGTCAACCTTCGGTTTTAATTTATAAAACACTTGAATTTTTTTGTTTTATAGTTTATCAACATTCTTCGGTACGATAAAATATCGATATAAATATTCCAATAATGAAGTTCTATCGATAAGGGCTAGTGTGTTTTTAAATTTATTCTTGTCGCATACTTATGAATGTTCGCCATTAACTTAATACAATTGCTGGATAATTAAGTTAGATGTAATTATTGGTAGAAACAGAGTAGGGTTCGAGCGATTTTTTGCCTAATTAATGGTTAACATTAACATAGCTACTTATTTATGAGTAATTGTGAATTTTATTGTCCCATGAAATGGTTCAAAGGTGCTATTCGCAGCCATTTCTGTGACCACTTAATCTTTCATTGTCTTATAATTTTATTTGTTTAAATGTATGTTAAATAAAACTATATTAAGTCGTATGTTATTGAACTAATTATTCAAAAAAATAAACATTTTCCTTCTTTGCTACAATAAAGTTTGCCTATTAATATGTAATTTTATATTTCTCTGAAAGTAACGGAAAATGTCATTGCAATATGTTCCTGGCTACATTTTAAAAATTTAATTATTCATAAGATTGGAAATTTAAAAATTTTACCATTTTTCTTTTGGTGACATAATGAATTGCTTTTATAGTGTTTGTTGTAGAAATTTTTTATGGTCCACTTGATGGTAAATGGCTACGGCCTAGGTATAACACAAGCAACGCCACAAGTGCTACAAGTGCGCTGGCTACCATAGTAGGGTTAAGGATTAGGAATAAGCAAGTGAGCTTTGGTAAGTATTTCCTTATCAAAACACAACAGCATACATGTTGTTATATCACGGTAGGCTTTTGTAAGGCTGTAAGATAGGTAGGTAGGTATATCTATTATGACAATGACCTTTTGTAAATAAGACTAACCCCTTTTATTCATAAAAGATATAATTATATTGTGTTCACCATAAATTCTTTACTAAATTGTCAACTTGACGATAGCTCTTAAGCTATTGATGATTATAAAATTAATGGCCTCCACAATTCGCGACCCATCATCGTATAAGTTATTCGTATCAAACGATCCAAATGTCATAGAAGCATAAAAAGAGGCACGCAATAAATTATATTTCCCTACAATGTAATTGTACATTTGCACACGTAATGTACCAGCAAACGTGTAACGATTATAACTTGAAAAAGCCCTAAGCTATAACTGCCTTCGCGATCCATCTGCCAAGCGATGGATGGACAAGAGAGAAAAAAAATTAATTCAAACTATGGCCCTTTTCCAACAAACGATGACCTTAAAAGGTACCTATAGGATGTATTAAAAATTGAATACACGTTGTTGTTCAACGACCTGCCTCTAGATAATAAAAAAATAATAATAAATAAGAAATAAAGCGTCCGTGAAATTGTAAACGAGATCGTAACGCGTTCATTTTAAAGAACTATTTTGAGTAAACATTAGCCAAGCAGATGTTGTTGAAAATGAAGATTAGGGGAACTAAGGCATAAAAAGCGGTCAGCCAATGGCAGCGCAGAATTATCTTCCGTCCTTGTCGTACATCGATCACTCCACTCTTTCTAATGCTTATATTTTTTGCGATCTTATTCTAATTTCTCATTCAAATGGCTTGTGTTCGATTTCAGGGGCACGTAACCTTTCGCCGGTGCGATTTTAATTGGAATTTTTATTTTACTATTTTTCATTATGCGGAAGGAAATTAGTTTTGTTAGAACGGAACTTTGTTTCAATGTAGAATTTTATTGGAACATTATAATGGACAGTTTCGTTGTGAATTTTATTTCTAGATAGGTAGCCATTATTATTTTTTAGTGTGTATCTATGGTTGGTTGCGTGAGTAGCGGGTGCGATGTAAACGCAGATAAAAAACGCTTCATAGCGTATGTACCTACATAATTTTTTTTAAACTTAATATTTGTTTCGTTAATTCGTTATTGCCTGTATGTATTAATAGTTTTTACACAAATTTGTTAACAATTAATTAAACTTCACTTAATCTACTGTGTTATGCTAAGATTAACAAAAACAACACCTATTTGTAAGACATAATCGTCTAGTTAACAATTAAAGTCAAGTTATTATTATTATTATTTTCAATTTGATTAGATTTTTTATTATGAAGGTGCCTACTTTGAAAGGGTTTGATATACCCTATTTAAAATATGTACTTATATGGATAAGATTACCGTTTTAAATACTAAAATAAAATAAATGTAAAAATAGCAATATAAGCCAATATAACTAATAATATAGCAATATTCCGAATTGTAATTAAAAGAAGGAAACAGATGTGAATTAACCATGTCAGGGCCCTTAAAAATTACATTTCGGGGCCCTTAAGTGAATTTCGGGGCAACATTCACGAGTTATTTTCTAAATAATTAGAATATAAGTAAGTACTTATTTTTTATGCATTTATAGACTGGGGGATAATTTTGTAAGTTGATATTCCAAGCCTAGATTTTTTTTTATTTGGGAGTCCCATGTTCAGTTCAATCATTTTACGTCCTACGTATGAAATTATAATGATTATGATGAAAAAAATATTTTTTTCTACTAGATTTTAAATGTAGGTACCTACTTAGATAAATCTCGAAAATTCTTTTCTCTAGTGTAAAACAAGAATATTGCTTGAAGTTTTTGTAAGCTTCACATGAGCTCAAAGCTTCATAGCGCACACTTCACAATGATAAGCGACACCGTCCGTTTTTTACTTACCGTCCCTTGAACTATGTCTCTGGTTCAACTTTAAATACGAAAAGTAAATTATAAAAGGCATTAAAAATGCCGGAACGAATTACATAAGACACCAGTTTCCTCCATTCGTAGGTGGAAACACAGTTATTACAAGTTTTGCATAATTAGTTAGTTAATGAAACATGATACACATACACATAGAAGTTTTACCCATCCTCACTGACGTTTAGAATACCTTACAACTTATAAGACGTGTTCAGGTCTGCTCTAACACAAGTTTTTATTCAACGTATTTAAAGGAAACATTAACAACCCTTCCCAGGAAAAAAAAACGCTATATGTTATAATTACGACTTGGGTAGGTACTTAACTAAGCTTTTTACAAAACTTACATAAGTAGGTAATTAAAAGTTTGCTTAAATGTTGCTGATAAAGTTATTTCATCTTAATATCATACTATACTAATATTATAAATAGGAAAGATTTTATTGTTTATTTGTTTGTTTGTTTGTATAGAATAGGCTCCGAAACAACTGGACCGGTTTGAAAAATTCTTATACCATTAGAAGCCGACATTATCTGCGATGAACATAGGCTACTTTGTACCACGGGAAAATGCTTCATTTGTACGGGAAATCTAAAATAAAAGTAAATACTAGCGGCTTGGCCCGGGAGATAGCGCCATCTATTCAAAAACAAGTGAAGCGACTAACATGACAACTGCTTGGTGATATTTTTAGATGGCGTTTTATACTTTCAACGCGGACGAAGTCGCGAGCACCAGCTAGTATCATATAAAATACAAAATTATTAGTGAGTTTGTTTGTATTTTTTTTTGTTAAGGTCGTCACACAAGTTGATATTCCACTTGACGGTAGCCCCTTACCATCAAATGGACCGCTATCCGGTCTGAAAAATAAAAAAAGAACACTAGATAAAATATTGTTAAAAAAAAATTATTGTTAGCTATTTTCAGAATATTTTATCTGTAAGTATTTCTATAATCATCTAAGCCACAGGACGTCCACTGCTGGACTACCTGGTTAGAAGCAACCTGGATCCACTGTCGACCTGCGGCCCTTATCAGATCGTCTGTCCACCTTGTGGATGATTCAATCTCGCAGTGTAACCTCGATAAGAGCTTTCTTCATAGTGGGTTGTGACTTGAGCTATGTTGAAGTTTCTTACAAGGCCCCAATATAATTCAAGACGTGAGTGGATGAACGCGTTATGTCGCATTTTTGGGTTTTTTCGTTTTTTGCGTTGATGAAGGTATTGAATGTTTACAGACCTTAAGATCGTCGATAAAACATTTTTGAAATATAAAAAGTTAAAAAAGGTGTTATGTACAGTTAATTTTAAAAAGCAGAGTGCAGAAAATTCTACATTTGATAATGGACGACAGAGCTATATTCACTTTTTTTAATTAAATTAAAACTGGCTATCATACCATTAATATGTTAGGTTGTTTACACAACTTTTCATTATAATTTAGTACAAAAAACAGTTCCGTGGTGGCGACTTATCTCAAAAATTCAGTGTAAAACTTTAACCTCGATTTATTCGAAATTAGAATAATGCGACATATCACCTTCATCCAATCACGTCTTCAATTAGACTAAGTTTTAGCGCCATATGTCATCGCTGACATAGACATAGCCCTTTTCGTAGCCCGTTGAGCGACGATTTCTTATCACTTAGTTCACTTACCATTAAATATATTTTATTTGAATTGAACAAGAATTTCTTATGTCATTTAACAACAGTTAAACTTACCATATTTGTACAGCGTTAATTCATATACTTAGTTACCTAGTTTAAAGGTCGGGTGAGATGAACGACATCCGTTCATTGTCTGTGGTAAGAGATTTAAGAGACGCCTTTGTTTTTACCTCTACTATAGAATTGTAATTCAATGTTCATTTTATGATTTAGATGCTTTGCGAATCAGGTTATCGAATTTCCTAATCATGAGTGGATTATTTATCATAGGATTATAAGTAGGTAAATATTTCTAATATGAATGTAAGTAATTTATCATCGTAGGTACTAGAAAATATTTAAAATGCGAAAACTGTGAGGATGGATGTATGAATGTGACCTTTGTGGCTCTAAAAATTTTATAACTTTCAAATCTTTGACATTCATAGTCATCAAGTATCATCATCAATCAATACTAATAATAAATCTGTATGTAAGTGTAGGTATTGTATGTATGTATGTATGTATGTATGTATGTTGCTCCATAACTTGGTATGGTATGATTTTCATGAAACTTGGTAGATAAACATTTAGACGTACAGGACATAGGATATGCTACATTTTTTCTTTTTCAACGCGAGCGAAGTCGCAGGCACCGACTAGTAAAGCAATATTTTAAAGAACAAGCAGTTATTTTATGACTTCAATATTTCCAATTCTACTCCTACTTTGATATTTAACCGTAGTTACGATTATTAAAACCGTTTGAAATATAAAATAAATTTTTAGTCTTTTATATCTACATACCTATAATATACCTATAAAAAAAGCAAACAAACATATTAATAATGACAAAGTATTTGAAAAGCACGTCAGGAATGGTGTGTGACCATAAAATTAGAAAAATATCTGTCTTGAACTCCTTCTGTGGATGGTTATTATTTAATAATGTTAATAGCTGGCAAATAATCTGAGCAATTCAATGCGCACATTCGAGATGTGCCAAACAAGGACATGGGACGTTTCCGCGTTGATTCACGTGTGGCGCAATTAATGAGATATTAGCGCTTCAAACCGTTTTTGGGCGTGTTGATGAATAAAATTGTCACTGTTGTAATCTGAGCATGCAAAAATCTGAGAAGTTGTAAGGAAAAAAATTAAAATTATTTATTATAGCATAATATATTTGCAATCTGAATAATTCTTTGTTTACTAACTACACAGCGTACACGCACCCAACCCAAATTTGTATTGTAGTATATTAGTGATTAAAGTGCAAGAAGATTCAAAAAGACCGTTATTTCCCTTGAACCAGTGCTATAAATCGAACAATAAGGAATCATAGATAAATGATTGGTCTCGCTGCGCTCTACTAGATAGGGCCCTACTAAAAAACAATAGCTCCGTAAATGCGGTAACTTTTAATTGTAGTGTGTGTAAAACATCGTCACTATTTATCACTTTTTACACAGTTTAAATATATTTTTACACAGTTTCACTACGCAAATTGGCATTTTATTATACCCAAAATTTAATAAAACATTCGGCACGTACACATCACAGACAGTTTGCAGTGTGACTAACTGGTACGCCGAAGCGTAGATTTTGTTTATCAAGTAGGGCGGCTGTATCTAGTTGAGCGCAGCGAGACCAATCTTGTATCTTGTTTAGAGAGTCACACTAAAAATTATGAACTGTAACAAACATTGTTCAAAATGTAAAAATAAATAAGCATCTAATCACCTAATCAATAATGGTTTTCACAATGTCAAAAGTATTGACTATCGCGTTCCCGCTTATATCTTTAAACTTGGACCGAACCACATGCATTCACACACCAATGCAACTGTGACTCACATTGGCCTTGAAATAGACTACTCTAATCGCAGTTTTAGCCAATCAGTAGTCCAAACAGGCATGCACACGATCCTTTGTTCCTTATCATTTGTTATACGCGTTTCAGAAATAACCTTTTAAAGGAATTCACTTATTTTTTATACCAATTAACTGGTTTCATGTTTTTATGTTTTGACATTGGAAATGTCTTTTCGTTCGCTTTAGTAAGTATAGGCCCGATTTCACGAAAAAGTGCGACCCCCTTATATCTCGGCGAGTTGTAAAAATATATGATATTCAAAAGGGGCTCAAAAGACGCGTGTTGACGAGAGCTTTAAGGCGCAATAATAAAAGTTTTTTAAAAAGTCAAAAACGAAAAAAGTTATGGCCAAAATAGTGAAAAAAAAATTTTTTTTTCCAAATTTTTTATTTTGGCGCTCGATATTTTGGAAACAAAGGATGATATCAAAAATTTGCGAAAATGTCCTCTGGACAATTTAGTCAGCTACAATTTGAGCCTAAAATAAAGACGATCGGGTTAAGGGTTTGCCCTGTAGCTTAACCTTTTTGAAAGATGTCAACAAATCAGAACAACATAATTTCGAATTCCGTAGTACATAATAATGTGCGAAAAGCAATATTCTCTGCTTCTACAAAAAACCTCATGATATGACTCAATATAAAATATTGATGTGTCTAGAAAATCTTTCCCAAATTGAAGATAGCTGTATTTTGTTTTATTAAAACTATTCAACAATTACTGACCCATTTTTTTCGAGCAACCCATTTCAATTTCGAGCAATATTAACAACACCCCCAAACCCATTTCGAGCAATATTATCAACAATTTACTCCGTCGGTATATAATCACATTTTTGTTGAAAGTTAGGGAAGCTAACGTTCTATTGCCATCGCTAATTAATACGAGCAAAATTACAGATGTTCCAAGGAAGCTGCCTTAGAAGGATTTAGGATAAGGAATAATAAATGTGCTCGGACATACTCACTGAAACTCCACAGCACTAATGCTGTTATTTCACTGTGGTTTAGATACGCTCTATATATTAGATTACATACTATAGGCTACAGATTTAGCACTAAGTACTAAATCATTTTTTTTATCTTTTTGTCTATCTGAATTGAATATTTTTTAATTACTCGGTCTCAAAATAATTGAGGCACCACTATCGGTAGGTTGGTGCTACTTGGGTAATAAAATCGAACAATTACCTTGTTAGCTATATCTAATGCGTCTATTTTTCGCTTCTGAACAATTAAACATAATAAAAGATAATGTTATACACATAACAAATATATTTAAACCCATTACAGCGATAATTGGACGATTAACTAGTGTAAAATATTGCAAAGGATTCCAATTAACATAATATTGAACTAAGCTTGAGTACTTTTTTAAAAGAATGGCGAGTTAAATACAAAATTAGGCATTTTTTCCCCTATTTTAGGTTCAAAGTGAGTCCAGTGCATCTGGACCTACTGCTATCTGGACACATGGGTTCTGAAAATATTGAGTTCAGATAACGCGTGATCCATGAAAACTATTCAGTCCAAAAGTTACAATACAATACAGTCTAAAATTTCCAGTACATTTTCAGTAGTTTAGGTAAAAGGGGGAAACTAATGAAAAATGACAATAGAAATCAAATTTTCAAATCCTTCTTTTAAAGTTATTTGTTTGTGGACTTTATGATTTTCTTGAAGGACAGGTTTTTTTAATGTAAAATTTAGTACCTTGCTGTCTATTGTTTTAAATCTTAATATATAAAAGGTGATATGTGTATGTACGTCTCCTATATATTCCAAACTTTCAGACCATCTTCAGATTAGTGTAGAGGGTGTTCCTGTGAAGTTTGGTAGCGATCGGATGCGGATAAAGTCGCGGGCAAATACACTAGTGAAAAAGAAAAAGGAGACGTAATTTGGACGAACAAAATCGCGTGCAATTAATCGCATTTCGGTTTTAGTAGAATGCGTTGTTAATTTTAAATATTTCTATTAAGATATGCACCTGAAAGAATTTGCTAATAATAATTACTCTATCAAATAAGTACAGTTCATCAGCGGAACGGCTAAATAAATAGACAGGGGGCTTATTGGGAAATCGCGTTTCGAAATTAGAATTCGTTTTTACTATCTCGCCAATTTATCTGTTGGCGTTACTGTTACCTTCTAGCGTTTCAAGCCGCGTGCCATACAAAACACTACGAACTTTATGGAACATAATATGTGTAGAGCATGAACTGTCATTTAAAATCAACCAAATATATATAAAATGTGACTTTACGTCAACATATTGGAGTTTAAAATGGACAATAGAAGTTGGTCGTTACTACCTTTTACCATAAACGCGCCAAGGCAAGACTCCGCCATGATTCTGTCAAAGGCGTTCTTTTTATGTGCCGCTTTGGCATTTGTGATGCAAATTCCAGTGTAGTTTTTTGTTGTTAATATTTTTTTTAAATTTCGTTAATATACTACGAATACCAACAAACAGACTAACGACTCGTTACCCAATGCTAGAAGTTAGTTCTATTATTTCATTTTATTCTATGTTATTATTTGATATAGATTTTGTATAAATAAATATATTTCAAAACGAATGTTTGAATTTGAATAAACGAAGTGGAAGCTTTATTAATTACGTTAAGCTTAAATTATTTACGTAGAGGAAACATTTTTAATATTAATACTTTGAAATTAATTTCCACTACAGTGAAGCAAAACCAGTAAAATTAAGTTCTATTCGTCGATCGACTAAATATATACTGGATACACAATCAACTACAAAAAAACGTCCTCAGTAAATGATTACTCACTTGAACATTTGGGTGGGCATTTGTATTAGTATCATATAGTTTGTAATAGAGCTAGGTAAACGATGTGCCACTTATTGGGTTTTGTTTTTGATAAGACGCGATGTTATAGTGCCGACTGCCGACTCGTATTTTCGAATATCGTTTTCAATGCAGTCCCTTTGTTTCGAGGTACATTTGCCTGATTTACTGGGAAGCAACTGAAATATGTAATTAAGTATAACATTTTTTTATCACTTCACGCCTTTGTTGATTCATACGAAGGGTCTCGCTTCAGTTAACCAACTATACCGGCTAATGATAGCTCATGATCATACGAAGGTTTGCCAGTTGATGACCTTTTTAAATAATCCTTTTATGGTGATACGGCTAAACTATTAATGCCACACCTAAATGTAGGTACAGGGAGTTGTTTTATGGCGTTGTTTTAGCTTTTTTTACCGAGAATTAATGTAAGCTTAAATGCTAACCTGACTAGACTATAAACAATAATATTGCATATCATAACGCATATAAATTTTTTGGATGTTTAAAATTTGGAACATTCTTCCTATTAGATCAGATTCTTAAGTCTTAGTGAAGGTTAGAGATCAGCCTGTAACAGTCCTCTTTGTCTTTTGTTCATCGGAACAGCTCTACTACGTTAGCTATCCTAGACCACTCCCTGATGTCCTTCAGCCAAGAGTTCTTCCTTCGCCCAACTTTTCTCTTTCCTGCAACTTTGCCCATCATCACCAGCTTAAGTAGGTTGTATCGCTTAACCTGTGAACCTATAATTATATATGCTTATGAAGTGGTCTGAGAATATTACCCTTTTCGTCTTTTCAACGTGAGTTTATGGCCAACCATTTGCAGGACTTGGTTACCTTTTGAGTCCAGCTAAGAGACAGCATATGCCTATACGTCAAATACCTCAATACGTCTTATGAGGTTCTCGTTAACGGTCTAGGTCTCACATCCACACAACACAGTGGGCCAAATATATAAGTATGAAGTAAGCAAGTGCCATAGAAATGGGCTTAGGGAAAACTGCGGGAAATGGCCCTTTGCGCTGCTACTATAATATGATAACGTTCTAAATATTCCTCATCAGTTTGCAAATATTTCAATGTTCCGCATCATTTTGTAATTATTTCCTGTAGCGTTTCGTAATGTCTTTGATATTCTATAACAACGCAGAAATACTTTGTAAAATGGTTCCGAGAACACAAGATCGTAATTCATACTTCAATAAGTTTCTGATGTTGATAGAAGCCACAAAAAAGGTTGACGATCCCACAGCGGAAGACATAGACAACGAGTGTTAGTTTTTGCGCCACAGAGTATGCTAATTTGATCCATAATGATTGCTATTTAATATCTAACGATTCGTTTAGACATTAATATTAACGTTGTTTATACCTAGTCCTTTTTGTGACTAACGTATAGTTTAAAGAATATGAAATACTCTTACTTGATAAGTAAAATAATTATTTCTATAACTATTCTAGGACTTTTACTTTTGCAATTCTAGGACAATTAAATTTTCTAAATGTTTAGCTCAAAATGTCAAGTATTCGCTCTCGATAAACAACAATTTAAATGTCGTTCGTTAACAATCGAATCATAGAACCAGTGAACTCTCCGTATCGTACTCGTAAATTATACGTTTGACAATTAGATAGTGTGAGAAAAATACATTCAAATCGTAATTCGAACCTTGACCGTCGTTTGGACGCACTATCTGCGCGCTCCACGCACACCAAGCAATTTTACTCTGTGAGCACACCCAATGTTGCCAACATGCGCATGAAAATTTATCGCGCTGTCCGCAATAAATATCGGCATTAATTAATAAATCGATAATTATATTAGTACCGTGTGGCGAAAACACGGCCATAAATTCAAACGATTGGGTTCGACGACATTTTTGTTACTTTTAACGTTTATTTAGTCTGTAATGTTTTGTTGAAAGAAGTTCTGTGAATATTCCATTTTTAAATGAAACAAATAAAATTTTAAATTTCGAATAAATTAGTTGCGGCCAGTTTTGACTTGATTAAATTTAAATTTGCTTCCATAGTGGCAGCCAATTTAGAAAAGTTATGATACATCCAAAATTTGATTAGGTACACCACTCGATAGCTAAAGTGTCAACAATTTTATCTTAATGTTTGTAAGCTGATTTCTTCTGAACTACACAAATTTTAAAATTTCTCTTGCAACCTTTTTGTACATTTATGCACACATACTTAATGCAGAGAACCACCAGACATGGTGAATCATACGAAAGTCCAAAGCAATAAGTATAAATTTACTTTTTATTTTTGACATTTACTTCTCACATTTTTTTTTCACATTTAACATAGTATTCTAATTTTTGTTTGAAATTAATATTGTTTAGATTTCTGTTAGAAAGGGAGTCCCTGGTGATCAAAGCGTTAAAATTAATAAGACTGATTTTACATTTCTACATATTTATATTTAATCTTTATAAAAATAGATGATATATTTTTATTTTTATAAAACGACAATTTTTTAGTAAAGTGTCTATTTAATTGAAAGTGGGTAATATAGGTTTATAGTGTAGGCAGATACTAATTGCATTCTCTTAGACTTTCCTCTTTAAGTAAGTTTGATACTTATTAAACTTTCACAGCATGTTTCAATATTAAAGTGCCCTTTTCTTTTCAATTCAAGGTCTAGAACGGGTGGCGGAGGAGTTGATGGGTCGAAGAAAATGGAAACTATACCAGGACGCATTGCTACCGAAGCGTATAGAAGCCGAACAGTCGAGCGAAGACGAATCAATGCCGGCCACCGACCCACCGCCGGCTCTCAAGATCAAAACCATAGAGCAGATCAACGCACCAGAAGACGAAAGGCCCAAGGCAGAGGAAGAAAAGACGCCGCGACGACAAGAGACAATTCTAGAGAGTCTAATCAAGCGACCAGCCACACAACCCAAGCTAGAGGTGGCAGAAGAACCAGCAGATTGGAAGCCAGCGGACAAATGCTATTTTTGTGTGGACGGAGAGAGGGGTGAGGCGGCGGGAGGAGGGGAGGCGAGGCAAGCGGGCGGCGCAACGGTAAGTAACGCCCTTTTGATAACGAATTTTTGGCAGCTCGTACGTTTTGTTCCGGCATAGATAGCGAACCGCATAAGCGTGACACACGCGGAGATTCTTTTTTCAAACGGATGTAAGATTTGTGGCCAACTACACTTTCATGTTCTATATTTAAATCAAAATTTTAATATAGATAGAGTAATGCACAAAAGAGACAAGTGGATTCCTTTTTCAAACGAATACAAAATTGGTGGCCAGCTAAACAAATTTCAGTAGAAACTCTTTATGCTACCTACTCATTAATTTAAAATGTTTAAAGAAATTTAAATTATTATTATTATTAAGATTTTATTTAAATATTAGCTGAACACGGCTATGCTTCGCTGTGGCTCGTTTCTAAAAAAAAAAAAACATACTTGCAGAACGAAACAGGATTCTAACCTGTGTCTGCTCTGTTGATAGCCAAGTATTCCAACCAGTGTACTGTCAGAGCTTCGAATGAGCAATAAAAATGTTTAAGAATCTTGTTAGGACAAATTGTATAGGCACCAGAACTTATAATTACACTAATCGTGACTAGATATAAATCTAATGCAGCTCTGACTCAATATTGAGTAACATTTAGTAAAAGATCAAGGTTCGTTCGCGTCACTATATTGCCTCATCATTTTGAATCATCATGGATTTGTTTTGAATTATCACAAACAGATTAAAATTTTGATAGTGCCCATTTATTGTGAGATCTACAAACAAATTAACAGTGTATTTAAAACTAAACTCTGTTCCAAACAAACCTCTGTATAATGGCTGATATGGACAAGACGAAAGTTAGGGAATTTAACTCTCGAAGTTGTGGACGACTAGGTACCTACATCTGTACCTAATTAGTACAAAATATAGGCCAAATAGGAAGCATTCGGGATGCTCCGAAACATCTTCTCGTCCGAAATTCCTCAGTGTCTTAAAACAAAAGTTTTCGACGAATGTGTGTTGCCAATGATGGTATTGTGCTGAAACGTGGTCTCTTACTCTTACTATGGACCTGAGACATCGTAAGTAAGCTCAACGTCTCTCAAAGAGCTATAGAGTGAGGGCTATGCTCGGGGTTACACTACGAGATCAAATCAGAAATGAGATCCGTAAACGTATGAAAGTTACCGAGATAAGCCGGCGGAACAGTAAGTTGAGGTGGCAGTGGGCAGGACACATAGTACTGAATACGACAAGGTGGACAGACGACCTGAAAAACGATGGGGGAGCCCTATACTTAATGTCCAGCAGTGGACGTCCTGGGGCTGAGATGATTGTAATGATCTAATGTATAAAAGGCGATGTGTGTGTATGTATGTTCACTATAGACTCCAAAAACTTCAGACAATCTTCAGATTAGTCCAGCGGGTAATCCTGTGAAGTTTGGTAGCGATCAGACCCGGGCGAAGCCGGGAGCGGGTCGCTAGTATACCTATAATATTATGTGTATGTATTAATATAACATATAATAACGCATAAACTATATTTTCAACAAAAAGGTTGATGACATGGCAATTTGTATTCGAGATTAACTCAAGACACAAAGACTTGCACTCCAAGACAACAAACAGCCTGTTTAACATCGTAACTCGTATTTTCTTTTGAAGTACGGTTTTGGTTCGCAATTTTTACAATGGGAAACTGTTTTGTATTGTTGTCGATTCCCACAAACGGCAATCAAGACGAAATGACTGCGACAAAAACTTCGCTACAGTATAAGTGGAAAATCTTTCTATTACTTCTGCGTTATTGTTGACAGTGCTGTAGACAAAATGAAAGAATGTGCCAATGTGTATCTATCTATCGACCTTTATTTATGCTACTTCACACGGAATCGACATGCATACCAATCTATCAATATTTTCTTTATTTTCTTTTTAAAACCTTGGAATATTAAATATTCACATATTAATACCTCCTACCCTTTTCTTCTATCGGACATTCAGACGTACGGCTGATCACCATCCTCAACTTGTCGAAATCCCTCTTTTTTTTTAACCAAGCGCTTTAAAACACCCTTTATAATGCGCACTGCCAAGGTTTTTGGAACTCCCTGCTCGGTGTCTGAGTTTCCGAGCTCATATATATATATATATATATATATCAACCTAATCGGTTCAGCCGTTTAGAAGTTATATGAAAAAGATAAGTAAAATTTTTGTAAAATCTTAATTCGAATAAAAATGTTTTGAATTTTGAATTTTGAATTTTGAAAGTACGGAAGGATAATTCTTACTACCCGTTGTCCTATTACCCGTTTTCCCGTAGGAATGAAGCATTTTCCCGCGGTAAAAAGTAGCCTATGTTCACCACGGATAATGTCGGCTTCAAATGGTATAAGAATTTTTCAAATCGGTCCAGTAGTTTCGGAGCGTATTCTATACAAACAAACAATCAAATCTTTCCTCTTTATAATATTAGTATAGACTATAGACTATAATGTATAGAAAATACATGTCTGTTAACAAACTTAAAATAAATATGGATTAAAAAAAATATCCTTATTTTTTAAGATTTAAAAAGAAAATGTGTACCTAGTCAAATTTTTTCACGCCACTATTCCGTTTTGTCATAGTATATTTTCATGTTATCTCCTCACTTCACTTCATTGCTAGGTGTGAAGTTGCATTGTTGACCTAGCCTATAGTGGACTTCAGAAGAGGGCACATTGTAACTTGCGGAACATTTTTAGGGTACCGTTGCCAACGAAGAAAAACCTTAATGTGTAATCTAATAAGATAAAAATAATATAATAATTTAAAATAAAATTATAATTATTTATATTTTAAACTAAGTAGCTGTTGTACGCGACTTCGTCCGCGTGACTTTATAAAATACTAGCTGACGCCTGCGACTTTTTCCACTTTGAAAAAGAAAAAATGTGTCCTTTGCTGTGCCTCTGAAATCGTGTATGCAAAATTTCATGATGATCGGTTGAGTAGTTAAGGCGTGAAAAGATAACAGACAGACAGTGTTACTTTCACATCAATCATCAATACTAATAATAAATCTGTAAGTGTAGGTACTGTATGTATGTATGTATGTATGTATGTATGTATGTTCCTTCATAATTTGGAAACGTTACGGAAATATTCAATTTCTCATTTCGTTTGTACTCTTCTCTTCCTTATCATATCTCAAAATTGAAAAATTTTTATTTTACCTAACTATTCATTGGTGTAATTTGAATTATGGTGTCAATGTTTTTTTTTTATTAGATATGGGTTTGCTCTTAGCCAGCATAAGATCACCCAGAAGATGCCTATTCCCTTAATTCACTAGAACTTTGAAAAGATATGGGTTATATATTTCACAGTGGTCATCAGTAAGGTGATATTCTGTACGGCTTAATTCCTGCTCGTGGAGCCATCGTCTATTTATTCTTGTGAATTTTATTTAAGCATAACAATAATTTTAATATCGCTTTGATAGTATCAAGTTTAGTAATAGTGAACGTGCCTTCCTAAAGTCTCAGGGCTTGGATTCGATTCCCGACTGGGTCAACTTTTGAAATGAACCACCCCTTTGCAAAGACCAGCAAGTATTTATGTTGTTCTGTTTCGGAGAGTGAGTAATGGACGCCAAGTCTCATATCTTTTATTCTACTATGCACTCTAGTAGGTACATCTATGACGTTGCTACGGTAGTGTTAATAGGCTAAGGTAGCCACAGCACAGTACCATCAAATAGACCGTCAATCTGCCTGCCAACGTTCACATAAAAGTCACTCTTTAAACAAGCCTCACTTCACATGGACTGTTATTTAAACTGTCAAGTTGTCGTGTGTCGTTCTAACTTGTAAAAATGCCTTTATAAAAGAAAATACATGCGAAGAAATTTTATTCAGAAACAAATTGAAAGATTTGCTTCTAAATTTCATGTATCATAAGTCACACAAACACACAGGCTACATGTAATTTTTTTATGTTTCTTTTCTTGTTTGTTCTTTATTCTGAGATTAAACAATGAAAAAGTTAGGTATATTAATTTCGTGAGTTCCACCTGCCTTTTATTAGAAATGAAGTTCTGGCCATATTTAAATAATTGTTTTCTTGAAATTAAGTCTTTTTTGCCAAATATTTTTCGAAATGTTAATTTCGAACTTAATTTGTCAATAAAATATCTATATATCAATATATAAAGCTGAAGAGTTTGTTTGTTTGTTTGGTTGGTTGTACGCGCTAATCAATATCAATCAATCAATACTAATAATAAAT
This sequence comes from Synanthedon vespiformis, assembly GCA_918317495.1. Lineage (NCBI taxonomy): Eukaryota > Metazoa > Arthropoda > Insecta > Lepidoptera > Sesiidae > Synanthedon > Synanthedon vespiformis. Next base: position 5,132,255 of record OU906967.1, on the reverse strand, counting down.
CTGTAAGTGTAGGTATTGTATGTATGTATGTTCCTCCATAACTCTTAAACGAATTAACTGATTTTCATGAAACTTGGTATATAAACATTTAAACATAGGTATACAGGACACACGATAGGCTACTTTTTTCTTTTTCTACGCTGACAAAGTCCGCGGGCGCCAGCTAGTATTAAATAATTTTTGAAAATATATTTATTTTTAGATTAGGTACCTAAGTATCTACTTTACTTTATTGACATACCTAATTATCTATAAAGTACAAATGTAATTAAAATTAATTTAATTAAAGTTCATATTTCAGATATACACTTCATATTTCAATGTACAATATTACGTATGCTTAATTTTTTTAATAAAGTTTTGTACCGACAATTTAGATTCGCAATATAAAATTACAGTTTACAACCAGCAAGAGACATTGCAGTAAAATATAGGCATTGTACACACAATCTGGATGGCTAGACAGGAGACAAAACAATAATGGCAAACAAGGGTTGGATAATAAAAAATTGAAATAACCATATACATATGGGTGTAATCTAAAACTACAAATTAATGACGGTGCCTCCATATCAACGTCGTATTTCTAATCATTGTCTGTTCATAATTACAGTTTTATTGTAAACCCCTTAGCCTACAATAGCAATTATACTGGTCTAAACCAAGCTTAACAATGTCCGGTTTAACATGAACCATGCGATCACGTACAAAGACGTCGATTTCGTATCAATCTTCAAGCTTAGAGAGGAGAGGAGAGGGTCAGCGTACAGTGGCGGCTCGACAACCATAGTTTCAATTTACGAAACAATGACTTATCCATTTTCTACGATTCCACGTCAAAGTAGAAAACTCGTATTTTGATTACTACGCAGGAAAGAGACGGGGTGCGTGTGTGTTCATAACAAGTGGCTTTGAACCGTGCTGTTCACGTTTTAAGGTCCGTTTTCGCTTCGGTGCCCTCGTTGTTACTGAAATAGTAAGCGTGTAGGCGTAGAGCATGAAAAGTAGGCAGCAGTCGAACATCGCCGTACGCGGAGTGGTTATTGTGACTTTATTATTCGAGATTTTTTTTTGTTGCTTTTCATCTTTTATGACAGTTTTGTTTTATTTAAAGAGAGGTGCGTCGGTGTGCTTTTAATGCATGTAATGTAAATTTCTATTTATGGTAATCCGTTCATTTAATATTTCTAGAAATTATTGCGTTTTTTGAAATTTTGTATAAATTTTTTAAATATTTAAATAAAATAGATAATTAAGATTTTTTATTACTATTAATCTCATATACACATATTTGTCTGTATAATGTCTGTATGTTTTTTTGTATGTAAGAGGTAGGTAATCTTCAAAACTACTCATCCAAATTAAAAAAATCTTTCACCAGTAGCTAGAATTACATTTCAGGGTGGACATAGGTTTAATATTCCAATAGCTATCTAAAAATCAAGATCGAATGCTTCATTTTACAACGGGGACAAAGTCGCGGTCAGCAACTAGTATGGTATAAAAAGTAAATCGTAAGTAATTTACAGCTAATATTAACTTCAATGTATGACAACCAGAACCAGATAACCACAATTCGTGAAAAATGATGGTGATTGAACTGTTACCTTTACTTATGTATGTTTTATTAAATTTTACTATAGGTATATGGTGTAATTAAAATAAAATAAAATATTTGGAATCTTTAAATAAATAAACACATAATAATTAATTCCCCTAGTTTTTATCGGGCCTTTTTCGATCTTATTTAAAACAATGTTTAAAAGACAAGTGATAATCATCTTTTTATCTTCATTAGCAAATTAATGTTTTCAATTTTTGTGTAAAATGCAAATAGAACTGTTCGAAATTAAGTGATATTTATCTATATTTTATAGTCACGAAATACAAGTATTCATTTGCATTTAAATAAAATTAATCAAGATTTAAAATTCAAGATATGAATAAGTAACTAACCTAATTTGCTTATACAAAAGACGAATTTTTTTACATGCATTTCATTTTTTGTAAGTATTTTTTTATATCTCGTTATTAATTTAATAAAGCTTCCGTTAAATTCGATACTTTTATTATAAATCTATGATAAAACACTTCTTTTTTTTTAAAACACTCAAAGTTGTTTTTTTTTATCAGCATATACCTACACTTAAAACGTTTTATATTTTTTTACAGACTACTTAAGAAACCTCAAATCACGTTATTAGACATTTCGCTGTTATTTTTGTGATAACTTATTTACATTTTATATTAATTTATATATTAAAAAATAGAAAAATTCTACAATATTTTATTTAAATAAACTAATAGAAACCCTTTTCCTTCGATATATTATAGAATACTTGGAAAATATTTAATTTCAAACGAAATGCATTACTATATAATAATAATGTATGCAGAAGCGAAAGAAAAAAGGGAAATGTTAATTACTACGGTGTAAAAATTCTACTACACCTGCCAATTGTGTAGCCAATAATAACACGACCGAAATTTGTGGACCGTGAAACAAACTCGAACAAACACATTCTGTAGTTGGCGTCTTAAATTTTTCGGATTGTAACTTCGAAGATTATACGTTACACGCCGTGATTCTCCTGCACTTTCTCATTACAACTTTTATTTGAAACTTTAATTAGCGTGGCTTCTGAAAACGTACGCATTTTAAGTTTTAATTATTGTATGTATCATTAATAAGAAAAACGTTTAAAAAGAATGATAGAAAGAACAATTATTTCCATTAAATATGACTAGGTTCAATTAGGTTCCTAAAGTTCCTAATACACGTTCTGAAAAATATTGTAACATTACAGTAAAAAAAAAAATATTTTAAGTGAAATGTAATTTGTTATTTTTTACATAAATATATTATGATATTTTACATAAGTAATGTATTTTAATATGTATTTTTTTTTTTTAATTTTAAAAATATTATCTTTTTGTTAAAAAATAAAAATACATAGGTAATATTTTTATTTGATATTTGCTTTACATAAAAACCTTAAGCTAGCTAGTTTTTTTATTTTAATTTTTTGGTGCAATAAATATATTTCATTTAGGCACTTATTAAATCTAATCTGAGTCAAAGATGATCGTCACTGGTATATAAAATATTATTTTTGTATGATATCTTGTTAGGTATACAAGATATCATACAAAAATAATATTTTATATTAACATAATCTACGTAAGTATAGGCATATAAAAAGAAATGAGCTGAGTATATACTACAACTAAGTATTGTTACCTAATAATCGCTTTTATTTAATTAGATTCTTTAATTTGTTAAATTAGACGAAAGGCATAGATCCTTTATTAATTAGGTACTAGATTTTGGTTCCACAAAAGTTCAAGTTAGATTATTTGTTCAACAATATCGTCTGAAAAGACAGACACTACTTCGACGTATTAATAATATTATAAATGCGTTTTAATTCATTTCGAACTAGAATTATCACTGATATTAAATCTAGATTACAAATATACAAGTAAGAACCGTTGGGCGCGCACGCAACTCATAAAATTTAATTATAATTTTTGTACATCGCAAGCGACTCCACATATCTCGCTGTCCGATCGGTTAAACAGCATAGGCCGGACAGAAAAGCCTATAGGGGCGGTCCGCAGAGGGTGGAAACCTCGGAAAATTCACGTGTAAGACCCACCCCTCACTGTGAAACACGTGCAGCCAAATAGCCTCAGTGTACAAACGCCTTTACTAATCATTGCCGCTCGCAAAAAAAAAAGAAAATAAGCGCGCATTTAATTTTTGTCACGCGTTTTTTGTTTTCACAGACCTCTTTATATACTAATCATTGCCGCTTGTGAAAATTCAAGAGAACGGAATGAGCGCGTTCCACATTTAAATTTTAATTCTTGTTATGAGGTCTTTTTTGTGTTTGTTGCAATAGGTTACACTAAACACTGGTTAGCGGCACAAGAAATAAAATGAGTGCGCGTTCGAAGTTTAAAATATAATTTTTGCTCCTACTTTCTTTTTTTTTTATTAGTATGTGTAAGTACTCTGTGCTCAAGCAGCGGAAATGTTGTAAACGGAAAGCAACCAGTTTAGTTCGGCATATTTTTTTTCTAGTGTGATATGGAAGAAAAAATAACATGAAGCCATTTCATGGTTAGTTGAAGAAATCGGAACATAATTGTTACCTAATGATTTTAAACATTAAAACTTTTTTAATGTTTTGTCTAGATATCTTCTTGTAATGTATTACGGTGTATTTTAAAGAAAATATATGGATATATTTTTTATTGTATCAAATGTATAATATAGATTTTATATTTTGTTAGAAATTCAAAGGTAACATTGGGATTTGGTTGTAATGGACCGGAATCCTCTGTAATACCTACTTCAGTTTATGTTCACATTAAGTGTGTATATCTATGCAAAATTTTATGATTATCTGTTGATTAGTTAAGACGTGAAAGGGTACAAACAAATTCATTCACTTTCGCATTTATAATTATTAGAATTTTGTTTGTGATTATTTAAAACATAACAAATAAGTACCTACTTATTTCGTCTACTAACTTTTCTCAAATTCGTCTCATAAAAACAAAAGGCCTAATATTTTAAATGCGAAAGTTTGTGAGAATATTATGGAAAAAATTAAAACGCTAAAAAACGGCTTAATGGATTTGGAAGAAATTAATTTGTCACACAGATAGTTTGTTACCTGGATTTCTCATATTAGGATATTTACTTTTTCTCTTTACATATGTTAGATTCCCGAGGGGTCGTGAACAAATATAAAAAATTTAGGCGCCACTGTCGTACACAACAACACCTTAAAAAATGTTTTAAGGTGTTGTTTTTCATTTCTCAATGCGTACAAAGTATTTTATAGTAGTACATAATGTCATATCAAACATATTTAGCTAAATATGACTGTGTGTCGATATCTATCTATATTGGAAAACTAGCTGTTGCATGCGACTTCGCCAGAGTAGGTAACTTTATAAAATATAGTCTATGTTACTCGCTTATAACGTAGCTTTCTATAGGTGAAAGAATTTTTAAAATTGGTCCAGTAGTTTTTCAGTATATTACAAACATGCAAATCTTCTCTCTTTATAATATTAGTATAGACGACAATAAGACAATTCGATTAAGTAGAAAAATGTTTCTTGAACTTGAAAAATCACTTCACTGTAAATCCACATTTTCCATAACAACTTGTTTCAATAGCATATACTTATTTATCAATTAAAAAGAAACAATAAATTTTAAATATAGTTCACAGCGTTAAAATAAGAAATTATATCACGATCAACATACAATATAGATATAGGTAGGTTTATATACCAAATAGTCAAACTTTCTGTTTAATTAAACTGACCGACGACTGAAAAATAAGCTTTATATACCCCAGATTCATATCGTAACACAATATTTGTAATTAATAATATTTTTTTGCATTCTCTGGTTATTTACTACCAAATTACAGACCAAAAATACATTAGGATTATTAGTACTCTATTCTGGTAAAAGAGAACAAAGCGCACAGTTAAACCGTTTGTTAACAGCAGCAACTATTAGAAAAAAAAACAATTGTTCTCGAACATAACGAACGCATTAATAAAAATACTATTCTAAATTCAAACGGCCCATTAACCGGTTCCCACGACCGCCATGTTGGCTCGTCCTCGGCCGCTATTGGTCGAGGCCGCGAGTTTAGAATTAGAATGTGTAGACCCCACCATTTGGCGAGCGGTAAATTATGTAGCCAGTTTTTTCACCAACTTCAAATAATGGGAGCAGCTGTTCTCCGTATAGTGCTGAGACGAATCCGGTTTTCACTGGTAATTTATCGAAACACCTCACTCGATATGAGGCATTCTTTTGAGTTACCTAAGTATACCTATTTCTTGGAATATATGAATAGCTATTACATCTATAGTGATTCCATGAGATTAAGAAAGCATAATATGTTTTACAAACATAATGAAATACGTAAACACTATTTGTGTTATACTGTCTTCATCATACTTATTATATGAATTGAAGTTGCTGCCCGTGTCTGCATATTGTATGTATATTCACGATAATCTCAAAAACATGTGATAAGACTTTCATGTGGATTTCACTAATGGAAAGGAGGATGGTTTTTATATATAATTTGCAGAGAAAATCCGTGCGAAACGAGGGGCGGTTGGTATATTTGAATAGCTACGATGTACAATTGTACATACATAGATTATTTGCCTTGTTTCTCTATTCATTATATTTTTCCGAATACGTAAGACACAAGCGTTTGATCATTCATGCTTTTCAACATCTCTGTAGTTCAAAGTTCAAAATGGACATCAAAGAATCGAAATATCAAAAATCAAAATATATCAAAAATATTTTATATATCGTGCTCTTGAAATATTTAATAAGGGAGGTGTACCACGCGCCACCTTGACTACAATCTACTCCGAAATGTGTGAGTTCGTCATTGCACGTCTAGAAGAAACGCTTGTGCCTCCTTGCGAGAGCTCGTTTGCGCCTCTCAAGAATTCCACGTCACAGTTAAGTTATATGGGTGTACTCGAAAATAATAACTGTTGAAATCCCCCAACGTCACCGCGAGTTGTGACAAGTCGAGTAGCGCGCGAAAACGCTTCATTTCTCACACTTCACACGCTCGTTCTGCCAGTCACAACTGCACTGACATTTTTTGAGGCGATGAGTCGGAAGAGTCGTTGAGGCGTTGAGTGTGAGTCAAGCCCTATGCAGCTGTTACGCTTTTCAAATTGATTCCCCGTCATCGGCCGTTTGAAAAAAGGAATGGAATTAGAAACGGCCAATAGCCGGTTTGGTCGGTCGCCGGCCAATTATCTATGGACAGTTTTTTTAGAATCATTTTAATATTATATGCATTTTCGAATTTAATTACTCGGTTGTTTGTCAAGGAAACAAGATGGCTGACATTTGATTTATATTGCAGGAAAATAAGCGCAGTTATGTTGTTTGATTGCATTTTAAAAATACAAAGGTATATTTTTTATTGACAAATAAATGAAGGAATCTATTGAAATGCTAGGAACCTGTATAATTCAATCATTTGCCGTGTTTCCGCGTAACTTGAGTATACAATGAATTTTTATTTATCTCTTTTAAAAATATCAATTTGGTATTATTGATCTCTCTTAATTAAGAAATTATTCTAGATAAAAATTTAGCCATTTTTTAAATTTTCAATGTCATTAATGTCAACACACAATACACAATTACACATTACTAAAAGTGACGTTCACGAGTTCGACAGTTCGAGTGCCTCATCACATAAAGAGGTCGAAATCTCGGAGGAGTCGTTTGAGAGAGAGCTGCCCATCCTTAAAAATATTAAAATGCGAAAGTTTGTATGTTTTTTACTCAACCAGACAAAAAAGGCTAAACGGATTTGGATGAAATTTGGCACACAGATAGTTTATGACCTAGATTTAAAAAAAGATCCTAGATCCTTTTTATCCTGTAAAAATGTTAGGTTCATGTGGGATTTTCAAAATACAAATTACAGTGCGTGCGAAGTTGCTGGCACAGATACTAGAAAATAAGTGGATAATTTGTTAAAAAATGTATTTAAAAATATTTGTGAATGATTATAAGTACAATGATTAGAACAAACGGGCTATAGTCCAACCGGGCTCACCTTGACGTTTTACTAATCAGGTCTACCTTGAATATTAACTAGCAAATTGTTTAGCTGCATTATAGGTATACTTGCAAGTAAATTTAATACGCTTCTATAGGTACTAAATTTGAACGAACAAAACTCTCTGGGGCATGCAAATTCCGTTAGACCTATAATAATTGCAAAAAATATCTTTGAAAGTTTTGTAAATATATCAACCAGATATACAATCTGTTTTTCGTTATTCATACCTACCTCTTGGCGCTCGATATTTTGGAAACGAAGAATTATATCAAAAATTTGAGAAAATCTCCTCTGGACAATTTAGTCAGCTACAATTTGAGCCTAAAATAAAGACGATCGGGTTTGCCCTGCAGCTTAACCATTTTGAAAGAAGTCAACAAGTCAGAACAACATAATTTTGAATTCCATAGATTCATTTCCAATGTGCTCGATAGTCGTGTGAGGCACGAAATCTGTGAATTTTTTTATTACCTAAACGCCTGAAATTCTCTTTTCAAGGTCTCCTATTGACTCTTATTGATATGAATTTTAACAGTAAACTTTTTTTGCAGAGTCCTGCGTCGGAATCGGACAGCAGTTCAGTGTCGGGCGCGAAAAGTCCAGCTGGTGCACCGAACTTGCTCCAGCATTTACTACAAGTGCAATTACAAGCACAGACACCACAGGCCATAGCACAGGTTAGTTAGTGCTCTATAACAATTATAAGGATTCATCTTTTTTGCTCTGTGATCCCAACCATCAAGCTCTTTGAGTTACTTTTTTTTTATTCTTTCTAGGGCATCATACCATAGTTAGTACCTAACCGTAGAGTACCTATACGTTTAGAGTGGAGTCAGTAATATTAGTTTATTGATACATATGTTTAATCTAAACATTCGACAGATCAAGAATGCCTATTGCAATTTTTTTTTTACAAACCAATAGCGTGAGATCTCATGCAAATTTCAACATATTATAAAGATCACACGACTTCACTAGAAAAATTAAATTTTTAGTCGGTTTTCTATAAGTGATTTTTAACACTTTAAAAAACACGAGGCAATATAATTAAAGAGATTTCCATTGAATTCCATTGAAACACAGAAATTTCATTTTTAAATCTGAGAAAAGCATAAAATTATATATATAGGTAAAAACTAAAGTCTCCTCCGACGTCTAAAAACTTTTATAAAATTTCAAATCGCTTGCTTTTTTGATAGGTTTTTTAAAATCAGTTTTTTTTTTTAATTTTCTACATCTCATAAACTTGTATACTTACGCACACTATTATGCACACATCTATTTATACGAAATGACCAACTTAGCGCCTCTTTCACCAACGTCATGTAAAGTGTTGATTAGTTACTTTTAGAAATAATTTTCTGTTTTATTGAATTATGCACTCGTTTTACTGCATCATTCGATAGGCGATTTTTTTTTATTATTTTCTATTTAATATTTGGGACGTTTACAGTACAATTAAAGGTATATCAGATCCATTATTCCCGGTTACCGGTGACTTTAAATGACAGTTTGGCCTAATTGACGTTTGTGAAAGAGGCGCTTAATATAGTAAAAAAAAATCCTAAAATCAATTTTGAAATATTTTTTTAAACGAAGAGTCTTTTTCTATATGGAGTTTACTTCAGGGTCCTTTTCCAAAGGGAAATACTGTCCTAGTAGTGCCTACAACTACGACCGTATTTCCCCTTAGAAATAAAACAGAATCTCTATTGATACATATTTAAATATCGCTTGGCAGCAATTCCATTGCTGTGGACTTGTTCTTTTACCTAGATGTTAATCTTTTGTCTAAATTATAGACCACTAGCTGTTGCACGTGACTTCGCCCGCGTATCTTTTAAAATATAGCCTATGTTACTTGGTGATAATGTAGCCTTTTATAGGTGAAAATGAATTTTTAAAATCGGTCCAATAATTTTTGAGTTTATTCTGTCACATATACAAAATCTCTCTTTATTATATTAGTATTGAGAAGACAAGTGTTCGTGTAGATCTTTGAGGGATTTTGCCAATACTCGCCAATACTGACTTGCTTGGCAGACGAGTTTGGGAGATTTTTCCTTAGCCGAAACGTAAAGCACTTGGTAAATAATAAATATAGAACTTAGAACTACGAATAATTTTTAGCGGTTTTAATTTTTAGCGGTAACACCTCGAGTTCAAAGATTTTACCCCATCTCAAAAATGTCCAACGCACCTAAATAATTTTTCACCTCAATTCACTCACAAAACCTAAGTTATTGCTGTGATTTTGTTTGTTCCTTGCTAATAAAAAAATTTATAAGCCGCTTCGGCTATTTTGGAAACCGAAGGTTCGAAACCAGTTTAGAGAACAGAATTATTTTTCTTTTTTGGAAACCTGGTTTCGAATGAAGAAAAATAATTCTGTTGAAACTGGTTTTCAATGGAGAATATAAAATCTTCCTTTGAAACTCATTCACAAATTTTAATATGTAATTATACAAACTTACATATCAAATTACTTGATTAGTATTTGATAAGTCAATTTTATTTTATTTTTAACAAAAATATATAGAGTTGCAGGTACCCTGCCACAATCTACTGCATTGTTGTGCTGTGATAGTTTATCACTTTAACCATGAATTTCGTATTATATTCACTTGCATTTTTTCAGTTTCAGCAGATGATAGCTGCGTTGACAGCTCTCAGTACGGGGCTGGTGTCTCCGGCTCTCACGCCTGCTTTCCTCATGCAGAGGTTGGTGCAAACGAGACACCTTGACAGGTGAGTTTTATTATGTGTTTTTTTATTGAATTTTCGTGGAAAAATTCGTGCCTCGAGCAAAGAGGCTACTGACGCTAAAATAGTGGAGATTCACTTGAATTGAAACCTATAAAACAGGTTTTATACTGCAAATCTCTTAATTCTACGTTAAGAAACAATGTACACATGACATTGCAACTTGCAACTAATATATTTAGACTTAATTTTGTGTATGGCATCATAATATTGGCAATTTTGTTAAAAAACATACACAGTAGGTACCTACAACATTTAGATAATATAAAAATTATTAATAATAAGGACATAAATTTATAACTCAAAGCCTACATTTTCATAAATTATACACAAAATATTAGAGTACGTAAGTACCTACAAATATTTTTACCTACTTTTCTATATATTTTAGCCATTCTCGGTTGAATTTTTTAAGATTTTTTCTAAGAGTGTTAGCTACTTAAATACCGTATTCTCTTAAAATATAATACATACTGAAATCAGCTATTTATAAGCTGAAAAAGTTATTTATTCAACTAAGTAAGTAGTAGGTAATTTAGTGACTTCCAGAAATATGTGATGGCGGCCATGCGACCTTTGTGGCCTTTGCGAGTAGACCTCACCCATGACATCATAATTTCCATACAAAATTATTGTTTATTCGACAACCATTGATTCAAACACCATTCTAATGGCATTGAAGAACCGTTTGAGGTAAAATATCAAGGTGTCTACCGGTTCAAGGGTTATTATTACGATTTGTACAAAATACTTGTATGGGCTTATTATTAAAAGACATGAATAAACGACAAGAAAATTGTAAGGGAAACAAAATACCGGTGTTTACTAATTACGACTTAGTGTATATTGCAATTAAGTTGATTTTTAAATGCTCTATTGACACACAATTTTTCTTATCAAAGTCAACATGTTGTCACTACTTTCAATAAACAAAATGGGCAGGGAAAAATTTCTTTCAGCTTCTTTACTGAAGATCTCTATCTAAAATTATTTTTCTTTAAAATATCTAAATTTTTATTTAGAATTTTATTCAGAATATTTTTTGGATTATTTTTCCTTATATAGAATTAACAATTGTTTCTTTGTTCTTTGAGTTAGTATGATAATATGCTAGATTACATTTAACTTTTCGCTTCTTTAGTTTTTTTTTTAATATGGTTGACGACCATTTGTAGCCACGACATTCGTAAAGTAGTCAAAGTCAAAGACGAAGTATCCACCCACAATCAATAGTCTAACTACCTAACTAATAAAAATGACAAAACCAATTTAAATAACCCAACAAATTTATTAGACAAAGATTAAATAAGATTTTTTTTCTTTCTCCGATCTAAGAAATTGCATTTTCATGGCTCCCTCTTTGTATATTAAAAAGTTCTCTACGCCTATTTAAAATATTCGATTGCTTTCGTGCTAAAACTGTTAACGGAAGTAAGTAAACTTAAATATCCACAGTACCTATCTAAGTATATTCTAGTATATACAGAATGCGCTGCATCGACATAGAAAACCTCGACTAACATTGAATTTTCCATTCAAAAGCGGTAAAATCATGCATATAGACTGAAAGCTGATAGACTGTAGCTCCATTATGAGGATAACAGACATAAGCAACAATTGTGTTAAGTCAGGCAAAAAGAGCAAAGAATTGTGAATGATTTCGCGCCAAAATCGAATCGCGTTTTACTTAGATTCTTTTTTCAAATTGCTGAATGGAATAGGATAAATTTGTTGGGGCATAAACTACATGGCATATAGTGGTATGAAATTTTGATGACGGAATTCAAATCATTACACGTTTTCTACTATAAATAATAAGTATTATAAGGTAAATGTAAAAGTTTGTATGTTTGTTACTATTGTATTATGTTTGTGTCTTTGTGTTGAGTGAATAAAATTCTTTCTTTCTTCTTTCTTTCTTTCTTTCTAATCACGCAAAAATGGCTGAACGTATTGGGATAAAATTTGACACATAGATAAGTAGTTTATTGCCTGGTTTGACATATAGAATACTTTTCAGGATAGTTTTTGATATTTTCAAAAAACGAACTTAGTACAAACGAAGTCACGACAACGGCTAGTTTTAAATAACAAATTTTGGGTACCTACTTTTATTATTATTATTTTTGTATTTTTCTTTATTTTTAAAATTTTCTATGAAGCTTTGTCATTTGTAAAACAGAGCTTCCTCTCTTATATACCTACTATAATACATAGAAATCTTACGAAATTCTCGGAACTGTGTGACGATAGATAAATATAATAAATTAACAGACAATGAAGAAAATAAAATACCAAGAAAAACTGAGACGGAGGAAAAATATTTATCTAGATATTGCGACAGGTTAATTCGATAATGGCCGCTCAAATATCCTGTTGTAGGAAACTATTGCGACAAGTGAAACGACATCGTTATTAAATCTAATAATACGCAATATTTACTTTAAATATAATCTGTCTTAATTATCATGAAAAAGCCTCTAGGCCTTAATCAATGATTAGTTAAACAATTGTTAAGGAAGCTAGATAAGTAGGTAATATTATCTTTCAATGATGCACGTTTAAGGAAAGTCTTTGTATTTAGAAACATTGCTTAAAGTCTTTGTAAAAGTTAAAATAGTACTTTAACTTTATTGGAGTTTTTAAGAATCGATTTGCATATATATACTTGTATATATAATTATATATACTAGCTGGTGCCCGCGACTTCGTCCGCGACCGCGCCAAACCTCGATAAATAGACTGGACAATACAAAAAGAATTTTTCAATTCGAACCAATAATAACTGAGATTAGCACATACACCAAACAAACAAACAAAAATATCTTCAGCTTTATATTATATTAGTATAGATAAGCCCGTGGTATGAAATTTTATGGTAGTAAAATCAAAATTGTTACACGAATGCGATAATTATGTATGTTATGCGTTATAGGAGCTGACATACACACAATTTTTTTTGTAAAGATGAGATTTAGAACTTCCGATGTTCAAATTGCGAGCCGCCAAGTTTACTGCTAAGCCATTTGCAATTAGGTTTTCGTTTGTGTGAATGTATGTAATGTATTACAAGGTCGTACTGTTATGGTTATAGACGTGTCTGTTTGGTTCCATGGGACCTTGTGCGTTACAAAGATTACATAAACTATTAATGATCCGACAAACAGACAGATTTGCGGATACATTGAAATTTGCATACATTGTGTTGTCTAAGTGATTTAAGGCCCAAGGTGTCTTCGACTATTTTCATTTTAATGTAGGTATTTTTGTTGCGGATGCAGTGCAGCATTTTTAACAATAGAATACCACACAGTAAACAGTGAAATAACATAATAATGTGCTGATGTGTGCATAATTATGTAATAAGGTGAACTTGTCATCTGTTAGATCGTCAGGCTGTTTTCACATTAAAAAAAGTTTCATCAAAAATATTTACACAGCCTAGTTTCAAATGTAAGTAATATTTTTGGCGAAATAAATAAAAAATCAATTTTAAAACCATGTGGCATTGAGTTGGTAATATAGAAATGACTAAGGAATCTGAATTTTTTTAATTTTAATTTTATTTAAATCTAATATTTCAATAAGCCTTAAAAATATCTAGAAAAAATTTTGAAAATATAATATTACTATAAATTATATAATAATAATAGACTGACAATGACCCGCCAACTTTCCTCAAGACTTCTCTTTGTATTTACACATATCACAGTCAGTATAATATGTACCTACTGTGTACTTACTACACAGTATTACTGTGCATAAAATACCCTTTCAAAAATTGTCCAACAGCTCTTATACTATAAAGACTTTCTCCCAACGCCGATAACATCTCTAATAGCAACTTCAAAGAGTGGCACAGTCATATCTATCCGAGATTCATTTCATATTTTTCTCTAAGTATAAGGTATTAAACTTACCCTTTGTCCCTATCTTTTTGTTTGTCCATTCAATTCTTTTAAAAAAGAATTTTCTCCTGTCTCTTAGTAAAAAAATTCTCTATAGTTTTCTATAATATAAACCGTAACAAAAATTATTCTCTTAATGAAGACGATATTTGATTGCTTACCAGAATTAAGTAGGTAAAGCTCGGAAAAACTAATTACTATGTAAAACTTATATAAATTGGCATTATAAAATTTATATAAATATACATAAATCGCCCACTTAACACTTTATTTATAAAATATAACATGTGTTCACTGAAAACCTAGAATAGAAAACGTCTATACAAAATAGACGAAAGAATTTTCAAAATCGGCCCAGTAGTTTTTGAGTTCATTCATTATAAACATTTACAAAAATACATGCATGAAAAATACAAATCTTTTCTCTTTATAATATATGAACTAGATATTTTCATGAAATCGATAAATTGTAGGCATTGATATGTAATGTATAAACTATATAAACGATTGTTTGCTATTCTCGGTCTATAAGAGGATAAGAAGGCAGAGATGTATTTGATTTTCTTTTGCCTTACTTAGATTAGAAATGACGTATCATATAAAATAGATTCAGCAGAGATAAAATTCTCAGCAACTTTTATCAAGACATCAAATAAATTAACACATTAATTTATAATATTAGTATATATGATTTTTTGTGCATATCATAAAATATACAAAATGTAGCGTGGCTGAGGCGCTACATTTTCTTTGGGCGTATTAAATGTTATATATCCAACGAATTCGAATATACCATATATGAAAAAATCTTTGATTCTTTAGCTATCCAGTGATGTAATTAAATTTTAGAAGTAGATTCCCGAATTTTGCTATCATCAGTTTTCTAAATTGCCTCCTACTATGTAATGTAAGTATGAACTAAAGACATATTTACTTCAAAAATGAATATTACTTTACATCCGTGTCAACGGTGAGAAACAGGAATTTCTTTTTCACATAAAACTTACAGTAAACTATTTGAAGAGTCAATATTTTCACACATGTTAATGTCCAAACAAAAAGGTAGCAAATATCATGATATGTAAGTATATAAGAATAAGTAAATGTAGGCACACAATATGTTATGGTTTGTTCCAATATGCGGGACACCTTGAGAATCGTAGCACAAGCATCCAGCACAATAACATCACGACGCGCCTTTTGTCGCCTCGCCGCGTCCGACAGAATGGTGCTGAACGGTTGCTATTGAGATGCTTTTCGTTTGCACAGACGGCTGTTTCGTGGTTCTATTCGGGAGGACGATAATAAAACGTGAATGCAATGGACTTATATTTTTATTGCTTTTTTGTTTTTAGTGCCATTTAAAATTTAGATTTTTAGAGTGAGGAGTAAATTTAGGTTACGTGACAGCGTAGTAATATTGTTTTGGTAGCATATAAGTAGTTTTGGCCACATACTTAACTTGAAACGTTAAAATTATAAGTGTGTGGTCTTATAATTTTAACAAATAGATAAAAATCGGTAAAATACATTATTTATATCAACATACAACAAAAAAACTCTAATTAATTTTTAATTTAAATTTTATAATTAAGAAATAAGTCTGGGTATACAATAGGGATATAAAGCCAATGGAAACTCATGTTTACTACTAAAGAATTTCTTAACAACCGAATATATTCCTTAATACCACACTAATTTTATTTCAAATATATCAGCACCTCAAAGTCAAACAACGTTTTAGTAATTCATTTCTTATGAATTATGCACCTTAATGTATTATAAAACTATAAACCCTGCATATTATAAAACAAAGTCCTCCGCTGCGTCTGTCTATCTGTCTGATTGCGATAAACTCAAAAACTACAGCACCGATTTTCATGCTGTTTTCACCAATAGATAGAGTGGTCCTCGAGGAAGGTTTTAGTATATAATTCACAAACATACGCGGGCAGCAGCTAGTAGATACATACAAAAATCTCATACAATATTTATAGAAATTTACATGAACAACTGTCGTTTCTGTCTCGTTCTATTATCGTCGCGCGCACATAACGCCCGTCACCTGCTCAGTTTGACAATGTTCCTCTATTCATTATTATTGAGACGGTTAAAATGGATGCAAGTTGCAAACAAATGGAAATTCACGTTGGAGACATTGTGAAATAGACGACTTTGACTAGATATAATTGAAACTCCTTCAATGGTCTTGTGGAATTATGAAAACTTTAACAATGCAATTGTATTTAACAAAACGATAGTTTAAAACGAGATTGTTTAAATCTACTCGAAATGTCGCCTTTTGTTTTTCTCTAATAAATAAAAATAAACATGGCTCTTTCTGTCTCGTTCCCTCGTCAGCTATTATAATGTTTTAACGTATTTCATAGACATTTTTGATATCTAAGAGCTTAGAGTTAATATTTTTAACAGATTTCACTAATAAACATACTAATTTTGAGTTTATTTAAAAATAAAAATGTACTTTGTTACTTATATTTTCTTTTAAGAAAATTTTACAGGCGACGGTTGCCATCTACCATCAAGGGGACCGTGAATCTGTCTGTCCGTTAACACGCCATAGAGGTCTCAATTGCGCTACAAACTTCGATAGGATAAAATATAAGCAGGGGAAAGTAGGGTAGTAGGCTCTGGTATACCCTTGTGTCTACACCCTTTCTTTTATTCATGTACAGCATTATTTTTTTTTTATTAATTTACAATCTTTTTTTATTTTGCCAACAGGTTACCGACGGATGTTGGAGACAAGGTGACCGCACCGAACTCGTCGCCAACCCTCACCGAACAGCCCCTGGACCTAAGCGCCAAGTCTACTTCCAGCACTAGCGGCACTCCACCTCCCGACGCCAAGACCCTTGACAATGCTAGGTGAGAATTTTTATTATTCTTTCTAATTCTGTTATTCAGAAGGTTTAGTTCAGGTCAAGTGATCACCGGCGTAAGTTAATGAAAGTCAGTAACTTTCATACTTAGGTACTTACTTAACCTAAGCAACATATATTTTTTGTTTGCGAGTTGGGTGTCGCCTTTAAAGTCCTCAGATCAAAAGCTAAGTTACAAAATATATTATTGTATTCCATAATCCTATTGCTGTACAATAATAATGCCCTAGGGTCTTCTGTGTGAGAAAGCCTCCAGTTTACCACGCTTGACATAACTTTGAACTGCTGACATAATAACGATATATTTCTTTATCTATACTAATATTATAAAGAGGAAAGATTTGATTGTTTGTTTGTATAGAATAGGCTCCAAAACTACTGGACCGATTTGAAAAATTCTTTTACCATTAGAAGCCGACATTATCTGTGATGAACATAGGCTACTTTTTACCGCGGGAAAATGCTTCATTTCTATGGGAAATCTAAAATAAAATAAAATACTAGCGGCTTGGCCCGGGAGATAGCGCCATCTATCCAAAATCAGGTGAAGCGACTAACATGACAACTGCTTGGTGATATTTTTAGCGATTTTTAGTGATATTTTCAACGCGGACGAAGTCGCGAGCACCAGCTAGTCGTTATTATAGCAAGTGATTAAGGTTTCTAATCCACACATACTTACTTAATATCAAAAATCTAAGATAGTTTAAAAAAAGTCAGGTTCGTTGTGGATTCTACGCTGTGTGTTTGTACACCAACATAAAATTAATAGTCAGATTTAATAATTATAAACATATATTGAAAACCCCTTTGTATTTGTAGTGTTAGGCTTTTGTGTTTCGGTGTGTAAGTAAGGGATGCCAGAGCCCCTTCAATCCTTATCGTTAATCCCATACTATGATCGGCAGCGAACTTGCAGTACATGTGCTTTTGCTTATTGTTTTATGGGAGACGGTTTCATCAAGTGTGGTCGTGTCTAACTTAACATAAAAAAAGGTCAAGCTGCATACTTTCGGAACATATTAATTGAATGATTAATTGCAAAATGAATAATAAAAATACAAATAATTAGGTATATTTACAAATTTGAAATGATTTTGAAATTATATAATGTCTGTAAGGTGTAACGAATGGCCGACGCGACGGTGTTCGCATTAAGGTCAACAGGTTAATGTTTAATGCATTTTGTACTTTTATCGCGATTAAGTATTTAAAACCTGCAAGCTTTACCTTTGTGCGGTGTCAATGTGAACAATTATAAATGCTGCCACATTATACTTAAGTAAATTACTAGTATTATTCAATGTGTTAACCATTTTTCGCTAATTCAAACGTCATCAAGGCGAAACTCTACGATTCCAAGCCCTTTAAACTTTTAAAAAATGTTTTCGACAAATTCGGTTCTTTTTTTAATATTTTTAAAAATATTAATTCAACCGCAGCCATGTTTCTATGATTAGGTTTTGTTACAATATCATCTATATAATATACTTATTTTTTATTAATGTATATACTTGCTACGTTCTTATTTGTACAAAAAAATATTTGTCTTTCTGCCTGTTTGTTTGTTCCGGCTTATAATCTAATGACGTGACGGCTAGAACGATTTTGAAGAGACTTTCATCTTATAAGAAGTAACTTAGGCTAGTTCAAAAATATTATGCCATGTCTATTAGATATAAAATGTATAAAAAATAACTAGCCAGCCGAGTATGGCTACCTAGTAAGTATTTATTATGAAGGTTTTTAGTCCACATTAACAAAAAATATATATCGCTATATAATTTATACTTAGTATACACCTTACAAACTATGTGAACATAAATGTAAGTAAGTGTTAAATAATGGAATGGGTAATTTTACTTTACATTGTCGCGGGAAGTTTCAACTTCAAACCATGTACCTACTAACTCCTATGCAGGTGTCTTAAACACGTGTTTATATTCACAAGAAAAGGGCCAAGGTTGATATTAATCAAAACTGTTTCTAATCATAAGTAGATACAGTCAGTTTAAGTTTTCAAATTCATTCCTTTATCAAGACGTAGAGTCTTAGTACCTTTTGAAACTAAAACATTAAGAATACACTGACAGGTGTTAAGGATGTTAACACAGTAACACTGATTCTTAAGGTGTTTAATCCTTAAGAATCAATTTGCATATCTAGCTATCTATACTAATATTATAAAGAGGAAAGATGTGATTGTTTGTTTGTTTGTATAGAATTGGCTCCGACACTACTGGACCGATTTGAAAAATACTTTTACCATTAGGAAGTACTGGTTCGAATTGAAAAATTATTTTTGTGTTAGATAGTCCATTTATCGAGGAAGGCTTTAGGCTATATAAACTTCCTTTAGCTACCTCTATCGAGAATTTTCGCAGAGGAAAAAGGTGGACGTCTCGACAAACCGAAGCTACTCACGGAGTTTCAGCCTGTTAGTAATCAGAAAAAAAATCAGAGAAAATTTAAATTTTATAATCATTCGTAAGGAGTAAACTCCAGTCGTGTCAGACACACACAATTTTTTTTTGTATATTTATTGCTTTTCATATTTTATTTCATGAAAATGAGACGGTGCCAATATGTCCATTTTGAATGCACTTTTAAATAGATGCCAAAAATGCTACCACATTATTAGCGTTTGGAAGAGGAGACTAATTCGCAATAGACCTAACAATGTTGGGCTATAAACATTCGATAACACGTTTCATATAACGTCATCGGGTACACTGGCAACTGTCAAAAGTTGAATGAACTCGTGTCAATCGTTCAGTTTCATTTTCATAATTTAATGGGAACATTAGCCATACTATTGTTCGAGTAACATGAGTAGCATGTTCATGTATAGGAAGTGGTTATTACGCGTCCATTGCAAACGTGGGCCATTAAGGGGGTCTGTGACCATAAACTATTGTTGAATTTCCTACTTTGGACGATTTAAGAAAATCATACGGACTCCTTCGAGCGTGCGTATAAACGAACTAGCTATTGCATGCGACTTCGCCCGTGTAACTTTATGAAATATAGTCTATGTTACTCGCTGATAGCTTAGCTTTCTATAGGTGAAAGAATTTTTAAAATGGGTCCAGTCGTTTTTGAGTTTATTCATTACAAATATACCAATCTTCTTTCTTTGTAATATTACTTACTCCCCTCCCTCTAACTCTCTGTCACTCTTTCTCCCCTCCCTCTTTACAATGTCAGAAATATAATAAAAATACAAATATCACGACCCTCTTTATAATGTTAAAAATAGCTCAATAGTAGTTGATAATTTTCAATGAAAGCATGAAGGAAAAATAATCATTTAAGTAACTCAAATTTTACCTACTACATCAATATTAACTAACTACGAAAAATAAAATATTACATCCATTTAATAACAAAAAATAAAATATAACTAAAATTTAAGTACAAGTACAATATATTAAGTAGGTAATTTAATTTTTCCTTTCCCAATCCCTCATCCTTTAAAAGTTAAAGATACAATATTTTTATCAAATCAATATGGCAACCCCGACTGTGCCCGATTGTAAAAATATCATATAAAAAGTCAACAAGTATTCATACTAAGTACATATATTTAATAAGTCAAAGAACCCATATCTGAGAAGCCGATGTCAATGTACCATGACTATTTTATGACGAATAACATTGCAAAAGAAACGAGTTTATCGCACAAACAGACCCACAAACGAAGTCTTTTATTATTTACTAACGTTGACTCATTTTAGATTGTGAATTTCAATATATTTTTTCACTCGATCTTGTCCTCGTACCTTTCACATAAACACCTATCTTTGACAAAAAATTAATAAAACTTTGCACTTCTGTATAACTAACTGATTTGCATTCGTAAAAAAAAGACTTATTTAAATTTAAAAAAAAAAAAGCCCAATGAAAATTTGAGGGTAAAATCTCTCATAATTATGCTAAATGATTGCAAGCTTTTCTTCCTTTTCCAATGTTTTAGTTAGGACATGTGTTTTATTAGTGGCAGTGCCCTGCCACTTCGTTTCGTAATCATTTAGGCAGCCAATTTGGTGGCAGTATTCACCCCCTTACAGTTATAAAATGTGTGAGTGCTTATCTGATGAAATATCGCTTTTATAGACCAACGCTCACCAGGAAGAGGGTTGTATTTTCGAGCTCATATACTTAACTCAAATCTTTTCAAAGTTAGAGCCCAATGAATAGGCATCTTCTGTAATTCTGACATCAATCGCAATGACCTTCTTACAATTTGTGTAATTACGATTCTAAAATCCTAATATGTCATGATATTGTGAGAAATATATACTATTCAGAGAGAAAATCTGGAAACTATTTCACTTCTGGATCAGCGCTTGAACTATCTTCAAAATATGTTAAGGTCAAATACTTAATTGTTTTATTAAACAAAGTAAATGTTGACAAAAACTAATTAGCAAAAAATGGGTTGCATTTTGTCCTATATAATAACCATTTAGTGGCAAGATAAGACAGTATAGGTATTGTAAAATATTATAAAAACTCTGTTTAATGATTTTTGTCTTTGAATTTGTCGTAATCTATTTAAAGTTATGTAGACGATTGACCTGGACTGTACTCTCTTCGATTCATCATTTATCAATTAAAATCAATTATCAAATAATTAGAAATAAGCATTACTTATTGTTAAATTCAAAAACATTTCCAGTGTAAAAAATTCGCATGTTTCTTCACACAGAGGAAACTTCTGTCTGTTTATATGTAAAGAAGAGTAAGGGTGTGGCATATCTGTCGAAGATGCACCTACGTACCTACACAAATATTTTTGGACAATCACTTTTCATCATCACATATTTTGTGAATTACGCTTTAAATCATGGCAGGATATTAACATTAGATTAGTAGTGTCTTCGTGTTCCTGATAATGTCTACATTTTCAGCACCAATATTATACAGAATACCCAATCGATAACTGAATAAATTCATTCGTTGGGACCACGATCTGGGTCGCATGACTCGAGCCAAAACAAATAAAAATGCACCGATAGTCCCGGTGCATTGACCTTGCATCCTCGCATCACACGCTGATAATATCATTCAGATATATGTCGTAACACTCAACATTTAAAGTTCAAAATGCGTCGCTAACGATAGCGAAAAATAAGAAAGTAAGACGCAAGATGAAACTGAAGACGGAGACAATGTGCAAACGAATTTGAACCTAATGGTTAACAATCAGAAGTGCATTCTTATTTGTTCTCCGCATTAAAATAAAACCCAAAGGAAAAAGATAAAGATGCATTCATAGTAGTCCGTTATCGGTTATTCCGACGAGTAAATATTTCGCATTTTGCTTATCTCGGATTAATACAGCAACGGTTGTTTTGAAATATTGAATTTAGACGATCATTCGAGCGATTGCCGGTTATTGACCAGTTTTTGACCTACATTGTCAAGTTTAATGGTTTTTTACTTGTAAAATGACATTTCGTAATATTGACTGACTTTCATTTGTAGCTTTCTAGAAGTACTAACATTCGTAGAATAAGTTCATGTGGGGGGGGGTGGCAGGCCGGTTAATTACACAAGCAATATCAAAGATTCAAATATCAACGCTGATAAGTTTGAGAAAGAATGTGAAGATATGTAATGGTATCTAGTATCCCTTTAGAGCTACCAGCTTTAGGGCTGTTTTTTGGCAAACCTACATTTCGAAGAAGACAATCTGCTGACACACTGTGCTGTGTCACAGGACTAACGAGGTGGATTGCCTACCGTGTCTTCTTTTATACATAAGGGAAATGCGTAAGTCCGACGAAGGGTGTATTAAGTTGCCTCTATACTTACGGCATATAATGCATTTAAAACATGCAATATCTAAGGGGTTCCTAGCTCCTTTATTCGCATGGAAAACGCTGTGAAAGGTACTTCATATAAAACGAACGCTTCTGTGTACTGGACTTGACTGAGTCTCTGAATTAGTAATTTAATTTTAGCACCGATGTCCTACGGTCTTAAATTGGATTAGTGAGTGATGCAGCTCCGTTTAGGGCTTTAAAAACATTAAACTGCTAACATTTTTATCAAGCAACTTGTTGATCAAAAAAATGGTGTTCAATGAAACTTTTAAACAATTGTGATATTCTGATATTGTTTCAGATTGAAACGCTCTGCTTTAGAGAGTGCAGGCAACAGCGCGAGCAAGCGAGCGTATACTGACGACGAACTGTCCGCTGCCATCAGAGACATACAGTCGGGAAGACTTGGCACCCGTAGGGCCGCTGTTGTCTATGGCATCCCACGATCAACGCTACGAAACAAAGTCAACAAATTCGGTCATAGCTCCGAACAAGGACACGATTCTGAACCTGACAGCGAACCGGAACGTACCGAATCACCGCCATCCGTAATACTAAAAATCCCCACCTTTCCACCGCCGGACGACAAGAGTCCCTCGCCAGCTACTACTGGAACTACACCCGTCACACCAATAACACCTATTATACCACCTCCACAACCGCCTCTAAGTGCGCCCTCCCAGTTACTCTTACCACCTTCAGTCTTCGTCGATCCGCCGTCGACTCAACATCTATTCACCTCCTTAAGTGACGTCATAGCTAAAAGTATAAGCCAGAAGTTCCAACAACCGCTCGACAGACCTCCACAACACAGCGACTTGTCTTTCATGAGAGCACCAGATAGACACGTGTCCGTAATAAAAACTCCGCCAGATAATCAGAGAAACTTTCCCACACCGAGTAATTCCAGGGCAGCGACAGCGAATAACAATGGTCAACCCGCTGCAGGTGGTAAAGGTACGAGACCCAAGCGGGGAAAATACAGGAACTACGATCGAGACAGTCTAGTAGAAGCGGTTAAGGCGGTTCAAAGAGGTGAAATGTCAGTTCACAGAGCCGGTTCTTATTATGGAGTACCTCATTCAACGCTCGAATATAAAGTTAAGGAAAGGCATTTGATGAGACCGAGGAAAAGGGAACCAAAACCACCACAGGATGCAAAACCGCAGCCACCGAAACCGCCGCAACCTAATAAGCCGTCGAAACCATTTTCGAATGGACTTAACGGACCCGAAACGTCGGGATATCCACCAAGCTACCCTTTCTGGCCCGGCGCTGGTTTCGCCCATCCACCGGCCCCAGATTTATATGCATCCCAAATGATGCGCAGGCTACGCGAAGATGCACCACCGCCTGCTAATGGCTCATTTCTTGAGGGCATCATAAGATCGAGTCTCGAGCGACCCGGGGCTGCGTTATTACAACGATTAACTGCGGAACCTCGGCCACCAATGACACCGACTCCGGATGCGCCAAGTCTACTGCGACGACTGGCCGGTGAGCCCTCATCCGAAGACTCCCCACCGGCAAGGCGCCCTCGTATGGACAGCTCGGACTTAACCGATCGCACCGATAGTTTCCGTCTAGCGGCGGAGATGAGAGAAGCAGTACAAAAGCTGCGAGCGGATAAAATGAGGCCCAGGAACGGAACACCGACGCCTCCTGGAGCTCTTTCCCCGCCGCCTGCACCGCCAGCCGCACCCCCTGACCGCGCCTAGTATTGCCTTTCGAGCTACCCGCTCTACCCTTTCCAGTGAAAACGCCCGCGACTTCAGTGCGTCCGACCACTCGGACGAAGCCTTCGAGTGATCGACACACGCTCGCGTTGAGACGTTCAGATCTCCTCAGACTTTGTGATAATATTATTTAAAGTACATTCCGTTAGGAGAGGGCGCGGGTCCTCGGCGTTAAATGTCAAGGTTTGCCGCAGCCGATCACAATGGCGAGTGTTCACAGACGGCGATATTCGTGACGATACCTTAACACTCCACCTTCATTCATCGTTCGGTAATAGTACTTTGTGCCTAGGCGTCACCTTCACTCAGGTGTACCCACCCGATGTTTCTACGTTGAATACATACATGTTAGTGCAATAGAACCTCTATGTCGTAAGGATTTTCCATGTGAAATTCACGCATTACCTATTTATGAGTACTGTTGTAGTGACAATAACATTAGTTACAGGCTTTACCCGTACGGTATACGATCAACTGGGTTGATTAAGTATGTATTGTTTCATTTACAGTTAACATATAACATATATATAACTATACAATATACTTACTACTCGTAGTGTCCGTTTCCGTTTCTGCTTTCCCCCTATCAGCCCAGCCAGCGTTCTTTCACATTATGGTTATATCACCAAATATCACAATAGTTACCTACAGTCACACCCAGTTCAATATATCACAGCTTTACTAAATCACAATAGCATTAGATTATCCGCAACAATTAGACAGTTACACGTTTTAATTGCCATCGTCGTGACTTACAGTGTTATTCTGAACGAACAAACGGTACCTATAAAAACAGATTAACTCGGAGGAGGATTAAAACGTGTCAGCCATGTTGGAAATTCATAATTGGAATACGTTATTCGATATTTAAACGGTAGAAACAGGGAATGGTGCTCATAGAGCCACAGATGTCGCAGAAGTGATGTTTCCTAAAAAAAGGTGAAGAGTGACACTATATGCCACCACAGATGTCGGGTTGTCCAAAATTTCGGCAAAACAACAGAGCCTCGTTTTTTGAACTCGTTTTAAGTAAAAGACAACCAAAAGTTAATGTTATAAAATTAACTATTTAATTAATGTTTAAGTAATTAAAAAAAAACAATGTAACAAATTAATTATAAAGCTAGCTACGAGTGTAAATGTTAATCGATTTTTAAGTGAAATATTGCAGATTTTGTGCGGTGTTTTTATAATTAGATAGGTAATATATTGAATGAAATTATTAGAGCTATTCAGGGATAGTGCGTTGGTCCTCCTTTAGCCCGTGGCGATGACTAAAGATAGGGGACGTAGATTGCGAGCGCAGAGAGGTGCCAGCAAAAGTCAGGTGAGCTTCGATGTATACGAGGCGACGAGCGGACTTATGTGCAATTATTATTTTGTATAAAATAGTAATTTAAACTGTGTCTAATCTAACACGTGGATTTCCATATTACTGAATGTGATATTTAGGTGTTACGAGTGCGGTTTGCCTGTCGACCGTGTCGACCCGAGTGCGGTGCGCGCGTTTTCGCTTCGCGCGTATTCGCTTCGCTCGTTCGCGGTGCGGCGCGCGCGCTTTCGCTTTACGCATATTCGCGGGTATTCGCTTCGCGAGTATTCGCTTCGCTAATATTCGCTCCGCGAGTATTCGTACCGCTTGCATCGCGCACTCGCCGCGCCGCGCCACTATCATTATTATAATATACACGTACATTAACATTAAATACATCTAGTGATCTTAAATATTTTATGTACTATTATTGTATCTTAAGAAGATATATTCTTATTTTTCATGGTCCAAGTTTTAAATGTTTTATCGACTATACAAAAAAAATATGGATAATCATTATTATATTCTTGTCAACTTTAAAAATTATAATTAGCCCAAAAAAATCCTCAAAAAAATTGATAAGTATCTTCAAATTTGTGAAATTTTTTGGTGTTCAATCAAAAGTATATTATGGAAGTACGGAGACGAAGAAAATGTATACGCTCTCAAAAAAAAAATTAAATTTAGGTAAAAACTATTTGGATATAAAATTATCATACGATATTAATTGTAAGTTATGTGTAAATGTTCGCCTCATGAAAATTAAGAAGTCTTTGTATTGTGTATGTAATTGAAATATACATATATTATACATATACAAGTTAAAAAATAATGTCATTTTTCTTCAGAGACCACGAGCGATGTGCAAAATAGAACTACGTACTGAGGGTGACCTCGACATTTCAACATTAAAATTTTAAAAAATTGTCATATACATTTTAAAACTGTACCTACCTATCTGCGAGTGGCGTTTGTACACACAAGGTTGTCGTCGGTATAAATTATAAGTTCCCAAAATCTAATACATATCCTGAAATGTTGAAATATCGATATCGGTCTCAAGAGATAACAAAAAAAATTTTTATATTCAAAATTTTAAACTAGTCGATAGCATGTTTCACATACATATTTTGTTTCTCTGTGCATAATTTTTGACGTCTTTTTAGAATTTAAAGCTGTCTATATTTAAACGTTAATTGTGCATTTATATGTGTGGTAAGTTTTTGTACCTCTTTGGTGATGAAAGTGATGAACCCTTCGCGACAGTTTGCAATTTACGACCCAAAATTAGTGCGAATTTTCGTCATAAGTTTCTGTGTGTCTACTTTGTTTAGACGTGAAATCGAATAACTAACTTGGAAAAGTGTTTTTTCTTGAATTTCATCGATATTAAACGTTCGCAAACATTTAAATTCTGTCCGTTTTCTTATTATCTTCAAAAGCCACAGTCACACCGAACCGCATTTCGAATTGAGTTAAAAATTTAAAAAAAATGAAAGCCACGATTCTGTGCGTTTTGCCTGACATTGTTGATAGCTTAAAAAAGGTTAGTTTTGTGTAAGTTTGTACAGAAATAGGATGGGACAATTTGCAAAGAGAATTTTAGATATTAATGAACATTCCGTTTAGAATGTTATTAGATTTTTTTTTAATAATGATTATATAAAATATTTTTTTCTGCATCGGGAACAAATCATTATGTTGTTTAATCTTATTTGGTAACGTTAGTTAATTTTTAAGTGGCTTATTTTAACCTTTATATAACAATTTATATTATATTGAGATGTTATAAACATGTCATTGTTTTTGTGCAAAGTGTTTGGGGTTCGATTCCCGGATTCAAAGAGAGTTGCGACTGATATGTAGTAGAAAATAACCAAGTGCGTATTGCGCTGGGTCGGTCTGTACAAATAGTATACGCCGCCTTAACACTAAAAAAATGTTATATAACAGTGGTCTCTGTAATAAAACACCAAAGAAATCTATGAAAATAAAAAAAATGCATCACAAGTAAACGTATTTATTGATTTACGAGTAAGCTGAAAACATTTGATGTCAAGCTTGTTGAATATTTAAAAAAATAATAGAATGTCATTGGACATTTGTGCTCAAATACCTCAAAACGACAGATTTAAAAAAAGAATTATTTTGGAAACATAAATATGTCAGCAGAACCTATTAGCGAGACCACTGATTTTTTTATTAGTAAATATTTTTTATTGTATATTGTTCAATCATTTTTCCACATAGTTTAAGTATTTTAGTTGATAATGTAGAGTAATTTTCAATTAATAGGTAGCCGGTAGTAATTCTTTAATATTTTGTTATTTCTTTTTTTTTCATAAATGTAATAAATTCATAAGGGTTAGTTTAGGGTCGTGAATGGTCCTCGTTTGGTCCAGGAACAAAAAGACAATGAAAGGAAATTGCATTTTTTAATTATTAAAAAAAAACTAATGTTTTTAACTTGTTCCATATTAAGACGTAAACTTTGCATTAAAAAACTGTCATATTTTTCGTCTCTTTTATGTGCGATTTTTAATTTCGAAATCCGGAAAGCATAACGTTGTATTTTTATTATTTTTTTAATTCATTTAATTCCTTTTTTTACATAGTAATCAATGTAAACCAATTAGGTTTGTCAAGGTCTTCTGTTGCTGGCATTTAATCAATATGTACGGCCTTGTAAGCTCGAAGCAAAAATTGAAGAAAAAAGTCGTATAATGTGTAACTTGCTTGGCAATGACTGCAAATAATTTAACTTTTATACAACTTTTTGGCAAATTTATCGATAAGTATTGTCTGAATTTTGCCAGTTGGTGTACAATAATAAAAATTCAAAAATAACTTTCAATGAAATTTTTTCACATTTATTTTAAATACGCATTTAAATCCGTAACGGAATCATACTTACAATAAAGGCCTCTTTCGCCAACTACAACTAGAGTGTTGATCAATTACATACTTACTTTTAGTAATCATTTTCTGTTTTATTGAATTATGCACTCGGTTTATTGCATCATTCGATAGGCGAATTTTTTTTATTACTTAATTTTTGGGACTTTTACCATACAAACAAAGGTAGGTATATCAGCTAAATTATTCCCGGTGTCAGGTGACTTTAAATGATGGATAGCCTACTTGACAGATGGTGAAAGAGGCCCTAGGAGTGATAAAGATACAATTTCAATATGTCCGCTGACAAGACGTGTCCACAAATGTCTTTTATTTAATACTAGCTCCTGCCCGCTACTTCGCCCGCGTAACTTTGTAAATTATATACTAAAACCATTGGTGAAAATATGAAAATCGGTGCAGTAGTTTTTGAGTTTATCGCGAACAGACAGACTTGTCCTTTACACCTCCATGTGTTATATCAATTTGATTTTTCTAACAACAGAAGAGATAATAATTTAACAAAAAAATTAATATTAAATTGACATTGAAATATTTTTAAAATCATATCACACTGTGTTTTTAATTAAATAAATATTCTTTCCTTTTAATGTTTACTATGTTACATTTTTATGCTTTTCCGGTTCGTTCGAAATATAGTTTTTTATTATGTTGAGTATGAGGGAGCGATAAAAGACATTGCCTATTATATATAAGCATTCTTTAAATGTTATTTTTGCAACAATACGTTTGTGCATAACAATTAATAACTACATTATACAGAGAAATTTAATTCGTATATAATTTTGATTGATTGATAGGACAATGCGGACTTTTTGAGGCATAAGAAAATACTTTTTTAAAGTACCTTACTTGGTATTTCTCACATGACGCTCAATATTTTAAATTTCTTTGTATATTTTAGTTAGACATTGGATGTGTTTCCTTTAATTAAATGTATAAGTCCAACCTTTGTCACTTAATTCCCTTACAGCTGTACCTATATGTTATAAGAGGTTTAATTATTAAAACAATTAATTTTATTATAAATAATCGTCATATTAATATCGACATTTAGATTTCGTAAAAAAAAATTATAGTGTTATGTTTTTTTTTCTATATACAGGGGGTCCAATTTTTTCATCTATTAGTTTTATTTGGAATAACTGTATTTCAGTTTTCAAAAAACATTTCTCGTACAAAAATACAAAGAAAATGTGGGTGATTCGCAAAACGAGTTTCTATACTCGTCACGAATTTCGCAGACGATGTCAAAAATGTCAAAAAAGGACCCCTTGATTCCGAAAGTGATCGACGTTCGTTCTATATGTACAACAACAAGCATTTAATTTAGAAATATTTTTAATATAATCGAGACATATTGTAAAATTACCTAAACCTGGTTTACACAACGCTTATATCGAGACACACATCACACTGAGGAAACAATTGACTGTTTCTAGTTTAACTATCGATTTTTTGTGATTTTTTTTAATAAATATTAAAAAAAGACACCTAATCCGTAGTTGAAACCTGCTATTTCGAGATTTCGGTTATTTTGTGTCAATTTTTGTAACAGCTATTCGCAAGAACGCCTCGAGAAGCGTTCGAAAGTTCCTTATAACAAGATATCCGTCTGAAATTGCAGGTTTTATATTCGAATAGGTAGGTACCCTGTTAGGTAATGGACCAATGTATGGAATAATACACTGTTATTATTAAAAAAAGGCTCATGTTTTATTTTTCATAATATTTATAAACCACTAAAAGAGCTAACAAGATCAAATTATAATATTGTTATTATTGAGTACAAGTTTTAATAAACTATATATTTTTTTCAATATATCCTACTCGCTTCTATATTTTTTGTTATTTTTGTTCCTTTTGTTTTTTATTATTATTGTTTAATAATCATATTGATTTTTAGATATTATAACGCTATAGTTGTAACTTTACATATTTCTAATTAGTAAATGAATTTTTACATTATATTGTATCTTTTATTTACTGTTTCAATTTACAATTACCGAGAAATGCGCTTGAAATTTCTTCAAAATGACTAGAATTTTGAATTTTTTTCATTTGTCATTGGTCGATGCTTGCAATGGCTAACATCGGCTAACATTACTAATGGTAGCCATTGCTTTACTTCATCGGATTTGAATGTTCTCGAGTTTTTTTTATATTTATGTTCAATTTAATATCTAAAAATCAATTCATCTTACAAATAGGTTCGCTACAAATGAGCGATAAAATATTGTTTATTATAAATAAATTATAATAAATCTTTTTCACTTCCTCAGTAATAAAAGTGATGTTTATTTTACATTTACTTAATTGTTTATTTTACATGCAGTTGTTAAGATTATTGTAAAACTGTTTATTAATAAAATTGGCGTCGTAACATTAATGTGATTGGCTCTTATTCCGTTGTATTAAAATCTAGTCAAATCTAGGGAGAAAATTTAAAAAAATATATATCGACGAATTGTTATAAAAGGAAAATGTCGAAAAGAAACGTCCAAAAAAAACGTCGCCTAGCGACTTTAAAATTAACAAATGAATTTGAAATTGTGGAATTGTAGACAAAATGTTTGTAAACAAACTGTTTCTTGCGTATAAATGTAAAAATGTAGGCGTCATTTTGAAATTTTTTTCGTACCTATGTAATTTGTCCTTTATGTAATAAGATCTTTATATGTTTACGTTATATATCTAAATGATGTGGATGGTTAGGCAGGTATAAGAATGCTCGACGATATTTAAAACCTGTATACAATAAATTTCTTTCATTTGTTGAAGGTTTTGTTTTATTTTCTATAAAACTTTCTTACAATTTGAAAATTCAAAGTAGCATTTTTCCATACTCAGTCCATTTCAGTCGTGAAGGTTGGCCGTCAAATTCCTGAAAAGAGTATACTGGAACAAATTTAATAGAGACTGTACTATTGATCTTCTATTTTTACCCAAGAACTCCCTTAAAAAATCTATTGAACAAAGTCTCAATAAATATCCTTTTGATAGTTCAAAAGCACTTAAAATTATTTATACAGAAAACTATAGTTAAGTACTAAAATATCAGTGTATATATAGTAAGTAAAATATCAGTGCATTATAGAATCAAAACCAGATTTTAATAACGAATGGTATAGTATAGGTTGAGAGAAATGAACTCTTGACTCTTTAGTTCTCCTTTATCATATTATCAGTAGGTTTTATCATATTATCCACCAAAACATATTATTGATGGAACACCCTGTACACACTAGAGCTATTTCAAAAAAGCGGTTACGTACACAGCGCGCCAATAATACGTATGGCGAAAGGACTACCGCTTACATTCAGATCTATGTAACAATATATCAATTATTAAAAATATTTAAGCAGTATTTTTTTAAATTGTAATTAATAGTATCTATTAATCTAATGATAACACGATACTAAACCTCAGTGGTTTTTAGTATTATCATTTACATGTTATTTTATATATTAGCCCTTAAAATTGTAAATAAATAATGGGAAGGGATAGTAGGTATGATACTGCAGATAGACTAGTTGTCAAAATAACTATGGATATAAAGTGAAATTTTGTTATCTTGTAAGTACTTAGTGCGTTCTGGAAATATTAACTTTTTTATCGAAACAATGGAAAAAATGTAATTTCACATCATAATTGTGTGAGTATAAATTATTATCAGAGTTGTTAACGAACTTTTTGAAGTATTTATTTTATTTATTTATTTAATTAATAGCTAACCATACAGCATTTAATATTTAACAAATACATAAAATAGATTAAATTTTTATATAGCCTATTTATTACAAGGCTATCGCTATCACTGGCCGTTTTCTATTTTTATTTGATATCTACTTGTTCTTACGTAATTGTCAATTTATTTTTTTATATTTGGCTATTAAGACTTGATAGGTTTTATTGAACTATATTTTTCCTTCTTTCGCCCTTACTTAAGTTTTAACAAGAGTTAATTCAAAAAGATTATATATCCATTACCATAAATTGCTACTGTACTGTCTATTTACTGTAGGTTGAATTAATATAGTCCCATATATATAATTTAAAATTGACATCTGAAACAGCTTTTTGGTAGCAGGTAAGTAGATCATTACAAGAACCTATTCAATAAAGATGACAAGCATGTGTCCACCGAATGTCGTGACTTCACAAACTAAAGTAACATTTTAAGGTCATGCAACCACAAAACTGCAGACCAACAGACAAAAGTAGTCGATTTCGTGCTAGCCGCAGGCAATGGAGCACTTGGCATCAAGGTCGAGGGTTCCAAAGAAAGAAACTGGGAGCTCTTTTTCAATATGTAGGTACTTATTGCATCAATTTAAATATTATTAACTGTTGCACGCGACTTCGTCCGCGTTGAAAAAGAAAAAAGTCTATCCTGTGTCCCGTACGTATAAATGTTTATCTAACAAGTTTTATGAAAATTAGTTAATTCGTTTAAGAGTTATGGAGGAACATACATACATATGTACAATACCTACACTTACAGATTTATTATTAATATTGATTATTATTTATTTATTAATCTGTTGGATGAGAAGTGATTCCAGAGTGACCCCGAGCATAACCATAGCTATCTTACAAGGCACATATTTTCTGATTCGGTACAAGAATATGTCCTAGAATCTAGAACAATTCAAACGCTCTCCATTCGAGCTTTTTCAAATTACATATTTATGTAGACTACAAACATAAATATTTTTGAAAACAATATACGCATGGAAACTTAGACAGTATGCATATAGATAGGTATCATGTATACATTATATTTTATTAGATATGTACCTACTAAGCCGAAGCTTTGTTAAAAAAAATCTAAAAGCTCACGAAACACAAAGGTTTTGAATATAGGTAAGCAAAAAATGAATACAAATCACCGCCCAGCCCAACCCTGACCGATCGCAACTGCGCACACGCAGCTACAAGCCGAACGAATCCGAAGACAGACGAACCTGCATTCGGTCGCCAAAAGCGTAGCCATGACCTTACTCTCTTGCTCTTGACTTGTGTTGTCTTTGCATGTGTGCGTGCATTTCGGGTAAGTTGGCTGCATATTTTTTTGTTTAAGTTTTTGTCAAAGATTAAGCAGTACCTCAGAATATATACCTAACAGTG
Organism: Synanthedon vespiformis; assembly: GCA_918317495.1. Classification (NCBI taxonomy): domain Eukaryota; kingdom Metazoa; phylum Arthropoda; class Insecta; order Lepidoptera; family Sesiidae; genus Synanthedon; species Synanthedon vespiformis. Next base: position 5,098,103 of record OU906967.1, on the reverse strand, counting down.
CGCCCCCAGGACGTTTCGCGTCGCTGCGCTCCTTAAAAAATAATAAAAGTGATTCAGAGAATTTATATGGACTAAGTAATATTAATTAATTTTGATTAGGAAATCCATAGATTTTAGAACGATAGTAATACTAAATCTATGAGGAATGCATATCGCTTTTGTTACATGACTTTATTATACATGGTGTTTATTATAGGACTGTAAAAAGTTATTCCTCGTTTTATATGTGTTTCTATTTATACATAATAGGTACATTTTAAAAAATGAAGTTGCTGTCCGCCTCGTGTCTGTTTATCCACCTAACGGATTTTGATATTTTTTCACTAGTGGAAAGAGTGATCTACAAGGAAGATTTATATATTTGCAATTTTGCAGAAAAAATTGCATCTATGCCAAAAATTTGCACACTCACACTTATTATAATACAGTCGTTAGTTCTGAACTAAGTACATAAGTCTAAGAGTCTGGTATAAAAAAACAAGATTAAAAACAGTTAAATGCAGAATTAAATCCATAAAAAAACTTAATAACATTTTTAAACCTTTTTATCATATTTTCCACAATAGAATTCAATAACTTAATATCATATTTTTAAACACGAATGAAGTAATTAAAAAACGCATTCTATTATCTTTAAGAATCAATTCTAATCTCCTCAGAACTGGCCAAAACTGTTATTGGAACATGTAATAACTGAAACATATATTATGTACACTTACATAGCGACGATTAATTCCAAAATCCTTACTTTTCTACCACCGCATAATTATTTATGGCAGGCTTTATCTTTGAAGTTCGCCTACTATCTCTCAGGGGACTTATACTTAGTTTATAACTCTTCGGAAACTGTATCCAATGAATTGCAATTATCTTCTTTTAACCACTATGGGTTTCACTTTTAAACTTTATACTTAATAGTAGATTTTATATAACTCAAAATGTTTAATAATAGAATTTAAATTTCCCTATTTATCTATAATATTATTACCTATATATACTCAAAAACTACTGCACCGATTTTCATGCTGTTTTCACCAATGGATAGAGTGGTTCTCGAGGAAGGTTTCATTATGTATATAATTCGGGCGAAGTCACGGGCAGCAGCTATATTTTATAAAGTTACGCGGGTGAAGTCGCGTGCAACAGCCGGTTTATTTATAAAAAAAAACAACCAAAAAGGAAACATAATAATGGAATAGCGAATGATGTTTTAATTAAACCATTAATACCCCGCGACTTCGTGCATTTCCCTTTTTATTTATAGCGGACGCGGCGGACGCCAAGATGTTTAGTCGGTACGTCCGCTACGGCCACGTACGTAACCAGTTACGTGACAAGAATTTTTCTTGCTACGAAACCAGTTACGTATAAAGATTTTTTTTTTGTCTACGAAACTGAGGTCTGCCCCACTAGCATCACGGGGTAGCAGTCCAACATATAAACCGACCGGTCTGTCCCCAGGCCTTCGGGTATCCATGATGGATTCCTCTTGTAAAAAACGCCCATGAAAATAACGTCAAATTAGGGAACTAAAATAACGCTTTTCTGCTAAGTCTTCGACTTAATTAAGAGTTTCTATAACTTACATTAAAATAAAGACTTGGAAATTTTGATTTAGGTGATCCAATGTTAAATAAAATAAAATAGAAAATATGAAATACACCTTGCTAGATCTCAGATATAAGACAGTGCATTCACTTTTTTTTTAATTTTTAAATTTTCACGTTTATTTAAATTACGTTAAGTAGGTGTACTTTCTGAAAAGAAGTTTAAAAAATGTGACTGGCAGCGCCATCTATTAATAAGAGTACTAAGTGAATACGACACTAAACGCTGTAAGTACCTACTTTTGGTTCGTTTTTGGATCCACTCGTTTGTGGATCGAAGTTGCATATAAAATTATGTTTATTATTGAACCCCTCAATGGTAGATTTAAGAGGAGATAAAGGTATCCGCGGATGTGGAGCCAAGCTGTGGATCCAAGTGGACGGAGCGCATTTTAAGGAAAAAACAAAATTCACGTCTGAATAATCAGAATTTAATCTTTGGCCGGCAATTCGGAAACTTTTTGTCGGACGGTTCGCGTGTGCCCGAACCACTACACTCACACAGGTAATGGGCGAATAAGTACAGATGTCGTTTGTTTGTATGTGCGGGTGTATTTTTCGCCGCGTGCAGTCTTTGGGCAATGCACTCGCCAAAGCACAATGCCACTGACCTTGGACAATGCAGCTGCGTTTGCGGGGGACCAATTGCCCGACAATTCGGCTTTTCGTATAGGTACCTACCCACCTATGACCTTTTTTTTGGTGGATATATTAATTTTATACATAAATATGTACATATATGTGGGTATAGGGTTACCATATCTCCAGATATGTCCTGAGATTTCAGCATTTTTAGGGTATTGACAGGATTGCGGCCGGATTTCGGATATCTGATTTTTCCGATTTTCAATAAAATACAGTAAATTTTTTTGATTTTTTTTTAATTAGAAAATTTCAATCAACCAAAACAAAAACCTAATCTCCTTTGGATAGTATCATAAGTCAACGTAATTAACATAAACATAAAAAATCAACTTTCATATTAAGCGATTTGCAGAAATAATAAATACTTTCATTAATTTGTGAAACCAATAAACTTTGCCTGCGTTGAAATTATATAGTAAAACCTTCCTCTTGAATCACTCTATCTATTAAAAAAACCGCATAAAAATCCGTTGCGTAGTTTTAAAGATCTAATCATATAAGTAAGTATATAGGGACAGACAGATGGGAAGCGACTTTGTTTTTTTTACTACTGTAGTGATGATATACATAGAGTAAGCATAGATTCCACAGGATAGCAGAAAGCTCTGTTGTACGGAACCTACAATTATTTTTAAAGTTTTTTTTAAAAATGTTATGGGCACAGCGATTAGGTAGAAACGAGCTGCTAATGTCATTGCATGCATAGCTTACATTAGTCCAAACGTAAGCATTTTCGTTGAAAACCCAACAAATTCGAGCGTGTCGCTTAGAACTATTTTGATTAATTAGAGAAAATGTATGCCCGTTGATTTTACTTTTTATTTCTAATATTAAAAACTTACAATATGAAACATTAACTTTCTCAGAACTTATTATTGTCAAGTCAAACAAGAACTGTTTACTGTATAAGTAATTTTAATGTGAACAATGGTATTAGGGTTCATACTAATCTATACTTTCCTATACTAATACCTACTAATATTATAAAGAAAAAAGATTTGTATGTTTGTAATAAATAAACTCAAAAACTACGGGACCGATTTTAAAAATTCATTCACCTATAGAGAGCTACATTATCAACGGGTAACATAGGCTATATTTTTTAAAGTGACGCAGGCAAAGTCGCGAGCAATACCTATTATAATGTGAGATTTTTTATAATGTCTACGCTTTCAAGTCTGAACTACTCAATCAATCATCATGAAAAAGACTTTTCATTCGGATAAAAAGTACTTAGTGTTCTTGAGGGTTCCTATGTTGAGTAGGTAAGTAGGTACTTAGGTACCTAAATATGCTAAAATTTCCTGAGTTACTTTTGTAGTAGTTACGCGCCGGGTATTTACCAGTTACAACTTCAGGTAGGTATATTTAACTAGTTTATTATACAACTTTATATTTAATCTATACTAATATTATAAAGAGGAAAGATTTGATTGTTTGTTTGTTTGTATAGAATAGGCTCCGAAACTACTGGACCGATTTGAAAAATTCTTTTACCATTAGAAGCCGACATTACCCGTGATGAACATAGGCTACTTTTTACCGCGGGAAAATGCTACATAGAAATGCTACGGGAAATCTAAAATAAAAGTAAATACTAGCGGCTTGACCCGGGAGATAGCGCCATCTATCCAAAATACGATAGATGACGTTTTATACTTTTCTACGCGGACGAAGTCGCGAGCACCAGCTAGTGCTTTATATAGGTAGGTATTATACAAAACTATATTATACTATATTATACTTATATAAACTATATAAACTATAAACTATATACTATATAAACTATATATTATACTATATAAACTATATTATACTTACTCTTCACATCTTGAAAGCTTTCTTGAAAACTTAACTGGTTGGTTGGTTGTATGGTTCAATTTGTAGGTAAGTAGGTACCTAAGTGTGTTGGTGTTGGATATATATCCTAAAATAAGTACATAATACCTATATTTACGGTAGGTACATACACCTACAAACTAACAAATTGAAATCATGAATAATGATTATTATTTAAAACCTTTTCCATCTTCAAGCCAGCTAATTAATTAGCTATGATAGTTTCTAGAGCGGATACCTACCGAACATTGTATTTCTAGCAATGGATGATTCCGTCAACGTAAAAAGAATATTTTTTCACAACAAAAGAAAAGTTAGATACATTTCCGAGAGGTTCGTTTTCTTGTAACAATGTCTTTTTTTCGCGAGCCGAGTAAAAATAATGAAGGATTTTTTTGTTTTGTTATTTTTATTCGCATGACGACGAAGGGTTGGATTTTTTTTACAAAATATGTTTGCATAAAAATAATGGTCTATTTAATCTATATATTAACAGGTAAGCTATCTACTTTTTTAAGAAAATTGCGCAAACGAAGGGGAGGAGTGAAATAAAAGTTTATACAATAAACTTATAAGTACTATAGGTGAATTATTATATTAAGGTTTGAAGGCGGGACTTGTGGGGGAATCGGCGCATGTGTACAATTGCGCACAAAATTGCTAAGAAAAATGAATTTTTTTTTTTCTTATTTCGTAATTTTTCACCTCACTAACTTAAACATTACAGGCAGTGTTGATATTCCTTCCATAAAGTCATCGTGCGATGTCGAAGAAGAACGTTTTTTTAAGCATTTATTCACCATGACGTATTTACTAATACGATAAAACAATATGTACGCAACAGTGCCCAAGAGACTCGAGACGCGCGAACGAAGTGCGGGAGGGGAAGAGCGACTGAGTCTACCAATAACGTGTCGGCACACCGACGCGTACCTACCCCTCACTTTCCTCTGCCCCCTCAAAGACCTAAAAATAGGATTCTGCGCACATTTGCCGAGAAATCTTTATTCGCTGCACGACCTATACCTAGGTAAATGAATTCTGGTCGAATTTCGACCACTGTGTTTTATTATTAGTGGATTTCACATTCACATAAATAGTTACCTATCTATCGTATTTATGGTAGATTCAGTTTACTACTTATAAGAAATTCTTTTTACTATAAGAAATAGGTACAGGTTTCATAGTGTAGATAACTGTACAAATATGTAAGCATTTAAAATAAAAATATCTTGATGTTCGAAAAAATAAAATAGGTACCTAATCAATCAATACTAATAATAAATATTATGTAGGTAAGTGTAGGTATTGTGTGTAGGTATGTTCCTCCATAACTCTTAAACGAATTAACTGATTTTCATGAAACTTGGTAGATAAACATTTACACGTACAATACACAAGATAGGCCGTTTTTTCTTTTTCAACGCGAAAGAAGTCGCGAGCACCAGCTATTTTAAAATAAATCTAGGAGGAGTACCTACCTAACAGAAGCATATCAACATAATTATAAATTTAATTTGTATATACTAGCGCCCTCTCTAGTAAACAGTAGGAATAACATTAGAAATTGTAATTAACTGGCGTTCATAGATGTCGCTGTTAGTTATGATTATTGAAAATATGTAAACATTTTTAGCTAATAAACCGAAATGTTACTAATAAATACCATTATGAACATCCGAGTTAAAGTAAAAAAAGTTTTATTTTTCTATTTAAAACTCTTAGTTTTTTTTTTATAATGGCTATAAATATTTTATGACAGTAATATTGAAATGTACAAATGTCAAACGTAATGTTGCTATATATACGACAACAAGATGACAATAATAAGGGTAAATTGGTTGCAAATTTAATGGATGTATGATAGCAAAAATACCACCAGAATAACGCCAAGTAGCGCCAACCAGAAATAATAACTAGTTCGCAGTTTGCACATGATGTTATAGGGGAGCAACCAATAGGAAAGGAACGCCATTCGCCGGACAACTTATTATAATTATATTAAATGCGGTCTTAAAACATGTAACAATTTCTAAATTACATCATAATTATGTTACCTGTTACAGAGATACAGATAAAACCAAAGAATTTGGTCTCCATCATGTTTCAGAGTGCAAAATTGGATGATAGTTAAGTTAGTTACCTACTTAGGCCGGGTTCAGTGCGACGCGGACGGCCTACGGCTACGCGGACATTCGCAAACGGTAAAATATAGCTCGCTCCACGATTTTTTTTATCTATAACGATGACTAGTACTCTAGTTCATGATCCGCCTGAAACTGAACGATGAATTCAAACGCAGTGGGCGCATGCACTAATCCGCACGCGGACCGTCCGCATCGCAGTGAATTGTGAAATCTATGTAAAATTAAGGAATGTATTTTTGTCATATTTATTATTGTAAATAAATAAATATATAATTTCGTGACATGTTGTCAAATGAAAAATGCACTTACAATAAAAATCGTAGAGTAACCAATGTACTCTGTGGACAAGTTTATTTTAATTTAGTGGTAATATGGATTTTATGTAATGACAACACCGAATTTAGTACCGTACGAAAACTTTACGACGTTGGATGGATTTCTTTCATCCGACCTAACAAAATTCGTTGAAAATGCATACATCAAAATGGTAGAATCGTTACAAATGTTCTTATTCTTGTTCAAATCGAAATACAGACGAAAATTCTCCTGGTTCACCCCCTTCCTGTGTTCACTCCTCATAGTGTTATTGTTTTGTGATGATGTTCTAACTAGGTGTAACGAGAATAACTGTATAAGTGGTGTGTGTAAAAATGAAACTTGTATGTGTTACGAGGGTTGGCAGGGTGCTGAATGCCAATACTGTGGCGGGAAGGTCAAGTAAGTGCCAATTGTTGTATAAAACTACCAAAAACTACTCTAAAATCTGTCAGTTCAGTGACCTATTTGACAGACGCTCGCGATGTCCTACAGAAAATATGTAGATTTGCAACAGAAAACCACCGATAGATTATCCAATTATTTTCTTTGGCTTCTTTAGCTCCTTCAGATCGCGTTTGCGAAGGTCAACTCACTTTATTATTACGACACTATGCAAAAAATAATAAAACGTGACGTAGTGTCCATTACAATAAATTCTCCTCAGAGACTACGACAAAAATACTGTTTTGTAACCTTAATATGAAACAATTATTTCGAACTCACATTCTTGAAATTATTGTCATGCCATTAGAAAGTAGCACATAGATAACATGTTTAGAAAGACATGTTTTAGTGGCAGGGAACATTGCATTTACAGGCATTTAGGCAGCATGTCTAAAGGCTGTAACCATTCCTCTTACATACATACTACAGTGAAAAACAGCATATGTACAGTTGCCACAGTGAGTGAGTAAGGGATGCCAGGACCTATTTCCCTGTCCCTTCCTTATCCTACCAGGTTAGCAGCGCATTTCACCTGTAGAGTGATGGTAGTCACCTACCATTAAGTGAAAAGTCAACCTGTCTGACAACCTTAACATATAAAAAGAGAATTATGTATCAAGTAATAGTTAATACCGTTTATAGTATAGTCTATCTATAATAATATTATAAAGAGGGAAGATTTGATTGCTTGTTTGTTTGAATTGAATAGGCTCCTAAACTACAACACTGATTTGAAAAAAGTTCAAAAGTTCACTAGAAAACGTTTTCTAAGAATGTAAGATAAAATTACTTGTAACTTTATTTAATTTATATTAACCTATACTGTTATTAACTAGACCAATGAATTTTTCTCTTTCAAACAGTTACCTCATTATGAACTTTAAAGGTTTTCTTGGCATATTGTTGCATTATCTTCTTGCTTTCATGCCACCATTTAGATAAGATAGCTATATAATGTATTGAAATTATAATCTTCAGTATATTATGTCTATGTGTGAATAGAATCTGAAATTCTATCAACACATAGATGTGAAATTTTAAATTGTTAACAAGTTGTTCGTTGGGGCCTTATATAATAAATAAATGAGTTGTTAACAGACATCTTAATTCTTATTCTTATAAAGTTCTATGTACATAATATTTCAATTAGTACATCACTTTGTTATTTTTAATCAACACTCATCTAAAAACATGGCCTTATCTTTTGTAAACATATCAGATGTAATTTATAATATTCTTGTAAATAAAGGACACAAAGTACTGAAATATTATCTTATAAAACTAAGTTAAATATAAGTTGACAGTCATAAAACATTGTGATTGGATTGGCAGGGCACACTGGAGAGTTTCTTTCCATAGGAAGAGAATATGTCAAATAGAAAGATGAGAATAGTTTCATTTTTTTCCCTTATCCTTCATTCTATTTCCTTCCCATAACTTATTTGCACTAAAACTAGGTAGTTTCCCAATTATAGAGGCAACACATAATTTCGACTATATTGTTCAGTACTGCCATACTTAATGCACTATGTAGTAGGCATATACCTACATACCTAATACTTTTTTCTTCTTAAAATTAATTTCCTGCATTAAAAAAATATTTCCTTAACAATTTTCAGAAACAGGTAGGTAGTTAAATTTTAAATCTATGTATAATACCCATATCTGTATATTATTGGAAGCAAACTATCCAAAGTCATGTTTAGCAAATTATTCAGAACACATAATAAACATCTGAGTGTAAGCAAAGCATGTAACGAGTTGGACTTGTAACATATATTTATAATCAATCAACATATTATTTACATAATTATCCCTTGTCCTTAATCCTACTAAGGTCAGCCGCGCACAATTGTGGCCATCAAGTGGACCATGAGCTTGTTAAACTTAATGCTTCTAATTTTAACTAGAGTACTAAACATTTTCTGTTGACCATCTAAAAACTACGAATGACTTACTATTATAATTATTTTCCAGGTTGACATCACCATCAGGAATTATAACAGATGGTCCAGGGAACTACAGCGTCAGCACACAGTGTTCATGGCTGTTGTCGCCTCCATGGCATGGCCCGGCTCCCCCTCCCATTCGTATACGATTGGAAGGTTTCGCCACGGAGTGTGGTTGGGACCACCTCTATGTGTACGATGGAGACAGTGTCAGAGCTGAGAAATTACTGGCTGTATTTAGGTAACTGGCTGTGTTTCTTATTGTTGGTGGCCATCGTGGCTATCTTAAGTTTGGAAGCTGCTGCGTGAAAGACGAAGCAATGCTCTTAGTTAAGGGCCTACTCACTCAAAAACATAACTTGTTTATCTTCTTTTAACCCTTTTTAATTTTTATATTGACTATTCTATATAGTTAATTCTCCTAACTAATATGAATGTGGAAGTGAATTTGTTTGCTTGTTACACTTGCACACCTGATCTCCTCAACTGATCTTCATGAAATTTTGCATACATACACATTGTTAGGGTTACAGAAAAGGAAATTTTGCAACCAGAAAACAGTACTTTTTCCGAGGAATTAATGAAAATGAAAATAAAAATTCAATGCCTAATAAAAATATGTATATAAAATTAAAGCAATAAAAATTTATTGTTATTTTCAACATTTAAGAAAAGGGAAGCTGATGAAGACTCGGGCAAAAGCTAGTTTACAGTGAAAATAATTGCATAAACCTTGTTCATTTGTGATTTCCAGTGGTGTCCTCAAGTCAGAAGAGAATACTTGGACTAGTCAGGTGATAGCGAGATCAGGGAGTGCCCTTCTGCATTTCTTCTCGGATGACGCCTACGCTATGGAGGGATTCAATGTTACCTACGCGGCTTATTCCTGTCCGTCCAACGATCATCAAACTAATTGTTCAAGTAAGTTTTTATATGCTCTTCAGACCGACCACAGAAGGATTAAGGATAATGTGGCCTTTTTTTTTTTTTTTTTTTTTTTTTTATCGAGGAGAAATCCTTTTATTGATCCCCTACCGCTGGCTAGGCGGCAGGGGTATGTGGGGGTCGACCAGTATTTCCGCTTGCGCACGTGCAGGCGGAACTGGCCCCTACCCACTAAAACTCCCCGGTGTCTCCTTGCCCTTTGAGTGGGGGGTGGACGGGCTCTGCCGAGGCAACTGCTCCGACCCACCCTCCTCGGGCAGCCTAGCCATTTCTGGCTAGGCCGACGCCAACGGGGGGATTGCCCGGAGACACCCGAGCAATCCCCAGATGGAGGGGACCCGTGCAGGCACACACAGCCAGCCAGCAGTGTGCGCAGGTCCCCGAGGGCATTTGAAGGCGGGCTGATACCCGCCCTCTCCTACCCAGCCATCTCCGAGCAGGGGACCAGGGGCCACCCCCCCAGGCCTCCCTGTTCCCCTGAACTCCATCAAAACACCCCGACGACAGCTGGCGAGAACATGCATGGAGGGCTACACGTCTCGCCCCAGCCGCCGGAGTGGCATCCACAACGAGCAGGGGACCAGGGGCCACCCCCCCAGGCCTCCCTGTTCCCCTGAACTCCACCAAGAACACCCCGACAACAGCTGGCGAGAACATGCATGGAGGGCTACACGTCCCGCCCCAGCCGCCGGGGTGACCAACAACGTACGCTCCGCCACGAGCTCCGCTGAACGGAGCCCGCTCGGAGCACACCGGTGTGGGCCTTGTTGGTCCCCAACAACAATCCCATGGGACGAGAAAAGGCCGGTGAGAACCACCGGCCCCCCGCGACCCCACCGGATTGTCGAGGGTAAGCCCCCCCACCACGACAAGGTCATGGCCCACCTAGGGGGGGAAGGATAATGTGGCCTACATTATCTTTAATCCCTTTGTGCTTGCTTGTGTTATATTATATTGCTTATATATTATACTGTACGGTTACTAATTTCAAATATTTTTTATTAATAATAGATTTGCTTTCGGCTAGTATCTAGCCGCGCAGGAAAGACAAGACCGATGATGGACTGAGCTAACCCAAAAGGTGCCAATTCACTTGAACTTTAAAAAGATTTGGGTTATATGAACTCGGAAACACAGACCCAGCAGTGCGGCCAATTCTCGTATTATGAAAGGATTTTAAAAACGTTTTAAAAAGTTTAAAAAAAATTCAATGTGAATCAGTAGTTCCTGAGATTAGCGCGTACAACCAAACAAACAAACTCTTCAGCTTTATATTATAGTATAGATATAGATATAAAAAGAGATACATTCGATTTTCAGATCACGGAGAGTGTGACGACGGCACATGCAGATGCGAGTCAGGGTGGATAGGAATAGCATGTGATCAGCCACTTTGTCCAGGTAAATCCGTAATATGTAATTGAAGAAAGCGCCAAAAAGTGTCCAGCCACTATTTGTTGGTCTCTCTGGTGACCTCACGACAGACGGTAGTTTCCCCAAAGACTGTCACCCAGGTCTTAGAAGACAAGCACCCCAACCACTCATTCAAGGTGTATGACGTTGGCGTCTGCAAGAAGAAAACAGATAACTAGGCTATTGTAATTGTTTATCACAGATGAGTGCAACGCGCCCTACGGCGGCGGCACGTGCACGCCAGCGGGATGCGTGTGCACACCGCCACGGACGGGCACAGACTGCGGTCGCGAGTCGACCACCGCGGGGATCGGGTGGGCGTGGCGGGAGGAGGGGGAAGGCAGAGAGCCTCCTCCCGCGCACAACCCTCCCCCCGCCGCAGGTCACGTCCTATTGAACTATGGCAACGATCTATTAAGAGTTGGAGGAGAGACGTTCTCTCAAGCAGACTTTTTGTACAGGTGTGTTGTTTGTGAAAATTGCTTAGCTCTCTTACACACAATGCTATCCTTCTTGTAAGGTAAAATAAAGTTGAAAGAATGATTGCTACTAAAAGTATGTCAAGCAAGACAATAAATCACAGGTAAATCTCGTGACAAGCTTTTCTATTTATAAAGTTTATTTTCTTCTTTTTAGGGCAATTCAATAAAAGCTTGTGTTTAGAAAAAAAAAATACCATTAATTTATTAAGATTTAGTCAAATGCAATTGTTGTGAGAACATTGATAAAATATATTTTCATTATGTATGGTTAAAATCACTTTGCAATCGTACCAGGTATAAGGTGTTGGAGAAGAGATGGCAAATGGTGGAGACACAGAATCCTCCGTTGGCTCGTTTCGCTCATTCAGCCGTCATATATAACCACGAACTGATAGTTTATGGAGGGGTCGTGGCCAACGATGACCCGGAAAGAGGGTAAGGAACAATAATTTTATTACTTAGGGGCCATTCATTAATTAAGCGTAAGAGTCCCCTTATCTCAGGGGCAAGGGGGATAAAAACCATTCTTACGTAATATTTCATAAACTGAAATGTTCAGTTTCTATATCTGAAAATTGATAATTTGTATGAAAATCTTTAGATTTGCATTAAATTAGGAGTTTTAGTGCAATTGATCTTTTTCTTAAAACAGATATAATCTTACGTAATAAAGGAGAGGGGGGGTTATATGTGCTCTTACATGAGGGCAAGGGGGTTAAATATCCGCAGATTATACTTATCTATCTATTATACTTATCTATGGAATAAACCGAATAAATATACGCAAACGTCAAAATTAGTTCAAAGTTCGTATGGAGAAATAATAATAATAATGGAGAAACTAATTTTGACCTTTCAAAATGGTACACGAAATTATCCTAAGTATAATTTGTATGGGGTAGCCAGTCCAGGTTTATTACAAGTCAACGGTTGTTTGTTTCGTTTGTAGAAGTGGGTTGGCGGGGTTGGAGGGTCGCGGGGGAGGCGTGACTAACGAGTTGTGGCGAGTGAACCTGGAAAGCGCCCCACGTCCACTGTGGACCAACGCCACGCCCACGGCCTGCGCGCCCCACAGGCCGCCACCGCTCAAGCACTGCGGTAACATTTTTTCTCTGTCTTTTTTCCCTCTATGGAGGGTAGAGGTAAAGTGCGCCGACTCATTTGATTATCAACTTGGAAAAAAATGTCCTCTCCAACAATAAAATGGTTCTAATAGTGGCCAGAATGGCGCTAGAGTAGCATGTCTTCTATCTATCTATCTTTGCTAATTTATTTTTTTGTAGCTGTATAGCGATGATGAGGCCTATGATGAAAGGAGCTCACCAAGAAAATTCCTATTAATCCTCAATTCTACACTTAATTTACTTAAGTAAATAACTTAAGCCATCTTAAAATTTACTTTTTAAAACATAAGAGTCGGTCTTCCTTAGCTCTACCCTCCATAATACAAACACCAGATAACCCCATACACATAATATTAAAAACCCATTCCATACAAAATGGACGAGAAAATGAATTTTATTCATATTTTCCCATATACAGAGCAGTGGACGTCATGATGATGATAATGATAATGATCATCTCAAATATAGGTTTTAATATCCCCCTAAATGATGTTTCTTTGACAGGTGGTCTCCACGTGTCTGGTCACACGGCGGTTCTAGTGCATCTAGGCATATCTAGGAAGCCAGTTATGCTGGTATTCTTCGGACACTCGCCACACTATGGATATCTACACGTTGTACAGGTAACGGGACTAAACCTTTGATTAATATTAAGATTGTGTTCCATCGCTTGCTGGTTATACTTTAAAAAAATCCAATCTATGATATATTTTTTTCATGATTATATTTATCACAGTCAGACAGCCTATTTGTAGTCTATCTGTATTGATCTATGTCTAGGTGTGTATACATTACTAGCTGTTGCACGCGACTTCGTCCGCATAACTTTATAAAATATACTTTACATTTAGTACTTGTTGACATACCGACAGCAGCGCCACCTACCGGGTCCAATTGTATTTTTAAATCATCCAAGAAACCATCGAAATAGCCGTATAAAATTTCAACCCAATCGGTTCAGCCGTTTAAAAGTTATATGTGAAAAATAGAAGTACGGAAGTATAATTCTTACTACCCGTTGTCCTGTTACCCGTTATTCCGTAGGAATGAAGCATTTTCCCGCGATAAAAAGTAGCCTATGTTCATCGCGGATAATGTCGGCTTCTAATGGTAAAAGAATTTTTCAAATTGGTCCAATAGTTTCGGAGCCTATTCTATACAAACAAACAATCAAATCTTTCCTCTTTATAATATTAGTATAGATGTATTATTGTCGGCTCCGTAGGAGTATTACATAGAGGAGAATGTATGGGCAGCGGCTAACACGCGCGGTTGGGCGGCCCGCGCTGGCTTCGGCCACTCGGCCGTTTGGGACGAACTCTCGCAGAAGGTCTACGTGCACGGGGGACTTGTCTCCGAGTCAGAGGCCACACAGGTACAACATCTATTCTATGTATATGACGGGGCGTGCTCCTATATTTCGTTCACAGAAACGAACGCTACAGAGCGCTTTCTCTTTCACTCATTTGCATACAAAAGACAAGGACAGCACGTCTTTAGTGGGCGTTTACAATAATAGGTGAACGTTCATATTACGCCGCTTTTAGCAGTAAAAATATCAACAGTTTAATAACAAACAAAAATCTTATTTTATTATATAATAAAACGCAATCCAGTTTTTAATGTCTCTTTAATGAATGCCAAAGTCATATTGACAAGCCCAAGCTACTTTTTTTAATATATTAATTTTAAACCGTAGAGGTTGAATTATAACTAACGAAAACTTTAAACACAAACAAAACAGTAACAGATATAAAATAGCGTCTCCACGATATTTCGAAAAGAGTCAGCGTGTAACCAGCTACCGCTATGTATAAAAGTACATGTACTGTGTACACTCACATTGTCGGTTATCTCCACCAATCACAGCCCTATAAGCTCGTTCCATAGGTGCATCCACTTTCGGGTACGCCGAGGTTCTGACAGGGCGCGTACCGCGTAGCCCTCCCCGCGTTGGATAGCCGTGGCGGGGGTCACCGAAGATGTCACAATGCCCGGCAGATCGCGAGGCGCCCTCTATCGTCGCCAATAGCTAACACCACCGTTGCTAGTTTCGCGTAGACCACACCTTAAGCCTACCGCTTGACGTTTCCACAGGCGGTCGTTAGATTATTTTGAATCAGATGAAATGCACAATATGTAAATGAATTTTATTGACATGAATAATCAATTAAAGATGTTTTCAGGCACCGTCGGCCGGTTTATTTGAGTACGACGTGGAAACGAGAATATGGAAGCCGCTGCCGTCCGCGCCGTCCGCTAGATATTTGCACACGGCGGTGTTTTTATCGCCGGGTAAGTTTTATATGTCAATTTAATTACACTTTATACAGGGTGTCCCAGAAATCAACACCAACCGGGAACGGGTAAATACTTCTAAGTCACCAGCTCTTGCAAAAATAAGTTAAATAATCCAGTAGGTAACTTGGTTAAGAAATAAAAATCGCCTTACTAAAGACGACATTTTTGGGTACTGTGATCAAATTTTTCCAATTTTGCACTTTTTTTTTGTACAATCCTAAAAACCTGTACTTACTATTGAATGGAGTCATAAATTGAATAGTTGATTCAGTGTGCACTGTCACTACTTTAAAAAATTTTTTATCCAAAAATATTCAAAACAATGAAAACTCTGTTAGAATTAGAATTAGGTATCTTTGCCTGTCGTGTTTTCTCGTTTTTACAAAGTGTATAAAATATTGAAGGTGTGATGGCGGTGTTTGGAGGGAACGCGCATAACGATACGGCGGCTGGTTCGCCTGGAAGCGCGCGTTGCTATTCAGACTCCGCATTTTTATACGACGTCAGGTGAGTTTCTTTGTATTTTTACCCATTTTTTTAGGTATGTCGAAGGAATTTTCTTTTCAGGTCACACAAATTTTTTCTTACTCCGACTGTACTTAGCGTAGCAAATTATTATATCGAAAGATGGTACACATTTTCAGGCAGGCATTTGAGGCAAGCTGAAAATTTCCCTTAATGTGGTAACCTCTCTGTCGAGCTTAAAATAAAAGGAATTCGATCGTTGCTTGAAATCAAAATAACCTATAATAAAATTGGGTCAATGTATTTAATGTGTAGCTTCCAAACATTGTCCGATTCATGCTTAAAAATACGTCGTTTTTTTTACAAAGCAATAATGGTCAACAAGTAGTTAAACCAAAGGTCAGCTGTAATTCGTAAAAAATAGATAGAAGCGTGTCAGTCAGATCAAGGTCACCAAACACAACCTTGGGTCAATCGACGGTGTCACAATTTAACGAAACGAAACTGCATATTTTTATGTAATAAAACAAGAAATTTCGCGTAAAACCGAAGGAAATATTGGTTACCTATTAATTTAGATTGCAATTTCATTATATTGTTAAGAGGTAATAATCAAATTAGTAACACAAATGTACCAAAAGCAAAGTAATTACCAAAGACAATTTTAGCTAACCAAATTTGCAATAAAATATTTGTTTAAGATTAATAAATTTATAGGGGTTATATCAAAATTAACAATACTTATTCTTCTGAGTAGATTATATTAGCTTTCATATTTAAAAATAAACACGGTACATCATACCTTAAGCGGTCGTTAGTGGTTTTTATTTAATTTAAAGTTCAAACGACAAGTTGGACGATCAGTTAGCCGCGTCAAGGTCAATCTCCCACTAACATAACAATCAACCAACATCCATAAAATTTACAATACTCTCAGTTGTTATCGAAATATCGCGGCGCAGTGGACTCGTGTTTTAAAATTTAATTTATAAAGTAAAATTAACTGGCACTTTGTTTGTCAATATTTTAAATTAAAAAAATGGCCGAGTTGAACATAGAAGGAGAACTGAAGTATCTCAGTGAACGACAATTAGCCTTTATTAAAGATGTTTTAGAAAAACGTGGATATAAAAATGAAAAAGTTGTTGTGAAACCGGTCGGAGAAAAAGGCGATAATTATATAGCAACCGTTTTAAGGGTTACCGTAACTGAAAACGAACGGTCAACGTTCAATATGATAGCAAAAGTGTCATCCTCATTAGAAATTATCCGTACTCAGATGAATCAAGACGCGATATTTGCAAATGAAATTTTGATGTACGATGAAGTGTTACCGAAATTAAATGAGCTTCAATTGATCGCTGGTGTACCCGAAAGTGAAAGGTTCCGTTTTCCCGCTTGTTATGGGACTCTATCTGAAAGACCTCACGAGATTCTTCTTTTGGAGGATTTGAGCGAATCTGGATATGCAATTTGCGATAGAACTAAACCGTTGTCAGAGAAAAGTATAAATTTAGCTGTAAAGAATTTGGCAATGTTTCATACGCTAACGTTCGCACTGAAAGCCAAAGAGCCGCAAAAGTTTGATAACTACAAGAAGAGACTTTCAAATTTGTTTATTCTTATGCACAAGAAGCCTGAGCTTGAAGCGTACTTTACAATGCTCGAAAATGATATATTGAAGGTCCTAGATGGAGATAAGTACAAGAACGAAGTGAAAAACGTAGTTAGTCAAATGGCGAGTATATCTGTGGACTTGGACGAACGCTTGAATTCGAGTGAACCAAAGTATTCAGTAATTTTACAAGGAGACTGTTGGGGAAATAATATTATGTTCAAATCAGATGTGAGTATATTATAATTGGTTACATTTCTTTTTCAATGTTTTTTTATAGGCCATGTCCCTCCACCATCTAATATCCAGGGTTAGGTAAACTAACACGAGTTTGCATTGTCATCGTTTCTTTATTACCAAATTTGGTGAGGATACAGGACCTCAGAAAAGTGACGTGACGAAAATACGTAACAGTACTTCGTTACATTTCAACGCTCTTAACCATTTTTCCATTATGATCAATAAAAATCCACGCAATTGTAATATACGTTGTAATGAATATTCCAGAAATCGGAGCCAGTGTCAGCGATATTAATTGACTACCAACTTAGCAGGGAAGGTAGTCCAGTTGTAGACCTATTCTACCTCGTCCTTAATTGTAGCACTTACTACACATCACCAGAACGTATGAGACAATACTTCGATCTGTATTACTCGGAATTGAGTGCATTTTTACAAAAGTTCGGTCTCGATGCAGCTGTTGTTTATCCGAGAGACAAATTCGACATTGACTTGAAGATTCACGCCAAACTGGGCCTTGCTCAAAGGTGTACAATGGCCAATGTATTGGTGCGAGAAGGCAATGACGTCATAAATGTGAAGGACGAAGGCGCATATGACTTAACAGACCTGGACAAAACTATGGAAGCATTGAGGATAACTAATACGAATACACAAACACAAGACAAACTGAGGAAACTTGTCAGTGGAGCCATAGTGACGCTCATGGACTTGGGTTATTTGTAATCATAAATTATAAGGCATTGTAATTTATTTATTTACTTAATAAAGTACGCAAACAGATTGCAATAAAAGATCTGCCAAGAAGTAACTTATACGGATTTTTCTTCTCCCTCGGATACCCGCGTATACGGATACGGATGTCCGACACATAACTTATAACACAAGCGAAAAAAAACATGAAATTAAAATAGGTATTTAGTAGTAATAAGTTAATATAACACTTCTGTCGAATATAATTTTAGAATGTTTCGAAATCATTATATTTTTTATTTAATGATTACATAAGGAAACACACAATACATAAGGATTAAGTTAGGTTAAGATTAATGTTTATTTTCTATAATTACGCTATTAATATACTTTCATTGTAGTTTTATTATATTTTTATAATTCATCATTGTGCACATAGAAATATGTCTGAAATAAATTATTGTTGTTATACACACAAAATTTTTTTGCTTTTATTCTTTCTTATTATTATTTTTTACAAAATATAACACCAATAAATATGATTAAAAACATAAAATTAATTAAATTCTTAGGCGTTGGTCGAAGCTCTTCGCTATATGAGCGTACGCCTAAGTAATTTTAATTTTCATTCATTATTATAGGTCTATTTATGCCAATAAATAACTGATAATTTTAAAAATATCTTTTTTATATATAAATGTGAAACAATCGCATGAAATGTGTGGTTGGTTCTACTGTATCATCGAGCAAATATTACTTTGCAGAACAATATTTTTCACTGAATAAAAGGTACCCTATTTTCTTTTCTGACAAAAGTTCATATATCGGTATAATTACCTAAGACATGAAAGCGTACATAACAAACTCACTTTCCTATTATAATATTACTAGCGGGCCGCGCCCCCAACTTCGCACTAATATTTTTGAGAATGGCTGGACCGATTTAGCAGGTTTCTTTTTTGTTGTGTTTGATGAAGTCTGAGGAATGTTCTTATGGAGATAAAAAAATGTAAAAAAATACCAGGAAAAATTAAAAACAACAATTTTCTTTTCCCATACAAACAACTCTGTTCCCAGCTAGTGGATTTAGTATAGTAGATTTTAATTCTGTCTTCACTCACGCGGATAGAGAGATAATCAGGGAAGGCCGGGCGAAGCCGGGAGCCGGCTGCTAATTATATATTCCTCTTATACCTTCCTCTTTTAACGCTCTTTCCATTAGTGAAAAAGATCTAAGCGTACATACAGAGGTACAGACTGCGGGAAGCGACTTTGTTTTATACTAATGTTTATAATATTATAGGAATATTAAAACTCAAAGTAGCAATACCTTACGTGTGCTTAGTTAAACCCGAAGGCAATGTCGCTGGGACAATAGTTCTCTATTCGTGATTTAGAGCGGAACCGACATGGCGCGGCATGACAATTTTCGTCGGACTCATGGCGTTTATAGTGGTACTTAACTCAACTGGGTCAATACCAAATTGATGCATAATTCTGACTACTTACTATATATAACAGCTGTACAAATATTTGAATAAGATATTTTTTGTTGAACTTATACTAAAATCAAACTTTTTTATAGAGAATTGTAAATTTACAGAACGGATAACAAGAGAAAATGATCGGATGCATTTAGCATTTAGTTTTATTTAGAAACGGTTTAGTAGAAGCAATTATATATTTTTTTATTAACGTACCAGATAGATCCGGCCACACTTCACTGCAGCGTGAGCGTGGAACGCGCGGGGTACTGCATACTGCTTATAGCATATATATATTATATATATATATATGCTGCAGCCCGCGACTTCGCCCGCATAACTTTGTAAATTATATACCAAAGCCTTCCCCGAGAACCACTCTATCCATTGGTGAAAACAGCATGAAAATCGGTGCATTAGTTTTTGAGTTTATCGCGAACAGACAGTCAGACGCGGCGGAGGACTTTGTTTTTTAATTTTAATGTAAGGATGAGCTCGTGATAAGTTTTAGAAAGAGAGAAAGCAATTGTGCGGCCAATATCTCTTTCCTGTAGTAACTGTAGGTCTGTAGTAACTTCTAGGACCGATTTAAATTCTAAAAGAAGACAACTATACTGGCTACACGAACGCTTCGTCTCTCTCACACCTTTCTGCCCGTATTTACTTTATTGTTGGATAGATAGGGAACGCTCAGTCCATCTCTATGTCTAGGATATTAATAGAATACAAAACACTGAAAGATTTGGTTTAAAATTAAGAGGAATGTTCGTTTCAGATGTGCCACATGGAGAGCAATTCCCGCCCCACCGAACAGTGCGCGCGCGGCTGCATCTGCCGCCATATTGCCGTTGCGCAATCGTCGCACTGCTATCATATACGGCGGGTGAGTCCACACTATGTGACGAAGGGATGAACATAATCAAACGATAAATAATCTAATGTAGATTTTAGAACTAAACCTTGTATAGAATGTAGTAAGCTTGTATTAGCGTAAGCCTCATTGTTTTTATGTATTAGTACAACATCCAAAGAAAGGTTATCCTTCACCCATCTGTTTACCACAAGAAAAGTGTATTTTAGCAATTGCCTAATTCAGTAAATATGCTCATGGATATCCTCAATGCAAAGCTATGATGCGTCTACAATGCTTAATGCTTCTAATGAATTACTATTGCAAAGGCTTTGAAAAAAAAAAACAATTGAATTGATGCTTACTGCCCATAGATAAATGATTGGTCCCGCTACGCTCTACTAGATACGGCCCTACCTAAAAGCAATGGCTCCGTAAATGCAGCAACTTTTTATTGTAGTGTGTGTAAAACATCGTCACTATTTATCACTTTTTACACAGTTTTATTATATTTTTACACAGTTTCACTGCACAAATTGGTATTTTATCATGCCCAAAATTTAATAAAACATTCGGAACGTACATATCACAGACAGTTTGCAGTGTGACTAGCTCGTGTACGCCGAATTCGGCGTACTAAAAGTTGCCAAATTTTTCTAGTACGGCGGCTGTATCTAGTCGAGCGCATATATAGCGAGATCTATCAAATATCTTTGCTTGGTGCCCTTTTACTATTATAATAATCCTTATAATACACCTATTCACACGTTTTCGTGTGAAATGTAACTTTTGATTGTCTTTTTGAATTAGTTTTGACGGCCGGTTGCGTTCGGACGCTTTGTCGCTTGAGGTGGGCGACAGTTGCGCGACACATTTGAACGAGGCGTCGTGCGTCAACAACGCTTTGCACGCGGCAGTGGCCTGCGCTTGGAGGCATCAAGATAGCGTCTGTTTACCGGTATATATTTTATCGTATTGTTCTTGACTTTAACGAACATTGAAAGACAAATAGAATAGCAAAAACAGATTGAAGACACGCGTTGTCTTCCGACATCGCTTGCGACAGTTTTGATAAAGACTGTGATTTTTGACCGTACAATAAGTATATAATAAAAACCTGTTTCGTTTCAGTTAAAAGAAGTCGGCTGGTCCGAATCATTCACCGATGCGGTAAAAGCGTGCGCCGTGGAACCGACATTAGGTAATATAAAATTATATAATATTGTTACTAGCTTTTGCCTGTGACTTGGTCAGAGAATCTTATTAGATTCTGATACACTGTAACACTATTATTTGGTATGTTATTTGTTATCTGGTGTATTTGTTTCTTTTTCTCTTTCTTTTTTTTTGTCTGCCTTTGTGTATGTTTACTCTCAGCTTTCAATATTATGTACTCTTTCGTCTTGTAACTTATTATATGTTTTAGTAATTTAGTGGAAACTTTGTTGATTTATGTTTTACTTATATGTATGTGTATAATGTGTATCGAGATATGTATGTATGTATGTTTCCCAAATATAAATAAATAAATAACAATTAAAGTTTTGTGTTCTTTAGAAACATCCAATCCATACGTTAGTAGATGGTTTATATTTTAATTTATGATATGATTTTTAAAGCTAGTATGTGCTACGTATTCTGAAAAAATGCCAATCCCATTTCAATATGTTACATTGGACCTTCAACCAATACATAATATTATCTATATTTTTAACACATTTAATTTTTTACATTCTTGTACTTGACCACATATTATTATTGTGTTATTGTCAATAGACGTAGTGCATTGTGCTGTGGCCGAGAGTTGCGCGTCTTGCGTGGCAGCCGGCTGCGCCTGGTGCAGTGGTTGTCGTCCGCCGCAGTACTGCGCCAGGCATCGACACCAGGTCCTTATACCACTTACCATCACCGGATTTGTTAACACAGAAACACTTACATAGTATATAAAACAAAGTCGCCTCCCCCCGCCTAGCTGTCCCTCTGTATGTACGCCTTAGATCTAATTTAAAATACGGAATGAATCATCGAGAGAGAGAGAGAGAGAGAGAGAGTTAAGACTACGCATTGGACATTTTGGTGGTAACGATTTAGATTTTTCTCAGCAATGACAAAACATATTTTATGAAAGTGATGTTTGGTAATCTGTTTCTTCACGTTATTGACTTCATTTTTACAGTTGGATTTCATGATTGATAAACTTTTATAAGATTCAAAGAAACCTCTTTTAAAACACAGATTTACATTTTACAGCCAAACTGGACCAATAATTTATACCTCCAAATTTTCTATGTACATTAGTACATAGAATATACACTTTTATTTATCGGTTGGATTTATTAAAATACATTATAGTTTTTTATTTACGACCTTACGACATAAGCAACGTTTATGTATGGAATCACAGCCCCTGAGCCTCTCCTCAGATTTTAGATTAATTGTTTATCGCTGCGTCCCCTTAAAGGGTGAGGTTTTGGCGAGAAAATAAATGTACGTGCGAAGCCTGGTGCGGGCCGCTCCAGTGTCATATATAAATGTGCCATATAACTTGTTACAGATGATCGACACGATAGAATCTTGCGCGGCCAGCGAAGAGATGGCGCGAGAGGCGTGCGCCCGATACCACTCTTGCGCAGCCTGCCACGCGCACCAACACCATCACGTGCACGTAAGTCCTCCTTTACTTCTGTTCTGTAACACATTGATTTAACTAGTCAACGTTTCTCACGTCCAGCTTTCTTTTTGATGACTTGACCATTATTATATTTAATTTTTATAATTTTCAGGGAGGCGAAGAATCAAATCAACAACGTCTTTGCTATTGGGACTACGATACAATTAAGTGCAAATCGGTCAACTCGTCCGAAGACATTAGGTGAGTTGATTATACATCAATGTTTCATGAATAACCAAATAGTATTTAAAAGTTTATTTTAAGCAAAAAAAAAGTATATATAATATTTGTTCTTGTCATTTCTTTGCAATTTTCTTCCATCATGATAGTGTATTGTATAACCCTCTCACACAATCATGATGGTAGAAAATGGCAAATGGCCACGTTCCAAATCCTAGAAATGCCACTACGCAGCTTTGTTAGCTTTTCACCACATGCAATTTTCACCTTGAGATTTTTTTAATTTTCAGGGGTGTGCCGTCCGCGGGCGGTTGCAGCGCGTCATGTGCTTCCTTCCAGACATGTTCTAATTGCACCACGGAAGAATGTATTTGGTGCGCGAGTGCAGCGAGATGCGTCGATAAGGTGACTTGATTGCCAAGCTTTCTGTTTTTTATGAAAATTTTTTCATTAGACGGGCTGAGCACAATCGCAAAGGATCATCTTACCCCAAGGGATCAACTCTTACTACTTACCCATATATATACAATACTAAACATAATCGTTTAAACTCAGGCTTTGGTTTTGGTTTTGGGGTCGACGGCACCTGTATTGACGCTAAGGCTATGCGTATACTGAGACGCAGGCGACGCAGCGTAGCACAGTACAGATTTTGCAGGTCAGGGCAATTGAGGCAGACATTATTTTATACTATTATAAGTATAAAATATGCCGCGTGGAACTGCGTTTCGGCATACGCTCAGGCTAACTTGATGTTGTGTATGAAGATTGCTGGCTATGGCATGCACAAGACTGCCCTGCTCACTTATCTATCTCGCTTTCTGTTAATTAATCACAAGGGTGTTTTTGTAGAACGCGTACGGAGCGTCGTTTCCGCTGGGCGGTTGCCGCGCCTGGTCGACCAGCAGCAGCGCGCCGGGACACTACTGCGGCGCGGTGCGAGGCTGCGCCGCTCACGTGTCGTGCGCCTCGTGTCGCGCTGAGCCCGCGTGCGGCTGGTGCGACGACGGCAGTGGCGCAGGCAAAGGCACATGTCTCCCGGGAGGCGCGCGGCGACCGCACGCGCCACACGTCTGCGTGCAACACAGGTGAGAGCTGTGAAACGAATGTGCTTGCATATAGCAACGCAACATAATTATAATCAGATTTATTCTATTTTGTGACAACTTTGCGTGTGACAGCGTAAGTACCACTAGTCAGAAGCGTTTCGACAGGGTTCGAGTTTATAGCGTAGCTTGTGCCATTTCAACATAGTTTTTCTCAGCAGTGCTGTTATGCAATGTGCAATTTAATAAGGTATTCTAAGTATATTCATTGGATTCTAAGAATGCGTTTGGATGTTTGTAACACAATCACGCAAAAACGGCTAACGATTTTGGATGAAATTTGGCACTCAAGTTAGTTTATTAACTGGATAAATATATAGGATACTTTTTTATATTGGAAAAAATGCTAGGTTCCTTTGGGAAGACGCGGGCACGTCTCACTGCTAGTATATTTATTATTATATTACTCTATTATTTATTGACGTGCTAACGGCTTATAAATTGATGAACACCGGGTGCACGCACGAAAAAGTGTCACGTTCCGTGTGCAAGCGAGAGCGCGGAACACGCGATAGAGAGAGGCACGATATGACGTTATCACGTAAAACTATCGTCCATAGACCGACATTATAGAACCACCATTTTTTTTTTACATCAGATGGCACTTTACGCGGTGCCCGTTGTGCCAATGTAACGGTCACTCGATATGCGACCGCTGGGGTCGCTGCGTGCAGCCGTGCGGAGGACGCGCCTTGGGCGAGCACTGCGACACCTGCGCGCCCGGACATTGGGGCTCGCCTCTCAATGGCGGACACTGCCAACGTATGTATCCCATCCCACTTTACAACACTGTACGATTCTGTAACACACACAACGACGACACGTTTGGTCTAGTGGCTATTAACCAAACGGTCGCGGGTTCTAATCCAGCTAGGGGCAAATGTATATGTGTTAACATTTTACCTTTAAACCTGCGACATGGATGTTTTGTATTTATAATATGTATGTATTTACAAAAAAAAGTAATGTGTGTAGTATATCAACTGTCTGGTATCCATAATACAAGCGTTAGTTGCTTACTGTGGAACTAGATGCTAGATGGTGCTGTGTGGAGTGTGTGAAGATATTTATTTATTTAATCACATGTCGGTGATTCCGCACCATATTTAAATAGCAATGTAAACTATTTTAAATTTTATTTATTTGTGATGTTCTTTCATGATTCGATTGAATGTTTATTTTGATGACTTGTGATGTCTGATATAGCGTGCCATTGTGTGTGTAGCGTGCGAGTGCAACGCTCAGGCGGTGGCGTGCGCGCCGGACACGGGCCGCTGCTACTGCAGCACGAAGGGGCTCGCCGGCGATCGCTGCGACAAGTGCGACAACACCAACCACTACCACGCCGATCTCTACAACAAGGGAGCCTGTTATTGTAATCATTTTATTTATATTTAATCAATACTAATAATAAATCTGTAGGGGTCGCTCATGGAGTAATTTACTTTGTTTTCAGAAATGTTCCTCTATCACTCTTAAACGAATTAACTGATTTTCATGAAACTTGGTAGACAAACATTTAGAAGTACGGACGGAACACGTTATAGGCTACTTTTTATCTTTTTTAACGCGGACGAAGTCGCGGGCAACAGCTAGTTTAATAATAAAAAGAATAAAAAAAAGATTATGTTAAGGTCGGCAAACAGGCTGACGGTCCACTTGATGGTGAGTGGCTACTGTCGCATATAATAATACAAACAACACCACTGGTGCTGCAAGTGCAAAAGAAAAAACGTTTCCCGTATAACACAATGTACGTTTAATATAAGGGATGGCCGTCTTTTATCTTGACGTGAACTATGTCAGTAACACACGATTTCTAGTGTGAAATGGACTTGGTATACGATATACTCGTACGATATTGCAGACGATCTGGCCGTGGACTACCAGTTCACGTTCAACCTGTCCAAGAAGGAGGACCGCCACCTGTCGGCGATCAACTTCCGCAACAGTCCCGGCAAGCCGGACGTGGACGCGGACTTCAGCATCACGTGTTCGGCGCACGCGCGCATCAACCTCACCGTGCGCACGCGCACCGAGCCCAACGAGCGCACGCTCTTCAGCGACCTCAACTGCACCAACTTCAGATACAAGTGAGCGACCAATTCAAATGTTCAACAACATTGTTCTTGCATGGACTGTTTCCGTCAAGTATGGCTCAGCCGTATACCGACCAAGGGTTAATATTAATGTTATATCATAAATATTATTTATTAATATTTAAATGTGTTAAAACAGAGAACAATATCCTCCACGGTTGACTGCGAAGTTGAGACGAGAAATTCATATTACTAGTGTGACAAATCGCGCAACAAGGTCTAGAAGTGTATACTAGGCTTAAAAGATTACACCTGCCTAATTTACAACCACACGGAACTCTATATACCATGACTATTTTACTTTAGATTCGCAAAATCCGAACACGCGTTCGGCGTGGAAGACAACGTGACACTGACGACATTCTTCGTGTACGTGTACGACTTCAAACCGCCATTGTGGATACAGATCTCGTTCTCGCAGTATCCCAAGTTGAATCTGCAGCAGTTTTTCATCACTTTCTCGTCGTGCTTCCTGCTGTTGCTGCTTGTTGCAGCGGCGCTGTGGAAAATTAAACAGGTACCAATGATTTGTTGTAGTCCTACGTGAACAAAATACGTGCCAAACTCTTGGGGTGTCAACAATATCTTAAGATTTCGTGATAAAATATCTTAAGATATTATTATTATCGTAATCCCCAACATTTATTTTTAATAGTCTATAGAAGCAAAGAAGGGAAGATTAGTGACTCGCGACATATGCTAGAATTTAGAATTCGTAATTTAAAAAAAGAAAGAAAAAGGTGTCCTATGTGTCAGCTATTACTAGATTTTATAGTATCAAACTTGGTTATGTATATTCAGTATTGTATTTTTAACAATAAGTATCTTTTTTTGTTGCCAACAGAAATACGACCTGTACAGAAGGCGGCAACGTTTGTTTGTGGAAATGGAGCAAATGGCGTCGCGGCCTTTCAGCCAAGTTTGCGTCGAACTCGAGAGAGGAGGGGGAGGTCAGTATTGAATTCATCATGTTTCCTTGAAATGTCCTCGGTAAGTTGTGATAACAGATATGTAAGGAATAATACATTTTTTGAAATTTTTACCGAAATTTTTGTTATTTTCTTGTTGTTTTGTTCAAATTAACAAATACGACAATAACACTGAATTCTAAATACTAACAATAACATAACTATAGTAAAATTTAATAACAGAATTCTTAAAACGTCAAAATACAAAATTAGTAGAAAGATGTGTCGGTTTATATTTTTTTGTTATATATGACGTTTATTCTTCGTTATTTCAAATTAAAACTTTTATTTAAAATATTTAAGTGTTGTGACAACCCTGACTGATGACCGAGTTTATACGCGCAATAGCGGCATGCATACAACAACAAAAGGTCCGATCACTGGTAGGGTGTGTGTGTGTAATAACACTGTGACAATCATGTGTATGTGCGCAGGGAGCGGTGTGCCGGCGCCTGTGGCACTAGAGCCGTGTCGGGGCGGTCGCGCGGCGGTTCTATCGCTGCTGGTGCGTCTGCCGACGGGAGGGACAGGCCGGGCGCCGCCCTTGGGCGGGCTGGCTGTCGCCTCCGCTCTCGTCACCTTGGGTCACCACACCGCGCACCACAAGCGTCGGCTGCACTGACCGTCACTTGCAAGTGAGTTCTTTTACCGAACCCACAAGAGGGGTTTTGGGCCTCTTGGATACCCGGCGGTGTATGGCTGAAACCAAACGACTTTGTAGCTCGAGCTTAGATGGGCTGTGCCGTCTATAGTCTATTATAACTATTGTCTACTGTCACATCAGCTGCTCGTACTTTTGTAACCTTACCATACGACGCAGTGTGCTTTGCTACTACCAAATGTCCTATCGATAATTTTTTTTGTTTCTTTTTCAGATCGCGTAACTCCAATGTATATATTATAGTGTGATACCGTTTAAGTAAATGAGTGAACATCGGACACTTAGTGCATTGCTCAAACGTTTTAAGTTACGTTAATAATACTCAAAAACATTAACTTAATAAGTGTTAATTTTGTACTGTGTTTCACCAATAAGTGAAGACTTGAGCCATGATAATTGTAAATTATGTAGTGACAAAACTTATGGTATTCGTTTCGGAGGTGGACATTTGATTAAATCTAAAAAACCAGTCGAGGCAAATGTAATTTCAGCAGGGCCAGTTAATTTATTCATAAATTCAAAACTACATAGATAAGTCATCACAAATGAACCTGAGATCAGTTTAAGAAACTATGAAATTTTAATCTATTTTATAACAACGAAATTTAGACAGTTTCGTCAATGCCAATTAAATTATTAACAGATTTGAGGCTAATTTACGCACTTTGAACCTAAATCGAATTAATTCAAGGCCAGTCACAAGTCGTTCATAAATTTGAGGCTACGAGCACACGAAATCCAATATAATATAATATACTAGCTGTTGCACGCGACCTCGCTCGCGTAACTTATGTTACTCGCTGATAATAATGTATTGGTGAAAAAGAATTTTCAAAATCGGTCCACTTGTTTTTGAGTTTATTCATTACGAACATACAAATCTTCTCTCTTTATAATATTAGTATAGATAGAAATTGGCGTGGTATTTGTGGATGACTTATGCGTTTCATTTAATCTTCTCTAGATATTATGTTTGCCTTTGACTGTTGATACCTCTACACATGATTGATTTGGGTGAAAGTTTGTATGAAAGTATTGTGTCTTTATGATATGCCATGTTTTGGTCATTTTCAAAATTTTTCTGAGCAAATTCCTAAGGAAAATGTTGAAATGCTTGGGAAAATGTTGAAATTGACCGAATAAATGGTATATATTCATGAACTGGTATATTATACATAATATGTTTTTAGAGTAGTGTGTCCAGAATTGATCAGAAAATTTAAATATCAAATATTCTATCCGAAGTACAGAATGTTGGTTCAATGTTATTCCAGTCGATCAGTTTCCAGCATTTGGAATAATTTACCATTTCAATATTTGAAGATTCTTATCCTCTTCATAAAAATAAATTAAAAATTCGTTCTACTCCTTCTTGAAAACGTAAAAACATCAAATTCAATTTTCATCCAATGTTCGAAACTGTTTTTTCATCCCAATCGTTGTTTTAGCTGGAAACCGAAATGCTTATATAATTATGATCAAACTGGAATAAGCTGGGGATAAAATATTAGTGGCAGTTGGTGTAGAATAGACCTTAATGCCTGGGCCACGAAACCAACGCTAGAAGCCATTACGCTTAGCGCTGTAAGCGTCGCAACTAGCGTTCAAAATTTTATGACATTTTATGACCTCTTACTAACACAGCAAAGGATTTTCTCCTAAACATATTATTTTTAACCTTAGAGAATTGTATTCTCTTAACAATCACACTCCTTTGCATGCGCACTGCTAAGGTTTGGACTACCACGCCGGCGAGTCTGTGCTTCTGAGCACATATAACCCAAATCTTTTCAAAGTTGAAGTGAATAGGCATCTTCTGTATGAAGCTCGCTCCATCATAAAGCTCACATTCTATACGGCTAGATGCTGGCCAAGAGCAAATTCATCTTTAATAATGAAAAAAAAGACGTGCCAAAGCATCACGTGGCATGACGCGGGGATCGCTACGAACTCTTGCTATTGAAATAAAGGAGTGTGAACAGTAAGATAATGGCAATAAGGTTTAATTTTCAGGAAAAAGTCAAACTATAACCATAATGTTTTTGACGCTTGTGGAGCGCATAGAAAATTGGCTTCTATCGTTGGTTTCGTGGCCCGATCGATAAATGATATTTCGAAATTAATCCGGACTTTAACATATACATAATAGTTTTGATATTGTATTTTATTTTAATAGTGCAGATTTATTTGTGAATTTTATAACGTATTTTCTCATCAGTAGTTTAAAAAAAACGCTTAAATAAAATAATTAATTATTGTATAATACTAATCGATTGACTTCCTTTTAAGAAGTTGCCAAAATATATATTAATATATATACATAATACGTGGAAAATCATTAATTTACATTGTAGGTATTAGCTAGTATGTCTATGAAATTGGGCAAACGTTGAAATGTCCGGAATTTTCTTTATCATTTGTATTTTTTTTTCTATGAAAAGACAAATTCTCTCTAGCTTTATATTAATTTTTATTAGGATAGTGCATTATTTATTTTCTATTTATTATTATTATATTCGCTTACGAAATATAGGTGCTTACGTATGAAAAGTGGATTTTGAACATTTGATAGTGAAACATAGGTTTAATGAAATGTTGTAATTGTAAAAATATAAATAAATAGAAAAACAAATGTCGAATACAAGGTAGCGTTTAAAAGGCTTACTAAGGCAATTGGTTCCTGTTTATAAAATATTCCCAATCGTTTTAATTATTATAGTGAAAGTAGACATTTTTTTTACACAGATATGCAATAATTGGTGATATTTATTTACTGAATAAAAGAAGTTATAGCCCAAGAGGTGTCTGCTAAAAATCACTTGTGTTTGGGTAAATTTGAAAGTATGATAGATTTTCGTTTGAAATTAATCTCAAGTCATATCAATTTTTTTTCTACCACCAAGATGGTGTATGGAAAGGTCTACTATTAATACGTGTATTTATTAAAAAAAATCGCAAATAGTTTGCAATATTATATTTTTTTTGGTAAAAAACAAAAAAAAAATTTGGTTCCTTAACATATTTTTCTCTGCAATTCATATTTTCTGAGATTATAATTGAGAAAATGGAAGGATTTTTTTATAACTTTCGACTGGATGAATCGATACTGGTGATTCTTTTTTTTTATTATTTGAAATCTGTGTGGTGCTTCCCGTGTGGTCCCATTTCAATTTGGTCCAGTTCTGACAATGGCATCCGTGAGAAAACGGTTTGAAGTCGGTTTTTGTTAAAAAGAAGTTATTCTTATTCATTTCTCATCGCCTTTGGGAGTAAACAAGAAATCTCTCGTACTTTCACCGCCTGGACTATCCATACTAAGTTTAGTTAGACAGTCAAAGCCATAGAGCTAATAATCACAACGATAGAATTGTAAAATCTGCCCATAGAATCAATACACTTTCCATTTTGTAAAAATATAATAAAATATAATGCAGTATATATACATAATTATAAATACTTTAAAAATTATTTGTAATGTAAATATATTAATAATAAAATACACATCTTTGACAAGACTATTATGACTATTTTCGTACGACTGAACAAAAGTGTAAATGATGTATAAATAATAATATCGCGAATTGATAATAGGCATTTAGTATTTAGATGTTGTGTCAAAATACAAAAAAAGTGGCAAACATTTTTATTTCTATACTTTCTTTTTTCTGAAAAAAAATAATTGAAAGTGACAGAAAGGACCCCTTCAGCCACATTCGTAACCGGATACGAAACTGTATGGAATAGATTTTTATTTTATTTTTTTATATTAATAATTTCGTACTAACCTTTGTACCCGGTTTCGTCCGCGCACGCGCACGCAAATGTCACATTTGGACATTGACCCTTTACTTTGACATTTAATCGTTGTGTTTTGAAAAAGAAACTCACAATGTCGCACAGTTTTTGTTTATTTAATAAATATTTGCTTTACTAATAATAACTCATACCGACAGATCAATCCCGAAGATAATAAAACTCGATAATAAGATCCAAATCTTTATTACAAATGAAAGGAGCCTATGATAAATGCTAAATATCATGTAAAAATAGATACGTCTTATTCCTATATATAGTTTCGAAATTCATAACATGGCTGACATTTCTATGTATTTTTTACCAAAGCGTTTTGTTGAAATGTTCATAATATTGAAATGTATCGTTGACGCAACATCTAGACACGACTCTCATTAGTTTTTAAGTCATAAACAAATGTATTATAAAATATTAAAATGTTCATTAAGAAGGTAAACAAAAAAAAACATTTTTTATAAATTATTATTATTAGAGGAAACAAAAATAGCTTTATGATGATGATTATTATTATTTTTAATATTTGTGCTGCCAATCGTGTGCTTCGGTGAACTGAATTTTTAGAATCGTTGCGAATCGATAACAGTTGTTCATGTCCATTGTCTGTATTAGCCTGTTTTTTAGTATTATTTATTGAAAAAATATTAATTATTTTTTTATGTTGAACTCTAAGGGAGAGGTCGCACATTGGCCAATATAGCTTAGCGATAAAATAGTTGCATAAGCGATTAATCTACTGTCTCTAGAGCGATCAAATTCCATAAATAAATATAACACATTCCACACAGCATCATCTAGTTCCAAAGTAAGCAACTAATGCTTAGCGTATTATGGATACCAGACAGTGGCTATACTTTTTTTTTGTAAATACATACATATTATAAATAAAAAACATCCACGACTCAGGTGCAAAGGTAAAAATGTTAACAACATTTACCCCTAGTGGGATTCGAACCCGCGACCGTTTGGTTAACAGCTAGGGTTACTAGCCACTAGCTAGACCAAACGTGTCGTCAAAGCACATACAACTTCCCGTTCGGCCAACGCTACGTAACCAGTTACGTACAAAGATTTTTTTTAATTAAAATTCTTGTGGAAGGACGTACATTCTGCATTGTATCATAAACACTGCTTGATTTCTCTCATAATATTGAGGGTAGAGATGACGAGGAGTACCGGCTCAGAATATGACAATCAAACTGGAAAAATAGTCCTCTAAAAGTAAAATGAGGGTTTTAAAAGTGACCATAATGACACTAGTGAAGCATGTCTTCTATCTATCCATCTATGTCTATTTCTATTACTTGTATCTATCTATCCTTGTCTAATTTACACGCTAATGCGACACTAGCGCCATCTTAATTTACTTTTTAACCCATTAACCGCTTGGTTTCGTAGGAGTCGTCGTAGGGTACGCTAGGGGTAGCGTCTGACTCGTATTTTTTTAAGATATCAACTCTGCTGATTTAAAAAAAAAACATTATACAAGTAGAGGAATTTGTCGTATATATCCGTCTCCGGCGGAATGGACACGAAAATAATCGTCGGATAAATCAGACTCTGGCGGTAAAGGGTTAAATGTATAGAGTCGGTCCTCCTTACCTCTACCGTCCACATCTCATAATAAAATAAATAGCTGAAGCGACAAGGTAGTAGATATTTATAGTAGCCAATGTGCGACCTCCCTAAGGCTAAATATTATGAAGAAAATATTCCAAATGGAATGTGAATGTATTGGAATTATTGCGTTGCAGTCATCGTAATTTAGATTTTATTCACGTTACGTTAAGGTATCTTATTATACATTTTTTTACAAACATTAAAACATGTGAGCAATGAAATTATGGCCCCATTATAATTTTTTGAAGAAAAAAAAATTACAGCGTCCACTTTATAATATGTCATGTTGTTAAATACCCTCTAAAACGTTGATAGGTATTGGTAATTAATTTTTAAAGCCGAATTTACATTGCAAAACTAGTTTTTTTTTTACAAATAGATATTAATTTCATGAATCCAATTTTTATATCCAGGATAACCTTGATCCACAACAGAAAAATTTCAAAAAATAAAAAAAAATTGGCATGCATTGAATCAATGCGACTAATTTCATAGTATAAATTCGGCTTTATGTGTTAAAATATTCCGACTTTATTAATTAATAATAAATTTTATAATTTGATCTTTACTTGTTTGTATTTAAAGGATGCCAAACATTTAATAGTCAATGTTTTCGAAACAGTATAAATTGATTTCTCATACATATTATGTAGAGAAAACAAAAACAGACAATTTGAAAACATGCTAATGTTGTAAGAGGCAAGTATGATTCTTTTTTTGTTTATAAAATACGTAACAATAAAATATAATAAAGAAACGACTTATTATATGAATAATAAGTTTGCAATCTTAAATAAATCATTTCAAAGTAGATATTTGTTTTAATTGTTACCTCGCTTCCTACTAGCTAGAGATTGAAATGCAAATACAAAATGCCTATTCTTATTTTGCATTTCAAAATGTTTCTATTTTATTTAAAAAATAATAATTTGAGAACTGCAAATGGTTTTGTGATTTTTTCAAATTCATATTACTCCCCTTAAATAAAATATTTAATTAGAAAAATCTATTTTGAAAATTAATATCAAAACTAGAGGTATTTACTATTTACATCATCTTGTTTTGAACAAGACTATTTTTAATATGATATAAAATGTATCTCACTAATGTAGTACAAAGATCCCCTGAAAATGGTATAAAATAAAAAATGTTTTTAATTTTTTCAATTTACATTTATTTTAAAATGAAAGTATTGAAAAATTACACTCGACAAATTAACCTAAGTTTTATTATTTAAATTGGAATTTCACAATTTTCAATTGCAAAGTACGCTTGAAAAACTTATGAGCTAGAAAGTGGAGGATCCCAATTCATTTACCGGCGGCCGTTGCCAATGGATTTTTTAATACTAGGATTACAGAGTCACCACGCAGAAACATTTTCGAGATGAACCTATCCTTGTTTACTGCTTTGCCCTGAAAAGAAATAACTATTATGTACATTTTTGCCAAATTTTTGTCATTGCAATTATCACGTTTTTACTATATCTTCTACTAGCTGTTGTTAAATATAAATATAGCCCCTATTGTTAATAGAAATATAGCCTATGTTACTCGCAGAGAATTTAGCTTCCCAACAGTGAAAGATTTTTTCAAATCAGTCCAGTAGTTTCTTAGCCTATTCAATGCAAACAAACAATCAAATCTTCCTCTTTGAAATATTAGTATAGATAGCCATAATGTAGCTTTCCATGGGTGAAGGAATTTTCAAAATCGGTCCAGTAGTTTTTCAGTTTATTCATTACAAACATACAAATCTTCTCTCTTTATAATATTAGTAAAGTATAGATAGTATAGATATGCAACCTGCAAATTATGGCTATGTGGCTTTAATGATATCTATACCAATATATAAAGCAGAAGAGTTTGTTTGTTTGGTTGTACGCGCTAGTCTCAAGTACTACTGGTTCGAATTAAAAAAATATTTTCTTGTTGGATAGTCCATTTATCGAGGAACACTATAGGCTATAGAGAAGGCGGACGAAGTCGCGGGCACCAGCTAGTCATGAATAACTAGATCACACAATGACATCCTTACAAAGGGTGTGGTTCCTTACAGAAGACCACTTTGACATAAGGGCATTTGTGCTATTGTGTTTTGGTGAGTAAGAGCCCATATCCTTGCCCCTTCCCATAAAAACATAAAAGTAGTTCTGATCTTGTTCTAGGCCTTGGCTTTCCGATATAAAACATAAAATAGTTCTGAACATCTTGTCCTTGGACCTGAGAAACCATAAGAAACATAAAAGTTTGCTTTTATGTTTTGCTTGTCCAACAGCATAATAAATATACCTAACAGCATAATAAATATACACAATGTTTAGGAATCAAACTAAACAAAAGAAACTATAATTTTTCGATTTGCCAATCAATGCCATTTGTTTACAAGTTCACAAATATTCCAAACAAACATGTAAGGATAATTTTTATAATGTAACAATTTCGATTACCCTCCCGTAAATTTAGTCAACAATAAACATATACTTTCGGCGTCCGTCCGAAAATGGTTATTTGACTGTCAATAACATAACCTATAAGACAACTACAAAAGTTATTTCGAAAATACGCTGAAATATTAAGTTTAAATAATGAATTTCCAATTACCTTTTTTCCCTTTCCAATCCTAGGAACCTCTGTCCACATCTCTTTGACATTTTCTAATACCATGTTGCAGTGCCGATCGAAAGCTTTCACGCGTCCCAACAACTTCTTGTTGTTGCGGCAGTTTATTAAGACTTGGGTATTGTTCTTTACGGACTGTGTGAGCACAGACAGTGGCCCAGTGCTGAATTCTTCCTCTTCTATTTTGGAGAGTTCATCCAAACTCATTTCCGAACGTGGCTTGGTGGTAGTTGCCCTGATCGACAAGTGTAATTAGTTAGTACTATATTAGAAGAGTAAACATAAACCGATTACTGAAATACCTTATCAAATACTTACATTATATATATTTAGATACAAAATAAGACGATGATATCGCAAACAGTCTTCTGAACTGAAAAGACGCTTCTTGTTCTTCTTTTCTTGCCTTTTTGTTTGCTTGCCAATGCCGACTTGATTGATTGACTTGACAGTTGACAGGACTGATCCAAATCCAAACAATAATGAGAATGACTTTATGTCACAGAACAAAAACCTCAAATTACTATGATTAGGATTTTGTGTATATACGGTTCTGTACGCTAGACTTAGATGACAGACTACATTCTACCTAAACCTCAGTATTAAGGAGGGTAGAGATAAGGAGGACAATCTTATATGGGTGTTAAACTAAAAAAGTGGCAACTAAAATCGACAAATTGAGATGGCGCTGGTGTGTCTAGGGCAGTGATCTAGAGAGTTTGAGAGCAAGGAGAATAGAGGTAAAGGAGCGCAAGCTCCGTGTATTAAAAGTGTCCGTTGAAAGACGACGAACTGATGGCGCTGGTTGCAGCTAGTGATAGTAAACAATTCAACTCAGCGCGCACTTCACTCCGTTTCATTTCATACTCTCAAACTCTCTAGATCACTGCCCATAGACACACCAGCGCCATCTCAATTCGACGATTTTAGTTGCCACTTTTTTAGTTTAACACCCATATAAGATTGTTCTCCTTATCTCTACGCTCCTTACTTGAGAGTATGAAATGAAACGGAGTGAAGTGCACGCTGATTTGAATTGTTTACTATCACTAGCTGCACCAGCGCCATCAGTTCGTCGTCTTTCAACGGACACTTTTAATACACGGAGCTTGCGCTCCTTTACCTCTATTCTCCTTGCTCAGTATATAATAAGATTAATAAGTTACTCTATGACGTAAACCTGTTCACAAAGTTTTGATCAAAAAGGTAAACAAACAATTCACGACATAGAATTTTCCAGTTTTAATTTAACGTTAATTACACATTCATGTATACACGTATTCATTTACACTCACTAAATATAATATTCTGTACGATATGTATGCAAAATTATTGCACATTTTCAGAGGAAAATGAATCTTATAAAAAATTTATAGCACTTACCATCAACAAACCCAACTTCGCTCTGCGCTGTACTGTAATTCATATTTCATTCTAATATCTTTAATTTTACTTCAGTAACTTACCATTCTAATAATTGACCAGCATTCATGATTCATGATGAACAGTTTTTTGGGTGTCAAAATAAAACAATATATCAATTTGGTATGCTTTTATAATTATATACTTATTCAAAATTAGAACAAAAAAAATTAAGTTTTTTTACTGACAGCGAAATGAATCAACATATTTTTTTCATTATAATGTTACCTTACGATTCTTAGTACTCAACTAAAGAACAAATTCTTAGTGGAAACGTAAATCAAATCATCCAAATTAATTTTTTTACAAAAATCCTTTTTAACGAGGTACGCTTTTTTAAGTATGAATGAATTAGTTAGCAGATAATAATGTTTTATTTTTGTTTTTTCAAAAAATAAACTAAGTAAAACTTATGTGACGAAAAGACGTTTCTATAACTCTTTGGTTTTATTTACAAATTTGTTATGTACTACATAATATTTTATTTATATCACAACTACTTTACTTGTTGAGGCTCGACATTTCGTAAGCACAAAAACTATAGACCCGCCCGCTGCTTTTATTCTTTTAAAAACCTAACTTTTTTTTCTCTTAAGCTTAAAAATTACAACCTGAAAATAAATTGCAAATCAAACGAACATACCATTCTTAAAAAAAAATCCGAAATCAGTCTTCATTATAAAAATTAATCACTAAGCATCATACGAGATTCAAAACTATAATTTGATTTTATAATACATTTTATAAACATAGCATGACCCACTATGGTAAAAAACCAAAGAACCACCACCGAATCAATTTCCGTATGTAAATTTTGAAAATATTACAAAAAAGAAAAAAAAAACAGTTAACTAGAAACTAAATTATATATAAAAAACATAAAAATTCACATTTTACAATTCAAATATTAATTAAAACTAATATATTATTATCATTTATAATATAATACGTGTGTCTCAGAATATTAAACAAGTCAAAGTCAAACAACATAATAAATAGGGTAAAATGACCTAATGTTGGCACCCCTCCAATTTATTGGCACCGTAAACTTTTCACTGAAAAACAGGAAAACTATTCCATAAACTGTGTTCCCACAAAAATATATATAAATTTTAGGTTTATGAGAATTGCTAACACTAAACAGTCAAATGATTTAAACATTTGTCAAACTTTCAAATTTTAATAATAAATGGTTGTATTTCTTAAGTGCCAATAAATGGGTATTTTCCCCTATTTTTCTTTTATTTAAATTAAACTATGCTGTCCTGTCATTTCCGTATAATCATTATAAAAACGCTTCTAGTCTTACATGAAAGAAAAAATAGGATTACAAATAGTGCACAAGAAGTTTATTGTGCACTATTTGTAATTATTCATATATTTTTAAAACTGATTAGGTTTGTTGTGTATTCTGAGCGCGGTAGGTGACTTCATTTATTAACAATAAAAAAATAAACTTGATATTTTTTTAAACAACAAACGAAACTTGGTTGCAAGAAAATTAAGTCATTTCATATTATTTTTTACATGGGCGGCGTTTACATTAGAGAAAAAAATTCATCCAATTTTTGTCAAGAGTTGTCATTATTTCTAGACGTTTTCTTAGTCAAAATTGGGAGAACTTTTTTATTTTATATAATCATTTGCTTGTTGTTGAGACACGAAAGCACCATTTGTTTGTACCGTGTGCTGCCTGGCAGTGAGAATTATTATATTGTATTTATTGCAAACATATTTCGATTACAAAAGAAGACTTTATTTCTATTTTATATTTTCGATTTACAGTATTTAATCTTGCATATTATTTTTTTATAAATATGATCTATTTTATATGTGATAAAGCAGAATAAAGATACTGTATAGAAATGGCACTAAGGCGAAATTTATTGTAACCAGATGTCGCTTTATAAAATAAAAATGCCAGTGAACAAAGTTTTCATTGAAATTAACTATTAGCCATCTTTTAGAATAAATAAATTTATCTATGTCGAAGTCGAAAAGAGAGAAGTACCCACATTATTATTTTTTGTACTAAAAAAAATATCAATTATAATGATAATTTTTAATGAAAAACAAAATCTCTCACACAAAATCAAAAATTGCTCGTAAAGGTCTCATACGATGGAGAGGCTTCGCCGTTGAGGCCATTTTTTTTAAATTTATTTATACTAAACCAGAGTTTTCTTTGTGTTTTTGTCTCGAGCGAGGATTTAATGTGTACGAAAAAACTGAATTTAAAAACCTATTTGTATGCAAAAGTAATCTCTTGTTAATACTTTGATTAAAAGTTGATAAGAATTGAGATCAATGAATTTATTGATACGTAACATTAGAAAAAGAAAGCGCTAAAGAGTAAAGTATAATTAAAAGCAATATTTTTGAGATAGATAGGTACAATTAATGACATGGACATATTATTGATTTTAAGAATTAATTTTAGAAAAAATTGTATCGAATTTTTTTTTGTTGAAGCACACAAAATGCAATTTTTAGTAATCTTTTAAATAGATCGAAGATAATTACAGAAGTAAAGGAAATTTCTAAAACTTATTAAAAGTTTTACATACAAAATCATTGAACCTCGAGTTTGAATAGAAATTAAATCACCACTTTTTTTTCCACGTCTCCATGAATGAGGCCTCCATTTTCTCACTTAATTTTCTACAAGTGAAACATTATGCTAATAATATATTTATAAAAATACAAATTATACAATATATTTAATTTGTTTTTAAGGCTATGTATGTGATAAGACACTTCATGTATAAATTAATTAGGAGGCATGATTTGTACCAACGCATTCTGTTTGCAATTCTAAAAGCAGTTATGTAGGTAGTTCATTATTATTGGCGCCAAAAGACACCAATAAAATAATATCGTCGGCCTAACTCGTTAACCTGCTAAGTCTATTTTTGGGCAATTTCACTTTATATACTTTTCGACAAGTTTAGACGATTACCTAACCGTTTGGTGAAGGAATAACGACGATTGTCAAACTAAAAAGGTGAGAATTTCATAAATGAAAAACTGCTATCTGACTAATATCAAAAGAAAACCCGCTAAATCCTAAAAATTTTGTACTGATAATGATGCAAAATGTGACTTAGCAGGTTCACGAGTTAGGCCGACGTAA
Organism: Synanthedon vespiformis; assembly: GCA_918317495.1. Taxonomy (NCBI): domain Eukaryota; kingdom Metazoa; phylum Arthropoda; class Insecta; order Lepidoptera; family Sesiidae; genus Synanthedon; species Synanthedon vespiformis. The sequence goes on along the minus strand of OU906967.1, from coordinate 5,057,251 downwards.
TATCTAGAGTCGTGTTTATTTATCTGAAATATTAACTACTATTCGTGTACCCACATTTGATAAATTGATATAAAATACTTTCGTTGCCAATTTTGAGATCAGTGATGCAATAAATGCGACTTGTCTTTTAATTATTATAAGAATTCTTAAAATTTCTAGTGATATTTGAAAAAAAAAAAAATTTGTTAGATACTTCTTTTGTATTAAAATATAATATTTTTCACGCAAACCGAAAACCTTGGTGTTACCATACCTTACAACGAAATGAGTATACAGACAGACAAATATTTACAATATAATCTTAAAAGATAAGCATGAAATTTTATACTTTATAGCGTCTTGGTAAAAATTACACTAGTCGAGTCTAAATACTCATTTTAAGTAGATGATAATTTTAAATTATTCTCTCAATTTAGGGAAAATGTCGACTCGTATCAAAATATCATTGGAGTTATTTCTTAGTAAATTTCATCGCTAATATTATTTTCGTTTCCAGTGTATAAAAATAACAATCAAATCTTGGCTCGAAAACGTAATTAGTGTAAATATTTATTAAGTGAATACATAATGTCTACTATGTCACAAATTGAACATTAAGTTATCGACTAGATAAAAAATCTTCTTAAATATTATGTAACTGCAAAATATTTCTAGCGAAAATTTGCAAAAAACTTTGCCTAACTAAACGAAAAAAGGCTTTTTCCGCAAGCTAATCTACATATTTTTTTAAAACCTTCATATAAATTATTATTTTTTAAACGACACAACTTCTTTGTTCGATGGTTTTCTGTTTTCGAATTTTTGCTGCAAATTGGCAACATTTGAAGGTTTCGCGGTCAATTTTGTCGCGTTAGTTTTATTAACATTTGAATCTGTCCTTTGCACGATGGAGGTCGGCTTCGGTACCACTTTAGGTTTGTTTTTATTCAAATTATCTGCTATTGCCTTAACGTTAGAGTCTATTTTTGAATTGGCTCGGTTCACGGGCGGATTCTTTTCTATTTGAGGTTTATTTGCGTTTGTGATTTGATTGGGCGTTTTTACCGAGGGTACACTTTTCAAATTCGGTTTCTTTTCAACCGCTGGCGCTGGTCTTAGCGGTGGTCTATTGTCGACAGCTTTCGTCGTGGGCTTTGTCGCTTTGTTTGTTTGTTCATTTGTTAATTTATTATTATTATTTATTACATCGGGCGCTTTAACGTTCTTCGTGTCGGGCACGGCACAACTGGACACTACGTCCGGACTGTTATTTATTGTCTTTGCGTTAACAATTTTCACTGTATTCTTTGGGGACGAGGGTACACTTTTGAACGTTGTCGTTCTTAATCCTGGCGGCGTGACTTGTCTAGTGAACGTTGGTATTTTTGAGTTCACCTTTAGGGTAGGTGACGGTGGCGATTTATCGTCATCTAAGCTATGTTCTTCGTTATCCTTGTTCATGTATGCGGGCACGTTGACAGCAGACGGATGCAAGTAACCGCTGCTAGTTGTCGAAACGCTAGATTTAGCACCGGAATTGCTGTAAACGCTCTCGGGCGTTTTATAATGCTCAGTATTCATGTACGTGCTGTCTCTGTTGTTGACGTCTTCCTTCTCTTTCTGTTTCTTCTTGCGTAAGAGAGTCGAAGTCGAGTAAATAGATTCAAAGTTGCGATTTTGTATCTCATTCACAATTTCCCCCAACAAACCCATGCTTTCTGTACTTCCAGAGTTGGAAGTGATAGGTTTCGGAGTGTTGTAACCTTCGGGAGGAGCTTGAGGTATTGTTTTTATAGGGGGCGGAGGCACACCGGGCAAGAGCTTCGAGTGTTTTTCTGGACTCTCTTCTATAATCGCGTAAATGTTATCGTTAGATTCCTCGTCAATGTGCGCTAGGGGGGCTTGTTTCTCCTCTATACAGTCCACGTAGTCAGTGGACTTAACGTCTGGCCTTGGATTTTGGTATATGGATGGTTGGTTATCGGGAATTTGATTAGGCAATGGCGGCGGAGGTGCTGTCGGTCGTCCGACAATAGAAACGGGACGAGAATTTGTAGACGCTTGTCTCATAGAGCCGAAACTTTGCAAAACTGGTTTATGTGCAGACGGAACTCTCATACTTTGAGCTCTGTTCGCGAAAGCTTTATTATCCTCACAATCTTCAGTGTCGGACACGACGGGCACAGTGTTGACTGGCAACTCTATCTCTTTCTGCAGAATCGGATTCGATATCTGCAAATTCCTCAACGGGACCTTATCTGCGGTTTTAGGCACTCTTATTTGGTGGTTAGAATTTTTGGGCATCGAATGACTTCTTTCTACGGGATTGCGTTCTTTATCTTTCCCCTTATCGTGTTTCAGAAACGAAGCTATACGGTTCAGGGATATGCCTTCTTTAACCTTTTTGGGTTCATCCGGCAGTGGTTTTTGTAAAACATTACTAGCCGAATGCATACTGACTGGCCTCTTTTGTGAGTTTGGGGAACCTAGGGGCACAGTTGGGGCTGTTCTCGAGGGGCCTAACGTTTTCGAGCCTTGGAGTGGCGATATTAACTCCTTGGCCGTGCACGTTGAGGCTTCCAATATGGGACTCGATATTACTGGCCTCGTCGGTGGATTGGTCACCATTGGAGGCATTTCTTCCGATCTTTCCGCGCCTATTAAAGCTTTTATTCTGTTTTGCACTGAGCTGTTAGACCTTTTAACTGTTGGGCTAGACGTTTCACTCGACTTTACTGTAGCAGGAACCACAGGCAAGGGAGGAGCACTTCTCAAAACCGGTTTTAGGACGCTTTGGTTTATCACGTTCTGATTTACGCTACCGCTTCTGTGTACTGGTGTTATTTTCGCGCTACGACTTATCGTGTCTGTCTTTTTGACCGCAACCTTGTCCGTGCTAATGACGGCAATATCCGCTTCATCTTTCGGTTGGTTTTTCTCTATCGGTGTTAGGGAGAACCCTTTGAAGTTGCCGAAGAAATTGACAGAGGGATTGACGTTTCCCGAGGGGCTGCGATCGGAGTCGCTCCTGAGGAGGCTCGAGCTCATATCGTCCGGATTGGAGAGAGTGTGAACGTTGACGGGCTGAGCGTTGTTTTGCGAGTTGGCACTTTGAAAGTTGGCGGCGAATTTGCTCGCGCTTCGAGATATGCGATGCTGAAGACTTGACTTCTTCGGTGATTGTGCCCTGTAAATATTAAAAACACACTTCACTATCTGATGCTATGATTAAGGGGGATACATTGCCGTAAGAATCTTAGTTAGCCGTTTAAATTACCTATGTAAGTATGTGTATTATTTTGATCCATCAATACTAAATCTATTTTTTGTATATTTTTTAACAAGTATAGGGCTATTAATAGCCGATTTGTATCATAAAGTTAAGTTGAGATGTATAAGCCGAACGAAGTCGTATGACAAAAGTGACAAATGTTTAGAAATAACATTTTGGATCAAAATGACACTAAGTAAAATTATCGTAACCTAATGTATAGGTTTAAAATTTCTAAATTTAAATTAAATTCGAAACTAGATCTTTTGTTTCAGGCAAAAATAACATTGGTAAAATAGAACCCAACTCTTTTTGTTTGGAAAACTCATAAATAAATTTGTTTGAAGGTCTCTTAAGACTAAATAAAGTGTCTTCTTATAATAGTAACTTTTTATAATTTTATATTTTGAAACACTAAAAGCAATGGTTAACGAAATATAATTTAGAACTCTGTTTTTTAATGCAACTGATTTAGATTTAATAATATCTGCTCATCATCTTGACTTAATTAAAAAATAATTAAAGCATTATATAAATTACATACATATATAGCGAATTATTAATTGTACAGAAACATGATTTTGGTATTAGTACAAACAATGAAAATTAATTTATTAACATTATTACCATAATAAAGAAAAAAAAAATTATTTCAATATTAAATTGTTAGTTCAAATTAATAACATCAACTTATATTATTAATGTTATTGTAAAAAAAACATGCTTGCATTAATACATGCATATCAGCAGAAGAAAACCCAATGAAAACACTCACCAACAAATGCAGTAACACAACACCATCTACTTTATTAGTGAAAGATATAATTGCCAGATGAAAAAATATATTAAATTGAATTTTAAAAATATTACACATTTAATCAATTTAAATCTAAATATAAGCAGCCATTCGACTAAAACGCCTGTAGAAATATAAATTTTAAAAATCTTATTTTTTTTATCTGGCAATAAGTTAGTTAAAGAAAAAAAAGAGAAGGAGAAATATTAATTTAATTTATTTCCACATTCCACATTACATACTCAAAATACAAAACTAACCAGAATACGCAAACGCGTTTACTCGTATTGTTCGCACTTGCAAGTTTATTGGGTTACTTGACACCTATAGTCATAATAAAATTCAACAAAATTTGCCATCCTACAGTGTTACGACAATGTAGGACTATATTTCTATTAAATTTTCTGTAAGTAAATTTTAATATTGAAGAGATTTTTCAGTTTTAGTGTTTTGTGACAGTTTTAGTGTTTTTTGACAGTTTTAGTGTTTTTTCACAGTTTGTGTTTTGTGACTGTTTTAGTGATTTTTGAGAATTTTAGTATTTTGTGACAGTTTTAGTGTTTTGTCAAGTGACTTTCTTATTTGAAGACTATGTTAGTTTTTACTAACTAAAAGGATATATTATTATTTTTTTCAATTATCACATTATCGCCAAAATGTGATCCATCTTGATATTTTTTGGACACAATTTATGACATGCAATTGTGACTGAACACGTCTTCCGGTTTGTTTTGTATGTTGGGACTATAATACAAATTACAAACGTATGCAAAATAAAAATAAAATGTATAATACAACTAAATGTTATTATATCTATAAAAAAAACTTTGTGCAAATAGATTACTAACTAGTTAAGCAAAAAAAAAATTCCATTACTAATTAAACTAACCTAGTTAACATAATAAAGTTTTTTGAATTGAAAAATTGTAGAGGCCGTATCAAACAATTTATCGATTCAAAAGTCAAGTTGTTTGATACAAACTCTAATTAAAATATTAACTAACCACACCAGGTTATTAAATTAATTATTAATTAAATATTCATGCTTCGTAATTAATATCACTTTTGTACTTATCGCAAAATTTTCAACTTTATGACTTACAGACATATTTATAACTAGTTTATGAATACCTATTATGTATATGAGTTTTTAGGTAAATTTACATAGGGTGCAAAAATATTATGTTAAGACGTTATCTAACAGAAATTTGAAAAAGAGAAATAAATAATAAAAAATGAAATGAAAATAGGATTATAAACACATCAAACTCAGGATAAAAAACATTGAAGTAGAAATAAGAGAGAATGAATGAATCATATCTTATTTGCTATATAAAATTCTCTTGTCACAGTGTTTGTAATAAAACTCCTCCGAAACGGCTTGACCAATTTTTATGATTTTTTTTGTGTAATTCGATAAGTCTGAGAATATTTTATACCCCTATGTTATAAGGGTTGCCCACTCCAAAATTTTTTCTTTATTTTTTGGCAAAACAACGTTTGCCGAGTATTTTGTTGCTAGTAATTCTATATTTATTTATTCAAATTTCAAGAATTTAATTAATGACATTTTTTTATTTATTTAACTCGTTTTTGCCTCTTAATCGTCATTTAAAATCCCTAACTTTAACGTCTTTTGAACCACTCACATACAAACCACTCTCTCTAATACTGTACACTCTTGATCTATGTCCTAACATTTCGTTAGTTGTCGACTTGAGACCTGTTTTTATAATCTCCACTTGTGTTTTATTTGTTTCAGTACTTGGTTTAGGACCTATATTGGGTTTAAAACGTGCAGATATAAAATCACTTTTAAACGGTTTATTAGTATTCATGACTTCTGGTCTCGTTCTATGATTATCTTTTTCCGATTTAATAATCGGAAATGTATCGATTCTTTTCACGCTTACACTTTGTTGGTTAGTTTTAGAAGCCTGCGTTTTTGTATTATTAGCATCATCAATTTTTGAAGACGCAGAATTATTATTAACCAATGGTGTGTCATTAGTTTTAACCATTAATTCAGACTTATCGGTTTCGTATTGTGTTTTATCAGATTGTGAAAAATTTGCCAGAGCCTCTTTTAGTTTTAACTTGAAGGACTGTGCCAAATCTGATTCTTGCGACACTTGCGATTGAATCAAAGCCGACTTGTCTGATTCATTTACCAATTCGACTGGTTGAGACTTGTCTGCCTCGTTGGCTTCGTTTATCTTTGATTTAAAGCGTTGGGACGTGTCTGAACTGGATTTAATAGGTTGTGTATCGACTGAATCGGGTACGGATGGAGCTTTTCTCAAAAATTCCCCAACCTTGATGTCTTCTTTGCATATTTTTCGCGTTGCCTTCACTTGTCTTGCCTCAGCGTCTTTTTCACTCAAATATGGCACCAGAAAAGGTATTCTCCCCTTGATAGGGGAACATTGTGGTTCGCTTATTTTTATCGTTTCAGTCGGTTGCTGTTTTATTACCACCGCTATGTTGGCGTATGTCACTTCGTCAACTTTAAACTCCCTCTTCAAGTTGCCTTTGGATTGTCTCGTTGAAAACAAACGTCTCAACGATGGGGTCGAGTTGTTTGTGAAATTGGTAAGTCCGCTGAAAACATTCGGTAAACAACACACGCGTTCGGTGCACGGTATTATGGAATTTACGTACGCTTTTCGTGGTTTCTTCCACCAGCGGAGGACGTCGTGCCGCGAAAAGTGGACCAGGAACAGAATCAGCACGATTGATGGTATGATGCCGAGGAATATCACGAACATTGCCACCATGAATTTCCTTTGAACTGTAATTTTAATAAAAAAAAAACATTGACATTACAATTCGCTTCATTTTCTTTTTAAATTTAGGTTGACAGACAGGCTGAGGTCCAGGACACTTGATGGTAGGTGGCTACCGTCGCCAATAACACAAGCAATGCCATAGACGCTTGCATGCGCACTGCTGACCATAGAAGGATAAGGGATAAGGGCGAGGGATCAAGTTCCCTTTTAGTGATTTTTTATTTTTTATACGAACCTGAAGGATCGGTGGCGGGTCCAGAGTCCACGGAACCTCCGGGGCCTGGCAGAGCGCAAATAGGTGGCGCGAATCCAGGCTCGCAGTGGCAGTGACCTGAAAAATAACCACAGAGTTAATTCGCAACGATTCTTTCAACCACATGTTTTAATACAAATGTGTACACACACATGCACGGAACCGCCGAGCAGATGTGACTGCTTCGGGCGGTGAAATTTCACCGTGCGGTCGAGCAACTGCTCGAACGCAGGCATACACAGACTGCTCGAGTTCGAGCTGTCGACTGCTCTCGTGCAGTGACCTCCCCGCGCTCTTCATTCCACGTCCTTGTCTTGTCTTGTCGAGAAGTTGATACCAACAGGTCATCAATGGCAGCTTCAAGCTGTTCACTATGAGAGTCGAGCGGTACGTTGATCACTGGCTAACTACTCGCGCTTCCTGTGTATGGCCAGTCTAGACCATGTGGCCTTACCTTGAGAGTTGCAAATCCCGTGTCCGGAGCACAGCGAGGGACAGACGGCGGAGGCTTGTGCGGCGACCGCTGCCCGCACCGACGCCACACTCACGCAGCGTTGACTCATGCACATCTACACAAGTATTCATATACAAACACATCTATCTATACTAATAATCGAAGTACTACTTCCTACAACTATATAATTTGCGTCAGAAATACCAAAGCATATAGAAAGTTTTTTTATCTGTCCTTCAGTTTATTCCGGCTAATCTTCGAAACGTCTGTATCGATTTTTAACTGGACGCGTGGCCTGGTTCACCTAGTTTTAGAATATAGAGCACCAATAAGTGCTGAAAAAAAAAATAGTTACATAGACTTTGTCTCGTCTTTGTCTAACTAATTATTGTCGACAAAATGTAATTTTTCCAACTTCACTATTAGTATTATTGACACAATCTACTGTCTAACAGTATAATAGACATCGGAGAAGTGGAAACATACCATATCGGGACCGCATCGGGCACCGTCCGGAACCAAACCCGGGTCGGTGTCGGTCAGGCCCAGGTCAATCATCGCCGTCCGACAAGGTATTATTGTTCCTGCCGATCAAATAATAATATTAATTATTGTTCCATCCTTGTCATGTCGAAATCCCCCTTTTTCGGAGCCAAGCGCTTTAAAACATCCTTTTTAATGCGCGTGCGTACTGCCAAGGTTTGGTACTCCCTGTTGGCGTTTGTGTTTCCGAGCTCATATAACTCAAATCTTTTCAATGTTGGAGTGAACAGGCATCTTTCTGGGTGAGCTCGCTCCATCATAAACCGACTAGAAACTGGCCTAGAGCAAACCCCATCTAATTTCAACTTAAAAAAAAAATGTTGCTGTTTCCTATTTTTGAGATATTTAAACTACATATTTGATTTGATTACCGTTATTGTTGATGAAGACAGCGGAGAGCGTGGCGACGGACTCCATGCCGAACTCCAGCCGTTCGTTTAGATGCCGACAGTGGAGCATGCCGCATAGCGCATCTCGCGACGAACAAGCGCTGTAAGAGCTCGACACCCGCTCGTAGCCGCAATTGCCATTCCTATAAACCAAAGCAAATATAAATAGCTTACCAGATGACGAACACCTGACAAAATATAACAGCAATAATTTATTCACTTTCTATTATTGCTGTTTTAGTTTTTATAAATAATTGATCCATATTAACTGAAACGTACTTATAGGGAGATAAAGCGTTCGGCTGCGATTGGTGGAGATAACAGACAATGTGAGTGTACACAGTACATGTACTTTTTACTCTGTACGTAGAACTCTCACTATTCAGACGCTCTCATCTCATCTCACTGTTATTATACTGTGTTTTTATTTTTATTTTAATTCGTATTATTTTATTTTAAGGTTTGAATTTCGTTTAACTAACGTTTAACGTATATTTTTCATTTTATGATTATATCAGGAACCAAAATGTCTATTTTATTAATTAATAAATAATTCACAACAAAATAGCTGGAATTGTTTATAAAAAAATAAAAAGTGTAGGGTTGTGGGTAAGTACGCAGGTACAGATCGCGCGGCGAGAGTTTGGCTTTGACCTTCGGGTGGAGGGGATTACTGCGCATGGGTACTGTCACGCACACAATACTTTTCCTTTTTTATGTACCAGGTTGGATATTTGAGTGGGTCAAAATTCATGTACAGTGGTAATAATGCTAGAAAATAATACGAAATAGATAAACTTCTTCATTTATTAAAACTATTGATAGTTATTTTACTTATATAAAATGTTTATTTCCTTTTAAAGTTTACAGAGACAGCGATGAAAATTCTAAATAATTGTTTTTTAATAAAATTATTTATTCCAAGATACATGTAAAATTGGTACATACAAACAAAAGAAAACTTAAAATAATTATTAAATACAGTGTGTCCCTGGATAATCTGCAACCCCAAAAGGGGGTGAAACTACACCAAAATGTAATTTAAAAAAAGTTAACATTAAAAAAAGGTCTTAGCAGCAGTGCTATTCAGATTCTGAATCAGTTAAAGGTTTAACGCCTTCTATGAAATCAATCGACAACAATAAACAATTAACGAAAATAGCAATTCACTTGTGAACGTGATTGTACAACAGGAGTGCGCGGTACGTCGTATCGATGCGAGGGGCAGGGAACGACTGGAGCGCCAATCAGAGCACCGCGTGCGCCTACACACCCGCCCCGCACCCCGCTAATTGCCCGTTGATACCCAATTTCTGATTTCTGCGCAATAACGGTCAAAGCCAAATTCTCGCCGCGCGATCTGTATTACTATATAATATTTTATTATAGTTTACAAAGCTAAAAGTAGCGTTGAATGAACGTTCATCTATTATTGTATACGCCCCACTCAAGATTCGCTGTCCTTGTCTTTTGTATGGAATTGAGTGAAAGTGCTAATCAACTGTAGGTATACTTACTTGGTCCCCTTAACATTGTACCCCTTGTAGCATTGTTCCGGGGAACTCTCTCCGGTCGTACCCCACAGTAGTTTGCACTGGTCTGTGTGCGTCCGACACGAGCCGCGTACGCAATATGCCTGTCAGATTACAAGTAAAATATATTTTATATTACATTATTATTTAAAATTATATCAAACTAAAAATATTGTCAGTAACGTTACGTATCACCCACGCCTGCGAGGCGATAGAAAAATACTAGTAAAATATAAAATGAAATACCTCATTGTGGTTACACGGAGTGGCGTCCATTTTGAACACATCGTCTGGACAGAACTCAGAGTGTCCGGAACAGTATTCGGGCAGATCGCATTCGCGGTCTGCGCTTCGACAGACACTTCCGGCCGCTTTTGGGCGACACGTCTGAAACGTCAACACAAGAAAGAATATACTTTACATCACAGACAAATTTGAACGCTGCGTAGCTTTGTGCAAAGTCTAAATTCTAACGTACGATACTGTAACCCTTTGTTATAGCACCGATGAGTCACGCACATGTCGCTTATAGAAACTCACCTGCATGTCGCAGCAAGTGCCGGCCGCACACGTGGCGTTCGCCCGCAGCGTGCAACGGTCGCAACAGGCAGAGCACACCGGGTCGGGTCGAATGCCGCAGTCGCATTGCTCACCGGGCTCTACGAACCCGTTGCCGCACGTCGGCGACTCGAATAATCGCGTTGGCTTGTTGCTGTTACATAGAAACAGTTCTAGCTTTATTTGATGCTGTACCACATTAAAGCAAAAGACTTTTTTAATAAAAGCCGTGCCGTGCCGGTAGTCAGCGGGGTCCTAAGAAATAGTATTCACCGTAAGCAATAGTCCATTCCCCTTTCGAAGGCCAACGCCAGAGACTTGAGACTGCACGAAGACCAGTGCACCGGAGTGACCGAGGTACTCGACGGGCTCATGATGCACTTCTCGTCGGGACACTCGCAGTCCACTTCGTTGTCGTGCTCCATGCCGAAGTTGTGGCCCATCTCGTGGGCGATTGTCGTCGCTACTAAACCAATCACCGAGGAGTGGTTGGACGCAACGCCACCGGAGAAGTTGTAAGTACACATCGGCCCCTTCAACGCTTTTCCCACTACGCCGTTCTGCAGGTCGCGACGGCTGGAATAATTAAAATCACTTGAATAATAATAATTATAACCAAACCAAAAAAAAACTTCTGCTTTATTAAATCAGTGTAGATAGATGCTAGGGAGAATTATTGCTTTAAATGCCTTTGGATTTTAACATTTTTTTTAAAGAAAGCCTATGAAATTAAAGTGCGATTGGGAAGAGAAAAAGAAACTGAAAATACTTACATGAGCAAGTGTGCGTTGTCGTTGGGTATTTCTTGGGACAATCTCTGCCTGTAGATGAGGAAGTTGGTGAGTGTGACGTCACCGTCGCTGTTAATCTCTATCTCGTCTCTCTCCGACCAAACGACCACACCCACTAGGGCTATGAATATGTTCAGAGGGGCGTACACCTGAAACAACCGTTTGAACCGAATTGAAGGACTTTCAAGTGAATTATAGTAACATTTGCACTCTCTACTTCGGGTAAATTAATTAAACCACATTATGTATAGTCCCAAAACTTTTATTGTCCAAACGATATATCAGAACTAGAATTCCAACATATACAGAACATATATAGAATCGATATAGGGTGGAATTTTATAATGCCACCTGGAGGGAAAGTACTCTTAATACTGTAGATAGAAAGTTTTACTCAAAGAAAACATTCCTTTATTTTTGAATAGAAAGGAAACTGCATTCAAAGATTTTCGAGAATTCGCTTGCCACACCCGGGAATCGAACCGACTAAAATCTATAAAAATTGCAGCCTGTACTTTTATTGTATCAATCGTTAGGGTAAATTATAAGGATGAAATCTCTCTAACAAACTTGATAAATTAATTAATTGCTCGAAATGGTCTCTGTAATAAAAAAAATTAGAATTATACGCTTTTATATATGTTCTGATTTGCATCCAATAGATTATTATGAAGCTTTTATCCTAGATAGCGGGAGTAGAAATTGAAGACGACCAAATTGCGCTTACATAGATAATAATAATACAGTGGTTGCAGGACTTTACTGTTTATCATAGAGTTTGTTTCTAAGCTAAGTTGCAGACTTTTTGCTTTTATTGGATCAATACATTTTCTGTAAAATTTTAACGTTCAATCCAAGCGTTCCTTCATTATCTAGGAATCTCGAGAAAAGCATTTTTCAAAATTCCTAATACTTTAGTTCAGTGAACATAACGTAGAGAGAGGTCAACTTTCTTACCGAATTAATAATATTTGCCACGTCCTTCAGCTGATGATGAACCAATTGAATGTCTTCACCGTTTGCCAAGTACTCAGCATAATCGGCCACCAGAACCAGCTCCACGTAACGAGACAATTTGTTCGCGTTGTACGGGCCTTGAACTGTTTTTTCGCTCGTACTTCTTTTGTACTGAGAAAACATTGCAAAAAAATACAATGAAAACTAAAAGACAGACAAACGCACACTATTCGTACACTCTTTAGTCGGAAATGTATTGAAATGTCCCATGTCCCATTCGTTCAATTAAGATAAATAATTTCGTTTCTAAAGAAATATACATTATTTTTTTCATACAATAAATTGATGAAAGTAATAATTGGAAAATGTGGATATCGACCCAAATCTAAAACAATTACAAACTAACTTTCAACGACTCCATGACCAACCCTTTCAGATTTATTATTAGTATTGATTAACTTACTCGATTAATTCTACTGCGTTTTATGTCCTTTTCTTCGAGGTGCTTCTTTAGTAATTGCGGGTCGTAATCAGTATTGTTTGTCACTCCGCCTTCGTACCCGCAATGGAACTCTTTATTCAGGTCTGCGTGATCATAGATATAATGCTGTAATCCAATCTCTGGTCCTGGAAAGATATTTTTTAAACATAAAAAAAAAAATCTTTTAAAAAAAGGTATTTTTTTCTGAAATCTCTGAAAATTTATACAAATTTTAAACATTGTATTGAATTTTCTTTGAGGGAAACACTTAATAAAGTAAGTACCTATACATTTTCATAACATACGAGCGAACTTGAATTCGCTGGGTGAAACTCAAAAAATACTATTGTTTTATAACATTAGTATAAAAATAGAGATGTAATGTGAGTAAATATTTACCTTGTGCCGGCTCTATATATCTCATCATATCACCATCATAGATGACCCCCTTTACGCCATGACAGGTGGACACCGCGACACTTGACCCCGGCCTGTCTCTAACTGTGCCCGAATACTGGCACAAGTTTAATTCCTGGAAACATACATGTTTCTTGTTAAATTTACTACTAAATAATCAGGATTCAACACTCTGTGTCGAGGCATAGTATGTTCCTAAACTATTTTGGTGGCAGACTGACTGGTGGAGTCACCATCTTATAAAAGACTACAAGTGAAATAACAGCATGTTGTTATTTCACTTGTAGTCTTTGTGTTTCGGTGAGCGAGTAGAGGTGATGTCAGACTCATTCTTGCTCCTATTTATCCCTTATTCTTATCAGCAGACACAATTTTAGATGAAACATGTGACTAGTTAAGAGGTTAAAATTTTAGCTCCGCCTCTGACATCGATTTCATCTCTTCGCTATCTTTCCTACTTATTATAAACAATATTGGGGACAAGCGGGGAATGTTTGTATATTAAAATTTGCATCCAGGGCGAAGCCAAAAGCGACTCACTATATTGTGACTTATATTGCAAACCATGCGTAGCACTTTTTCCTTATAAAACATTTATTTTTATACATTTAAAATATAAATGAAAATGTTAGGAAAGGTTTTAAATAAATAAAAAATATCACGAGAAACTATTATTAAAAATCGACATACCTCTCTTTTAGGCTTGTGGAGAACAGTTTTCCCATTTTTCTGGTATCTGAAGATGTGGTTGTCAGTAATCAAATCTTCATTCAACGTTAGATCAAGTATGTATTCTTCGCCATCTATGTCGACAGTCATCGTCACCTCTGGGTGATGTGTTGCGCCCTGTAATATAAAAGTGGTTTTATATACTATACATTGTCTTTGTCATTGTTTATGCCTAATGCCTATACATATTGGGTATGGGTCATTATAATCCACTACATATTTAATGAGCATACGGCCCCAATGGGATACGAGCCTGCATTGTCATATCGGCATGCTAGCAAACGTACCACTGGGATACGTACTAATATTATAAATGTGAAAATAACGGTCTGTATGTCAGTTACCTTTTCATGCCTAACTATTCAACCGCGATCATCATGAAATTTGATTAAACCGTCATTGTCCGCCTATGTCAGTTTCTCTGCTTAAGTACCTACTTTCTTTTAAACGACTCGACACAACGAGTTTTCATACGCTAATTCTCTAATGAAAAGAAAAATATACAAAGATGGTTTGTGTACATAAGATTGCTTCCGTGCGTAGCCAATGTGGGTCGCTATAGTTTAATATGAGATGAGTGAAAAACATTCAGGAGACGAGTTTACGGGAGATAGTTCACTATTTATTAGATTGGGTTGGAAATTTCTACAAATATAAATACATAGACAAACACAGCTCAATATGCATGTTCAATATGTTATTCGTAGTGATTTAATAATACTATAGATTGTATATAGTGTGTATAGAATGATGAACAAAGTGATAACGAATTCACAAAACGATTTTTAATTAATTTACAACAATGTTTCTAATTAATATAAGCAACACTCAATTGTCGATTCCTTTCATAGAATTTCTGAATGCCTTAATAAAACATAAGACAGCCTGACGGTCCACTCGATGGTAGGTGCTGGCTACCATCGTTAAAATAACACAAGCAAATGCACAGGTGTGCTCTGCCCACCATAATAGGATTAAAGATGAGAAATTATAAGGTGGGATAGGGAAATGGGCTCTGGCTATCTTTACTTACTTGCTGTTACTTCACGGTTATCTTCTGTAAGGAGGTTACGGTAGCAGTAAAGTATGAAAACGTAAGTATGAGCCCTATTTTTTGGTTTGTACAAGTAACTGAGTCATAAGGGGAAACGAGGAAGATTAGGTGTAAAGGGCTGGCGTGTATCTTACCTCATCTCTTGTCGATGATAACTCTCTTTTTGTTCTGCCATGGTATATCGTTGGTTGCACTAATCTATGTCTGCTGAAGTCTTGAGCTGGTGGTTCTGTAACAAAACAAAAACTGTTATTGTCAGCAATAATATTACTACGAGCAATATTATAACCCAAATAAGCATTGCAGCCTTAAGATTAATGATTGGTCTTAACTCATAGATTATGATTGGTTCACAACGGAGACCAGTCATATCTACAACTTGTGCGTTGTCTAACTTGTGCATGGTTGACAAGTATGACAATCGACCGGGCATATAGCACAACCGGTAAGTACTACGACGAAGAAGTAGTAAATATACGTTGAATTATAGTCAAATGTTTAATAGTTGTGACCTAAAATTGAACAAGCCGTTATTACCATGATATGCCTCAATTGTCACGAACGGACGTAGCGTGTATTCAGACGCGCGTATACAACACAGGTTTCCTCATCAACTACAAACTACACAAATTGTGTGCGTATTATGTGTATTGCACGTTTGCGCGAAATGAGCAATTAATAATAATTGTTTACTGCGTTTTAAAAACTATCGTTAATTTTGAAACATTATATTATTTTATTAGCAATAAATTAATCCCGATCCCGCTGATAGTCTCGGCAGACGATATTGTTGGTACAAATCTCTTGCGAGCTTTAAAAGCTTGCGAGTAAATTTGTATAATAACTATTTTAAGGCATTGGTTCATGATCTTTAAAATTTCCATTTAAGAAAAAGGACTTTGACAAAAAAGCAAAGCGTTTCAAAGACTAGATTATAAAAAAGCTATAGTAGGTAACTACGAGAATTTTTTAAATTTATCGAAAACTGGTAAAAATCACAAATGTTGAAAATTCATAGGAATTATATCTTATGATACATATTAAATATATTAAATCACTTTTCACCAACATCTCATTACATAATCAATAAATAGAAGAAAAAATAACCATAGGTACTTATACATCTGTAACAGTCTACCAATTTTCTAATTAATTTGACAAACGTTCATCAAGTTAATTGGAATAAAAATGTATGATAAGAGAGTAACGAATTAATGAAGATACATAAATATACTTACAAAGTTGAACAGTATGTGTGACTTCTTAACAATTGTCCCTTGTGAATTTGATAATAAATTATCGTGGAACACGATAGTTGCCGGACAATAGTTGTATTCATGTGGAAGGATAAAAAACAAAATTGTTGAAAGAAAAAATGTTGAGAAACCCTTACAAAGTTGCCGTTTAAACGAAATCTTAAAGTGACTTTGTCGTAGGAAACAAAGACCTCACCATGACAACAGGCACTATAGCTTGTCAAGTTCGTATGTCGCACTTTGAGTAATAATTTGATAGAATACAAAATGTAAGGAAACATGAAATTTGATGTATTTTAAAATTTTATAAATTAGGCAACTGATCTGATCTTGATTTAGATCTTTAGAGATCTTGATCTGCTGACCTTAGTAGTATAAAGGATAAGAGATTAAAAGGAGACAGGGAAGTGGGCTCTGGGGCCCTAATGTGAGCGTTACAACAATCAATCACTGGGCTTTATTTCTTTCGTTTCGTAAGTACGCAAAGGGAGCGTTTGCATTGGTTTACTCTTGGGTAGGGCCCCTGGCATTCATTCACATACTGTAATGTCAAGGCAAAAAAAAGCAGTTCGTAATTACAATATAACGCGATTAATCCCCGTATGTGTAGTTAAATTATTGTAAGAAAGTGAAATATTTAAACCAAATGGGCAGTTATTTTAGAAATCTTCGATTTCAGAAGTTTGTCTGCAACACAGCGTTTAGAACTACCATCTCGTATACCCATTGTATTGTATGGTGTATGTGAGTGAATGCACCTTAAGACAGCACTACACTAACAAAGGCTAAGGATCGTGATATTTTCTAGCTGTCTCGACAGGTTTTTGATTGTCTGTAAGTATTACTTTTAATGTTATTTATTCTTTCTTTGGTAAGTACCTATTATATTTAAAATGTCTGATTATAAAAAAAAAAACATAAAATTAAAATGTATTTATTATTTTTATAGTAATTTATTTAATAATTTTTTACACATAAAAGCTTAATAAAAGTAAGTTAATAATTTGGGGTACAATAAAATTATAGACACAAATTGGTTATTCAAACCTGATCTGTATCTGGTGTGACAAAATTCCTAGAATAAATAAAGACTAGATTAAACATAGATTTGTAAACGAACTTTTCTGTTGTAAGGGGTGCCAGACAGATTGACAGTCCACTTTACGGTAGGTGATTTAGTGATTACCATCGCCTATAATTACATATTAGTAATATCTTTTTATTTTAAAATTACAACAAGGACGCTAAAAAATAACTAGTATCGGTATGAATATATTATACGGGCCATATTCGTATTAATATAGAACATGCCACACGCGTTGCATTCTTTCACATTTTAAATTTCCATGACCTAATTAAATATGTACCTACTATATTATCTTTAGTTCGCCGTAAAAAGATGTAAAAAAAATATTTCGCATTAAAAAAAAATCAGTAGGCATTCAATGTATTTCATGTTAAATTTTTCCATGTATTTGAAAAGATACACTTAATATGTTTATATTGTTTAACAGACACGGAAACTTAAATAGAATATATCCTAACATTATTTTTATTTTTTTATTAAATTCGATTTAGAAAATATAATTCCGTCTATTCCCATTAAATCCTATAAGTGTTTGGAATTATAAAAATAAATATTTTTATTATTCAAAAAAATTATCATGCTTAATTTCGGTACAGTGAGATACAAAAAATAATTATTTATTGCATATTCACCGGGTGGGTCTACTTAGGACCATTTTGTTTACGGAAAATATAAGCGGAAACATTTATCTACAGCTGTGGTATGGTATTACATTAATTAACACGTAGGTAAATACTCAGTATGGACTAACTAGTACATAATTTATTTACTTTACCACTTTCTATATTAGTCACGATTAGTTGTAGCCATGTTGTAGCGCAATATACTTCCAAGACTTTAAACAAGCTAATAATACTGGTAACGAAACGAAAATGGCAAAACATTGTATTGGGCATTAAAGGAGGAATGAGTTTAAATTGGTCGTATTTAAGGTGTCATCACACAATTTGCGTGGCGATAGCGATGCGAACGTGTAAGGTTTGAAAGCTTTATCTTTTCTGAAATTATTTTACATTAAAGTCATGTTAAAAATGAGACTAACTAAATAGTTATTTTTATTTAAACAATTATTAAAGGCCACATACGCGTCTGTATGTTCGCGATAAACTCAAAAACTACTGCACCGATTTTCATGCTGTTTTCACCGATGGATAGAGTGGTTCTCGAGGAAGGTTTTAGTACATAATTTACAAAGTTACGCGGGCGAAGTCGCGAGCAGCAGCCAGTTGTATATAATATTTACTTAGAAAAATAAAATATTTGCATGAAAGATTCGAATTCAATATTGTTTTGTGGTGCATTTTTTCTGCAAATATCTAAGATTATTCCTCGTTTAACGTTATTTCCATTAGTGAAAGCCGTATGAAAATACGTTCAGAAGTTTTTTAGATCATCGCAAACGTACATACAGATTGACAGACGCGGCGGGGGACTTTATAATATGTAAGGATATTTTAGCACGTAAGTATAAGAAAAAGTGGTTTAAAAAAACGACACCCATCTGCAATAGGACAACTTGATTTTACTAAAATATCATAAGGTACACGCAGGCAATTGTAGTTAAAGCATTGCAAAGGTATAACTCACTTTTACACAATTGTCCAATGAACCATGAAACCTTGATAAGACCATGTTTTAGAATGAATGCCACAACTCTTGGCAAATGTGCAATTCCATATCGAATCATAGATTAATAAACCGAATGAATCATACTGTACCACTGGACCACTTGTCTGTATGTTAAAACAAAGACAATTTTATTATGGAAATTGTTGACTCGAAAATCAACTAATGGGGTGATCAGAAAAAAAAATGAGCCACAGGATTTTAAAATATAAATTTAGGACTTTTAATAAAACATTTCTTTTGACTAAAAGTCCCCATCCAGTCTTACGACTACACTCCAAACAACTTTATAGTAGAATTCGATAGAAAAGAGCTTCTTTCTATCACAGATGAACAACATCCCACGTACATGGGAGGATGAGTCATGGAAAATTATTCATATTTACGAGGATATCCGTTCTAAACGCATGCAACCGAGTTTTAAGTATCTAAAAATGCATTGCACAGTTGTTATTTAACATAATAATGAAGTGCGACGAACCATGACCCCTGCACCAGGCCAACGCTCACAGCAAAGCTATTGTCCTGGTCTTTTGACAGTCAGCCAACCTTGACTTTAAAACTCGCGGTTTAAGGAGAAAAGGCTCTTATTTATTTCACGTAAAGTCTAGTTTAATAGTAAATGTTAATTTTGACAGTAAACGGTGTCACTCATATAACCTTTTTTCCTCTGATACGCGTTTTCCGCGTATTTCTGTTTGTTATAGTTTTTCTACTATGCAACAATTTTATGCGACATCTAGTGAACCAGAGAATCGATAGGTTAAATCTTAAAATGTACAGATATGAAATACAGGATATAATTTATGTTATGAGATACGCAATCGCAACCAAAAGCTAAGTAGAGAATTTCACGGTGGTCTTTTAGTAGACGGGCTGCCCTATTTATGACTGCGAAACGCAGTGCCCTGTTCCCGAGGGATGTAGACGATGTCGACCAGTCAACAACAGCAAATATCAACAAGTCGACTCAAATGAACACGATAAACACGTCTAACTAAGTATATTCGTGAAGCTATAATCTTGTATCGGTGGCAGATAAGGACTAAGATTTCCCACAGACATTTTGAAGTGTCGCAATAGGCCGTTAAGGTTAATTTGCCTCTTTACCGCCCCCCTTCACGTTATATCATTTATCTAAGAACGATTTTGTGAATCCACACTTTTTAGATGAAATATCTATCCACACGGAATTGGTAATTTCGATACGGTTTTCACTCATGAAAACAATAGACTAAGAAAATTTGGTATTGTACATGATTTGCAGAAAGAATTGCATACGTCCAAGGCCGGGGGCGGGTCGCTATAGACTCGCTAGTTATATTCAAACAGCATATCTGTTCACTATTCCTCAAGAGATCATTTCAGACATATTTTAACTGGTTATCCCACTTCTCTCCAAAGTGTGTAATTAGGAATTAGGAGTAAGTCAATAAATTAAATAGATCTTTATCGCGGCGCTGTGTCACCTACAAAATGTCCCTGGTTTCAATTTATGTACTCTGAATATCAAGTTAACGAAACGAGTACAGACGTGATTAAATTATTAAGAGAGACAATTTCGACTATTTTGGAGAAATTCATTTACTTACTTTTTGAGAAAATACAAAATCTTACCAGGATTTTTGAATTTCTTTCCCAAAGCTATACAAAGTGACCTAAAACTTTCTTCTCTTGAAATACTGTTTTGATAAATTAATGAGCCTTCATCCCAACAATGCATGTGTTCATCTAACGTGTCGGTTATAAATAAAATTGGTATCAGCTGTGCACGACACGAATGCTAAAAGCAAATAACCTACTTCCACGCGCTGTCAACATATTAAAAGCTCCTAATCCTATGCAAACACAGCAGTTATCTACATAACGTCTGATGAAGTCTGATGAAGAGAGATAATATTCTATGATGGACATTTGTATTTTTTTTAATATTTAGTTTTAGTGCAATTGTATTTATATGAGAAGATCTTCTGTTTTTTGTTTTACTCGTAGACCCTCCCAGATTGTTGTCAAGCGATGAGTCTTGAGTAACTTGAAATGCTGAACGTTGCTATGACAATAATAACATCTTAAAGTAATTTTCTTGCGAATCAGGTCCATTATTATAGGTCATTTGGCTTTTATGCATAATTCTTTCATTGTGACGGACACTCAGCTGAAGACAGATGCAAATTGAAATTGAGTGTTTGAAACACCAATCCTTACTGATTTCATATGTGAAAAAAGATAATAAGTACCTAACGGTGTAAGAAACACTGCGATTGATAATGCATGTCACATATTTTAGGCTTAGTTACAATAGAAATTATAGTTAATGATAAGCAATAAATCCTTCACAGTTCTACTGTGAAGGGAGGAAATTTGGTCTAGTCTAGGGTTCGAATTTTAACCGGTACCTTCTCATATAAAGGAGAGATCTACACCCAGCATTGAGATAATAACAAGTACATACATTTTATATGCGGCCGATTCTCACAGCTAGTTATAGATAGATTCATATCTCAATATGGAACAATAAAGCTGAGGGTTGGTTTTTAAAGAGTCTCTCAAGAGGCCTAGGAAAAAAAATCGCAGTAAAGATAATATGAAATATTATATTCTATCGAAAGCCGTGTAATCTTCAAACGGATTCATTAAGCGGCTTATCCGCCACTAAACGGACGTGATGCTTTTTTAAATATTATCCCCTCGACGGAATGGAACTCGGGAGGCGCGAGGTAAAAAATAAATATGAAATGCGTGTGTGTCTTTCTTGCTTTTTTTAATACACGATGACGCACAGTCTGTGAACTTCCTCCCATTGTGAGAAATAATGTACTTTTTAATCAAGCTCTTTGTTAGTCCTGTTTTAAAGTTTGCTTACAGCCAACTATACTTTCGGGTTACAGTGAATGAAGGGATGTAGGCATTACGAGTAATTTCGTTACTCGAAGCACATTTGAGCTTTTGAAGTTTTGTTTTTACTAGCTTAGCTAATTCAATAATAAGTAGGTATTATAGATAATTCAGTATTATAAAGATTGGCGTGTATGTAGGCACGGATACAATAAGTTTAACGATTGGCTGTACGTGCTTAAAAACAATTAGTGTGACACAACCAGGAAACAACGCACAATATACGATTATCTTGACATTTCGTCAATTGAAATGACATATATATGCGAATTATTTAAACTGGTGTAAGTAAGCTAAGACTTTGTTCGCGTTATAGATAGACTAGAGACCTACTCCCGACTTCGCACGGGTGCAATTTTACCGAGGTGAACCCATGTCCAAAAGAAATTCTAATGTGTCAGAAATAAACACTAAAATAATTTTGAATGGTTTTGTTAAACTATTCAAAATTATTTAAGTGGCTTGATAAGTCTCCGCCAAGGTTTGGAACTCCCTGCCTGCGTCTGTGTTTCCGAGTTCATATAACCCTAATCTTTTCAAAGTTCGAGTGAATAGGCATCTTCTGGGTGAGCTCGCTTTATCTTAGGCCTCTCCCTTGCTACCCAGCTGGTTGTTGGCCAAGAGCAAAAACATCTCTAATAAAAAAATAAAAAGTCTTGGCCATTGTATAGAAATAATTTGCAATTCGATATTATAATACGAGAACGAAGTACATTATTAACAAGTACATTATTATTATCATAATCTATCATAAATAAGAAAATTTATTGTCATATTATCATAATTATGTAACTAAGAAAATTTATTGTCATATTTTCGTTACATATTTATAGATGAAACTTTATTAAAAAAAAAGTAAAGGAAAAATGTTTTACAAGTCTTTTACACGAGCAATCTGTGGGTGACTTATATTCAAAAAATGTACAATGCCCTGCGCATGCAGTAGGTATAATAAAATAATGCCTTCGGGGTGCTATTGAGGCTGGCACGCTATTGTAGTGCTTCAGAAATGTTTGCCCAAAATCATATAGATGAATCCCTATGGCACCAGATACGTGGCAGTACCAATAGCTTTCTGGAAACAATTATACATAAGGTCGACTGTACTTTTGTATTAGTGGCATCGGGGAATTCATATTCATACTCGTGCGAAAGGGTAAATTTTTTGTAGGTATTTAAAAAAATATTGATGTGCCACGTGCGAGTGGAGCATAAGGTCTTTTATTTGATACTAGGTGGCGCCCGCGACTTCGTCCGCGTTGAAAAAGAAAAAAAAACTCTAAATTGTAGAGATTACTGCTCATTTATTTTTCGAAGACTTAGCTAATATTTTTAGTTTTACAAGAATGGAACTTGATCTTCTGAATGTAATATACCCCCCCCCCCCCCCCTGACAACCTATACAAAATTTCATGATAACCGATTTGTTAGATAAGATATGAAATTGTAAAAAACAAACTCACTTTCGCGTTTATAATATTGTAGTTTATAGTAGGGATTGTTCTTGTCTCCAGAAATTCTGCAATAGTTATTGACAGTAGTTACTGTCAAAGTTTGAAACCACTGGAAACGGTATAGTTATATATACGGAAAAATAGCCTCGGGAAAGTCACAGCCACAGAGCAATATAACCATACATAAACGAATATTATTATCCTGCAGTTACTGAGTAATAATAGTTATGCCTACGTATCTTGTGCATTTACGGTGGGCAATAAGTATAATTTTTAAAGCCAATTTGCAGCTTAAGTGAACCGTCTCTGGTTACTTAACAGAGCACTATTGCAACATTATTTTTTTAATAAAAAGAAACCTGTACGACTCACGCAAGGTCGCCCAGTTGCTTTCTCTGTTATTAAATATTGTAAACGTTAGGGTATATTGCCATAAAATTATGTTAACCTAGAACAAGGCACACCGAAGGCTTCCAACCAGGCTTTAATGGTTCACCTAAGTACCTATATACATAATAAAATTATTTATCATAACAGAATGTTTTTTTTTGTATATCACCAATGACACCTTAGTGATGCACTGACTTTTTCTTTAATTAAAATAAAGGGTGCATTCACAACTCGTAAATTCCCTGCCCTCGCGGCGTCTGCGTTCCCGAGCTCATATAGTTAACCCAAATCTTTTCAAAGTTAGAGTGAATAGGCATCTTCTGAGTGACCCCAATCTTTTCGCTCATCATAGGCCTTCGCTACACGGGTAGATGCTCGCAAAGAGCTAACCCATATCTAATAAAAAAAAATGAAATAAAAAAGGGGGGCTTTTCTGGTGTTAAAACATTTATTCAATCTTTAGTGTATATATTTTTATCAGAATATCCAAAATAAACTTGAATATTTTTGTTCTCTCAAAGTCTCTCAACTGAAAGTTTTGATTTCTCAGACCCAAGATTTTGGCTTTATTTTAAAGGGGTTAAACTCTAAAAATAAATGGACCATTTAATAGGAGGCTGTACAGGAACAATATTAATAAGAATGAGACCCTGAAATAACCGCAAATCGATCTTTGTCTTGCAGTAATCATAAGTGATTTATTTACACAATGAAAGTAAGATTACGTATACAAGGTTCTTGGTTAATATGCAAATGCATCAACGTCGTATATGGCTTTTAGATAACGCAATCTCATTTAAGAGCTGTGGCCCCGTCTGGCGGTCTGATTGCGTTCAGAAACCCATTTCATAGGTGCTGATTTAAGAAAGGAATATCCACGATAGTTGTAACAACAACTTTATTGTGTAATCTAACTGAGGCGAAAGAAATCAATCTCTACTTAAATGGGGTTGAAAGGGCAACAATGGGGTTTAACGAGAGAGAAAAAAACATGTCCATATAATATCAAACAATCCAATTTACAGAGCATTCAACATGAAATCAACAAAGCTGCATACGGCCATCATACGGCACGTGTGCCTTCGCCTTGCATCGTATTCGTAGGGGTGTCAAATAAAAAATGAAGTCTATAAAAAACGTGACGCTGTTTAGCTCGGAAATGGGCTCTACCTTCATTCCATTTACGACCTTAGAAGAAAGAGGTTAAAATTTTAAACCACTAAGCAATATATGGCAAGCAACTGCATGTGACCAGAATAATAAAACGTTACTAATGTATACTAACCAAATTCGACACTATTATGGTGTAAACACATAGCCTTAATTTAAACAAAGCGCAGTTTTCACAAACAAGTCGAGGAACACTCGACTTAATAAAGAGTTAAAAAGATGATATTGTAGTTGCGTTGACAGATACCTATTAAAACTCTATTAAAATTACTTATTTCTAACTTGGTTTAATTTTAAATGGTCTTATGTTTTCTGGCTACTGTTTTATCTAGGTATTTTAGAATGTAGAATATTTTGAATTATCTCAATACATTTTTGTTGTGTCCACACTTCGTTATAAAGCCATAACTTATTAGAAATCCCAATACAAGGAAATTCCCAATCCCAATAATTTATCTAAACCAGACTCATCGTTAACGAATTCAGTTACATTACCGCATTACGCATTACGCTTGCTAAACCACTTAGCCTTAAATAAATTTTATTTATATCAAATTTAATTTCCACAAAATGTAACTAACTGCCTACGCTACGTGTATTTTGAGTAACTAATCCCAACCTTGTTTCAACTCTATCTCTCGGCGATAAGGTATTTACACAAATAGCAATCAATGTATCCGGGTCTTGAATCTTTATCTTAAAATCTAGAATACAGTTGGTCCATGGAACACTAAGACATTTCAACAAGCTTCACGTTGTGGTTTTCGAAATCTTTGACCAATCTCAATATAATACTCAATGTATCAGACTAGTGACCTATTCCATTCATCATATATCCGTCTTACTACAGACGATCTAATCAACATAACAAACAGGTAGTATAGGTAAGATGAGATGACTCACAAATTAGTAACGACTGAGTCGTATTTTTCTACAAATAGTTTGTGTGTTTCTCGGAACATGGATGGACACTGTTGTGTTGATTATGATTATTGATGATTACTTTAAAAGACTTGCTAATAATCACAGATGATTATCTTTTAAAGCACACTTTTCAAGTCTTGAGTGTTACTTTTGGCAACGTTTTTTCCTCAGTAATCGCTTTTTCAACAGTAGAATGAGAGTATAAGCACTGGAAGTCTGGAAATATAGAAAGTAAATCGACAGATACGCAAGTACTTGGTGCCTGCAATCTCTATATTAGTAAGGTTTGATTAATGGGTAAGATTAAGATGAATCAACTAAGGCTGGGCGTTAGACAGGATATCTGTGGGCGTTGGTTGCATTTCGACAGCATTGATGACACAAAACCTTAGAATTTATCATAATCACTAGTTTTATGATCGCAAAAATATTAAATTACATATTGTCAAAAGAAATGAACAAAAGTTCCAAATGAAAAAATAAATCGGCTCGAAGGACCATATTCTTGATATACCTACACAAGTCAATTTTATAAAAATACAGTCAGTAATAGTAGGTAACTTTGAAATAAGTAAAATTCTGAAGGGCAAAGCAATGACATAAATGCTGTCAGACAAATCTTGTATATAATGTTAATTAATTGTAATTTAACAGTTTATAGTTTAATTAAACACATGTCTCTCGGTTGCAAGTCTACATTGCAACTAATTGTGGCAAAACCATTACACTCGGCCACGCTTATCTCACTCACCAACAAACGCTGGAGGAAAATCAACGTAATTGCTGCGGGCGTAGGGTATCGTTTCACTCGCAATAAAAATATTCATCCGACTTTTCACACGGTGTATTTCGTTAGTGAGTCAGCAACTCAATACGACTAGACACGGAGTTCTTGACCCCTTGTTATTGTAAACGCATTTGTTGCTGTTAAAACTGTAAAACCATATGTCCTGGAAGGATTGAATTGTATGAAATAATTCGAAGACTAATTTACAGGAAAACACGTTTAATGGTACTTTTCATCCAGAAAAAAATACTACTCCCGAGTGACGCAGTCGCGCTGGCAAAAGCTAGAAAAGATAAAAAAAACCGGATAATAATTAGGAGTTTAAATATGATGTTTACGTAAAAAATTAATACCTAAAGTAGAAAGGGCTCCACGTGATATATTGGGTAGAATACAGTATCTAATAGAATATTCCCATATAGGTATAAAAAGTACCTCTTACTTCTTAATTAATGGTAGGCTCCAAATTGCATACAGACGAAATTGAGGGTAAAAAAGTAAGTATTAAATAAAATACATTATAAACATGCAATGCTTTCACTAAAGCAGATGCGAAAAACAATTAGGGCTTTTTAATTCTCCAAATTAGATACCAAATTAGATCCAGCTGCCATTTTTAAACTACCACAATTTTTATAAATTAAATACTAAGCCTTTTAAATATTTTTTGCCATTTTCATCCTCTAACTAAATTTATAATAAAAAGTCAACTAAGTGACAAAACTAAGTTTGACAAAAGACTCATTAAAAATATAAAATTATTTGTGATTTTTTGTAACGCCTCAATTAGTTGACCTATTAAGGGGCACACTGCGTTTTGCAGTCATTTGGGTCAGACACTTATTGTAGCACCTGTGATGTTGCTTGTGTTATAGTTAGGTGACGGTAGCCAACTAGCCACCTACCACCAAGTAGACCGTCAGCCTGTTTGATGACCTTAGTTAAAAAAAAAACTTTACTAATTATAAAGAGGACCAATCACATCAATGTATCTTTCGCAATAAAGCTGACATAATGCCTTTCTTGTAGTTATATGCACCGCAATCTCACTTTCCACAATTTAATGTCGAATAAATGTTACGGTAACAGTAATGTACACTTTCACGATCGTTATAATTATATGGAATAAATAACTATTTAAGAATACAATTCAGAGTTGTAGATGAAAATGAAAAGGAAAGTGTTCCATCAAGAAATGACAGGACATATTTAATGTTACAATATTATGAAAAACCGATTACGGTTGAATAACATATTTGAAATGCAAATGAGATATAAACTGGCGTGTCAAGTATGCAGGAAGAAACAGCAACTTGACAGACGTAATCGTTATTTCCATAGATAGACTAAGGAATTTCAATAATACATTAAAATTTAAATAATATATTAAAACTCGTAATCACTACGTTATTCTAAAGTTATTAAAGACAAAGTATAAAGAATAATGAAGTTACTGTATGTAAGTCGAAGAAATTGTTTTCGACAAAGGGTTTATTAAATAAAAAAAATATTTCAGAGTTGATTAGTTAATACAAATTTTACTTTTGCGTTAACTGGCGACTTATTTATTTCTGCAAATTATATAATATTATACCAGCCTTCTTCGTTTATAGCTTGATTAGTGAAAACCATATCAAAATACGTCGAGTTTTTTAGAAAAGGTTATCGGAGAAACACACAAAGGCAGACGGCGACTTTATTTTGTATTGAATCTATACTAATATATAAATCTGAAGAGTTTATTTGTTTGTTTGGTTGTATGCGCTAATCTTAGGAACTACTGGTTCGAATTGAAAAAATATTTTTGTGTTGGATAGTCCACTTATCGAGGAGAGCCCATTACCTCATCCCTCCCTTATCCCTTGTCCTTAATCCTTCTATGGTCGGCAGCGCACTTGTAGCACTTATGGCGTTGCTTGTGTTATAGGCGACGGTAGCCACCTACCATCAAGTGGACCGTCAGCCTGTCTGTAGACCTTAATATAAAAAAAGGCTATAGATAGGCTATAGAGAACACGGACGAAGTCGCGGGCACTAGCTAGTAGTTATATCTCCTCCTGATCTCCTTATATAATTGTTTATCACTTGAGAGAAATGTATTGGCAAGAATACCAATCATGGTATCAATGATCAATTGGCAAATTTCGGCCACTAACTATAGGACTTTAGAATACAAAATAGCCAAATCAATTTGTCATTGACAACAACATTGAATCATTGAAAAATCTTTAGTGGCAAGGTTACTTCAACAAGACCAAATATTTCTAACCTCAATTCCATTTCAGCGAACTTATATATCAGAATGAATAGATTTTTAATTGCCTTCGATAACTTGGCGAGGTTCACATTCTAACGCTGGTATCGAGATTTAATATTAGATTATTAGTTATGTGTGGTATTCTAAGAAAATCCTAAATTATGTTACTGATATTTGCGCGCAGATAGATATTCCCCTTTCAATACTTATATGGTCAAAATATTGTAATTAAAGCCAACCAAACATAGTTAATTACATGAAGTCAGAATCTGTATCTCCCCCATTCGACCTTTACAATATAATCGGACCTTGTTGCATTAATTGCTTAATAGAAACATTGGGTAATGGATTTAGTCACGCTTTAGGACACTTACAAAACTAGAAAGCTTGCTTTTGCACGTGACTTCGTCTGCGTCCCTTTGGAACACTGATTTTTTTGGATGGATGTTCTTTTCAACCGACGAAAACGAAAAACAAGAGGAGGTTCTCAATTCGACACGTCAATGTATTTTTTTTTTTATGTATAGTAAGGCATAACTTTTTACAGAGTTGTCCGATTTTGATAATTCTTTTTTTAATTGAAAGGGTGTAACCCCAAGGTGGTCCCACATAAATTTGGGTCTGATTGATATCTGTGAAGCAATTGACTATGGCGTTTTGCATAAAACTAATAACTTGTGCGCGGGCGCAGAACTAGATGAGATAAATAACTTGAAAGTGTTCTAGTCGTCTGGCTAGGTCTTCTATTTCTATCGAACACTTGCAATTTGCACATTTTGCACGCAATTTCAAGACTTAATTTATTGTAGTAGGAACATAGATGTGTTGAAAAGTTGTTTTGCATATATTTAAAATAGATTAAAATAAATTAAATAGATTATTTTTTTCCTAAACTGTTTAAGACTAAAAAAAATACTTACACTAGAGAAAGGTTTTCATAATTTGCGAAATAAAATTTCAGCCGTGCGAAGTCGGGAGGTCGTCGCTAGTTTCTTATATAACAGCTATTTTGAAGTTCTATTTTACATTTTGTCAAAATCGCACTCAGTTCTCTACTTTATTCCTGTACTATCTTTTTTTTTTTTTTTTTTTTTCAAAAAATCTTTATTTTTAATTTTGTTATCAAGTAATTTTATAATATTTATAATAATACAAGCTTACTTTTCCCAAAAATATATTACATCGCCTTTTCCTTCCTTCCATAAGTACATGTGAGTATTACGTGACGTGATTGAGAGATAAGAACTGGTTAACCTTTCAACCGATAATGTATTTTATAAATAAAAAAAGCAACGTTTTAAAAGGACTTTTTTATAATATGGGACCAGTTTTCAGTAACTATACATATTAGACTGGTTCAAAATAAAATTTAAGGTTATGAAGCACTTGTTAAAATTCTAATTGTAAGTTAAAATTCTTTGGAATAGCCCACAAAAAATATATAATATACGTATTTTACATACTTATAGTGTACGATACTTTTCCCAATATTTATTAGTCCATTGTAATATTTAACATAATTTTTATTTATTATAATAATATGAAAGTGGAGCGCGTGTTTCCTGTAGGCGTCCGACAATAAGATAAAATTAATTGGAATTATATTAAATTTTAGAGAGAATTTTGTTCATTTATTTACATTTTTATCAAATTTTACTCAATCCCGACTAATCTATGCTAATATTAAATGGACAAAAAAAATTAATTTAATAATTTTTGTTTGTGATGAATAAACTCAAAAACTACTGGAACGATTTTAAAAAAAAATTCACCTATAGAAAGCTTATCAGGGAGTGACATTTGCTATCAATCAATACTAATAATAAATTTGTAACTCTGTCTCAATTCATTAAGAAACTATCTCATAAAACAAGATTAACCGTAAATTACCTATGTCAAGATAAAACCAATTATCCGTTTGAGGGTACGTTGGAAAATATACGGGCACCATAAGCAAAGTAAAAGGAAGCCACGCACACAATTATCGAGTTGTGTCGAATTGAAGCTTCCCTTGCCCTAGTATCATTCGTTAAGGACGTGTTTACGAATCTGACAAAATTTAGTTGTTTTTCGGTAGATTTTGCGACCAAATGAAACCAAATCAAATAAAACTAACAGGTGGCATAGTTAGATTACTTCTATATCTGCAAATACTATAAAAAAAAATTAAAAAAGATATGATTTTTAGTACTGTAAATACAATTTCTGATCGCCTCTTCACACAAAATTTACGAAAAGTGGTCGTGTTTAGGATCATTTTTATGTTTTTATGTTCTAAATTTTGCTTGTTTAAAAATACTGAAGGATAGCAGACATAATCAACTCAACATTGGTCAAAAAAAAATTCTAAAAATATTAGAAATTGCCTCACAAAAAATTAAAAAGTCCCGTCGAAATATTCATATGTTTTGATATTATGCATGAATCTTAATGGGTGACAATAAGGGTTTATTTAGTCTACACAAAACATTTCTAAAGAAATATCAGTGATCACTCCCTCACTCAGCCTATTCATTTCTTATTTCGCAAACACGTCCTTAATACAATACAAGGGCCAAGACGTTCTAGAGAGCATATCAAATTTGCTCGAATGAAACCGAAAAATCGGTTTTCCGATGAAAAGATAAAATTCTAAACCAAATAAACATTCATAGCTAATCAATGGAGTTATTGTTGGAACGAATTCTTGATACCTCGAAGAACTGTTAAATGTAATAATTACACATCTAGACGCCGACATAAAAATTAATTAATTAAACATTTCATTTAATTAAACAAACAATTTCATTCTAATATTACAATGAAAAACTATTTTAAAAACTCTAGTAACTAGCACCGTGCAAAATCTTGAATAACTAAGTAATGTAATTTCGCAACGAAACTGTAAATAAGTATCTGCACTAGTTATACTATTCATCCCTTCATTTGCTTCAAAAGGATTTTGATGAAACTTTACAGTAATGTTGATCACAATGTATTATAATGCCTACATAAATTATAATGTTTCAGCTAAGTGTTGAGAATGAGTACACAATAACACTGAGTCACACCAAGACGTAAAAATCCGCAAACAATTTAACTAACTAAAGGCGTAAATATACATTGTAAGCGCTTTGATTTTTCCAA
Source organism: Synanthedon vespiformis (assembly GCA_918317495.1). NCBI lineage: Eukaryota > Metazoa > Arthropoda > Insecta > Lepidoptera > Sesiidae > Synanthedon > Synanthedon vespiformis. The sequence continues at coordinate 5,025,286 of OU906967.1, read as the reverse complement.
GAATTATGTATGTATGTCCTCAATACATTATTTCAATTACGTAGTAATAATAACTCAATGTTGGGACATTATAAACTAACAATTGGAGTGTGAATAACCGACTTCCAAAAAAGCAAAGGTGGTTCTCAATTCGACTGTATTTTTTTAAAATGTTTGTTACCTCATAATTTTCGACTGGGTGAAACGATTTTAATTATTCTTTTTTTATTTGAAAGCTGGTGTGGTCCGTGTGGTCCCATTTCAATTTGGTCCAGTTCTGACAATAGCATCCATGACAAAAACGGTTTATTTTTGATTTTAGAAAATGGCTTCAAAATCCTCGTGATGTCTGCTGCTAGACCAGTCTGTCTGTTTCGTCTAGAGTCTAGACGAATCTCAGTACCTAAGGGCTGAACCAATTATTTTAACAGTACAATTGTTTAAATTTTAACAGGACAGGACAAGGCAAGTCTTTATCGAAAAAGAAGCATTAAAGTGATCTACTTTCTTTTGTAATAACTGCAGCGATGCCGAATAACTGTTGTTTTAACGCTATTAAGGTTTCCGCGTTTGGGCAATATTGAATGAAACGCAGCTGTGCTCAGAAACTTGAAAAAAGTTTGCATTACTCGTGGGACTGTCATTTTTTCTAACATCCATAACGCATTTCTTCGCACCTTGTTTTCACAGTTGTCTGATGCGGTTGCCTCACGCGCTGTGTTATAAATATGTCTGTCTAAACTAGAAATGTCAATCAACGTTTCGATCTAATTATCAGCGCGTAGGAACGGTTCTTCTTTGTTATTGTTTTATATCTTTGTTAATCTACAATAGTTAGTTAAAAATTTAAAACCTAAAAATGTAGTCTAGAAGACCTCTAATGAAAGTTTTTAATGTAAGTTCTCAACACAGGTTCCTTAAAAAATCAGTCTTATTCGATTTTGGAGATTGCCTATGAGAAACAAATATACAGAATATAAGAATTTAAAAAATCCCACGATTTTAAAACGCTCAGTTTAATAAATATTTCTACACATAGGCATCACATAGGTCTTTTTAGAGTGTTATTCAGTATTATTAGTCAAAATGCTTAAATGCAGCGTCAATATGCGCTTACGTCATACTGCTGATAAAAAAATGGATATTGGTCATTACACGTGTGAAACTGTGAACGGCTGGAAATTAAAAATCTCTTATTATTTTTTAAAATAACAATATTTATATAATAATTTTTGCTTCTTGTAATTAACTAGTCTTTCAAAAAAAAATCTAACATTTGCACTTGAATTTTATATATAAGTAATAATAGTATCCAATTTTATACGGCACTTTTTTAAAACTGTTACATTTGAAAGAGAAAGTCGTCAACAAATTATGTAGGTAGTTTACACATCGATATCTTAAAAAGGTAAACTATTTTTTCTTGCTCAAAACATATACAAACTCAGTAATCGAGAATAGGGGCTGCACTTTTCATTGCAGCTGGCAACACATGCTCAGACGCGGTACGCGGTTTTAAATTTAGAACATCCACTATCGTTTCCTTTTGACATCTCGAGAGTTGTTAAGTTTCAAAATAAGAACATTGTGTCCGACTCACGTCAAACTAAATCACTTTTTCACGGCAATTTAAATTGGTGGCACGACAAATAATTTGAAATTAATTCCGTTTCAAATGTTTCTTACTCTTTACACGTAAAAACTACTGAACAGATTTTAAAACTTCAGAATAATACACGTACGCTAGTTCTTTTTTTTTTTTTTTTTCATTTTCCATTCGGACCTCACATGAAATAAAACCGGAAAACAGTTAACTGTTTTTTTTTTCTGGTCGTGACCTAGTTTTAAAGTCATAACAAAAAAAAAACAATAAAATATTTAACGTATTATTAAGTATTTCTAACTGGGTATATTATACATCACCATTTCAGCCGTAGGACGTCCACTGCTGGACATATTATACATACCTATTTAAAAATATATTTCACAAGGTGTAATACGTATTTATTGCACGCCAGCCAGAGACAGGACGTTTAATAAAATGTAAATGTACCTGTTTTAAATTGTTCTAATTCAACGCTCATACACACAAGGTCAACAGTCAGATTATGATCAGCATTACAGTTAACGTGTTCAGTGATACCAGTTTGAAAAATTCATTTTTTGTTTGATAAATTTTTAAATTTATATAATACTTTTATATAATACAAGCAGAAATACAAATTAAAAATAAAATAATATTAATATAGTACCTACCTATAGATAGATTTTAATACCTACATGAATATCTAAAATTGAAGGCAAAATGTGGTAAAAAAAAAACTGGGCGCCGGACCACGATGTGACGACACTCTTGTTTAATCGATTAGTTAGACGGCATTGACATTGCAGAAGCTGAATGAAAATGAAAACCAGATTTTTTTCTCGTTAGATAATAACACCATCCCACACTGCGGACACGGCAAGTGTACGAGCGAAATACGTGGGTGTATGTTTACATTTTCGTCTGTGTAACGACTTGAGGTTAAACATATTAACAATTAATAAAGGGGCATTGTGTCTGTGTATACACGCGATATTATGAATGCAAGAGTTTGTGTCGTTACTCTTTCACGCAAAAATGGCTTAGTTATAATGGATTTGTATGAAATTTGGCGCACAGCAGATAGTTTATAATCTGGATTAACATATAGGATAATTTTTATTCTTGAAAATGTTAGATTCCGCGTTGTCATTTTTGCACGCGGACCAAGTCGCGGGCACCAGCTAGTTTAGTACTTGATACAGTTCTTAGACAGTACTTGTATGTAAATAAAAACATCTCCAACAATAACGCCCGCATTCGTAAAACGCATGCCTCGCTATGCTCGGTCATACATAATTATATTAAACCATTATTTTTATTCCGTTTCATTTAATAAGAAATATTTTATAACGAAACAAAAACATCGACTACAAACCAGAACTATTAACGCGATCGTAATATAAAAAAGGTTTATAATTACACGTTATCATTATTGATACACAATAAAGATATCGAGTAGAGTATAATTTATTATTGCAAAACCCAATGAGAAAATACATGACTTAATGAACAACAACATTATGAAAACTGGTCATCGATTGAATGAATATATATACCACCCACTACCACCACATCTTTTCTTTGTCTTCTTCTTCTTTAAATCTTTCCTATCTAACTATACTTACTAATAGTATAAAGAGGGATGACTCAAACAGTTTAAATTGAATTGGTTCCGAAAATACTGGACCGATTTGTAAAATTCTTTCAATGTTGGGAAGCTGTATTATCATCGAGTAGGCTATATTTATAAAGTTAAGGACGATGTTGCGTGCAACAGCTAGTACGAGTATGTAATAAAATCGTAAACGATCCGTGTCTGCACATTTGCTTGTATAGTTTAAACTTAGACCTTGATTAGATATTCTAGAGGCGGCTGTTTTGTGTGTATACTCGTAGACAAAGTGACCAACTTATCGACCAGCGACGCAACTCCCTAACAACTCCATATCCGCTAAGATCAATGAACGAAGTTTATTTTAGTGGGCAACCGATCTGTGCTTAGGCGCTATAACAATGATTGCCAATAGTTGGCCATTCGCCAATCATGGGGCAGACATAAGTACAATACATATTTTGCCGGTGAAATGTATTATGCGCCGGCGCATATTTTTTCATCGTTCATTTTATTACCTTCACTACACCTTGGTCTATTGATGTTTAAACATTAAATGGATTAAGAGATTTAGGACCATTCACGGAGGATTAAAAGATTAAAAGAGACTAAACTAATAAACTTTTACACAAACATTATGCCATTCAATGTTCAAACACAAAAACTTTGGTATATATACTCTTTTGAAATTATCCTGAATATTGGTCTTGCCGTTGTCCTCGATAACTGCTGATTTTTCTAACAGGGTCTAAGCACCTGAAATAAAATTTGTGCTAAGCAGCGTTTTTTATTTCTCTAAACTCTGAAATTGTCTTTTAGACAGACATTATTATGGAGTAGGTTTGCTATTCCTAAATAAGTAGTAACTAAATACTAGATCAATAATTTGACTCCTTACAACTTTTCGAGCATATCAAATTAAATATAAATATATCAATTTGTGCAGCATGCTATTTTATTGCTGTGTCTTTAAACATGTATTAGTATGTGTATAGTAGTGTAACCGCCATACAGTTATAATCGCACATATATAGGAAGATCAAACATACTTGTGATATAAACTATTATTATAGATTTAATAAGAAAAAAAATGGTACACCCATAAAAGCCACTAATAAAAATTGTTTTCTTGTTCAATTCTGTCAATAAATAACACTCGAAGCCAATCACGGTCGCGTGTAAATTGCCAGTAATATAACCAAATTGGCCTATTCCTGTGCTGAATTCACTTTTCCACTCCTATATCACTAAATTGGGTAGAAATAGCGCACTATATCAATGTCTTTTAATGGTGTTACAAAAGGCGTGACCACGATTTGGACAGTACTATGAGTTTTTCATTTTTACGATCACGAAAAAGCACTAAGTACCTAATATAAAAACTTGCATCTATTTTTGGTGTAAAATCAATTTAAAACCATAAATTTTACTATAACTAAGTATTATTTTTCTGTTAGTTATTCGTGTATGGTACTGAATTCTTCCTAAGACGACTGAATTTTGAATTTGAATTTGAATTTGAAATTTTGATTTAGATAACCAAATTGTTGTGTGTTTGTTTTGAAATTGTTTAGATAAATTCACAATTTAACCCGGCCGGTAAACTAGCGGTTACCATCGGGTTACAAAACTTTTTTTGTAAGACAATGTAACTAACTATGCTGGATTCGCATATCGACACAGTACTAAAATGAGTATCGCTAGTAACACAATTTTATTAGCAATATGTATTCATAACGTCAACTTTCTCTTTCGCTTTGAAAGTACAATTTTAATCAATTACTCTAATGGATGACTGCGCCTAGTTTTTAGGCTTTTTACCTAACATTATCGGCCCAAAATTAGTGTTAGAAGAAACAAAACAATGTATCATAAGTACCTACCTAATCCATACTCCATAATTATAAATGGGAAAGTAACAGCTCTGTCTGTCTGTTAGAATAGAATAGTCCTGTGTCAGAGACACAGGAATGGACATGGGGTACATTTTATCCAGAAAAAAGTACTACTCCCGAGGGATCATCTATCTATAATCTGGCAAAAGTATACAACAACAATAACAATAGTTAAATTTTTTATTTATTTTTCGACGAGGACGAAGTCGCGGTCTCCAACTAGTTCATTATAATTTTCATGTTACATAAGTATGCGAGATGTATACTTATTTAATTCTATTAAGTGAACTCTTAAATTACTTTTATTCGCACTCATTATTTCCTTAGACAGATTGTAACTGTTCAAGTTGTTAGGTAACTGTAATTGTTGGCACATTGGCCGCGATTGAACACGTGTGCAGCGGATAGGGAGTTTATAATACACAAGTACACGAGAGTATTGTAACTGGGCTATAGATTGATACTATTGACCTTTGTTGATTAGTTAATAAATAGATACGAATGGCTTGCTTGATTATGCGAAAATAACTCATGAACGAATCGGAGTGAAGTTTTAAATTAAATTTAGGATATGGTATTTATTATACTACCTGGTGCCCGCGACTTCGTCCGCGTTGAAAAAGAAAAAAGTAGCCTATCGTGTGACTGTACGTCTAAATGTTTATCTACCAAGTTTCATGAGTACAAGTTCAAGTACATATATCATCACACATACATACATACAGAAAAAAATGGTAAAAATCGTCATTTAGTTTTAGTATCATGTACCTAGAGCCTATAGACACGATATCTCTGAAAACAAAGTAACTTACTCCATGACCAACCCTTACAGATTACTCTAGTATTGATGATGATAAAATACTAGCTGGAGCCCGCGACTTCGTCCGCGTTGAACGATGAAATGTACCCTATGTCCTTTGTGGTGTCCCAGACAATGTGAACGTGCAAAATTTCATGGTGATCGGTTCAGTAGTTTTTGCGTGAAAGAGTAACAAACATTCATACATCCATACAAATTTTCGCATTTATAATATTAGTACGGACTAACTAGTGCCCGCGTCAATTAAAAGCAACTGAATTGCCAAATTTATGACTACGAAACGCACTGCGCCCTGCAACTACTAAATCACGTAACAATTCGATAATAATGCATCCTGAAATATAGGAAATAGTACTGTGTATGCATATATGTACTAAGGCCATATAATATAACTATGTGAAGTTCATCGGCAATACTTGGATAAGGCTGCGCACAGTTGAACTTCAGCTTCAGATCAATATGTTCTTCGAGCGAGCTGTGAACAAATTACTGCAGGGCAGGGTCACTAACAAATAAAGCGATAACGACCATCTACGATCAAGTGAACCTGCAGCATTTCCTACCAATCGTTATAAAAGAAAACATCGCTATAATGAAGCACACAATTTGAGTCAATTTACCCATTTCTAGGTCAAATTCAAAATGTAGTGCGAATGTCCGACTTAAAATATTACTATTGTTTCTGTGTTTCTGTGGGTTGGGTGGTTATTTACCTTAAGTGGCGTATTCGGGTCGCGAATTCAAATATATGTAAGTATGTAGGTAGATATCAGTTTATAGATATCAGTTTATTACCATAAAGAAACCTATTTATCTTTTTATCATCTATGTACAATTTTTTAGACCTTGTACATTTGACAAAAATACATAGGTACTAAACTTTATTCGGAAAATGTTGAAATGAAAACTCTTTTGGACGACAACGATATAACACTTAAACAATTTTTATCGTCATTAAAATTTGGCAATAAGTAATTTATGAATATTACTTTACGGCTTTAATTGTTAACAACTCGTGAAAATGAGGCAATCGGACGTGACGTCACACGGGAGGAAACGCACCGTGTCCCTAGAGGGAAGTCATCATTCCCATACCGGCTTCAGCACAGTTAACATCCAGAAATAACATAACACCAGTCCAATGTGATCTCAACAAAAACACATAACTGCGTCCCTTTCTCACGTTACTACTAAAAAGCAAGAGGGGTCGAGTTAAAATTGTCAATTCTATAAACAGCTGTTGACGAAGTGGGTGCGTTCGCTCTCTTGATTCGAATGGTTTTTAATTTTTATTGCAAACATGCGATGGTTTCGTTTCGGTACACTACAGCAGCCTTGTAACATGAACTTTTAATAACTGATTTAATTTTGATGATAAATGTGTGAGTAATAGACGCTCAGACGAATAGCGATGTGCCGAGCACTCGTTTATAATACTGTCTTAAATAGGAGGTATTCGTTCGAATAGCTCCGTTAATCTAACTATGTATTTAATTAAAATAAAATGTTAGAATTAGCTTAGACACAATATGATAATAACGTTTGAGGTATACAGTTGTATTTTCATTTATAAAAGTAGGTACCAACTGTGAGAATAAAATTAAACAATCAAAGAAGACGAAACAAGTTAAGTCATTTGGGCCTTAACTTTTACACAAAAAAAAAGTTATTTATATTGAATAAATATTACAAATACTTTATGTGTGTCACACTTATTCAATATTTTAAAAGTTTATCAGGTTTAAAGAAGTAAAAAACACCATATTTTAAAATGATTTCATTTTATGAACTTAACTCAAACTTCTGAACCAATTTCGGTGAAAATTGATATCGAGCTAGAAATTGATTATAAATAATCCAAGTTTCCGAGTATAACTAGTTCCAAACATTTGGTTAAGCACATATCAGTCATCGGGGCGGAGCTCATCAAATGAGTTTCCGTTGACTAATGCCTATAATACTTAACTTACCCATGAAAACTAAAAAAAGACTAAGCTATACCCGTACAAATGCACATGCTGCGACGTTGTCAGTTAATCCAATAAACGACCGCATTTAAATTGTTTAACTTGATTGATTAATTAATTATTTTATTTTTCTTTGTATATGCACTTCTGACCGGTCCAATTGGAAAATTTTGGGGGAGGCCTATGTCCAGCAGTGGACGTCCTACGGCTGAAATGATGATGATGATGATGATGCACTACTAGCTGGTGCCCGCGACTTCGACCGCGTTTATAAATGAAAAATATAACACCTAACATCCATCTTTATCGTTGGGACGACGCGACGCCACTGTTGTAGACAGTGGCACTTACTTTTTTTATATTTTTAGATGAACCCTCGGGAACCAAACATTTTTCCAGGATAAAAATTAATCCTATACCTATTTATTATAATACTTACTCAATATATTATTTTACATTTAATTTTCCAACGCGAACGAAATTGCTGGCACCAGCTATTTTTTATATTATATTTGGTGGTATAGTTAAGTCATCAAGAATTCGTGTTCAAAGACACGAATTCTTGATGACTGATTTAATACGTGTGTCGGAAGTAGAGTTTTTTATTTGCATCAAACTGTCACGGTCGCAAACAGTGGATTCGCAAGTTGTACAGCCGTGATTTGAATTCATTAGTTGGACGTCTGCTTGAACGGTTATTGGCTTCGAGTAGCCGTTAACAACTCTTCCAACTGTGGTAACTGGTAGCCGAATCATTCATACTGTTGAGTATTCTGTATCTGTACAAATATCTGTACGAGTCATTTATTGATTTGTTTTGTGAAACGCACTAACTAACTAAACTAAACTAATATTATATTGGTCACAGAATTGCGTTTCTAAATTATTATAATTTTTTTTTATGTTGAGGTCGACAGACAGGCTGACGGTCCACTTGATGGACCGTCAGCCATCAGTTGATGGTGGCTACCGTCGCTTATAACACAAGCAACGCCATAAGTGCTACAAGTGCGCTTCCGACCATAGAAGGATTAAGGATAAGGGATAAGGGAGGGATGGGGTAATGGGCTCTGGCATCCCTTACTCACTCACCGAAACACAACAGCACATAATGCTGTTATTTCACGGTGGTATTCTGTAAGGTGGTTGTTACTGCCGCCAGACGGGCTGCCCAAATGACTGCGAAACGCAGTGTGCCCTACCACTAATTATCACAATACAACCTGGATTTCCGATAGTTCGTAAACTTAAGCTTAGTTTATTTCAATGTTGAATTTGGCAGACAGTCCATTCGATGATATACCCATACTTTCGATAATAACACAAGCAAAGCCACAGTTCTACAAGTGTGCTGCCGACTATAATATAAAAGTAGTATTAAGGACTTAGGGAAATGGGAAAATTAATGTTTAAAGAACTTTAAGTAAATCATAAATAGCTGAAATATAAAAAAACATTTTTCATATTTGACATGAAATTGTTATGAATAAAGAAAGGCAATAAAAACTTGGATTACAATAATCGTTTTTACAAACATCACAATCAGCGTAGGTAATGCGGTCCACGGATGTCGCAACTGTTTTTATTACAATTCTGCATACAATAATTAATTTCCATGCTGAATCACACGATTTCCGATAACTATGGTATGACTCATTGACAACAGAAGCCCAAAGAAATGTTAAATGCTTTTGTTTTCCTAGCTTAAACAATTCAGAGTGTGAGATATTTATAATTTCACAAGTGACTAGTTGTTACCCGCGGTTTCACCTGCTTTACTATATACGCTACGTGATGATATAACGCTAAGTATAAAATAGAAAAATAATTTTGGTAAGGTCAACCAAATCATATCATTATAAAATATTGCCTATGTTAAACTCGCTGATAATATAGCTTTCTATGAGTGAAGGAATTTTTAGTATCCGCCGTGTAGTTTTTGAGTTTATTTATTACATACATACAAATAGATATTATAATATACATATGTGTATAGTAATTGGCGCCCACGACTTCGTCCGCGTTGAAAAAGAAAAAAGTAGCCTATCCTATGTCCCGTACGTCTAAATGTTTATCTACCAAGTTTCATGAAAATCAGTTAATTCGTTTAAAATTTATGGAGGATCATAATACATACATGACATATATATATACAATACCTACACTTACAGATTTATTATTAGTATTGATATTGATTGATTGATAGTATAAAGATTAAATGGATTTTAGGCCAACAAAACGTTTCGCATTGAGTTTACTAATAAAACTGTAAATCCTTTTATAGCTGACACGTCAGATGGCAAGATACGAACTTCCCGTGTAAAGAAAGGCTGTATGCAAACGATTTCCTTACCACGCAGGAATTATTTATGACGACGTATGTAAACTTTTAAGGGTTCGGGAAGGTCAGTCACCTGGTGGGTGTCTATATATATGCCGGTTGATATTATCACCTGTACAAATATCTTTATTATGTGCACTTTTTAAAAATTTATTTATTTATTTATTTTGGCTGTGACCACCAAAAAAATATGAAAAAAATACAAGCTGTAACAGTTTTTTGTAGTAATACAAGTTTTTTCCGTTCATTGATCCAGAAACGAAGTAACTACTCTCCAGTGCAAATAAAAGAGTCGTAATGTACTTGAAAATTGAAAAAAAAAAAAATGGGACAGTTTTTATTAACCCCATTTATGATTATGGTCTAAGGAAACGTAGCAAACCGCCTTCTTTTTTAACGATGGAAAATCCTCTTGGACATCGAGCTGTGTAGGCACTGTAGGTTATGCCGGATTCGTACCGGCTAAAACCCAACGACTTTTTAGCGCGGCCGTTGATTGGCGTTGTCGCGAAAACGTAGTTAGCAGTGACTCTAGTCTAGTGACACATCAGTGCGAGGAGAGTTAGTGCCGTTTCAGAGACACACACACGGCTTTCGTATAAACGGTAGCGGTACCGTGGCGGTTCAGTAATGTAGACATTATTAACAAGATTTCACACGATACCGTCACGTCGACCGTGTGGTAGAGGTCTATGAAAACCATTCACACGCACACGGAACGCGGGCACGGCACGGTCGTGATTTCGCACTGATATTCAACATTGATCGCACGCGGTACAGGTAGCAGCAACCCTGTAAATGTGAAAGATCCACAGCCGTCTCAACGGTTGCCGTTTATACGCAAACCGTGTGTGTGTGTGAAACGGCACCTACGGTCCCTGTCAGAACCTCGACATACTCGAAAAAACTTAGCAAACCAAAGCAGTATCTCGTAGTAACGAGATATTTCGTCAAGCTGAGGTCGCTAAATTGCCATTAAGAATAGAAGCGCATATATTAATCAGGACGTCATTACTGAATTCCGTCATTTGTTCAAAAGAGGTCCTATCATTGTAATCATCACAGCCTCTATGGAGGTCAGTGTTCGCCGTCAACACCGGATGTCCGTCGATACGGGACTTTTATCCTACTTTACAATTGCAAATTACAGTGTCATTGTGTATGTGTGTATGTACACAGAAAGAAATTATCAAGATGATACAGTACCTACCTCATAATAATTTCAAACTATTGTGAAGAAGACTTTAAACTATTGTGTGTCAAAAAAGACAAAAGAAGCCTCCAGACAACGCAATTATAGGCTTCCGGTCCATTATTACAACGAAATCCCAAATTGCCCGTTTCCCATTTCACCTGAAATGCATATTACCTTTCCCAATACAACCAAATCCCAAATTGCCTGCTGAATTGAAATCTGCCCCAAATTGAAATGTCCTAGTACCAAATTGCCTGAAAATTTTAAAATTGAAAATCATATTAGGTTGTAATGGACCGGAAGCAATTATAGTACATTATACACGCTGATTTTAGGGGTTCATTTTTTTTAAAATGATGCCTCGGAAACAGTACTTATTTTTGAATGTAAGGTAGCCTATATTTTCTTATGTATCTGTGATATGTATGCAAAAATTCATGATGATTGAATAGTGAAGGCAGTGAACTAAAGATATATATTATTTGGATGAGTGAAGGCGTGAAAGTGTAACAAACAAACAATCTAACTTTCATATTTTAATATTAGTTATTAGGATTATAATGTTGATAACTGAAAATACCAGCTACCTAACTATATTAGCGGATGTGCAACACATTAATAATATATTCTAGTTTATTTAAAAAAAAAATGTTAATATAGAAAAATTTAAAAACAAATTAGAATAAGAAATGTTCAGATTCAGAATGGGCAGAAAGAGAATTCTCTCTATATATATATTAAATAATAAAATAAAAATGGTGTAGTTGTTTAATGCCAATGAATTCCTACAGAATTGATTTTGACAAAACTTCGTAACTTTACTTACGTATATTTATTATGTGTAATTTGGTCCAACTTAAAAGATAGGCTAATTTTTATTTTGAACCCGGGCGAAGCCAGCATGTATCTAGTCTGTACTAATATTATAAAGAGGAAAGATTTGATTGTTTGTTTGTTTGTATTGAATAGGCTCCGAAACTACTGGACCGATTTAAAAAATTCTTTTACCATTAGAAGCCGACATTATCCCTGATGAACAAAGGCTACTATTTACCGTGGGAAAATGCTTCATTCCTACGGGAAAACGGGTAATAGGACAACAGGTAGTAAGAATTATCCTTCTGTACTTATCTTTAACATATAACTTCTAAAAGGCTGAACCGATTGGGTTGAAATTTCATATAGGTATTTCGATTGTTTCCTGGATGATTTAAAAATACAAATTGGGTTGAAATTTCATATAGGTATTTCGATTGTTTCCTGGATGATTTAAAAATACAATTGGACCCGGTAGGTGGCGCTGCTGTCGGTATGTCAACTACTAAACAGCTTGACAATTTTGTATGTGGATGAAGTCGGCAACAGCAACAGCTAGTATATATTATATAATTCTTGTTTCAAGTTTTAATAACATACGGTAAGGTTATGACTGGCCATTTAAACCTAAGAAGAAGAAGAAGGTTATGACTGACTAGAAAATATAAGAAAGCATTAAATTTTAATGTAGGTGTAATTATGCAGACACTTAACCATGATAATTAAATTACTTATTCAATTTAAAAAAATAAAGTTGTATTCCAATACAGTCCACTGAGATGTAAAACTTTTACAATAAATTGTGAAGGTAACATGTTGTATGGTAGAAAGAATGAGAATCAACCTGGCTGTAATCACTGTAAAGTAAAATATAATATACTAGCTGTTGGAGGCGACTTTGTCCGCGTGACTTAATAAAATATAGCCTATGTTACTTGCTGATAATAGAGCTTCCTAACAGTGAAAGAAATATACAAATCCGTCCAGTAGTTTCGGAGCCTATTCAATTCAAACAATCAAATCTTTCCTCTTCATAAGTAACCAATTAAATATTACAGAACTTAATCAATAAGCTTAAAGACAAAATACGTAGTTTTATAACTGTGATAAGAAAGTTTTTTTTGGGCAATGATTTTTTTTAGAAATATACCCATTACAAACTTATCTAAATATACTTAACACTTAAGTTTGTTATGCACTGTTTTTTTTTATGAATTTACGATCTACTAAACTAGTAATGAGAATATACTAGATAAATAAACTTACTCAGTTGCTGTGCTTTAGCTCCATACTCCTTTGTTAGCGCTAAAACCAAACACAGAATAAAAAAGCACCAAGAACTTCCACTACAACTTTTCATTGTTATTTGTGACATTTTTTACACTAATCTAACGATTTTACTCAAAACACTGCTTTACATGTTTAAAAAAATGTTTTATTTGGCTCTTAACAATATATATCACACATAAAACAATATATCCACCAGCAAACCCGTCCCGTTAGTTACTCCATCCGTCCACCACCCACCAGCACCACAAACAAAAACAAGTATAAATAAAGTCCTGCCTGAACGACAGACGTACAAAGCGAGGCGAGCGGAGGCGAGGGGGTACTAAATTAAAAGTCAAAGTCAATAAGTAAATGTCTTATGTCATGTCTGTAAACCATCAGTAAACTAGGGACACAGAGCATTAACGCAAACCACAGAACAATATTAAATATATTAAGCAATTAAAGTTATCCATTAGTTTTAATGCAGAAAAACGATTTTAACGATTAGTTTAGTTTTTTTTAACTTTGGCTACTTTTAGCTACTTTTTGGGGCAAGAAAATGTGGGAATGTGGCCACTTTTTGCAAAAGTTTTAGCTAGACGTGACGATAGTACAGTTGGCAACGTAACATAGAGTAACTTAACGATAACTTATAATATGGTTGGCAACACTGTCTAACTGTAGTGCATTTTTTAAATATCTAAATCTTAAATACCCATTGGGCGTCTTTCCATTAGCGACGGCACGGCCCGGCACGGCACGGCCCGGCTTGCCGGGGAAGTAAAAATGTATGAAACTATATGGCTCGTCTTTCCACTAGCGACGGCACGGCCCGGCCCGGCACGGCCCGGCACGGCACGGCAGCTGACTCCCGCCGGCGCCGGCCGGCTTGGGGGTAACTGCATGTGTGTTGTATATGAATTGTAGCCGTGCGCGTGTGTGAGTGCTACCCAAGGGCTGCGCTTGTTGAAAAAGTATCGATATATCGGTGTAGCGATATTTTTAATTGGATATATTTATATTTATGGCCGATATATTGATACTTATATAGATACAAAATATCCAACATCGAAAATTATATCAGAAACAATATTTTTTTAGTATAAACTACCTGAGATAAAATCAGAGCCTTATCAATACTAATAATAAATCTGTAAGAGTAGGTATTGTATGTATGTTCCTCCATAACTCTTACGCGAATTAACTGATTTTCATGAAACTTGGTAAATAAACATTTAGAGGTACGGGACACGTGATAGGCTACTTTTTATCTTTTTTAACGCCGACCAAGTCGCGGGCACCAGCTAGTCTATAAATAAATTTAAAAGTGTCATTAAAAGTAATATTATATACTTTGATTTTGCTTCAAGTTAAGTGTAATTGTTGTAATTTTGTATTTTATAGATGACAAAATAATAATCCTAAGTTTCTTTCGGGGTTTCTTCTCAGGATCGTTTTTTTTTTTTTCTGAAACCTTAGTAAATTTAAGTATATTATGACAATGATAAGTTTCTTGTAGAAACCTATTTGATACTGATATTTTTATAAATATCGATACATCGATATTTCTTTCACTTCCGACATCCCTACCAAGGAAAAAACCGGCGTCCAACACCGGCTCAGTGGAAAGACGAACCCCGGCATGCCGTGCCGTGCCGTGCCGGGCCGGGCCGGGCCGGGCCGTGCCGGGCCGTGCCGTCGCTAATGGAAAGACGCCCATTTCGAATTATAAAAATCTCACGCTGATAGTATAATTATAATTATCAAATATTGATAAAAAATATTCTCAAACACTTGATAAATACGTATAACCTTAACATAACAAACTCAGAAAAAGTGATCAAATATATAAAAACATAAAAGTGATCAATAATTTTATATTAAATTATTGATTAAAGTGTAAAGATAAGTAAGATATTAATATTTACCTATTTATTATTAATATTAAAATTAATATAAATTAATTTATTAATGGCATTGCTTGTGATTAATAGATGAAGGTTTGTTTAACATGAAGGTGAGCTAAGTCTACTGTGTCTAGATATATTTCCATATATCATGAAGAAGTAATCATTCATCGAAATAACTTCATCAGCAATTGTACTGGTCCGTGAGCCAGCGATAGATTTTCATGACCAATTTCCTCCCAGTCGGTAACTCGTAAAAGGACTGAGAGAGTTGTATCATAAAGCGTTGTGAACGTCAGCTGCGGCCGTGTGTGTAATGTATCTTCCCAATGCAACTCTAAAACTGCGAAACCGATTTTGATGAAACTTTCAGTTCAGACAATCTTCAATTAGTCCAGCAGGCGATCCTATGAAGTTTGGTAGAGATCAGACGCGAATGAAGCCGGCAGCTAGTTAAATATAAAACAGAGGACAGTTCAACCTTCTTTTGAGGACAGCTCAATTCAGTTTTTTTTTTTCAATTACAGGACAGTTCAAGATACATACGTCTATACTTAGGTAATAATAAAAGTCAAAAAGCATTCAGAAGTTGAAACAAGTTGAAGGTGCAAAGAGAGTGAACCACTTAATATAAAATGAGCAAAAAATCAAAATCTCGAAACAATAAAAAAAATAAAAATTCTAAACAAGAAAAATATTGTAAGAAAAAACCAGAAAAGTCAGTTCCTGTTAAAGCAGAATATGATCTTACGAATGATTATAAGCTGCTACATGAAAAACTGTTCACTAAAAACTTCATTGTAACATATTATGATAATGATAAAATATGTTTGTTATGCGAATGCATGGTGCTTGATGTTGAAGCTCATTGTAATGAGGAAAACCATTTAAATTATTTCTTATCATATATGAAAAGAATTGAGAAAACTGGAGTAGAAATTTCAGTTAAAATTCGGAAACTAATCGATGATTGGGAAATTAAAAGATACAAAGGAGTGAAGCACGACTGTTTTGAGATTGTTTGTGCTAATGAAGAAGATAATATGAAAATAAAATTGAAAGACTTTCATTTAGTTGGTATCGATGTGAGTATTGAAAAACACTTGGCATATTGCAAAAAATGTGACGTTTATATGGAAGGCTATTTTGAAATTATATTTGACCACCTTTCTCAACACAAAGAGATAGAATACTCAAATGATGATAAGTCTAAAACAGTTTTTAGACTCGAAAATTGTACTCATAGTGTAGAGAGTAGACGAAACGGAGGAAGAGTTGACGCAATAGATAAGCATGTGAACAAAGGTGCAGACGGAAGAAAATTACAAATTTCTCCAACAAAACTTAAAGCTATTGAAACTTTTTACGTTACATATTTAACTAAAATTGTTACAACCAAATCCACATATGCTTTGATAAATAATGAATATTGCATATACGAATACAGTCTTCTGGTTCTAACAAGGAGTGAAAATGGCGATGTCAGATGTGAAATATGTTTAAAGACTTTCAAGGATGGAGAAGAAATACCTCATAAGGTATATCATATTAATGATATTTCAAAATTGACAGTTTTAACAGAGTTAAAATATAGGGTTCACGAGAACCAGAAGGAGTTTGTTAGACAGGTAAGAACACAGCTGTTATGTTTGTTTGGGTTGGCCAAGAGGTCAACTGATTAGGCGCTTTAATTACGATTTTTTTTCGTTTTCACTATAACTTGGACATATTTTTATTTATTAGGTAGCCGACACAGTATAGTTACAAAAATCCATACACTTATTCACATTTAATTTAAACAATCTTTTATTTATAATATTGTATACTCCACTTATAGACCAACTCATGCTGCATTAGAAACGAACACAAAAGACGTTTTCTGTTTATTTTTTTGTTTTTTTACAAAAATCCCCTAACCCTAGATTTTCATCAAAATCGTTAGAGCCGTTTGCAATCGTCGTGGCATGCAAGAATTCCTCTTTTAGTTATTATAAGATAAAAAGATAATTATGTCAAGAGTAGATAACGAAGAGTCAATCGTTTGTACTTTATTTTTATTTTACTTCTTTAAATAGGAACATCCATTGATTTCCTATTCTCTTCAGCGGGCCTATTCTCTATCTGTGGTTTTTAAAAACGTGTCGACTTCAAAGTCGACATTAAATAAGAAATAGTACTTTGTCAAACTAAAAACCACACAATAACGCGCCAATAACTTCATCGACATGTATAACTATGGAAAAAACGTCGTAGACATTTTGACATGTGCTTAGTGAATACCACAGCAAAACCACACATAGAGAATAGAGAGCCCAGATTTGGAACACTGTGTGTTATGAGTGAAGACACTCATGGATAATCAGGGAAGGGTTTTACGTAAAAATAAAAAATGCACCCCGGTTGAAGCCGCGAGCGGTTTATTATAATGTTATTTATGATATTTTAGGTTCGTCCTAACATTTTCCACTGTGGTTTCTGCAACAAAGTGGAGTACACTTGGAACAAAATGATTCATCATTCCAATAATGATGAACATTACAATGCCAAGGTGGCTTCGTATAATCGCTTACTGCGATTGAAATCTTTAATGAAGTAAGAAGACAAACCCACCTTAAGTATATTAAGTATACACAAGTAAGTGATGGTACCACATACCTACACTTAAGTATAAAAAAAATTAGGCCCGACTGACTATGAATGCACTTGAAAAAATTACTAAGTCTAGAAAACTGAAATGGGTGCTTAGCAGAAATTTATTCCAAAAAATATTGTAATAGTAAATGAATTTAAAAGAAAAACATTACATTTTTTAAGGTTTTTAAATTTATAAATAGTACTTATACCGATAATAATAAAATTCATTTCCTTTCATCTTCTTTGTACAACTTTAAAACCATATTATT
The DNA here is from genome assembly GCA_918317495.1 of Synanthedon vespiformis. NCBI lineage: Eukaryota > Metazoa > Arthropoda > Insecta > Lepidoptera > Sesiidae > Synanthedon > Synanthedon vespiformis. The sequence continues at coordinate 5,006,994 of OU906967.1, read as the reverse complement.
AAGTAATTTTAAAAAGCTGATCTCTCCTGTTAATATTTTTTAATATTTATTTTCATTTAAATACACTTAAAGATTAAAATGATGTGTGAGAATCTGTGACAAAAGTGATTTTGTTTGTTACATTTTGACGCCTTAACTGATCATAATTATTTTGGTACACTAAAAAGACATAGGTTATTATTATTCATACACAAAAAAGTATTTTAAAAAATACGAGGAACGCAGTCGAAGTCGCGATCAAAGTCTAGCAACAATAAAATTATGAAAATAGACTGAAATAAATGTACCAAAAAAAAAACAAACCGTAAAAAATGAAAAAATATGTGACACTAGCCTGTGCCCGCGACTTCGTCCGCGTTTTATGTCTTATATTTATATAGCCTATGTCTTATACTGATATATAAGCTATATTATTGTAAAGTTTCATTGAAATCCATTCAGTAGTTTTTGCGTGAAACAGTAACAAACATCCATACGAACTTTGGCATCTATAATATTATTAGTATTAATGTCCAGGTAATTTTCTCGTACCAAAGTTACCCAAATGGTGCTAAAGATCTTAAATAATTATGGTTTTAATACTGAAAGAAGACATTATAATTATTATTTTTATTTTTTTCATAGGTATATAATATGTATATTATATTACCGTACAAAATACAAAGTTACAAAGTAATTATAATGTTAATGTTAATTTTTACATGTTATACAAGGACAGAAGTGCAAATATTGACATTTTGTATTGGTAATAGAATTTTAGATTTTTTATTGAATTTTAAAAATATTATGTTTCGATAAATGAAATAGCAATATTTTCTCAAAAAGACTGTATAAAAAATTGACTGATTCCTTTTAGGATAGATTTAAGTATAATATAAAACGTGTTTTTGAAATTTTATGTGTAAAAAATAAATCTGTTTTTTTAATATTTTTTGTTTATCTTTATCCTTACAAATACTAATATTATAAAGAGAGAAGATTTGTGTTTTTGTATGTATTTCAACCGATTTCCAAAAAAGGGAAGATTCTCAATTTGACTGTATTTTTTCTTTATGTTTGTTACCTCAGAACTTTTCACTGGGTACGAAAATAAATGTCGGATTTATCCGACTCTGGCGGGCGGCTAAAGGACTAACACCTAATGCAAGTTACTCCTTCTTACCTCTTATCACAGAAATTTGAGACGTTAACATTTTGGTTAATGTTAACGCCTTCCAAAAATTGGTTAGGAATGCAAAAAAATTCTGTTTTACATTCCTAACAAAAGTAATTACTTTTACCTAACCTAATAATGTACATATAAGACATTATATGTCTATATGATGTACATTATAATGCGCATTATATTGCACATAAACCCAATTACATCGAACTGTATTTTGAATGAATCTTTTCAAATGTGTAACATGGCGTTAGCGTGTAGTAATTACTAATTAGCGCCATCTAGTCATCAAGTATTAAAATGTTGGGGAGTTGTGTAGGATTTCAAAGCAAAGGTGGAGAAAATCCATTCATTCCTTTAATTTCTTTATTGAAAAACACTCGGGATGTTTTGTATTTAAAAATAATAATAATAACAGTTAACCGTCTGGTATTTGGGCCCTTAGCCAAGAGCATCCAGTGCAAACGGGAGCGTCGTAGATTGACGAAACGACAGAAAATAAAGCCCGATGATTGGTTAAAATTTTATGTGGGCGTTACAACAACCAATCACCGGGCTTTATTTTCTATCGTTTCGTTAATAAGCGTAACGCTCCGGTTTGCATTGTGCTCTTGGCTAAGGGCCCTGGTATCCATAATACAAGCATTAGTTGCTTACTGTGGAACTAGATGGTGTTATATGAAATGTGTGAAGATATTATTATTATATATACAAATGATCGAGACGAATATTTTAGATATTTTAAATATGCTTAGGTACCTACTATAAAATAAAATTATTTATTAATTTTATTCGTAAATTAATCTTTAAGTAAAAGAAAGATAAATATACTTATAATATAACAATATTTCAATTTTATTTGCTCTGTGGCTTAACCTGCCTTTAGAACTATTTTAGAACCAACAAATCATAACAGATGGCGCTAGTTGGCAAAGTCGCAGCGCAGCTGACTCGAGTTTCCTGTTCGCTTATTGAATTCAAACAATACTTCGATAATCTCACACAACACATGAATTTGTTTATGTACGCGGTTCACACTATATCATTGTTCGGTCTTACTGTGAATGTATACGGACATAGAATCGAATAAAAAATTCAAGTTGAATAAACAAAACATTGAATAATAAACTTAAAATCAAAAGAAGTGTATGTGAAATTTGTATTTTTTTTTCAATATTTTCCCGCCTTTATAAAGGAAGTGATTCTTTATTAAGTGTTGCAAAGTGTTGGCCTAATAACTCTTGTTTTTTGCGGAATAAGAAATAGTTCTTTTTTTAAATGGTAAGTACTTAACTAAATTTTTGTTAAATATTATATTAGAACATCACAAATATTTAATTTTATGAATAAAATAAAATTGATTACGTTATAATTATTTTTTAATTGTGTTAATTAATTTTCAATTTCTGCGAATATTGAATAGAACTCGTTTTAATTTGTTTTAAATGTATGCGTACATAAACTAGTATACGTAGCAAATTAATGATCACTTAAGCAGAAATATTATGAACATTAATCATTTACAAGATAAACCTGTTACACGATTAGGTACCAAAATTAAAAACAGGACAAATACCTACTAAATGAACACTATTATTTTAGTACCGGTAAATTTTAAACTCAAAAATTCAGCGCATTCAACTTTAAGTATTTAGTTTTATTTCATTTTCTTTAAAACGAATAGTTTAGCAGAGTTTGCCTCTTTTTTCGTCTGCTTTTCATTGAATTTCAAATAAACGTGCAATAATTGTCGCTAATGGAATATACAAGCAAGCGAAGATTGGCAACCTCGCATTGGTGTAAAAAAGACGCTAGTTTCTATCAATAGGTATAAAATAAACTTAATTAGGTTTTATAGGTGTCCCAAAATTCATTCCATTGTTCATAAGTCGCTCAATTAGCCTAATATGCCTTAATTAAAAATTGGCTAGTTTGCATATTTAAGAGATATTTGCAATTTTATGAATTTGTTTGGTAGAAATCTAACATCGTGCATCAGTTCTTTGAGTGTAACAATTAGATTTTTTCTTATTTTGTGATAACTGTTCTGTCTATAACAACCCAAAAAACAACCATAACTAATGATTCTGAAGAAAAGAAACAAATCGCGTCTGTCTGTCTCAAGGAACATAATTATATTTACTCTCTAGCGAGTAATCTATATACTATCTATATTGATCTATACTATATAATAAAAAGGATAGATTTGATTGTTTGTTTGTTTGTTTGTTTGTATAGAATAGGCTCCAAAACTACTGGACCGATTTGAAAAAATCTTTTACCATTAGAAGCCGACATTATCCGTGATGAACATAGGCTACTTTTTACCGCGAGAAAATGCTTCATTCTTACGGGAAAACGGGTAATAGGACAACGGGTAGTAAGAATTATCCTTTCGTACTTATCTTTTTCACATATAGTTAACTTCTAAACGGCTTTACCGATTGGGTTGAAATTTTGTATGTGTATTTCCATGGTTTCAGAGACAAGACAGAGACACGGCTCGTTTACGATTTTATTAATATATACCTACTAGCTGGCGCCCGCGACTTTGTCCGCGCCATGACCAACCCTTAAATATTTGCTATTAGTATTGATGATGATGATGATGATATTGATAAGTATAGATATAAATTTAGGTATATTGAAATGAATAATTTGCGATAAAATTAAAACGGCTAACTATAAATTATTTCCAACTACCTATTTAGTGAAAAATGACAAAAATATTTCAATAAGAAATACTTCCCGTTACAGACTACTGAGGATCAAAGGGCGAAAAGAAGTCCTCCAATATTTCTTATAAGGAAATTCTTTTTAAATTGAACAATAGGTGTTTTTATTTTGTCGTAACAGGAAAATGTGTTCTTTCCATTGAATTCTGAATAACTTTATGGATGGCAGTATGTTACATCATCGTAAAGGTGTGAACATAATATGAAAATAAATAAATATTGGGACAATTCTGTTTATGGGTAAAACCGCCAAAAAATGATAATTTGATAAAATTGACTTAGGGTCGGTAACATAAACTTAAACTTTTGGCTTATAAGTAAGTATTAAAAATTACCAACTTTTACAGTTTTCTATTGTAAAAAGTATCATTTTCATTTGTATTTTAAACACGCGAACGACTGTAAAACTATTACTTTGTATTAAAAAAAATGTTTTTTATTGCGAGATCACACACTTGCGAGACACTTGCTGATACAAATAAAAGTGCCACTAATGATACCACCCCCAAACATAATTGGAATTAATTTTAAAATTCGGTTCATTCAAATAGGAATTAAAATATTTCCTTTGAAGGACCTACAAGTTTATTAATCAATATAATAATTATTTACAATAATAATAAAAAAGTGTCACAGTATTTTATGCTTTTATGTTACTTACCATAATTTAGTTTAGTTACCATAATTTGTCTATTACGAAGTAATTGAGCAGTAGAATGGCAATACCGGTATCTAACTTGTCTATGTTATGTAAAATTACTTGTCGGCTATTATTGAGGTGCTAAAACTGTATTACAGCTATATCATAATATCATAATATCAGTTAGTGTAGCCCGAATCGTGCTTTCGTTTGCCGAAAAAAAAAGTGTTAGGTGATTTATGGTAAGTTTTTATACTTTGGCTCTATTAGACAGAATATTTAGTAAATATAATTATTAAATTACAGCTCTAAATTATGAAAGTTGTTAATTTTAGATTATATTGTCGTAAATTAAAGTTATTTTGATAAGAGGTCAGGTTTTATGTTACTTTTATGTAATTTTTAAAATTCGTAACATAAAATTGATTGTAAAGCAGTAAGCATATTGGGAAATCTAAAATAAAACGTTGCATAAAACAGATTATTCCTTATATGAAACCTAATTATGATTACAGGTATGAAAAACTGAATTGATTTTGAATTGGTTTGCAAAACTAATGAATCTTTCCCCGTGGTAGACATGCCCTTAGAAATGTTTATGTTACTTTTAAGTTACCCGGTAACATAAACTTTTAAGTTACTTTTATGTTATATATGAGGCCAATTTTGCGGTTTGACCTTTATACAAGTGTTTGTAATAAGGCTTCAACTCAAGAAAATCCGTCATAATAAGGTGCCAGAGCCTATTACCCCATCCCCCCCTTATCCCTTATCCTTAATCCTTCTATGGTCGGCAGCGCACTTGTAGCACTTATGGCGTTGCTTGTGTTATAGGCGACGGTAGCCACCTACCATCAAGTGGACCGTCAGCCTGTCTGTCGACCTTAACATAAAAAAAAAAAAAATTGCACGATGACGAATAATAAATATGGAACAATATAGCATTAGCAATTTGAGGGACTTTAAAGTGATTTAAATATGACAAGGGAATATATTTATTGTAGTTGTATTTTAGATATGTAGTTATATATACATAATATATTTCTATTTTAATTTTAAATGTACCTAAACATAGCTAGGATGTTTACTGTATTAATTTCTGCATGTATATGTTATTGATAAATCTTATAATATAAATAAAATAACATAAAATAGAGACATTGCATACGACAATTTTGCATGAATGACACCTTCTTTTAAAAGACTACAATAAAAGAAAGTATAATTACTACCAAATGATAGTAATTACTACCAAGTATAATATCAAATTTCAACCAAATGATAACATTTCATGACGCACAAAAACTAAATGAACAAACGTAGTATATGTATGTAAGTAGTTCATCGTTAATTAAAAAAATATTAAAAAGATAAACATTGAAAAAAGTTCACACACAACATCTCTGTTTGTATCTGTTTCGAAAACCAATCAAATTAATTAAAAATACGTGAACTGAATTTTTAACTGTTTTGCTTGAGATTAAAGTTCATGTTAAGTTATACCTATATTACTTGACGTCTGGCCCGAGTAAAAAAAAAACATGTTATCGTTCAAGGCTCATTATTGTATAGTGCGAGCCACAAAGTACTCCGTAGTATTTAAATACGTACATACAAATTATCATCAATACTAATAATAAATCTGTAGGGGTCGTGGAGTAATTTACTTCGTTTTCAGAAATATCGTGTATATAGGTTCTATACTTGATACTGAAACTAAATTGACCACTTTTAGTTTTTTTTTCTGTATGTTATGTATGTTCCTCCATCAATCTTAAACGAATTAACTGATTTTCATAAAACTTGGTAGATAAACATTTAGAAGTACGGGACACGTGATAGGCTACTTTTTATATTTTTAACGCGGACGAAGTCGCGGGCAACAGCTAGTTATAGTAAGTGTATAAATCCCGGCACGTAAGTAGGCAAGAATGGCGAGATGCGCAGAACTCGTTTTTTGGATCTGATCGGGTATCAAGCGGGGCAAAGGGGCAAGTTAACATAGATCCGACCGCGCGATTGGTTCGCCACTCGCCCCGTGTCTCTCGCACCTTGCACGAGACCCGTTCACTAATTAGTAGCACTACCATAAGTTTATGACGACCGAAATCGCTAGCGAGGGATGAGCGAGAACGTAAAATATTTGTATGAAAAATTGTATAGCGCCTCTAGCGGTCACTCAAAGAACTAAAACCGGTACCATGAGTTACAAATTTGACTGATGCTCTCGAGAAATACCGTAACGGTAGTAGTTAAATCATTCACGTGCACATTGAAAGGTTCGTTATCGACAGAAGTAAACTAACGTAAGATTTCGATAGCAACTCATGGTAGTGCTACTGTAGCACTACCATGAGTTTATGACGACCGAAATCGCTAGCGAGAGATGAGCGAGAACGTAAAATATTTGTATGAAAAATTGTACAGCGCCTCTAGCGGTCACTCAAAGAACTAAAACCGGTAACATGAGTTGCATAAGTGAAAAACCTATCGAATGTAGTCGCTAGCGACCATTAGCGACTAATGTTTATCTTGACATTTCTATACAAAATCGGTACCATGAGTTACAAATTTGACTGATGCTCTCGAGAATTACCGTAACGTTAGTAGTAAAATCATTCACTAGCACATTGAAGGGTGAAATGTTCGTTATCGACAGAAGTAAACTAACGTAAGATTTCGATAGCAACTCATGGTAGTGCTACTGTAGCACTCACCCCTCAATGTGCTAGTGAATTATTTAACTACTAACGTTACGGTATTTCTCGAGAGCATCAGTCATATTTGTAACTCATGGTACCGATTTTGTATAAAAATGTCAAGTTAAACGTTAGTCGCTAGCGACTACATTCGATATGTTTTTCACTTATGCAATTCATGTTACCGGTTTTAGTTCTTTGAGTGGCCGCTAGAGGCGCTGTACAATTTTTCATACAAATATTTTACGTTCTCGCTCATCTCTCGCTAGCGATTTCGGTCGTCATAAACTCATGGTAGTGCTACTGTACACTTGCGTTAGTTTTATCTCACGTGCGCAAACTTTCTCCCACTACGTTAAAATCTTGCCAAGTTATGTGCCGGTATTATACTAGCTGCATTTCACCTAAAAAGTTTATCGCTATAGGCCTTGCGAGCTCTTTTAGATAGACAGGTATTGATAATTACTGTTCTCTTTATGGAAGATAGATAATTTGTATTATTCAACTTTGTGATTACGCTCACTGGTATATAAGCTATTTTAAAGACGTACAAGACACAGCATAGGCTACTTTTTTCTTTTTCAACGCGAACGAAGTCGCGGGCGCCAGCTAGTCATCAACCTACTTCCAAAAAAGAGGAGGTGAAAAATTCGACCCGTGTGTTTTTTTTAATGTTTGTTACCTCATAACTTTCGACTGGGTGATACGATTTTGATGATTCTTTTTTTATTTGAAAGCTGGTCCTTACCGTGTGGTCCCATTTCAATTTGGTCCAGTTCCGACAATGGCATCTATGAGAAAAGACCGTGAAACGGTTTGAAGTCGGTTTAATTTAATTTTTGTTAAAAAGAGTTATGTTAATAAAAATTAATTGGGTTATCATATCAATAACTATAATGTATAAAGATTTTTTTTTAAATATTGGAATTACTTACTGGCGCATATTTGTATTATTTTCACTATCAAGTAATTTGGGCCAACAAATTACACATCATAAGTACAAAAAATGGGAATAGGTGAAAACATGGCTCCGTATCATCTTGTATGATGCATGGTGTCAATTAAATGATGCCTTTTACTGTTTTGGAGTTAGTTATTGATAAAACAGTACTTTATCAAAGGACTGGTGAGGTCATGAGCATTGATTCGTCCGACTCGTGTCTCATACTACTTTAATAAGGTCACGTACGACAAAACTGGTCCTGGATTGAACGACCTTGTCCCAAGGCGATCGTCTCACAATCGCAACACATTTATTTACTTCCCAATGTCACATGCCTATTTATTGTAAGTGAATATTTACATTATAATTGTAAGCAGCATGTATACAATTATAAGTAAAGTAATAAGATTAACGTTAGCGGCGCTGACCGACAAAAACTAATCTTGTTTCAAACAAATCGACATATTTATATACATACATATCTACATACATACATAATTTTTGTTTGTTTCTCCACTAACTTCGACTAATGGATTTCAATACGGGTATCACTAATGGATAAAGCGGAAATACATATAATTTGAAGAAAAAAGAGTGTGTATGTCAGTTCCGACGCACGACTGCAATTTACTCTTTATGAAAGATACTTATATAAAACATATTAATATAATAATATATTGTATGTATTATAAATATATTAATATGTATTGAAACATATTGGAGGTTGGAGCCTGTAACGCGTAACGTGTGACATGTGACATATGATTTTATACCCATAAATTTTTATATTTAGGAGTAAATTCCAAAAATTGCATAAATCTAGGCGAAGTCGAGTTAGTTTAGCACGTATATATTACAAAATAGCTCGTTCATACATCTTTTATAAGATGTACTTCGGAGAGTGTGCTCAGGAGATGCATGAGCTCATATTGCCTTCCCCTTTCTTTCATCGGACATACGGCTGGTGACCATCCTCATCTTGTCGAAATCCCTCTTTTTGGGACCATGCGCTTTGAAACATCCTTTATAATGCGCACTGCCAAGGTTTGGAACTCCCTGCCGGCGTCTGTATTTCCGAGCTCATTATAATCCTAATTTATTCAAAGTTCGATTGAATTGGCCAAGAGCAAACCAATCTCTAATAAAAAAAAATGTATGTAATTGCAGCAAAGTTAACGGACAAATCAATAGTCCGTAAAGATTATTATTTGATTAGCATGTACTATTTATAAAGAACCGTTCCCAACTATTGTATTTGTTCATATTACTGTGACTGTGAAGCAGTGACGTTACGTGTTAGCAGGGGTCTAATGTAGGTACCCAACTGTTCCATATTATCACAGAGATAATAATATACTACTTACGTACAAATATTATGTACCAATATCTTTAGAACTTCTTTTTTTTTTTAGTTTCCCCCGGGGGTTACATCACCCACTTAAATAACTAACATTATAATTGGGGGGGAAAAGACATTTACTCCTTGTATAGGCAAGGCACCTTATTTGGCTAATTAAATATTATATATATCATATATTTACATTTAACATTAGTATTATTGTCATTCACATTAAAACTACTAGTCTGATTAAAAAAATAAGTATTTTTGTCTTTGATAGCCACATTAAAGATTAAGGAAGGTTAGGCTGTTTAGTGTACACGCTATGATCCTTTTAGTAGCCTAGAAAACCTATATAGAAGTCAGAAAGAAAGCTAAAACTGTACAAGTAGATAATAGCGCGTGCGAACGATGATATGCGACGCATTAGGTCAGGGGCAGAAGGCGCCTTCCTGACGAGAAACGAGTAAATAGGTAAATACTTACTGAGAAGAGCTAAAAAAAGATGAAGATAAAATTGTCTTTATGTATTTTATAATTTTTTGTGGTTATAATCTACTATTTACCTACTACATAATTATTGTACTCAACTTAGTAAACAATAAATTACCTCTATTTTCTCACCCTTAGGGTAGGATTTTTTTTCCAAATTTATATGGGACCAACTTCGACGTATACCTTGACTTGATGATGCAGCATCAAGTAGTCTTCGGGAGACCCAACTCCTTAGAAACTTACAGCAGACATTGTCTGTTTGGGATCAATAGAAAGTCGGGGGTTAAGTTCATAATTCTTAATTATAGTACGTATGATTCTTAAATTACTATGACATAGGATATAGGGAAATCACGTAAATCATGTATGAAATAACTACTTATAATAGATAATAAACTGCGATTATCTTCTTCCTATGACACTGTTGTTGTTGTTACCTAATAATTGCTGTAATAAGCAACAAAACAATACTTCCATAGGTACATACGAGTTATAATGAAACCGTATATAGTTAGCGACCTTGAACGTAGATTTATCTACGTTATTCTTTGATAGCTGGTGCCTGCGACTTCATTGAAAAATGAGAATATATAACGCCTGACATCTTAATCTGTAACTACTGTGACGCCACCCTATGAGATTTTTTATATATTTTCAGGAATCTAACATTTTAACATTGGATATGTCTTTTCGTTCGCTTCAGTATAGGCCCCGATTTCACGAAAAAGTGCGATCCCCTTATATCTCGGAGAGTTGTGAAGATATGATATTCAAAAGACGCGTATTCATGAGAGCTGTATGGTGCAAAAAGAATTTTTCGAAAAAGTCAAAAACGAAAAAAGTTATGGTTGAAATAGTGAAAAAAATTTGATTTTTTCCCGAATTTTTGATTTTGGCGCTCGATATTTTGAAAACGAAGAATGATATCAAAAATTTGAGAAAACTCCTCTGGACAATTTAGTCAGCTACAATTTGAACCTAAAATAAAGACGATCGGGTTAAGGGTTTGCCCTGTAGCTTAACCTTTTTGAAAAAAGTCAACAAGTCATAATTTCGAATTCCGTAGATTCATTTGCAATTGTGCTCGATAGTCGTGTGAGGCACGAAATCTGTGATTTTTTTCAGCATAAAAGTGTCCCTATATAACCAGGTAACAAATCCAGGAAACAAACTATTTGTTAACCAAAGTTCATCTAAATCCGCTCAGTTGTTTTCGGAAAAAAGAGTAATAAAGACAAACATCCATTCTTACAAACTGCTACCACATTTCGACTTGTTCTTTCATAACAATGAATGTTATTTTAAAATGAGAAATTCTTGATTCTCGATAAGTTAAGTTTTAATATTATTATGATTATAAATTTTTCATACACAAGAACCTTCACATAATATATGGCTTTATTTATGTTGTCAAAGGAATTTTTAATTTAGCAAAGTATTTATGCAATTTTTTCCTCAATTCTGTCTCGTTTTCTGTATTGACAGAAATCTTAATTTCTAAATCAATTAGGTACAATATTCGGCTCGTCACTAATAGCTGCCAGGCTAGACTTACGACATTATTAAAAAGCAATTTATAAAATGTTCCTCAACATTAACAATAAATTATGACCCAATAAATTTTGTAGATAATATACTTATTATATGAGGTATATATTATGTGTGATTTGTTGTGATACGAATGAACGGGTTTTGATGAAATTATAAAATGGAATACATATTTAGGTACCTATACATAGATAGAGTAATAATTTAGAAAGAGTCGCAGACAATGTCGCGGCAAAAAGTTAGTATAGGTTTTAATATAAATCATTGTTACTGGCACCGACCTTTTCGAAGTTTCAGCAGCGGTTTCAAACTTTCTCTCTCAAAATTTATACATTGTATCATTCTCAAAGCAATTCTAATGTTCCACTTATATTATATTTACGAATAGGGCTCTATAATTAAATCCTTTCCGAACATAACTTTCAAATCATTTAGTTAAGTACCTATTCTATGTGTAGTCATATAAAAATATGTAGATTTAAATCTGCCCCTTTTTGGAAAGACCTGCACTATGGAAAGCAAATGATGGCCATATATTAGTAATAAAGATGTAATCTACGGTTTCACTTCTCAAACACATAATAATATCCCACGCCAATAGGGTATTCGTCTATACTAATATTATAAAGAGGAACAGAAGAGAAAAGATTTTCTATACTATAATAATATTATAAAGAGGAAAGATTTGATTGTTTGTTTGTTTGAATAGAATAGGCTCCGAAACTACCGGACCGATTTGAAAAATTCTTTTACCATTAGAAGCCGACATTATCCGTGATGAACATAGGCTACTTTTTACCGCGGGAAAATGCTTCATTCCTACGGGAAATCTAAAATAAAAGTAAATACTAGCTTGGCCCGGGTTACACTTGACAGCGTCATCAATCCAGAATCAGGTGAAGCGACTAACATGACAACTGCTTGGTGATATTTTTAGCGATCCATTCCACGGTAGATGGCGTTTTATACTTTTCAACGCGGACGAAGGCGCGAGCACCAGCTAGTAATCTAATATTTTTTTACAGGAGAATGTCATTTTTTTACAGCCGCCTTTTCTACATATTATAAAAAACAGCTCTGCCACACATTTTATTCCGCTCCCGCTAAATAGCTGCTGCCCACTGAAAATGCAGCCTAATATAAAAAGAGAGGAAATATAATAGGTAGAAGAGACAAACTCCATCTCTCTCGCAAGATACTCGTACTGTGATAGATTAAAGTCTAATAACAAATCGATAGCCGTAATTGATTTTGACCCGAGTCAGTTGAACTTCAAGGTTCAAACACAGAATTGTAAATTATTCGGTTCAAAGTGCTTCAACATTTATGCCTTCTTTGCGAATCGATATTAATCAATAGAATTAATTGGATGCAATAAAATAATAGAGCAGGGCACACTGAGTTTCGCAGTCACAAATATTGGGCAGCCTTAAAATGTAAGCCTTAAGTTAATCAAAATCAAAATATTTATTTATCAATTAGGTTTCTGCAAGAAGCTCTATGATCTTAATTATAAATTTAAATTTACCAGGGTCACCAGGGTATCGGAAAAAGCCAAGATGACGATTCCTGGAGAAGAAACCCCGAAAGAAACTCAGGATTAGTATATAGGATCAATACAAATGCGTTATTTCCAAAATAATACGAGTGATTTTAGTCTTGATCGTTGAAAATTAGTACTATATTAGTATCGCAAATATTGTTGCTCGATCTAGCGTTCAACCGACCGTAAGCAAGTAAGCAAGCAAGTATATTTTAAATTACATAAACGGAAGTAACACGTGCTTGAGCAATTTCAAAGCAAAAAACACCGCGCTAAATTGTATAATTTAAATTTAATGTTTTATTCATAGTGATTTCACATATTAATTTTAATGAATTTTTTTAGCATTGATTATACCTTTATTTAGTATTCATACCAAAATCAGAATAGTTACAGATGGCCATCAGACTATAGGTGTTGTTTGTAGTCACATCTCTATTTTTCAGGAAAGGTGGTATGGACCACCCTTATACCATTGCATACTATGTATCACTATACTTCGTGGACTCAGCATACCACATACCACTGGCCGTTTAGTGGTATGGTGGGTACTGGGCATAAAACTATACAACTCGTCCTAAAATGGGTTATGGGGATGTGACTACAAACAAAACCTATCTAATTTAAAGAAAAATTATATTCCTATAATGTTATACATAGTCTATTGTACCTCCAATGGTATAAGAGTCCTCGACATCACAATGGTAGGCCTTGACGTTGATGTTCCAGTGGGTCGCCACAGGAGTAGAAGAAATATATAACTTACTTGTAGATATAGAAAATGAAAATAAGGTTACAACATATATCTTGATGGCCTAGTATCAGATAGTCCGATGATCGGACTGATGAGACTTTTTCGTCTCAGTAGTCCGTTGATAATAGAACATCGGACTAGAATCTTTACATTGCCTTCCAAAGTTCGCCTAAGAGTCTATCTATACCTTCTATGCCTACTCTATAGCTTTATAGTGTGTTTTATGACGTATATATTTCAACAGTGAAATATTTATGTCTTCATAAGAAGCTTGGACATAAAACTAATGTGTCCAAACCATTATTTTTCCTTCTATAAACTTTTTATTAATCTTTTACTTACTTAAGATTTTGTATCGCTAAATGGCACAGATTCTAGTGAATGGATTAATTTTTAAATCCTGATTCTGTTACGAAACAGTGATTCCCATTCCCATTTTTATAGGCTTGTATGTAAGTGTGCTTTGGGCCGTGGTGTAGTATATATTTCAGGCAAAGTTGACGAGCATTACTAGCTATTCGCTAAATGGCACAGATTCTAGTGAATGGATTAATTTTTAAATTCTGATCTTGTTACATTGTACATTGTTACAATGGTTCCCATTTTTATATGCTTGTATGTGGGTGTGCTTTGGGCTGTGGTGTAGTAGCACATGAAAGGCTATTTCTGGCAAAGTGGACGGGCATTACTATAGCTATATTATGGACTCTATGCCATGTGGACCTTTTGCTAATATACATGAACGTTTTGTGTCACATGCGAGTTTGCGATGTGGACCAGTCCATATGCGAATAAATATAGATAATAATATGTCTTGCTAGTTTCTGTGAAGGATCTGTTCCAGAAAGTTCAACTTTTAGTTCAATTGGAAAATCAAATAATCCACGTATGGTTTCAACCTAGTCTCCGTGAAATTTAAATAAATATAATTTTCCATTTACTTATTTCGGTGGTGCGGTGGGTCAGGACTCAGGTCTTTTTTCTTTTTCAACGCAGACGAAGTCACGGGCGGACATTGATGCAATTGTGATTCAGGATAAAAATTATCTTTTATGTTAATCAAGGGTGATAAACTATCTGTGTGATAAATTTCATCAAAATCTGTTAGGTAATCCGTTTTTGATATGAAAGAGTATACCTAACAAACATTCATACATGCATCCTCACAAACTTTCGCATTTATAACATTAGTAGGTATTTGAAATAAAAATACAAAAAAATAATTCAAAATTTTTGTATTAAATGAAGTACAGTACTACATTAGATGTAATTAAAATCTATAGAAAGTTATGATGGAGTGTCCCAATCTCCAATCGCCTTAAATTCATTTGAATCTTTTAAACGCTTTATGGGAAGCGCAATGGTCGATGGATTCCATCAAATCCACTGTCTCCTGGTGGCAAGTCTCTGCGGTGTACGGTTTTGATTGTACTCGTTTTTTGCATTCCTCATACAATTTGTAATACTTCCTCACGTCACAGTCCTCTGAAAAATATTTGATTTTTATAACGGCTAACTGAATTTTTTTTTATTTTTTATTAGAGATGGGTTTGCTCTTGGACAACAACCAGCTGAGTAGCAAGGATGAGGCCTATGATGGAGCGAGCTCACCCATAATATGCCTATTCACTCGAACTTTGAAAAGATTAGGGTTATATTTACATAACATTTATTTCTGTATAAGATAATAGCTGATGCTCGCGACTTCGTCCGCGTTGGAAAAGTATAAAACGCCATCTACCGTGGAGCGGATCGCTAAAAATATCACCAAGCAGTTGTCACGTTGGTCGCTTCACCTGATTCTGGATAGATGGCGCTGTCAAGTGTATCCCGGAACAAGCCGCTAGTAATTACTTTCATTTTAGATTTCCCGTAGGAATGAAGCATTTTTCAAGGGTAAAAAGTAGCCTATGTTCATCACGGATAATGTCGGCTTCTAATGGTAAAATAATTTTTCAAATCGGTCCGGTAGTTTCGGAGCCTATTCTATTCAAACAAACAAACAATCAAATCTTTCCTCTTTATAATATTAGTATAGATCGTCGTTGTCAAACCAAAATCGGCTGTGTGCAAAAAGTCACAATATCCTTTGAGATATTGACAAAAAAGTTAAAAAAAAAAAATTGAGATTGTTGCTAAGATTTCAATATAACGCTCTCCTTATATTGAAATCTATCGAATCGATTGTGTGCTAGTAATTTAGTTACATTAAATACTAATGTTATGAAGAGAAAATATTCGTTTGTTTTATATGCATTGAATTAGGCTTCAAAACTATACTGTCCAGTATAGTTTTGAAGCCTAATTTGAAAAATTCTTTCACTGTTGGGAAGCTATATATTATCAGCGAGTAACATAGGCTATAGACTATATTTTATAAAGTTACGCAGACGAAGTCGCGTGCAACAGTTAGTTAGCTAAGTATAAAAGTCATACTATCCAAGCAAACCCCACGTTCCGAAGTGAGTTGATCGACCGCGTCCTGGAAACAAAACAAATTATTCAAATTATTGTTTTAACCGCCAAGATTCGCGTCAAATCGGTAAAAATCGGTTTTGATCAGCCATTGTTCCACTTTAATTGTTATGTACTTACTTATTAAAGGCATTTTAATTTAACTCAACGTGACGATACAAGGTTGCCACATTAAAGTACCTATAACCGCAAAATGTATGACAAAATAGGCGGGACGGGAAAAACTGGGAGTAAATAAAATCAGAGAAAATATATTTTGGGACCGTTTTGGGACAAACGGTTACAACACAAACTGGGTCATAGTGGGAACTTTTTTTGTGGGACAAAAGTCAGTGCTTCTTTCTGCTTTCTTTACAGAAGACTACCGTTAAATAACAGCACATATGCTGTTATGTTTCGGTGAGTGAGTAGGGGATCCCAATTGTAATTTCCCAAGGCGTTTCAAGACATTCGCGGTACTCCCGATAATAATAAAATATACGCCAGCAATACCAATATTTTAGAAAAACCTTTATAGAGATGTTAATTGGATGTTAACTATTGACAATCCAATTTTAAAAGTACATTATAGATGGGATGATTTTATAAAAATAAAAAAAAAAACAGCTTCTAGTCAGTAATTACAAGAACTCAAGTCTCAATCTCAACCCGCGGAAATTTCCCAAATTTTGCACATATTATAAATTATTAATTACACTTGATAGGAAACTGATTTCAATTTTTTTTTGTATTCATCAAAACCTTCTTGTCAGAAATGCCATAATTTTATATGTGTATTGCTACTAACAATAAGAAACTAATGAACCAATGAGTTACTCTGAATTACAGTATGTAAGTAATTGTTAAGCTACTCGAGTGAGTGAGCTCTTATAAGACATAAAAATATAAATAAATAATATAGATTTCGTAATCCTAGGTCTTAGTTGACTAAATATTAAATAATGCATCCATTCTTATTTTTTTTTTAGATCGTGAAACTATGGTAGCAGAATAAAATGGCTACCACAACGATGGTAGCGTCTCCATTGGCAACTGCATCGTCGCCAAAAACAAAAAGAAGACTGTTCGCGGAGGCCAGGCAAAATAGTCTTCAAAAGTTAAGCATTATATTTGATCATCACAATAAAAATGGTAAGTTCTGCTCAGATACTAGCTCACATTCATATAGACTATCTGGATGCCCGCAACTTTGCACGCGCTGAAAAATTTAGCTCGTTTTTTAAAAATCTTACAGGAAGGAACCTAACGTTTTTCCAGGACAAAGAGTATCCAAAGTATAGTCCAGGACCCTTAGCCATGAGCACACCAATTCCAACGCTCCCTTACGAAGTTAGAGAACGATAGAAAATAAAGCCCGATGATTGGTCAAAATTTTATGTGGGCGTTACAACAACCAATCACCTTGCTTTATTTTCTATCGTTTCGTCAATCTACAACGCTCCCGTTTGCACTGGGTGCTCTTGGCTAAGGGCCCTGGTAATAATCGATAGATCAATACCTATATCAGTGTAAACCGCATTCAAATCAGTTAAGCAGTAGGTGTCTGAGATTAGCGTAAAATTTTAAAAACTATTTTTTGACCAAACTGACGAAGGTTTTCTTACCCCGACTTTACCTATAAACATGGCATGGCAATATATCCTAGAATAAGTAATATTTAAAACGTTCGGTGCATAGAGCTTAATTTTTACGCTCTATGGTTCGCGGACATTTTTTCGAGACATTTTTGCGAATGAATTATAGAATATGTACAAAATGAAGTTTTGACGATTAGCACAGAGAAACAAGCAGACAGTTTATCACCTTAAGATTTTTCATTGTAAAAAGATTAATAAGTGCTTTTATTTAATAAAAAAAATTACCGAGTCAAACTTTATCCCAGGCTCAGGCGCCTCCTCGGCCTCGGACATCTTGATAAACTTTAATAATTTTATATTGTATGATTTTATTCTTTATAATCTTTATTTATAATTATTACTTGCACAGAAATGAAGTATGTCATGTATGTATGTATTTGTCATGTACGTATGTCATGCAGAAAGATTTGTTTTTCTTTTATAAGTATTGTTTGTACCTAATGGATAAACTTAAAAACTACCTACTTAACCTATTTTAAAAATAACACCTAAAACAATCTACATTACTACATTATCAACAAGTATGAAGGCTGTATTTTATTTAAAAAAAAAGAGATCCAAATGAAAAATGTTGGTTCATGGATAATTTATGTTTTGTTTATAATATTTTATTAACATACGCGGACGAAATCCCGTGCAAAAGTTAATGCATGGATGAGCATGGACATCATGAATGGTCATGAATGATATCAAATCAAGTTCATATCAATATCAAGCTTGTTTGACTTGTTTGGTATCCTATCCACAGATCACAGAGTAAAATAAATTGATACATAGAATACGCTGCTATCGTTAAAACCGGTTAAAACAATCTCATACTTTTAGTTGTAATAAATGCCGACAGAGGGCACGACTAATTTACGCGCCTTTGCGTGACTGTTTTTTTACAATTATCATTTTGATCCCAATGTTGCCAATAGTCAAAAAAATCTCTTTCGGTAGATATTATTTTATTACTAAACCAGCTATCGGTATTGTAGCTGTACCTGCAAAATGCACAAAGCACACTATACAAACTTAAAAATGACATATTTTACGTTTATTACTGTTTCATTTAACTAAGGAAACTTAATAGATAAATTATAGTACTGATAGACTTGAGAAGATAAAATAAAATATCACTGCATTAAACAAAAATTCTACAATAATTTGTACGCTTTTCAGATGAACTCGGCGAATTAATTGTAATTAATTTACATCATGTAATTAAATATCTGTTGCCTACGCATAATTATATTACATCATTATTATATTCCGATAGATTTACATTGATTTCATTGTTATTTAAAACTTTATAATGTACAGAATGTTGTAAACGAGTAAACATTTTTAGTAAACTAGTAGTATTCGTATAAAAGATTGGTAGTTTGGTAGTAAGTCATGCTTTTAGTTGGGCAACACTGAACTCTGCAGTAATTTGTTGTATTTCTGAGCGCCATTGCTTTTTTTAACCGATGTAATGTTGAAATGATTGTAATCCATTTTCATCCGCAGTTTTATGTGATGTTTTAGCGAAACGTTATAGTGGTTGTGTAATAAAACTATCAAACTTTTTAAAGTTATTGTGCTGGGCTTTGTCATGGCCGGTAAGTGGTGACTTTTAGCGCCCGCTAATCAAGGGCGAAATCGGATTTGGGATTCGCATAAAATCGAAGATGTTTTATCGTTCAAACTCTGACGGTAAATGCAATGTTGTTGTAATTAGTGTGAATTCTTAGTATTTAGTATTTACATTCTAATGGCGATTGTTTGGAGTGGCAGTGTTTGGTTAACGTACATAGAAACGCCGATAGTTTTTTTTAACCTTTCTGCTATTATTTCCTCTATAACGCTAATGTTTATTCGACGGATGTTGTCGCAATGGTCTATTGGATGATACCTGTTAATTTTATTGTCTAATTTCATATCAAATCGTTATTTCAATTTTATGTTTGTGTAAGATCAGATGATCGTAATTATTGTTGATTGCGAAGGTCATAACTGGTTGTTTTTACACTGACGTAGCGTTTTACGTTGTTAATATTGAATATTACACCTTCGTCAGATTTTATTATACTATTAAACGATTGAATACTACACAATAAATTACGTGATGCCAATGGGGGTAATAGCAGGTGAGATATTTTTTCCCGTATAAACGCTATGTCAAAACGACAGATGTTCAAATCATCTCGTAACCTCGAACTTGTATTATGATGCATGATAAATTTAAGAGAAAAAAAGATTTTCAATGAAATTTATGTACATAATAATTGTACTATTTTGTTGTAAAAAGTACCTTTCTCCTGGCTTGAGAAGTTTAGAAGCAACAAAAGCCATAATGCATAGTTACATTACAAGATGTGTTAGAGAGATTGACTATAATGATTGTATTAATGTTTGTATTTCATAATGCTTGTATGTTTATGAGTGATATTGACTAAGTTACCATCAGTTAGAATAGGGGTGGTCTACTTCGGATATCCATCAGTAGCTAGACTTTTGTAAATGAAAATTCTTATTGTATGTAAGTATGTATGTATGTTCTTCCATAACTCTTAAACGAATTAACTGATTTTCATGAAATTTGGTAGCAAACATTTAGACTTACAGGACACAGGATAGGCTACTTTTTCTTTTTCAACGTAGACCAAGTCGCGGGCGCCAGTTAGTTGTCACATATAATTTAAATATAATTCTTTGTTGTTGCCCTGTTAATTTCATATAAAAATACCTTCCAAATACAAACCCTGTCCTAAACACTGAAGTATAATTGTGAACACAACAAAAAAAATCAGCAAAATTTGTCTTGCCAGTTCTAATGCTTTGTCATAAATGTGGCAATTGATATTTATTTATATAAATTAAAATATTCAAACTTTTACTTGTGGCGACAGTAATAATAATTTAAGGCATTGCAAATTTATATCTTCCTCAATGTAGTATTACTTAACTACCTAACTTGCATTGAGATAAACTTAGTATAAAATGTAAACAAGGATGAGGAAGTAATAATACCTACAACGAATATAAACTAGATGTATTCTGATTGCAGGAAGAACTGGTAATATGCCAAATTAATTGAGATTCTATTGTCTTTTCTTTATCACTGAGTATTGTGAAAATAACGTTAAAATAAAAATTAAAAAAATGCTAAGTTAACAAATTTCAAATCTTAGTATAAATTTTACTTTCACTATATAAAACAAATTACATCAACTAGAATTTCTATAAATATTATATTCTATTTATAGAATTAATAATTATAGAATTATTATATTGAAATTCTAAATTCCATGCAAATTTCAGCATTCTTAATAATTAAGATAAAGTTGGAGCCATAACAACATAACAAAAATTATGTTTTTAATATTTGAAAAATTGGTTTCCATTGGAATTTTGGGAAAAAAGTATATTATAAGAATATTCCTCTGATTAAATGCAATGTTGTGTTAAAATTTCAAGTCAACTGTTGGCTAGTTTTTGAGTTTTTGAAGCATACACAAAGCAACACAAAATGTCTATATAGAAGCATCAGCTTTGCTGTGCCAAATGTCCTTTAAATATTTCTCTCTGCATAACAATTTTACACATCACCTTCCACAAACAAAACCTCTTTTGTTCCTGCACTATTGTCTCCGACTCCTATAGTGTTTGTAAGAAAAGGTATAGTGTTTCTGAAACCACAGAATTTTAACTCCACAATAATATCATATTACCGCCATTAGTACACTACATTGTAGTTGTCATTTCACCCAGAATTGTGTGTGATTGTGCATGTGTTGATGTAGAATAATATATTTTCATATATGGTATAAAAAATATCTTTTAAAGTGTAATGTGAAAAGAAATGCTCAAAAAGAAAGAAGTGCCTTGGTCGAATCATCATATAAGGAGTTATGATAATTTTACCAATTGGCGACAGAATTCAAGATACTGGAATGCTAGATCTGATTGTATGTATTGAGAAATATTTTTATGCTGATAAATATAGATACTTTTTTTGCAATCAAATGAGTACATAATACAAATATGTAAACTTTTTAACATTTTTAAGTTTTGACATAAAAATGTATAATAAAATAAATATTTTTTTTATAAAATACATTCAAATTAAAACACATCTGTTTCAGTAGGATTAGCTTTATTGCTTTATTTGATTACTGAAAAGATTTTTTTTATATTTTTTATTATGACATAAAACTATAGGATTCTGTCAATTTTTTATTTTAGTCACATTGAGATGTTTTTAATGACTGTTAATGAAAAATAAAGTTGATGGAAACTTTTTCCCTAATATCCATGGATGATTTTGTTGTACATATGTGTTTCTAGGTACAATTACCTGGAAAGTTCATTTGAGTATTATACATGGCTTTTTACTGTACTGTATTGTCAGTAAGTTTTAAAAGCTCATCCCAATTGACCATTGCGAAAACATTGTAACATTTCTATTAAATTAGTATCTCTTGGTTTAAGTAGAGTACATTGCATTTACTCTTTGTTTGTTTTCTAATATTTCAATTTTATCTTAATAATAAATTGTTACTAATATTTCTTGCTCTACTAACATTTAGCTTTTTTAGGTGTCTTTCAGCTTTTGCCAGTGAAATGAAATGCATTTGTTTTTATCTAAATAGGTATTATGTTGATTGCAGTTAACTTGGGAGAATTGACATCTGAATTATGTATACTTTATCTTTACATTAAATACAATTATATAGTTAGATATTTGAAATACATAATAAGTCTTCAACTTTATGTTAAGGTTGACAGACCAGCTAACTGTCCATGTGATAGTAGATGGCTGCCGTCACCTGCTACACAACCCTAATGCTGGCATCCCTAACTGACTCATCAAAACGCAACAGCACAAATGCTGTTATTTCCCAGTGGACTTCTGTAAAGGAATGGTTACTACCACCAATGAGACTGAAATGCAGTGTACCTGGTATCTACATTTTACCCATAGGAATGAGTGTCCATTGTTTACGAAACGTCTGCTGATGATGAAGTATAGCAAGTAAAATATACAGCACATATTTTATTCACAGATAGTGTACATAGTCTATCTCTACAATCTACATATAATCTCAGAGGCATGTTAACTTTGTGAATATTTCGTTATCAAATATACAGAATTTCTTCTCCTGGATTGACACACTGTGGTATTTAAAACTAATATAATCTTCCATACTATGACAACATGATGACAATACAATACAGTGCATTGTTTACCTACATTCAAATCATCCAATAAAAGACCGAGGTTGTTCTCATTTATCTTCTAATTAACGAAGCAATTGCATTTCCATATGAAATAATGCAGTCTTGTTATAAAATTGTAAATATTTTCTTTCATTTTTACAAAGAGCAACCTATACCTTACAAGTTGTTTTCTCTTCAAAGTTTGGTATAAAAATTCCATAGTTCAATAAGTCATTGCTGGTTAGCATTGTAATCAATGCTACACCAGTTAGAACTAGATAGTCTTTGAAGAAGTAGACATGTATAATGTATAAGTTTTTGAGAACATTTTGTTTTATAAATATATCTGGATCTAGATATCTCACATCTATACTAAAATTATAAAGAGGTAATGTTTGTATTTATTTGTTTGTATGTAGGTATGTATGTAGGAGGTACTACTTTGAAACTATTTATCTGATTTAAAAATATGTTTTACCTATAGTTTAGGATTTTAAAATGGCTTTAGCCATAATATTCCAATAGGACAAAAGCTATCTTGCCAAAAGTGTAATGTCAGGCATTATATCTTTTATTTTTCAATAAGGACAAGTCGTAGGCACCTGTCACGTTATGTGTCACATGTTTGTTCACAATGAAATCCTAAGCTACTGAACCGATTTTGATCAAATTTCATAACTAGTATATAATACGAGCAGGCCACTGGTAGGTATAAATTTTTCTAGAACCTCTTCATTGGAAGACTACTGAGTATTTTGTTATGTTGTTTCAGGCAATGGTGGCGAGACAACATGGTGTTTCAGTCAGGTGAAAGGTACCTTAGAGGACGACGTCACGGAGGCCGATTTAATATCGTGCGTGGAGTTCAATCATGACGGAGAATTATTAGCCACCGGTGACAAAGGTGGCAGGGTTGTTATATTTCAAGTGAGTTTTCAAAATTATTTATATTACTAGTGCCCTGCCCCCAGTTTCGACCGGGATGCAATTTTTTATATACATAAATTTATCTTTATTTACGTTGGATTGTTTAGTAGAGAACAATCCTATGACCTATGACAGATTTATAAAATGTAAAAATGTAAGTTTTTATGAAAGAAATGGTCACTGTAAGTAAACCATAACAGATAGATATATGCCTTCAAGTAGTTTTCTTTTGAGCTATAATTGTTTCTATTTCTTTTGAGCTATAATTGTTTCTATTTCTTTGAAATATTCCTTAAAGAGGTCCAAGAAAGGTTCTTATAAAGAAAATATTGTAAAGTATGTCCGAGCTTTTGACAGATGGACATAATATAATCTATATCTGTTGGGTCAGCTACTTTTAATATAAAATTGATTATTCTTATCTATGCGATGAGAATACGAAAGATTAGGCTCCTGCGTCATGAGTGACGTCCCTACTCATTTAAATACAGTTGGTAAAATAAATTTGGTTTTCATAAACATAATTGACGACAGAATACATCCTCTCCTCGGCGACAACTCCTCTTTTTATATTATGTATGATATAATATAAATTATGATATACACTCTTTTCTATGAGTTTTTTTTGCCTGTCGATTTCCATACATATTACAAAATATCTTTGGAATCAAAACCAATTCCATCACAGGACTGAGATAACAAAGGCTTTTTTTTAATCAATGAAACATAAAGAAACAGTATGCTGCATATTCTGAAAAATCTGTAATAGAACCTATATTCAAAAATGCTGCACCGCTAATCAATGTGGATGTAACAAAACCTTTGTGACACACAAAAAGGGACTGAAATGAACGAGAAACTCATACCAACCTACTTGTGTTTTCATGTCTTTGTTTTGAAGTCGCTTTTTCAGAAGAAAATGTCTTTCTGATATCAGTCCTACATAAATAGGTATCTGTGTACGAATGGAACCATAGTTACATTTGTGTGTGTATATTCCGTAGAGCTTCATTCGGATGTAAATTAACTAGGTAAACTAGACCACTTACGAAGGAGCCTGAAGCAAGGTCTTGACAAACAAATATTGAATATTATTTGTAATGAATGTTTACGTGTTTTAATGTAATGTGAATAATAATAATAATAAAATAGGTATTTATTCTTAATTTGCTAGCATTTATAAAAAAAACGAGCGTCTGTCCACTCCTGACTTCGTATGGGTGAATTTTTTTTAAATACCTTCCTCAAATAACCTTCTTTCTATCTATCTTTCTTCTTTAAAAGATCTAAGTGTACATATCACTGAGCCCCTAGCCAATAGCAAACCAATGCAAACGGGAGTTGCGTTTTTACGAAACGATAGAAAATAAAGGCCAGTGATTGGTGAAAATGTTATGTAGGCGTTACAACAAACAATCACCGGGCTTTATTTTCTATCGTTTCGTAAATACATAACGCTCCTGTTTGCACTGGTTTGCTCTTGGCTAGGGGCCCTACTCGGACCAAGTCGAATCGCTTAGCCCTCAAAAATGTCAAAATACAAATTGCCCCTCAACTATTATGTACTCTGTCATTGCTGTAGTTAACTTAATCATTAAATACTGTGTTAAAACTGTGTTAAAATAAATTTAATCGGGAAATGTTTACACCCTTGAAAACACTACATTAATACTTGTAGTTAGAATTAGAGATAATGCATGCTCTGACGTAAAACACAGCCAACATTCATTAGTCGAGCGACGCTTTTATTGGGTCACAGTTCGTTGGCCTTTTGTGTGTCTCGAAGATTTAATATGTCAATGAAAATGTTCGTTCGACGTGTTTTCTGCGAATGAGATTGATGAAATGCTTCGTCGTAGTTTTTGGAGAACACTTTGTTGAATCTTAGCTCACTACTAACCTCGTTTTTTTGTTCTCGAAAAGTTAAAAAGTTTAAACTAGAAAATGCCGTTTGCCACATGGAGTGTGTCTTTATGTATAATTTTCCAGCGCACGAACTGGAATTATTCTTATCACGAAATGTCAAGTTCAACTGCTCTTTCCCAATTTTAAACCTTATTTCTACACATTTAGGTTTTATAATTTGTAACATGCGAACTATTTTAACACAAGATTAATATTAGGATAAGAAAATTTGTACGAGTTGATTCGCTTTCTTTATTTTCTATTTTTATTTTTCGGGATGAAAGGTCTTTTCTTAATAAAAATCATATTATTTGCTTGTTACGATTTACATATATAACATTACTTATTATAGTTAGGATTTATCGCCAATATTTGACGCAAATATTGAACACAAAATGTCTATTCAATTTCACTCTGCATCAGATATTCCTCTTCCTGGTGCATTAACATTCATCTTATTAACTAATAAATGCGAAACTTTGTGTGTTTGTCATCGTTTCACGCAAAAACGTGATTGGCACACAGATAGTTTATTACCTAAATCTTATATGGGATTTTCAAAAACAGCGCGTATAAAATCGCGGGCACTTCTAGTAGTATATATTATAACTTTATAAAAATGACAATAAAGTTGCAGTCGTGAAAGAAATTGTCCTGATTTTTAATGTGTATACCTCTATTATCATTACACTATAGAAAATATTGTTACACTGTATACATTAGTTCTAATAAGCGACAAAATAACTGTTTAGGAAGTTCCAATAAAAAAAAAAATGAAATTTGCTTTCTGTTTACGCGTGTATAGTTAAGTGGAGAAAGTGATAAAACGAGTTTCGTTACTTTTTTTATATGTATCCGAGAATCTGTACGTCACAGTCATGACCTTTTTGTAGTAATAAATGTTGAAGAACCGCCAATGAAATACTTATTACGTCATAACCTGATTCTTACTCTGGTTATTTCTTTCTTGTACTTTTTAAATATTATGTTAAGATCTACAGAAGGATGAAGGATTAAGAAGGCATAGGGAAATGCTTGCTTACACTATGAAACAATTGCCATTTCCGGCGACTCTATCCTATCTAATATAGACTAGATATATTACAACTAGTTGCTTTTCTCCCTATCGATGCATCCGCTTGATCGCGTCTTCCATCAATTTCCTCACTATAGTGCTTCTTTCTAGATTTTTTAATGTCATTAAAATCTAGAATGAATCGACTACTAGGGAACCCTATCTATCTCCTCCCTATAATATCTTAATCACCACTGTATTTTTGTTTCTTTTTCGGAGTCTAGTCGGCAACTAATTGCTAAAAATCATCGACATTACCTTTTTTACTCATATGAATTCTTTCATTATTAATTATTTTAATTTTAGTATTAGTCTTACAATTGGCAATATCATCTAGGAAATAGATTAGGATCAGCCGGTTAGTCGCCCAAATTCATATTCGGCCCTGATAAAAAGCAATAAATTTTTATTGTAATTTTTCATTTTCATCGGATGGCTGAACCAATTTTAATTGTTTTCACACATTTTGTTATAGAGAGATCCAGCATCGAAACAATGTGTGCCCAAGAAGGGAGAGTACAACGTGTACTCGACATTTCAGTCCCACGAACCGGAGTTTGATTACTTGAAGTCACTGGAAATTGAAGAGAAAATCAACAAGATACGGTGGCTGAAGCGCAAAAATCAATCGCATTTTCTATTATCAACTAACGACAAAACTATTAAATTATGGAAAGTAAGTATTTTTTTATGTATAATTGTATTTTTTAATTAAATTATAATTATAACCAATAAGGAACAGTTTTTCATTAGGATTTTATTTTTCTTAATTTTGTTAACTGTTTTTTTTTATTTAACTTTGCCTTTTTTAACTACGTCATTCTTTTCAAAAATACGTTTTTTGTTCATTTTTCAATTCATTTTCACGTTTTTACTTTATTTTTGATTACATTTCTCTAGTTCCCTATTTTGGCTGGTTAGTACGCCATGTTTGTTCACTACTTAATTAGTATGTTTAGACACACTATAGTATGTTAAAGGAGTTTTCATGGAAAATCGACTGGCCAAAACCACACCGGTTCACATAGGTTGATGATAAAATATTAAGAGTGTCGTTTGTCTGTAAGGTGTCGGAGCGCGACAAGCGTGTGACTGGTTACAACACTCGCGAGGAGAGCGGGCGACAGCGCGACCCCCAGCGCATCACTCAGTTGCGCGTGCCCACCGTGCGCCCCGCGGAGCTCATGGTCGAGGCTTCGCCCAGGTGATTGCATTTTACCCCATTGTACCCCATCCAATACTATCTTAGGAATGCTGGGTGAGCTGGGGGGAAACAGCACGAGTACACATGAGGACGATATTGTCACGACATCTGCTCATATCTGCTCTTTTTGATTGATTGATTTATTTAGGCCCACAAATATAATATAACAATGTGATTTAAATCTGTATAACCAGTGTATTTTTTTTTCTTGATCCTGAAAGGTTATCTCGCAAATATCTATAGCAAAGATTGATTATATAATAATAAAATCAAAACAAGAGAAAAGGAAAAAGATTCATCTGTATACCTATCCAGTGTAGTTTTTTCTTGATATTGAAAGGTTATCTTACCAGATACCTGTTGATATACCAGTTGTGTAGATAGATAGATAATTATTTAGTTGATATACAGATACAAGTTTGTCTAATAATTTAGAAAATATAGCAAAGGTTGACAAGAGAAAAGGAAAAAGTTTCAGGAGAGTCTTAATTAGATTTATTTGGACAAGTACACACGATGTTTTAAGTGGCACTTAACGCCGTCTCTACCTGTTATTAATCGATAGCTCGTAACATTGTCGCAATATTACTCTATGGATTTATTAATTCCTTATCTAATATTGGAGTGCTGCCACTCGGTTAATATTGGAGGAGTCTAGTCAAATTAAATTCGTGTTTACTCCATGATAAGGGAAATTTAATAACAACGAGAGTGTTTACTTACGAATTGTGACCTGTTGTTATATTGATTTAACAAATTGAAATTATTATTTTAAGAATATTTATTACTAGCTGGTGCCCGCGCCTTCGCCCGCGTTCTCTATAGCCTCTATAGCCTTCCTCGATAAATGGACTATCCAACACAAAAAGAATAATACACATTGTCAGAAAAAAAAGTACCAGTAGATTCGGGTTACTTTAGCTCTAGGGGGCCCAACTTTGGCTCAAAACAAAAAAAGTTTGAACCAAGTGAATACTCGTGCAATCAACTAAACTAACATCTCTAAGCGAACTTTTTTGTTTACTGTCATATCTGCAAAGAAGCGGAAAATTCAAACTTTTTTTGTTTTGAGCCAAAGACCCCCTAGAGCTAAAGTAACCTGAATCACGGTATCCAAAAAAAATAAAGTACTATGCGTGAGTGATCATCTACAAATAAAAATTCTAAAAATAAAAATAAAAACAATTAAGATTAATGTTTCAAAACTTGGCGAAATCGCAGACAAAAGTTAGTAATAATGAAACAAACGTGTTTCAGGCTGTTTTAGATATTTATCACCTAAATATGCTACAATGTTAGAATGAATACCATAAAATATTCATTCAAATAAATTTTAAAAGCGTTTTTGTAAATAATAATTCCATTAGGAAATAATTAATTAATCTGACTAATGCACATGCACACTGACCTCCATTGTCAATGGAGTTGCAGTCTCGTACAAATGTCAAGTATTTTGAGTGAGATTTGACACGTCGCTCGTGACTATCCTCAAACCACTTTAGTTCTTAAATGGTTTTTCTCGTTCGTTTAGCTCTGCAATGGCCTAAATCAATTAATATCTATCTAAATTAATTGTCGGATTGTAAAGTATGCAACTATATATGCGCTAGATGATTTGTAAGTTTTACTTGGAACATGTAATTGATCCTTCCAAACTATTCCTGACTCATTATAAATGTGAAAGTGAGTTCCTTTTTTTTGTTACGCTTTCACGTCTTAACTACTCACTCAACCGATCATAATGAAATTTTGCAATCACGTTGTCAGGAATATAAGTAAGTTAGTAAGGGATGCCAGAGCCCATTTCCAATTCCTTATCCTTAATTCTACTCGGGAGCGCACTTGCCGCACCTGTGGCGTGGCGACGGTAACCACTTACTGTCAACAGGTGAAGGCATACAAGACCTAGTGGACTTAGAATTCAATGAGTGTGTGTTTTGAATTTCAGGCGGATATTTGCGAACGCGCACACGTACCACATAAACTCGATCTCGCTCAACTCTGACCAGGAGACGTATCTGTCTGCGGACGATCTGCGGATCAACCTGTGGCACTTGGAGATCACCGATCAGAGTTTCAATATAGTCGACATCAAACCGGCCAACATGGAGGAACTAACAGAGGTCGGAGAGCTTCTTTTTTCATTAAATAATTCGTTTAATCTAGCTTCATTATATAAGTACATACATATAGTCCCTAAACTCAAATATATTATAATTATTTAGTATTTAAAGTTATTTGTTGTTACAGGTCATAACAGCAGCTGAGTTCCATCCGACTGAATGCAATCTCTTTGTATATTCTAGTAGTAAGGGTGAGTAGAGTACGCTTTTCAATCCTCAAATTCTGAACATTTTAAAAATTATTTATACTAGATATGAAATTAATTACATTTTTGGTTTCCATCTAAACCTTCATTATGATTCTCAGTAATGTCATGTTTTTTTTAAAGTAATGCTATCACTAATGAGTAATAGTGCAATTGTGGTAGTGGTGTAGGTAGTGGTATGCTTGAGTGAACATTTTCTCCCTAGTGGTTTATCGGTTTAGGTTAAAGAACAAACTGGTTAAAGCCCTACTATCAACTCTTAATACGATTTAATTTAGGATCTAAACTGGATTGCATTTGCTATTTCGTACCATCAACTTCGTTTTTGTATGAAAGTGATTTTGTTTAGGAACCCAAATTAAACTGCTCTGAATTTGAATCGTCTTTTAAAAGTTGATAGTGAATTTGAGTGTTGATCCGTTTGTAGGTACAATCCGGTTGTGCGACATGCGCGCGGCAGCGTTGTGCGACCGACACGCGAAGCTGTTTGAGGAGCCGGAGGACCCGCACGCGCGCTCCTTCTTCTCCGAGATCATCTCCTCCATCAGCGACGTCAAACTTAGCAACTCGGGCAGGTAATCACTCGCACCCCATTGATTATATTATCTCCCATTCTGTTAGCTAGGTCATTTTAGTATCAGCTATAGGCTTGATGATTACGCGTTCGACGCGTTTGATCGAGTACAACTCGCACTAGGCCCTCAGGTCACTGAATCACAACACACACCCTGTTATTTCACAGTGGTCTTGAACTGGCGCCAATCGGCTAATATTATTATTAATTGTTTTCTTTATATCTCTTTTCAGATATATGATGTCGAGGGATTATTTAGGTTTAAAAGTATGGGATCTTAGAATGGAAACAAAACCCGTAGAAACATATCCAGTGAGTATTTTAATTTTTATTTACATTAGACAATTTATTCCGCAGCAAAGATTATTGCCTTTTCTAATGAAAAATTAAATGTACCGAAGCATATTATTAGGTTAAGGTTATTGTTATTTATGTTTTATAGGTTCACGAGTACCTGCGTTCGAAGTTGTGTTCGTTGTATGAGAATGACTGCATCTTTGACAAGTTCGAATGCTGTTGGAGCGGCGATGACCACCGTCTCATGACTGGCTCATACAATGGCTTCTTTAGGTATGTCCCATTTTAGTCATTATTATAATATTAGCTGGCACCCGCGACTTTGTCCCCATTGAAAAAGAAAAAGTAGCCTATCCTGTGTTCTGGGGGCCTACTATCATCTCATAATACGATTTAATTTAGGACCTAAACTGGATTGCATTTGCTAATTGGTACCATCAACTTCGTTTTTGTATGAAAGAGATTTTGTTTAGAAACCCAAATTAAACTGCTCTGAATTTGAATCGTCTTTTAAAAGTTGATAGTACGTCTAAATATTTATGTACCAAGTTTCATGAAAATCAGTTAATTCGTTTAATAGTTATGAAGGTACATACAATACCTACACTTACACATTTATTATTAGTATTGATGATAATATTGATATTATAAATTTTATATTTATATTAAAATGTCGACCGACATAATGTATGTGAATTGTGGTTGGGTAGGATATTCGAACGCGGATGCGGGTCCGGGGTGTCGGGCGTGTCCGGCGCCGGGGCCGCGAGACGCGGGGACTTGACGCTGGAGGCGGCGAGGGACGCCGCCGCGAGACCCAGGCAGCCGCTGCGCGCGAGACGCGTCGCCACCACCGCCAAGAGGAAGAAGGTATGTGCCGCTAATTTAAACAAATATTTATTTACGCCGGTTTCCATGAACTACACAATTACACAACCTTCACACATCATGAATCCAATATTTTCCGAGATAGACTGTCGGGATCTTTCGCGATCTTGCGATTGAGCACTACTGGTCTATTATCGTAATAAATTAATACAGTATTATGTCTTCTTATTATAAATTATTGCAGGGCAGAGCTGCTTGCAAAAAAAACAATATTTATGCTGCAGGAGTCCACTAATGTCCAATAATCAATATATCATCATATTCAACAACATTATAATCAACAAAATATGAGCGTGAATATTCAATGAACACTTTTAGCAAAGAGAAATAGTCGCTCACAATTCAAACTCCAGTTATAAATATACAACTCGTTACTAGTTCCAGGCTCCATAAAATATTATGTTATTCTTTTAATTAAATGAATGGTTATGGTTACTGCCGCCGGAAGGCAGCAGCAATATTGCATTGTAACAAGTCTTTGTACTAAACGTAATTAACGTAACTTGGCACTTTCAGGACGAAATCAGCGTCGACTGTTTGGATTTCAACAAAAAGATATTACACACCGCGTGGCATCCGCACGAGAGCATCATAGCGGTGGCGGCCACCAACAACCTGTTCATATTCCAAGACAAGTTCTAGCGACAATCGCCACGACAATCGCCGCGACACAACGACCTCAGGTGAGCCGGGGAACTACACTTGACACACCACAGAGACCCAGACGCGCAATCTTGCACATCGTTCAAACAAATTGTACTTTATTATTATTTATACTTGAGCCTCCACGTTGTTTTTTGACACGAGGTCTAAAAGACCCCACATAGTATCAACTAATAGGGTATTTGCCTATTTTTCAAAAAGTGCTTGAATTAAGTTTTGTTTCATTCTCTCGTAAGTTTTTGTTTGAGTAATATGAGTGACAGCGTACTCACTAGCTGCCTGACCGCGGCTTCGCACGGATTTTCCTGAAAATTATGTATAAAAAAGACATTCCCCCTTTATCGCTCTTTCCATTAGTGAAAAAACCGCATTAAAATCCGTTGCGTGGTTTAAAAGATCTAAGCGTACTTACAGAAGTGACTTTGTTTTATACCACGTAAAGGTGCAAAACAAAGAAAAAATGTAGTTTAAAATTTATCAATAATTAAGTTTAAATACTTTTTGAAAATTAGACAAATACATATTATAATTGCTTTTACATTGACAGCGGTAATCTTTATAACAAAGTATAGTATAGTGGGCAATGTATTAAATATGTTTTTTTCGTTTAAGAATAACTCAAAATTTTATGTGATTTTTTAAAATGAAAGCCACTTTGTAGTTGAACATTAGATAAATTTACAAATAAAAGTTGGCTTGTTAAAGTTTTATTAAATGAACAACTGATCACAAAGTCCTTGAGATAGTCAATCAGGTATTTGTTTGACTTAGTATCTAATATTTAAACGGCTTATAAATTCGCTAATTCATATCCAATAATTCATATATTCAAAAGTAGTAAAGGTTTGGTGATTGTTGTAATAAATCAATTTACGACTCTTGTACTGAAATACAATAATCAAGACTCTACATACGTCTTTGTTGCAATAAAAAATGAAAACTATCAGTATACTACTTTGTGGGCAATGTTGTGTTTTGCTTTAGGCCGTTTGTATTTAAAAAATAATAATAATTACAGGTCACTTGTATCACTTAATGTACTCATCATATCTCCAAACAAATGGTCACATTGTAGACTTTACTGAAAATGTACTCGAGAAGATTGTAAATGTATAAAAAACTTAGATTTAGCAATGAAATATTAATTTTGTTCATCATATCTCCAAACAAATGGTCACATTGTAGACTTTACTGAAAATGTACTCGAGAAGATTGTAAATGTATAAAAAACTTAGATTTAGCAATGAAATATTAATTTTGTTCATCATATCTCCAAACAAATGGTCACATTGTAGACTTTACTGAAAATGTACTCGAGAAGATTGTAAATGTATAAAAAACTTAGATTTATCAATGAAATATTAATTTTGTTTTTTTTTTTTTTTTTTGTATAATGCTCTCGTTTTCAACATATAAATAAAGCAAATCATATCGCAGATTTTTGACAATGACTATCGCTGCTCATAAGCGTTGAAACTTTTTGGCGGTCAAATATAAAAGTATTAGCGAAAGAATAAATAAAGATGAAATATAGAAATAAAGAATAATTTTGGCTGAAATAGTTGTCGAAACAACCAATGTAAGTCGAGAGGCACCCACTAGGAGATTGTCCTCTACGCCTTTTTATAAATTAAGAATTGTCGATAAAAAATGTTTTAGAATAAGAGTATTTACCAAGACATTCATTTTTTTTATTGTTTCGTAGGCTTGGTTACGAACTTAAGCAGCATTAAGTTTTCAACAATGTCGCCGATTGCTCCAACTTTGTGTGTCTATTGTGTGATGATGCTATGTCAGATTGTGTTTGAACTGATTTTTTTTAATATGCGAACAAAAGTGCCTCTTGTCTAGATTTATTTGCTAACTGTAACTATTTTTTTATATATAGAGACATAGTATATAAAATAAAATAAGCCGTGAGTATATTATACACGCTGTATTTTTATAGAAACATTTTTTTTAGTTTATAATTCACTATTAAATTTTATAGTAATTTTCGTTTTTCTTTTTTGGTATTTTTAATTTGTATTTCTGATGTTTTTGAGATAAGCTTTAGATTATTACGGAATTGAAAATGTTTGAATGCAATTTGACATAGTAAGTTAGTTAACTAAGTGGTGACTTCAATTGAAAGAGTTAAATGATATATATATTTTTTAAGTTCTTACCAATCTCTTATCTGTCATTAATGTCAACTATAAAAATAAAAAATTGTATATACGATATATTAATTTCTAAGCTGAGCTGCGGTCTAATGCTAGTTTTAATAGTTGTACGATGTGTAAGATTTTTTTTAAAGACAAGTTGCCACATCAAAGATTTGATTGAAGATTTACTCTCGGAATTGAAGTTGCCTTTATTGGTAGAGGAGCCCAAGGGGGGATTTCGGGATTTACTCGAGCGCGTCAGATTTTCAGAGGGGATGTTAAGTGAACCCAAACTAAGCTTCCATTTTTGAAAATGCAAAAAGATTTTTGCGAATGTCATTTTCTAATACTCGAGCGCGTCAGATTTTCAACCTGAATTCCTGATTGTGCTGATTCTTAATCTGACGATTACATTGACATTGAGGACTTTTTTAAATACAGCGTCTACAAAATTTTGAACGGCAGTAGTTAGTCGCTTACCCCACCGTTGAAAGAAACCTTTTTTTCTTCCTACCATCTAATCTTCAAAATCTAAATATGTAGGCTACCAACGACGCTCGAGTCACTCCACAATTTAGCATCGTGGGCTCTCCTACCATATATTATGAAGCTTGGCCATTTTCCGTAACGCAATCGCGTAAAAATGTGCGTCATATCATACGATTATTTTTTCAAAAATAACAAGAAATATTGTGTCGTTGCGATAGTCGCATGTGACGTTGCGTTTGTCGCAAACGCGTCTCGGTAGATGGACCAGCAATTACCAGTTAGTGCTCCACGGATATAAATTATACGCTTTCATACATTCATTAAGGTTCTAAGCGGTTGATTGATTGTTAAAAATGTTACACAATATAATAATAATAACGCTTGACTATCAAATTGAGATTAGTTAGGTATAAGAATTAGTGAATGTCGTCTTATTCTCCATCTTATTTTTAAAATGTACCATTCTCGTGTGATCCTTTGATGATGGTCACACAGCAAATGGTCTTCGAAGATTGATTGATGGCTGCTGATGGCACCTTCGGGTGGCCTGTCAGCCTGTCTTGTCGACTTTACCATAAAAAGTTGGGTGTGTTCTTATTCATATAATCGTGTTCCACAAGATCGTGTTAACACATTTTGCAGCCACGATAGACAAGTCTCGATGGAAACACGGATTTAAATCCTCACTCGTGTTGTAATTTCATTTTAATTGTCCACTTAGAATAAACTTACAACACCTCGTTTTTGCGTCGGAAGTCCGGGGCTAAAAATGATCACACGAGAATGCTAATTGAAAGTTTTAATGATTTTATTTTTCTCTCTCATCCAAGTCAAGTTTTAAGTGCTGACGGCATCTGTTACTTTTTAATGGTTATAAGTAATATAAATAATAATAATTAATATACGTAAGGTTTAATCGGACTTTTTCGTTTTAGGCTCGCGCCTAACTATGTGTAGTGTTTTTGTTAATTATTATTGTTCTTTATTTATTTACTTGTGTATTTTTTTAAATCTTTGTGAATTGTTTTACCGTATTCTTGTGTATTGTACTCGAATGATGTAAAAATTATGAAATGTTACGTAATTCCCCTCTAAATAACTTTTTTTTGTTAGATTATTGATATAGATTTTTATTGAACCGACAAAGGTAAAATTTAATTTTTGCAATTTCAATAGAATCGTTTTATATTGTAGCCTTCACAAGTAGGTATTTTAAAAATTGTTTCAAGCCAATCTTCGCAAGTGCACCGATGACGTTTGTCACACGTGTCGCCAATACTTGTCACAAGTGACGCCAATATTATCTGCTAAACTCAAATGAAATTTTTATATGGATTATTATAACATCGAGGTAGAGTATTTTTAAAATTTAATTGATTGAGTTTGTATTTTTAATTGTATTTTAATTAATTGAGACAATATTGTTATATAGAGGGGTAACAATATCGCTAGGACGGTAACAAGATAGACGACACATTGTAATATCATTTTCATTAATGTTTTGTATGTGTAATCATTAAGAAAATGCATTGTAAATAGAACGAATGGAGGCCTGAACAATATTAATAATAATTAATTAATTATTACTATATATATATATATATAAAGTATTTTGTCACAACAAACTATAGTGTACAGATTTGTTATTTATAGTATATTTGTACTTAAAAATATGGAAAAAGCTTTTTGAAAAATTTTTTGATTCAGCGTTTAAAATACGAGGGGGGGACATTTTCTTTTTTGGAATTGAGTTTAGTCGGGTTTCTGTAATGATACAGTACGGCCTCGTTGCGGCCACTTCCATAGCTTGTGTGTGATTGAGGATTAAACGTCTTGTCGATCAATTATATATAAACGATGTATAGGATGTTAAGTTTTTTTTTTCTCTCTTTACGGGGCGCGAGATTGCACTGTTGCCGGGAACATGCCTGTTTGCCCATATAGATCTTCATTGTTTCATACATACCAATTTTTCTCTATCCTAGTTTATTAGCGACATTCGTAGTATTGAATTGATCACAGGGTGAATTTTATATTTATTTATTTTTTAATTTAAAATGTAATAGGTTCGTGCCAATCATCGTATTTTTTGCTTATTTTTTTAGATACCAATTTTCAAATTTTTTTAATACGTCATTGTAAAATAATTTCGTCTGCTTTATTTTATTATGATAAAAATAATATATTTTTAGTATTTATGTTGATATTATTTCTTCAAAATAGTGTTTAAATTTTGTCATCATTCAATCAATCAATAATAGTTTAAAACGCTCAAGTATCTCAATGAAAGTGTCAACAAAAAAAAAAAACACTCCCGAGCACTCGCGGCTCTTTAATAAAAGCATGTTCCCTGTTTAAATAAGAAATATAAAAAGTACGTTTCGCTGCATAGAGCTATTATTGGCTGTTAGTTTTTGCATGTGATATATGAAATGTGTGATATGATATGTCGTATAAAATTCTGCCTTCGCAGCTGTGTGTCGGCTTGTCACGAAGCAATAGTTGTTAATGTGAAGTCGAGCCGCCCCGTTGCCGGTAATCAATGTAATATAAATGTGTGTGTAGCGATATGCGAACGCGTGAGACAGACAGAGAGATTGAGAGAGAGAGAGAGAGAGAGAGAGAGAATGCGTGACCGGTTACTTTAAGTCTAGTTTATAGTTAGGCAAAACTTGAGCGAGAAGTGGGTGTGATACATAAATGAAAAAAAAAAGTAAATAAAATAAAAAATAAAATGAATCAGTTTAATTTCCTGCATCGAGGGATCAAGATGTGTATTTGCTTGAATGTGATAAGTCGCAATAAGCGGTGTGTTACTTGTTTACGTACGGACAAAATTGATTTGTAAAATTAGGGGGTAGCTCGATGCGTTTTTTTGTGGGTACAGTCGTGTGGTGAGTGGTGACCTCTAGTGGGCTCGCTTTGACAACGAAGCGTTTCGCACGCGCCCCGCGACCCGTCGCCTCAATTCAGTGAACCTTATGTGAGTGCATATAAAGTTGAATTTAGTAAGACCAAGCGAACATATCCGCTCGTCCATCCATGCCCCATTTCCTTACACACCGATGTATAGGTCCCTTTGTAACAGATGTATAGGGTTTGCTAGTTTCTATGGTCTAAAGCTAAGTGCGCTTCCTAAGGTCGAACTGTTTTTTTTTTTAATATTTTATGTGCATGCACATGAATTTAGACCGAGCGAACATATCTATTCGTTCATCCGATCCCCATATCCCATACCGAGGTAAGTTTGCAGCAGTTTGCTAGTTTGTTTGGTCTAAAGTAAGAGCGCCTCTAAGGTCAACAAACATTTTGATTTGAAATTTTATTAGTGCATGCACATAAAGATGATTTTAGACCGAGCGAACATTACCATTCGTCTATCCAAGTCCCATTTCCCACACACCGAGGTACGTTCGTAGGTGACTTGTAGCGTTTGCTAGTTTGTTTGGTCTAAACTAAGCGCGCCTCTAAAAGGTAGAACTGTTTTTATTATTATTTTTTGAAATTGGATTGTGTAACGCTCATTGTAATGTGTTTTGGTTGTAATTGGATACTTATGTGCCATGCGTTGGCGAGGGGCGAGGGGTGCGGGCGTCTCGCACGGGAAGAAATGTTGTTGAATCCAAAATATTACCTATAATATAAATTTTTATATCTGAATATGATGTTTTTATTTCTGAAAATCCTTTTCCTAATTGTCTTACTAAAAAAAGTCTTACGGTAGGTCTGCCTACAGAACACATAGGCCCCGCTAGTGTTTGTCCCATGTCTACACAAAATAAAAAAAGCAAATTCATAGAAAAAAGTTTAATCATAAATACCCACAAATTGCACAGAGTTATTTTGAATAGGCACCCTTGAACTCTACCTTAGGTATTTGTTAATATATAATTATGTTGGGTTATAATATAATTACGACGTACTATTTTAATCACATCCAGACAAAACCTGCAGCTATCCCAAAAAATAACTAAAAAACTAGATATGTATTAGAAGCTATGTACATACGCTACCCGATATATAGAGAACTTACATGTAATATTATTTAGTTTATTTACATTAAAAATTTTATATAAAAATAATTAACAATTTTTTGAGCAAACATTTTAAGTTTTAAAAACATTTTTCTAAAAATTATAAAATGACAGTTTGATCCATAGTTTTTGTGGAGAGAATTAGGGAGACACTATATTAAGGGCTGACGCACATTGGAGGAGGGCATGCAAAGTGCCATTTGAATTTTTTCATAGCATTTTGAATCTTATGGGAACTTTTAATATACTTCAAATTTCATTGAATTATTCTAAAGACCATTGGTTGCCTAAGCATAAAATGCAATGAAATTTCATTTACATTAAAATGCTATAATATTTTGTCTTTCTGCCCTCTAATTTGCGCCGGTCCTTATTCAGCTCAATTCAGCTCTTGTCCATAGAAAAAAATCGGTTTTGTATAGAGATGCGTATGCGTCCGTTCAGACAAAAGCTGAATAAGTGTATTATAGATTTCTTTTATTTGACCACTGGTTTTGAAGTACCCGTTTAACTTCACTTTAAACTTAGTCTTGAGTTACGTCTTCTTAAGTTTCAAAGTGGCGAAGCAAAGCCCCAAGGTGACGAGGATCCAGGCCATGGTCACCAGGAATCCGTTGTACACTGACGGGTCTGTGATCGAGTAGCCCTTCTCCATGATGTCTCGCAGGGAACGTGTCGGTATTGTGAATGGCAACATGAAGGCTATGATGCGCAGCCAACGCGCCATACTTTCTAGCGGCCATAGTATACCTGCAAACATAATGAGAACAAAAAGTCACAGCTTCAGCTTATATAAAGTACCTAGCTGTTGCCCGCGACTTCGCGTTAAAAAAGATAAAAAGTAGCCTATCACGTGTCCCGCACTTCTAAATGTTTATCTACCAAGTTTTATGAAAATCAGTTAATTCGTTTAACGAGTTATGGAGGTACATACATACAGAAAAACATTCTAAAAATGGTCAATTTAGTTTCAGTATCATGTATAGAGCCTATATACACGATATTTCTGAAAACAAAGTAAATTATGTACTCCATGACCGACCCCTACAGATTTATTATTAGATTTAATTACAGATTTAGTATTGATTGATACTACCTGTTGCACGCGACTTCGCCCGCGTAACTTTGTAAAATAAAGCCTATAGTAGATTTTAAATAAGCTTTCTATAAGGGAAAGAATTTTTAAAATCGGTCCAGCAGTTTTTGAGTGTATTCGAGTTGTCCATTAGGACAACTCGTCCGCCCGCCCGACGGCCGAATTGTAATTTTTTTACCTATTATTTTTATAGACAACTCGCCCGCTAGTAAAAAGTATTCATTACAAACATAATATAATTCAAAACGCGAGTGGATGAAGGTGTTATTATGTCGCATTTTTGGGTTTTTTCTTTTTTTACGTTGATGAAAGTAATATGTTCATAATATGAATGGTTACAGACCTTAAGATCGTCGATTTACATTTTTGGAAAATAAAAAGTTGAAAGAGGTGTTATGTACACTTAATTTTAAAAAGCAAAGAGTGCAGAAAAGTTTACTTTTCTTAATGGAAGAGGGAGCTATGTTCACTTTAAAAAAAATTAAATAATAGAAGTTTAATTGCTACCATAGGTACCATTTAATATTTTAGGTTGTTTACACAACTTTGCATCATAATTTAGTACAAAAATCAGTTCTGCAGTAATATAATAATGTCATGTCAATGTTCCCTGACGACTTATCTTAAAAATTTAAAAACCTCGATTTATTCAAAATTTGAATTATGCGACATACCACCTTCATTAACTCACGTCTTCATTATTAGGGGAAAATACCCAATTATTGGCACTTTAAGAAATACGACCATTTATTGGCACTTTTCGACCTATTGTTCTTTATGTTTTGTGGGAACACAGTTTATGGAATAGTTTTCTTATTTTTTAGTGAAAAGTTTATGGTGCCAATAAATTGGAGGGGTGCCAACATTAGGTCATTTTACCCTATATCAGTTAAAGAGACCTACCGCACAACAATATCATGGGGTAAAAACTGCCCGTAGCAATGAAGAATGACATTGTGTAACTTCCACAGCAGACTGACAAAAGGAATCCATAGCACATGCCGCTTAGTCCTTGCAGGAACAAGAGGCAACCGCAACAGAGGAGAGAGCCTTTCGAAGGGAGACCGTAGCCGGCGTACGCTAGCGCCATCATTTCTAGTGTCTGAAATAGTAAAAATAAAACTTCAACAGGTGGCGCCACTGCTGCATTTTTTTAAAAAAAAGAAAACCACAAACTATAAAAGAAACGGAGGCAGTCATGAGGACTGCGACAGAAGTGAAACGTAGATCGCGTACGTAGACAGCTGCGCGTTCATAACTGATCATTAGCACCATTAGCATGTTGCTGACGCGAACCGATACATTTTTTCCCTACCCAAAGTCGTATAACGTGGATATAGAAGTTTTCACTTTAAAATTCTTATAGTGTCTGTATTTAAAGCTATCCTTACTAATATTATAAATGTGAATGTGAGTTTGTTTGATTGTTACGCTTTCACGCAAAAACTACTGAATGGATTTCAATAAAACGCGGACGAAGTCGCGGGCACCAGCTAGTACGTATATATATTGTTTAGATGTCATTTAATCTGTTGACTACAACACATTTAATTTTAATTAATTTCATTTAATTTAAATTTGTTTTTGGAACGTGTAACAAAGAAAATTCACCTACCTTAATTATAGTTATTTATATTATGTATTTACTATCTGGTGCTTGCGATTTCGCCCGCGTAACTATGTAAATTATATACTAAAACCTTTCTCGAGAAACCACTCTATCCATTGGTGAAAACTGCATGAAAATCGGTGCAGTAGTTTTTGAGTTTATCGCGACTTTGTTTTATAATACGTAGTGATAGCCTAATATATTGTTACTCGCTGATAATGTAGCTATCTATATATGAAATAATTTTTAAAATAAGTCCAATTAGTTTATTGTTACCAACGAAAATACAAATCTCTCTATAATATTTAGGTTACTTACGTAAAGAAATGATAATAATTATAACAAAACCTGTATCAGAATGACTGTGGCCTGTATGATGATGTGAACGTTCAACATCTCGTTGGGTGTGACTCCAGCGACGGCACTGCGCTCCCAAACGCCTTCCAGACGATCGGATATCATTAGAGTAGACGTTATCACAGCCGACAGGAAGAAAACTATGCTGTT
Organism: Synanthedon vespiformis; assembly: GCA_918317495.1. Lineage (NCBI taxonomy): Eukaryota > Metazoa > Arthropoda > Insecta > Lepidoptera > Sesiidae > Synanthedon > Synanthedon vespiformis. The sequence continues at coordinate 4,964,093 of OU906967.1, read as the reverse complement.
AATTAACAAAAATAGAATAATATGTAATTATAGTTAATAGGTACATATATAATTTTGAAGTGAAAATTCTTAGGGCGAGATGACCTGAGTACAATTTCAAGATTTGTGTGACATAGTTAAAGACAATTATATGATAATAGGCCTTCATAGAATAGGCTCAGGTTCAGAAAGTCTATTTTTCTAAAATGATCAGTCTATCGGAGTCTCAGAATGTCGATATTGTCCCAAAATGTTTTTCACAATTATAAAAAGTTCCAAAAAATAGGAATAAAATGGATATTATATTTGACAGCAAGCATATGGAATAAACTTGTAACATATTTAAAAAAATAAAATTATTAAGAATACCGGTTAACGGGGTGTAAAAAAAATGTTCATTTTTCCTCTACTAAACTTCCTTGATTTTTTAATGATATATTTTATATATTAGATATTACCACAATTTCAAACAATAAATTAAAAAATAAAATGAAATTGAAAAAAATGTAAAACTAAATAAAATTTTATATTCAATGAAATAAATCTTTTATGAACAAATAAAAAAAAAAAAACATACGTAATCATAACTCCAGGTGCCATAAATCCAACATATTGGGCATCATTCTTCCCATAAACTGGTTCCTTAAAATGAACCGGGATCTATTGGAGACACAGTAAACACATTAAATAAACCATATTAAATAAATCTTAAATAAATATTCATTTACATACATAAATTATAATAAACATATCAGTGTTAATGTATATATTATATACCTATAATACATAGATAGGTATATTTATTTAGTTAATTTTTACCTTGAGTTGAAATAAACATTGTGACATAACAGGTGCTGTCTGAAAGTTTATAAATTGTATATACACGTGCACATAGAAAAAAGTAAGTATAATAAAATATGTATATATATACATGCATATTATACAAAGTCTAACTTGAACAATTATGTAATATTATTTTAAGTTTTTAACAGATTTTTATTTGAATGATATTTTAAGTCAAATGAAAGGATTTATTTAACTTAAAGAGAAATGTAGGGATAAGGTGAGTTATTGTATATTATTTAATTAAATTATATTTCATTTTATTAAAATAATGGTCTTGTGGAAAAAAATAACTTAATTATGATAAAAAATTCCCACATTATTTCAGCTAAAAGAAGACTAACTATTGGAAGTTTATCTCTTTATAAAAAAATTCAATTTTTTGTTCAAAATGCAAATGTTCAATAGCCAAATAAACGTTTACAGAAAAAAATAATTAAATAATAATATTATAAATTTCAAATAAAAGTAGAAACTAATTTTGGATACTACATTATTTAAAAAGCAGATATTATTATACATAAATTATTAACTAGCGACCAGCTCTCGGCTTCGCACGGTTGCAATTTTTATCTGAAAATTTCTCTCTCAACCTTTCTCGTTTATCGCTCTTTCCATTATTGAAAACCTTATCAAAAACCTTTGGGTGGTTAAGACGAAGTTTGCGGAGAAACAGACACAGGTTGACTGACAGTGATTTTATTTTATAATGTGTTAGAATATATAAAATATATTATAATATATACGATCCTTATGATAAATTCCAGTTAAATTTTATGAATAGTGTATTTAACTTACATGAGCCAAATCTTGCGGACGACCGCAGGCCCTCATCGCTCTACTGGTGAACGACTCGTACACTTTTAGCAACTGACTCTTAATGAAATATGATATTTGGTAATCTGTAAAAAAGTTATGACATTTACTATTAAATACATTTTTTAAATAGACATTCTTTTAAGTTATAATTAGTTTGCGCGTTTAGTTAATGTGTGTATGTCAGCTCCGACTCACAACTGGATTTTACTCCTTATATAAATAAATAATTGAAATTTTCTAAAAAAAAAGAACTTTTTTTTCAATAAATTGAAAAATCCTGAGATTTTCGAAATCCGGCCGCAATCCTGTCAGTACCCTAAAAATCCTAAAAAATCTCAGGACAAGTCCGGAGATATGGTAACCCTAAGAGGGAGTCACTCACTAGTCATGTCGAGCCAGACACTGACGAGGCTGTCGTTGAGAACATCGTCATCGACCTCTCCCTCCCGAAGTCTGGTGCCGAGAGCTTCGCTGAAGTTCTTCGAGAGGTGCAAAGCTCCATAGAGCTTGCCTCGGGCCACCGCTCTCTGCGCTTCGTCCGTCGAATTGTACGGAGTCTGAAATTTGTATAAATTTGTATTTCCCGAACTCATATAACCAAAATCTTTTAAAATTTGGAGTGAATAGGCATCTTCTGGATTAGCTCGCTTTATCATAGGCCTCATTTTCTAATAAAAAATAAGAATATATTGCAATGTTTCTTGCTTTCATATGATTGTCAAAACTTGATTTTTTTTTAAATTGTCATGTCTATATCTCATGCTGATTATTAACTAATTTACATTTTATTACTACATTTTTATTTACAATTTAATATTGTAATAGAAAATCAAACTAGTGGACTGAAGTTGAAAAAAATCATTTACCTGATAAATGTAAAACTTCTCCATTTCTTCTAAAAACCAACAGCTGAGCATATATTGCTGGCAAGTGTCATCTTCTAAACGTATTATTGGCCTTAAACTACTATTTTTACATATATCTAAACCCACTGAAACGGAAAGAAATATATTGTTAAATAAATGAATTAATCTTTATTATAATACTTATTAAGACACCAAAATTGTATGGTTGTGCAGGGTTTCGACCCCTGTCTGTTGTACGATTATACCATAAAAATACAATCTTATAAGGGTCAGTTCACACGAACGCGACGCGGCATGCACTTTTTAAGATGCAACAGAATATAGCACTTGTTTATTACAATAAAAGGTAGCTATAAGGTATAACTAGTGTACTCACTGTACTGTGTTACACAGTGTACCTTATCAATCAAATCATCAATACTAATAATAAATCTGTAGGGGTCGGTCATGGAGTAATTTACTTTGTTTTCAGAAATATCGTGTATATAGGCTCTATACATGATGATGAAACTAAATTGACCATTTTTAGATTTTTTTTCTGTATGTATGTATGTATGTATGTATGTATGCATGTATGTTTCTCCATAACTCTTAAAAGAATTTTATGAAACTTGGTAGATAGGCTAGTTTTTTTCTTTTTCAACGCGGACGAAGTCGCGCGCGCCAGCTAGTACTAATATATAAAGTAAACTTACAAGGCGAATAGGCAGCTTCATCATTTACAACTGCTATGTGTAAATCTCTCGGATCGTGTCCCACAGCTGAGAAAAACGCCACTGCTTGTATGATAGGAAACAATACAGCGAATATTAAACCACTGAAAAAAATTAATATTTTAACAAATAAGGGTGTTTATTAAATACCTTTATTATTCTTAAATAAAAATAATTAATCTTACCCCGGATGCCTTGAAAATTGTTGCAAACTCTTTATAAAAACGGCCTTGTAACGGGCCTTAGATTTACCACTGCAGTCTTTCGGACTCTCCTTTTTGGTTAAAATCTGGAACATTTTTTGAAATATTAAGTATTTTTCTTGGTTACATTATCTATTATATTGAGTAAAACAATGTTTATTAGGGCGCCATTGAATTGACTGAAAATATGTGGAATAAGAATGAATCCCAGTAGTTTAGGTATATCATTCAAGATATAACACATTTCTTAGGCAAATTACTGTACACAGAGAAATATTTTTTTTTAATATTTATTTTTATGTAAAGAATAATTTTCTGAAAAAATGAAACCATTAAAATATATTATTGTTATATTTTTTCATATATAAATTATACGCTATACACGCAAATCACCTTTTATTGTGCGCGTGCGCTGTTGTACAGTCGGGGTAAGAAAAGGTTCGTCACCTTAAAGTCGACATTTAATTAAAGACGTCACGTCACGCCACCGTTTCATTTCCAATGAAACATTGACGTTTGCTTGGTACTTTATTTTCAAAAGGTGTTTTGAAATGCAACTAGGTATTAAGTGTCTAAAAATTGATAAAGGAATGAATTTGAAAATTTGACGAAGGTTTTCGTACCCCGACTTTACAAGGATGTAAGGTAGTTTATGTTGTGTGTGATATAAACTAGACATTCATTAGAAAATATGATTGAAAAGCGAATTTTACATACATGTGTACTACTACTGGTGACAATATTAAAGCTTTCTCTCGACTGATACCGACTGTCGCCACTCACTATACTGCTTTCAGGAATTACGTCGGGCGACGCTGACAGAGCTGAAATCAAGTTGAAATTTTCATTACTCACTTACCTACTTTACTTAAGTAGTACTTACAAATGAGATTTGTATGTACGATGTTAACACTGTGGTATACAGTTTGCATTAGGTAATCATTTTACTACACCTTGCTGGATTTTATATATTTGATTTTTTCACATTTATAATATATAATAATGTTATTTTTATAATCCTATTTATTCTACTAATATTATAAATGAGAAATATTGTGAGGATGGATGTATGCTTGTTACTCTTTCACGCAAAAAAAGCTTAAAAAAATTCGGATGTAATTTAGCAAACAGGTAGTTTTTATCCTGGAAATATCTCTGTATTATTACACTTATTAGATTTTGGAGTTTTAACTTTGGGGCTGTGTTTTAACGCAAACAAATGTGTGTAGCTCGTTTGTCGATTACGTCATCAAAGAATTTATCATATTTTCGTCTTCTATTTACAGCTGCACAGTGCAGTGAGCTCTGCCACTATTTAATCTTGTATTTAATTTTTAAATTAATATGAATTTGAACTTACTCGAACGCCTAGGCATGTCGTATTGCCTTAACGCAAGTTTCAGGAAAGCGTCTTCTAGGGTGTCACAATCAAATTTTCTCAAGAGTTCTTCAGGCGAATCTTCAGCAAGTAGTTGGCCGTCCCTTAGAAGACCTATCTGGAATTTTTTTGGTTTCGATTTAATTTTTATTTTTATCCACTTACCTTTTTGAGTACCGAATTATACATAGTTTTATAGAAACTTAGAAAAAATATCATAAAGTCTGTAGTTTTTGAGGAACAATTTATACAATATTGTTGTTGGGGATATTTGAATACTGGCTGATTAAAAATATAGTAGTCTCTAAATAGAGAAAAGAAGGAAATACAATGGAGGAATAAATTTATGTTGAGGAAAAATAAGAAAGTTTTATTAGTTTGAAAAAAGCAAGAAGTAAAGCAGAAGTCAAGATTTCCACAAGAATTGGTTGGGGCTATAAAATACACCCCCTATATTTAAATTTTAGTATTTTGCAAATTAGTCCATTATAATTCCTTTTAAGGTTACCTACCTTATGCGCTTGCTTGGTTTCATCTATGTAATGTGTGGTTATTATAACGGTAGTTCCACCGCGTGCCAGCTCCGCCAAGAACTCCCATATTCTGAAAAAATGTGAAACCATGGTGTGACCAAAAGTAGTGCGCAGACGCATATTTTAGTCTACGTTAAAGTTACACATGTACCCGTAAACATATCCGGCGGAATGTCCCAATGATTGGTCGATAGATATCCATAAAAATAGGATAGGTAGGCACTACTATAGAACTGTTTGTTTTGGTTTACTACGACTGAAGAACAATGGGTTCTATAGTCACCATTGTTAAGTTTAAAAACAAGTTTGCAATAATAATTAACATCGCGTGAATCACGTGTAAATTAATTTTATAAGTAGGTACTTGCAATCAAGAAACCTTTTACGTATAAAAACACTTCTTTAGACTTTTTAGTGACAGGGCACTTCAATAGGCGCGTTGGGCTTTTTAGTATGAAAAAAAAAACCCAGTGAAATCGCGCCCAGTGAGCGACACCCTCATTAATGTTTAATTGTATGAAATTAACGCCATCTACCGGAATTAGTAAGTACTTTTCGTTTAAAAATAATCTTAAAATCATCAAACATTTGTTAATATGTTAACGGATGCTGACAATTTTTTTCAAGATAAATAATAATTGTAACGTAACGTGGAACAAAGACTGTATTACGATAGTAATAAGGGCCTTATTATAACATGGACTCGTGTTTATTGAAAACCCACGTTAAAGATTTATTTGAAAACAAATTACTTATTTATCTAATTATTATATTGAATGATAATGATTTAAAATTACAAGTAAATTAAATGCCAACAAATCAAAGTCTGCCATTTAATTGAACTGTAATTTACATTACACAATGGGCCCATGTTAATCTTGGATTGTGGTTTTATAATTAACCTGCGTGTCAAGGATATTACACTTTTATTTGTATGTATTGCACTTGCTTCAGTGATTTTTGCAAGTGTAATTATAAAGCAGTTAATCTAATGATCATCAATAAATATCTAATTTCGTTGTAAATTTCATAACAGACTGCATTAAGTACTTAGTTTTGATTCTAGATCTATTATTGAGTACAAAATCGAATGAGTCGAACGACCTTGGAACAAGAGATTAGAAATTTCGGAGTCCAGTTGCTGTGTTTTATTATATATCTAATAACGAAATCAATAAATGAACTATACTAGATAGAACTATGTAAAAGTAGAACTAATAGGTACTAGTTTTGTACTATACTATACTAATATTATATTGATTTGATTGTTTGTTTGTTTGTATAGAATAGGCTCCGAAATTACTGGACCGATTTGAAAAATTCTTTTACCATTAGAAAACGACATTATCCGTGATGAACATAGGCTACCTTTTACCGCGGGAAAATGCTTCATTCCTACGGGAAATCTAAAATGAAAGTAAATACTAGCGGCTTGGCCCGGGAGATAGCGCCATCTATCCAAAATACGGTAGATGGCGTTTTATACTTTTCTACGCGGACGAATAACTAATAAAACAAAGTGTATGAGATGAGATGACTACCTACTAAAAATATATAATATTTAAATTTAAAGTTGGCTTTTCGCAAAATTGTGCGAGATGACTACTAAACTAATAATTTTATTGTTTTTTTTTATAGGAGCTAAATATAGCATAAATATAGCATAAAAATACAATAAATTATCTTGATATTGTTATTAATTTTAGTCGCTTCTTAAATTTGTTTATTTTATCTACTTTATCTTAAACATTATTTATTTTATCTACAACAACTTATGTAACTATATTCAGCAAAAAATTATTTTGAATTTGAATTTGACTTTTATTGCTCACTTATTTTTAATGGGACTTGAATTTTCTTTTAACTTTTAACACTTTAACCGGTTGGTTTTTTAGGAATTTTATAATAATTTTTTTAATTTTTTTTTAAAGAGAAAGCAACAGAATGATTTAGAAATAAACATTTTACAAGTTAGATGAATTTTCGTAAATATATTATACGGCTCGTGCGAAATGGACACGAAAATAATAATTGTATGTACCGACTTCAAAGTTAATTCAATATAAATTTTAAATAGGTATATAAGTATCAATAATTTTCTTAATCGTCCTTTAATGCCGTTTAATTTTGAAGTAATTTTTGTGTAGTGTTGAAGTCAGTTTTTGTTTTTCTATTATTTCTATCTGCTGGTAAACACGACTAATAACACAAACCAAACATTTCAATGTTATATTTATTTAGACAAGATCTAAGTGATGGAAAATATAAATGTCACTAATGGTGAGTCATGGACATTGCCATGTAAATCTGTTGAGTGCATGTGAATTACTAAAATAAACTGATTTTAATATTAACATCAACTCAGCATTGACGTCATAGGTGACAATTATTATTTCTGGAAGCCCTAACACTTATCTACAAGCGTTCCAAGACTATGCGACATCGTAGATAGGATATTTTGCTGAAAGAAGACTGTTATTTTTAAAAGTTAGTATAATACAGGCAAATTAACACAGCCTGTGTAGTCTCTAAAGTATTGATCGTAGAGTAAAACTGAATAAATCCAAATTTGTAGACAATTTCATGTAGAAACTTTTGTCGGAAGTAATCATAATGCTATTCCGACAGATATTCGTGATATGAGCAAAAACCTGAAAAAAGGTACCTTCAACCCCCCCCCCCCTCACACCTTCAGCACAACCCCCACCCTTGAGGACTTTTAGTATGTTAATCTAGATACCGTAAAGTATAAATCTACCAATTTTCAAAACTACACGATTTATTTTCCCTGATTTTTCTTATTTGCTCGAACTAGTAATACAAACTTACTACTACTTATTCAAAGATTTTCTAAAATTTAGGTCGTCGTCGGCAATACATATACAATGAATTCGGTATACAATGAAATGAATAATGATGACAATATGATTATTATAAGTAATTATTTTTAATAGTCGTACAATGATTTACGATTAGACACGTTCAAGTGTTGTTCAATTGGCACTATATGGAAAACTACTATCAAATAATCAACGTGCGCTTTAAAATGAAATATTAGAGCCCAATCTTTTGTAAAAAAAGATAAATTCTTGGCCATAGAGAATCAAAATGAACGATGATTTTCTAATGTAGGAAATAAATAAAAATAGTTTAGATGTTGAATTTCTGACATTATGATAATCTCCAAATGTACCTTCAATGACGTCAGGGTAACTTCAATAAAATGAAAAAAAAAATAAAAAAATAAAAAACGTATTAAGTGATGAACAGATCACAAAACCATCGTGTTGTGACTTGATTTTTTTCGTCAGTATAAATCATGGTTGATATAGGTACAGTCGGCCGCAAAAGTCGATTAACACATTCAAAACAACTGAACACTATGTTGATCACAGATAATGTCGGCTTCTAATGGTAAAAGAATTTTTCAAATCGGTCCAGTAGTTTCGGAGCCTATTCTATACAAACAAACAATCAAATCTTTCCTCTTTATAATATTAGTATAGATATAGAAGTATAGATATATAAATTGTTGCACAGTTACACATACCTTTCTCTCAAAACTGGATCCAATCCTACAGTTGGTTCGTCCAAAATAAGTAATTCTGGTTCATGTACCAACGCCGCTGCCAATGATACCCGTCTCTGTTGACCCCCAGATAAGGACTTGATCAGTCTACCTCCACTGGGCAGCTCCAGCAAAGAGCTGAGGAATTCATATCGCTCGCTAAGCTTCTTCATCTTCATGCCATATATTCTTCCGAAGTAATACACCGCATCTCGAACGGTGAATTCTCCCACTAAAGCTATGTCCTGAAAAAATGTTGGGTTAATAAATGATTTTTTCACAATAGATAGAGTCTTCTTATTTGATTTTTGTAAATCGAGCGATAGTGGGAAATGTAAATCTTATGAATAAGCTCATCATATTTATTTAATATTATGTTTGACTGTTAAATTTTGTTAAAATGGCCATATTCTCATTGGCTCATTGTATACCCATTATTTCCTATCTATTATTTCATTTTAGAACTCATTATTGTTTAAGATATTATTAAAAATTTTTCAAAAATTTATTTTCTTTACCTGTGTATTTTACTATTCTTTCATTTGTGCTTTTTTTCTTTTACTCTTTTTTATTAAAAGAAAATTAGCCGAATTTTTCGAGCGAGATGTTCTCGAGTTTTACGTTTAGAAACACAAAATTATTTATCGTCAGATGGGCTAAGCTATACAGAGTACTTACTGTCTGACTGTATTACCAAGTGGATTCACTTGAAGGTAGGCAGCTACGGTAGCCTATTAAGAGAATTATTGAACGATATACCTGTGGCATGTATCCAACCCTAGGTCCAGGTACACCGCTTCCTTTTTCTCCAGGTCTCCCACCCAGCACCCATATATCGCCTCCGTCTAATTTTCTTCGACCAACAATGCAAGAGAGCAGCGTTGTTTTACCACAGCCTGATGGACCGAGGAGGCCATAGCTGAAAACCAACACTTTTAACTTAAGGGTACAATGTCAGAACAAGGAATGTAGCAAGAATTGGATTTTATGTAATTAACATAATGATATTTTAAAACCCCTTACAGAAGATCACAAAGAAATAACAGAACGTGTGCTGTTGTGTTTCGGTTAATGTTTTAGCGAGTAGATAGATACAACCGGTTTTTTTTTTGCGTGTGTAGTAGGGAATTTTAGCTCCAAAAACACTGTTGGATTCATTGAGATACGTACTAGAGAAGGCATCTCAAACAAAAGTCTTAGTGCACTTGCAAAGAGCAAAAGTGTGTACTTGCAGGTGAGAGGTGATTCCTTGGACTTTATTTGTATTTCCTGAGTTGTTTAAACAGTACCTCAGCACACATGAAGGCATATTTAATTAAAAAGAACACAGAACACAAGCGTATCGTCGCTAGCCAGATTCTTTTGACTTTTAGTTGGAGCCAGCTGGCTCTAACGCGTGTTGCAAAGAATCTGGTTGCCATGTCTTCTCTAGTACGTAGTACATATTATCTCAATGGTTGGATTATAATTTTTTAAAATATTCAAGTTATAATGATACGAAAAAAAAAATATAAGTACCATTTTGTTGCCTAAACTTTTTTATTAATTTTTTTTCAAGCTTCTTGGTCAAGCCATAAACGAGGAGTAGTCTTAAGAAAGTTCCAATTTGACGGCACTAAGCGCCTTAATAAGGGTTAAAAGAAATCAACGAAGTATCTTAGCTACATAAGCAATAGAAGTGGTCTTACATAATTCCTCTATCGACGGTCATGTTCAAATGCTTGAGCACCGGTTTGAAGTCGGACCTGTCTTGCCGGCCGTAGTACTTGTAGGCGCGGTCCACCACCACGGCCGCCGGTGCTGCCATCTTTGGAGATCGGCTGCCGCGACTTGTCTCAGTGAGAACGCATATTTATCTGTCGAAGAAAACATAAATATAAAATACTACCTGTTACACGCGACTTCGTCCGCGTAACTTTATAAAATATAATACATTCGTGTCTGTGAAACCATGGAAATACACATACAAAATTTCAACCCAATCGGTCAAGCCGTTTAGTAGTTGACATACCGACAGCAGCGCTACCTATAAAGGGTCCAATTGTATTTTTAAATCATCCAGGAAATCATCGAAATGCCCATATAAAATTTCAACCCAATTGGTTCAGCCGTTTAGAAGTTATGTGAAAAAGATAAGTATGGAAGGATAATAATTCTTACTACCCGTTGTCCTATTACCCGTTTTCCAGTAGGAATGAAGCATTTTCCTGCGGTAAAAAGTAGCCTATGTTCATCACGGATAATGTCGGCTTCTAATGGTAAAATAATTTTTCAAATCGGTCCAGTAGTTTCGGAGCCTATTCTATACAAACAAACAATCAAATCTTTCCTCTTTATAATATTAGTATAGATTGAGATTAATGAATGGACATTCCTCTAAAAATATATATTTTTTTTTACTTTTTACTCTGGTTGATAATATAACCTGCAGTCCACAAAAATATGCATCAATATAACATGCATTGATGATTCTGCAAATTATTTTCCATCGTGTCGTGTGAATAATAATACGGTGATTGCAGCCTTGAAATAGCAATTAATTGCTAATGGACTAAAAGCAGACGCTATACTTAATAGTATAGTTAGTTCTGATTCTTAAGTTTCATCGAGACGAATGCCGTTAATTAAGTATCAAACGCTGTTTAGCAGTCAAACTTTGAACTAAACTCGTAAATTAAGAAATATTTTAATGTATTTATTGATTTAATACACAAACAAAAGAGGATTTGTTTTTAGTAGAAGATGTGTCTGCCGATTTTTAAGCTTATTTTTAAGTTTTAAGCTAACCTCCAACTTTCTATTGAGCTTTAAACCGGTAAGTATATCTGCTGTAAGTTTCTGAGGAGTTGGGTGTCTCGCAGACTACTTGATACTGCAGCATCAGGTCAAGGTTACCATGACCAGTTTACCAAATTTCACAAGAATCGAACATGTGGAAGTTAGTGAAGTCTCTTCGTCAACTAGAAAATGGTTTTCAAAAGCCTGAATATTAGCTTTTTATAAATTATAGCTAAGAAAGATCCCGAGCACGTAAGCTTTGTAACAAAAACAGTATCGAAATCGGTCCAGCCGTGTGGGAGATACCCTTCAAACTTAAAATCCTATACTGCAGTTAAAAAATACTAAAAAGACAGATATTGTTACAAATAATATGTGAAATTATAGAAATATCATTGTTTTATTTCTACATTTTCAGAAACTGTACTTTCAATCATTTCCTACTTGAATGTGTAAAAAGAAAAAGAAAAAAATAATGATTAAGATCAGCGGCATACTTGTTAGGGAGTTATTTATTCACGTAGACGGTAGCCACATACCATCAAGTGGACTGTCAGACTGCCTATCGATCTTCACATAAAAAAAATCGGTCAAAGTTACCTAGGTACTAAGTCTGTGGCTCAACATTATACTCTTAAGACATTACAATAAGCTAATGCTTATATAATTATTATCTTTTATCAATGTTAGAGACCTGACATTATTGCGCGAACATTCAATAAATTTCACAACAGCATTCCTCATCTTCCGTAACGTTTCGCAATAAGTTTAAAATTATAGGTAATATTTTGTGCAAAATCACAAACATATCTAGGTCGTATCCATCCGAGTCATGCAAAACCTGTTTCGTCTGTCTGTGCGTACAGACTGGTGGCACTGCGGCACTCGTGGCCCACAAAACTGTTTCCTTTCCTTTATATTTACCAGATTGTTTATTTTGAACGTATGTTAATGTGTGTGCATTCGAGAGAGAAATTATGTTGTTTTCCAATTGTTTCGACACGAATTTAAGTGCCGATCTTATGTTTGGTGTTTGTAAAATGCAATAGTGTTGTATTTTATTCCTGAGTACCTCAAAACAAAAGTTTTCAACCAGTATGGGTTGTCAGTGATATGCTGTCTAAATTTGTAAAGTTGTCTACACACCAAAGCCGCCGGCACGACGGCTCAATCCGCCGGGTTCGTCCTGGTCCATATCAAATACTGAAAATTTGTCCGACTCGCAATTTTCTGAAGTCGTGTTTGATGTGTAGTGTAGACACCTTAAGAAAGCTCAACATCACTTAACGAACGTGTAGATTCGAGAGTTCGGGGTTACTCTGTGAGAATCACTAATGAGAAGATACGTAGACAAACGAAAGTTACAGACAAAATTAGGCGGTTCATTAAGTTGAAGTACGAAGAGCCAACAGCTTCTGGGGCCGAAAGGTTCTCGAGTGGAGGCCACGGACCAGCAAGCGCCGCGCAAGATCTCCGCCTACAAGGTGGACCGACGATCTGATAATATCCATGCTGGTTCTATCCGAACCAGTACTAATGAGATGATAATATAATAATGATAATAATAGAGGAAAGAGATTATTTCAGGATAAAAGAAAAACATCAATCTAGACTAATATTATAATGAGAGAGAGGTTTTTACAAGTTTTTGTATATGTAGAAGATAACTATATCTCCTTAAAAACATTTGACAAGATCGGGTACATCATATCGGTTCCACATTTATTTTATTATACGCACCCATGTGAAGCCGAGAAGCGTTGGTTTACCTGTGTTAATAAAATTAGTTTTATGTAAGTGCGCTAAATATTATTGTTCATAACATTATAGTATTGTAAGTTTACGGTCGACACCAGTGGAGAACGCAGCCTCTCGATCTTGACGCAACTCAGATTACGTACATCTTGGATGACCGGAACACGCGAGTGGGTCAACCTTATCCACTAGTTATGTCATCGACCGACCTCGCGCCGGGCCGACCAGTTGTATTGGTGTTACCCAGCAAGTGGGTAACGATTTTTTTTTAAACAGGTAAGTATGGTATACTGCAGTCTAGAGTAGATATCCATAAGCTAAGAGACTGCAGTATATACAATACTTTCCCTGTTCCCCTTTCCGCGCTGTTATATGGATACTGTAACACTGAAGACAGAATAAAGTGGCACGAATGCTGTTAATTCACTATCATTGTGGCCTTCTGGGAATTCCTGAGACAGTGTTAAGGCAAGCACCTTAACTACTCATCCGTAGGGCTCGTTAAATTTTATTTTTGCCATAAAATATATTTTAACACATAATTACTTGTTAAGTATATTAAGATTTAGGATAGAAAGGTTTGTCCCTTAGTGTGACGAGGACGTCCGGTGTACAATTTCGTGAGACACGCACCTACAGTATTCTAAAGCAAATAATTTTTACGTTTAAATTTATATATAAAAAATAAATAAATAAAATAAAGGCTGCAAGGTGTCGGGAGTCATTTACCATTATTTAGACCGGTCAACATGCTCGCCAGTCCTTCTACACCCCTGACGCCCGACGCAAAAGAGGGGTGTTATAAGTTTGACCTGTGTGTCTGTGTGTTTGTCTGTGATTTTGATCTGTTTTTTTTCTTTTAAAACTGACGTGATCGAGACAGTTTCCAGCTTGTAATTTATGAAGACCATCGCTCATTAATTTTCTAGTTGACTTAGGGCACTTACTGCCACAGCAACTTACAGCAGATATATATATAGTATTAGAATGGTCTCAAAATAATGTTGGGGTTTAGATATATTTTTTTTATAATAAAAAATATATATTTTATAAATATTCTTTTTATATATTTTTTTAATTGTGGATAGATGGAAATACAAAATTAATTTTATTAGTTGCAGAATGGCTCTGTTAAAAGGCTGTCAAGGCAATACCTATGTCCGTCAAATGTATTTATGGCTCGATGTTTACTGACGGCCTTAAAGACCTTTATGGCGAAGGCTCTGTTCAAAATATGTATGTAATTCAATTTTAAAGAAATCTGTTTTTATTGATTTTTACCAGCACGTGAAGATTGTAAAGGTTGTGGAACTATTTGGAACTATCAATTTTAGTGTTGCTTACTACATTAATTTATAAAATAAATATTTTATGTAGTCCTATAATAAGAAGTATTTATTTTTCAATTTATCTGTACTATAATAATAATACTTATATATATAATAATACTTATATAGTATACTCGTAAATTGAAGTAGATAAACTTGCTAACTCCTCCTAAATGATAGATATAGGCTGTATATGTTAGATATATATACTATACTAACATACTAGCTGTTAAAAGTAGCCTATGTTCATCACGGATAATGTCGGCTTCTAATGGTAAAAGAATTTTTCAAATCGGTCCAGTAGTTTCGGAGCCTATTCTATACAAACAAACAAACAAACAACAAGCTGAAAAGTTTATTTGTTTGGTTGTACGCGTTAATCTCAAAAACTACTGGCTCGAATTGAAAAATTATTTTTGTGTCCATTTATCGAGAAAGGCTATAGAGAACGTGGACAAAGTCGCGGGCACCAGCTAGTTATATATAAGTAACTATGGATGGTATTGTATGTTATCTATAGTCTGTATGACTATAAAGAAAGATTACTTTTACAAAACGTTGGCGCTTTGACATACCAAAAAAATTACATACTGAAATATAATAGTATTGTGCCAAAGAGAACGGATGCTTGCGTGCATAAATATATTAAGTGTTCGTCCAGGTGTACGAGGTCTACGATTACCGTAAGAATAATTGCGGCCAACGTGCCATGTAACCAATAAGCACAGACAACAATTGACTAAGTGACACTCGAATGGACATCAAATTAACATAAGAAAAAGAGTTACTTTAAATAATTAAAATTTCTCAAAGAATCCGAAATTGATTTCACCTTACAACTAGCGCGAGTTCCGCACAGATTTTTTTTTTGCAAATAATACAAAAAATTCACAGATTTCGTGGCTCACACGACTATGTGTTCGACATTGGAAATGAATCTACGGAATTCGAAAAAACATGTTGTTCTGACTTGTTGACTTCTTTCAAAAAGGTTAAGCTACAGGCATCGGCAACCCTTAACCCGATCGTTTTTATTTTAGGCTCAAATGGTAGGTGACTAAATTCTCCAGAGGAGATTTTCTCAAATTTTTTATATCATTTTTCGTTTCCAAAATATCGAGCGCCAAAATCAAAAATTCTGAAAAAAATAACTTTTTTCGTGTTTGACTTTTTTGAAAAATTCTTTTTTCACCTTACAGCTCTCATGAATACGCGTTTTGAATATCATATCTTCACAACTCTCCGAGATATAAGGGGATCGCACTTTTTCGTGAAATTGGGACATTTCCAATGTCAAAATCTTCCTCGTTTACCGCTCTTTACTATTTGTAAAATTAATTATCTTATCACTGTGAAGCAAGAAATCCTAATTAAGATTATAAATGAGAGAGTCAATTTTAATTGTTTGTATGTCCTTGCTGTATTTATATTTATTTTTGTATTTGTATAAATTTCTCGCACCATCAAACGCATTTCTTGCAATAAACAGTTAGCAGGAATCGAAATTTTCACATTTCCGCGATTGTCTCTAATTTCTTCCGCCGTTTTGTTTGCTATGTAATGCACTTTTAATGGACTCAAGATGGATCATATTGTGATTTACGATTTGGTATACTACGTTATCTTGCAGCTTGGAAAAATTTGTTCAAATTGGAACCTCTCTTCTAGAAATTCTATTGTATGGGGATATTTTGTTTACTGTAGTTATTAAATCAAGATAGCTAATCTAATGAATATATTGTTCCAAATCGGGCCAGTCACTTTATTAAGTAGATTGTGAAATATTTCAAAATTTCAGAATTTGGCTGCTAAACTGTTTCAAACACCTGATTTAATTAAATGACTTGCCATCCATTTCAGGAAATAAATAAAGATAAAAGTGCTCTAAAACAAAAAAATATCAGTACCTGGCGCAATACCTGACAAAGGACTGACGCCAACGGACTGACGAAAAAGACATAAATTTGACGTTATAATTAGAACTAATGTTTCTTTGGTAATTTCGAATATCAACAAGCTACATTTTGACAAAGCTAAACACAACTCTAGCACTGATACAACAATGGCGGCCATCAAATGGTGCGGTCTACATCATCATCATCATCATCTCAGCCGTAGGATGTCCTCTGCTGGACATAGGCCAAAATTTTCCAATTGGACCGGTCAGAAGCAGCCTGGATCCACCGTCGAACCGCGGCCCTTATTAGGTCGCCTGTCCACCTTGTGGGTGGACGTCCTACGCTGCGCTTGCTGGTCCGTGGCCTACACTCGAGAACCTTCCGGCCCCAGCGGCCGTCGGCTCTTCGTACTGTGTGCCCTGCTCACTGCCACTTCAACTTACTGATCCGACGGCTTATGTCGGTAACTTTCGTACGTCTACGGATCTCCTCATTTGTGATTCGATCTTGCAGTGTAACCCCGAGCATAGCCCTTTCCATAGCTCGTTGAGCGACATTGAGCTTCTTTACGAGGCCCATAGTTAGAGACCACGTTTCAGCGCCATATGTCATTACTGACAACACACATTGGTCGAACACTTTTCTCTTGAGACACTGAGGAATTTTAAACGAGAAGATGTCTCGGAGCTTCCCGAACGCTGCTCATCCGAGCTAGATTCGACGATTGACCTCCCTTTCGAAGTTGACTCTACCTAACTGGACTATTTGTCCACAACCAACTTTAAAATTCAAACAGGGATTTAACCTTGAGGCTGTGATATTCGGCGAGAATTTCAAATTTAAACAACACACAACGGACTGACGAATGAAACTAAACACAAAGTTTCTTATTTTTAAAAAAATAAAGTGGAGAATAACCATCGGCTCCAACGGAAGACCAGCGTAGGTTTTTACAACCTGCATTATGCTGAGTTGGAGACGGTTGTGAGTTGGGGACGTTTGTATGTGTGTGTGTTTTTCTTTTTTTTATTACGTATTTATGTCCTTTGTTGCAAATAAATTCTATTCTATTCTATTCTATTCTATTCTATTCTATTCTATTCTATTCTATTCTATTCTATTCTATTCTATTCTATTCTATTCTATTCTACATTATGAAAGTTGTAGTATACATTATCATGTAAGTACGTCACAGAATTAGTAAGTTTTCTTAAATTGATGATAATGTTTAATAGACAGTCACTTGATTGCTGGTTTTAGGGATTGTGACATGCCAAAGGACTGACATTTTAAGCATAGTGTCACCACAACGGCGACAGTGGCGCCAATTTTTTTATATTTTTAGTCGATGCTTTGAAAATTGATAAATTGATAACATTTAAATATATCGATAAATTATAAATTACACGTAGTATAAGAGATTAAGAATTCATGATGATAATCTAAGCTGGATAATTTTAAAAAATTGGTAATCTTTAAAGACGTAGGATGCCATTGCATGTCACTTGCACTTTGCATTTTGGATAATCTAATATTGATAATGTTGTGCCAATCGATAATTCTTTAATGATAATCAATCAACACGTAGGTAAGAGGTTAAGGACGCTAGAAGAAGCACAGTACTTATACTTACCACTGGTGAAATTAACCTTGGGGCGTTAACGATTCGTTTCACGTATAGTACTGTAACTGGCCTTGAAGTGCGCAACTTTTAATAGGTATTATGTATTCAGAAAGTGTTCCGATATAGACTTTAGAGTCCGTGTAAATAATGGAAGCGTTAGGACCTTCTATCACTTAAGTACTGTTTGCTAACACTGGCTTTTGATTGATCACGGTAGGTTATGCAAACATGCTACGTTTCATTTGGTCACCGACATTTATAATATCACTAGCTGCTGCCCGCGACTTCGCCCGCATAGCATTGTAAATTATATACTAAAACCTTGGTTGGTGCAGTAGTTTTTGAATTTATCGCGAACAGACAGACAGACATACGCGGCGGAGGACAATTATTGTTATTTGTTTATTTGTTCGTTACGCCTTAACCACTTAATCGAGCATCATGATGATTTTTCACACACTGACAGAAAAATGGCTAAGAAAAAAATTACATCTATAAAAATGTATGTAGTAGTGATTCCGAAGAGATCACCTAAAAATCAAAATAAAACAACAACCCCTGACTAATTATTCGTGTCTGTGAAAAGATGGAAAACACAATATACAAAATTTTAACACAATCGGTCAAGCCCTTTAGTAGTTGACATACCGATAGCAGCGCCACTTACCGGGTCCAATTGTATTTTTAAATCGGAAACCATCGAAATAGCCATTTAAATTCAAGTTATTGGGATAAGTACTGAAGGATAATTCCTACTACCCGTTGTCCTATTACCCGTTTTCCCGTAGGAATGAAGCATTTTCCCGCGGTAAAAAGTAGATTATGTTCATCAGGGATAATATCGACTTCTAATGGTAAAAGAATTTTTCAAATCGGTCCAGTAGTTTCGGAGCCTATTCAATACAAATAAACAATCAAATCTTTCCTCTTTATAATATTAGTATATAGATTGGACGCCACGCCACAACGTCGTCACAGCGATAAAGATATAGTTATTACTCATAATTATATTTTCTTTTTCAACGCGGACGAAGTCGCGTGCACCAGTCAGTGTACTTATAAATTGATTGTGACAGGATATTATCACAACACTCTTTTTATTTCTCGTCAAAATTGTCAGACTTAGCAACAACTTACGAGTTCAATCTACTGTTAGGTACCTAATACGTGACAAGGATCCGATATGAGTAAGCATCTATTATACTGCTTATATTCGAATAGCTTTTATGGCGACTAAATTTAACTAACCAATGATTCTTCGAAGGCTTGATGTTCACATTGTTATTGGGTTGAGACATCTAAAAATAGTCTATGGCGTAAGCAAGAAGTTCCGATGGTACAAATAAAAGGGCTTATTATAAACTAGAAACAGCGAGTTGTGGAATATAAAGGAAGATATCAGACGGCGTCTTGAGGCGTTTTAGATGTGGGAGTTACCGACTCATTCTCCGTTTTAGCTGGATCTAGAAAGTCAGTAATGAAAAGGTGCTCCAACATGTCAAATTCAGTTGATAATAATGGTTAAAATAATAATGGTCCTCGAAGACGAAAGAAATCCTTAGAGCTATGTAACTTAGAGAATATTCTCTAATGGAGAACATCAGTTTCATCTGGCCCAGGACAGGTACAAGTTTAAGAATAGATTAAAATAAATTCTATTTAATACAATACATAATAATTTAATACTTACTATTCATTTGACAATAGGTATCTTCTTTTTTTAATATATAAAAGGCGATGTATGTGTACGTTCCCTATGGACCCCAAAATCGTTGAACCAATTCTGATGAAACTTTCAGATAATCTTCAGATTAGTCTAGCGGCTAATCCTGTGAAGTTTGGTAGCGATCGGAAGCAGGCGAAGCCGGGAGCGGGTCACTAAATAGAAACGATGTTGAAGAATTATGATAAGGTATCTAATGTATAAGATATTCCATCATATCTTTCGTAGTTAGACGCGAGAGGCGATCCAGTTATTTCTATGTGGTCTTATCGCATTGGACCTTTTGAGAAAATCTTGATTTTGACCTACTTTTAGAAGGAGAGGTGACTTTCTGAAAATTTTCTCTGATATTGATGCAGATCCAGTAGTTTCTACGTGGTCTTATCGCATTGGACCTTTTGAGAAAATCTTGATTTTGACCTACTTTTGTAAGGAGAGGTGACTTTCTAAAATTTCTCTCTGATATTGATGCAGATCCAGTTGTTTCTACGTGGTCTTATCGCATTGGACCTTTTGAGAAAATCTTAATTTTGATCTACTTTTATGAGGAGAGGTGACTTTCTGAAATTTCTCTGTGATATTGATGCAGATCCAGTTGTTTCTACTTTGTCTTATCGCATTGGACCTTTTGAGAAAATCTTGATTTTGACCTACTTTTGTAAGGAGAGGTGACTTTCTGAAAATTTTCTCTGATATTGATGCATATCCAGTTGTTTCTACGTGGTCTTATCGCGTTGGAGTTTGTAAACATCTTAATTTGCAATTGTTATCACAATACTGCCGCATAACAATGGACAATGGCCAGGAAGAGGTACCTCTTTACAATTGATAATTATTTCGACATCCGTTTTAATTGAGAATAACATGAAACCGATTAGGATAGCATGGAACAATGCTTGCTACTGCAATTAATTCGCTTTTTATAGGGTACCAATAATAATTAGAAATACGACCGATCCATATCTACGTACTTACACAGATAAAATCAACGAACGAAATAATAATTCATCTAAACCCACAAACGGGTTGTTTAACGAAGTCTATCTTAATTTAAAATATGAAAATATATAGTAATATAGTAATATAATGCACTTTGCAGTGATGAAATTTTTGTCTGCAAATTGTTTCTTATCTACATAAGATTTTCCATATGTTATTTTCCTGTTAAAATTTCTGTAGTAACTTAATGTTAATATAATAACATGTTTGAGTAATAAGTGGAAATTTTGCTGATTTTTGTTTTTCTTGTATTCAGGTAAATAATGTTTAATGAAAAAATAAATAAATAATAATTTTATGATTCTTAAGACCTATTTGTATATAATATATAATCTATAATGTATATTTAATCTTAATAAATAAATAATACTATAAGAGTTCTTATGAAATTTCAGCTTATGAAAAACTTACTGTTGGCAATCATAAACAAAAAACAAATATTTTCTCTTTATAATATTAGTATAGACTCAGATTAAATAAGAGTAGATATAGATAAATTAAAAAAAATGAAGTCAAAGATACAAAGACGGCTGTGATTCATATTGCGGTGAATCAAATCGCATATTATTATGTGAATTTATTAAGCAAACGAAATAAAGCTCTAATGAAAAGTGTTTTAGAACATATCTGTTTTTTTATATCAAATATTTCACAATCCGATACTAACAATTGTGGACACAGTACTGTATGTCTTAAATGTTTGTTTAATTGTTTAGGTTTATTCAATTAATGTACCACCTCGGTTTCAAATCACGTAGCCGCAATTTAAAAAAAAAATATAGTTATTTATTTTAAAAATATTTTTCTTAACTAACGACACTCTCCAGGCTTCGCCAAGGAAAACATCTCAATGAGGTTTTATATACAGGTGGTAATTTGAGACAGGTTAGTAAGAGCAGCTATCATTAATTATGTAGCTAGAACAAAGCACACTTAGGAGACTATCCAATTTTAATAGTTATGCCAATCGGTATTCAAAGATTTTGGAAAAATGGTACAGTCAGTGAGAAAAAGGACAATTTTCAAGTTTTGTTTAAAAGGCGTCAATCGCTTCTGAGACTACTTCCATACATTTCTTACAGAATGAGATTGAAAATAATCGATACAATACAAATTTGAGGTGTTATCAACACTGGACGGAGCACAGTTGTGAAACGCAAGTAGACACAGCATTGGGTAAAAGTTTGTAATCTGAACTGGCGATCAAAATAAAAAGTGATTTGTACATGCAATATGCAATAATGTTGAGCAGTGTTGTAAAGGTAAATTAAATAAATGTCATTTAGATCAAATTGGCTCCCAGTTGCTAAAGAAATATATAATATAACCTACGACAGTTTATTGAGAACACCAGTGTGTGGTAAATGACGTATGGTGCTGAAACGTGGCCTCTCAACAGCCTGCTCTATTCTCTATTTGTGGTTTTTAAAACCTATCGACTACAATGTCAATAGCTTGTTGTTCTACATTAAAATCACATCTAAAACTTTCGTATTCTAACTTATCGACATGGGTCACATGTCATGTACTTATCACCATGGTAAATATTTAACTTAAATCCTATTAGTACCTGTTGTAAGAAATAATAAAATTCTAGTTTAGAAATTCGTTCACCTCTATGTAATGTAACGGACTGTACATTATACTAACGCGCGAGTTGTCTATAAAAATAATAGGTGAAAAAATCATAACGCGGGCGGACGAGTTGTCCATTAACTCAAACGTCATAGACATTTTGACAGGCAAGTCGATCGAGTCGATGACCACAGCAAGACCACAGTTAGAGAAGAGGCCCGCTGGAGTTGGATTGATCCACAAGCGTGCTATGGAGTTTCTTTTAGTGGATAGGATCAGAAATTCTGAAATTCGCCGAAGAACCAAGGTTGTCAACATAGTCAAGAGAATTAGCAAGTTGAAATGGCAATAGGCCGGTCACATCTAAAGACAAAGATGACTGGTCTAGTCTAATCGCCATCAACTTCCATCAGTTGGAGAGTAACCGCATGAAAAAGATTGAATTTCTTCTAGAATAAAATTATTCCAAACAAGCTGAATCCGGTCACGCATGCTTGTTTTTTTTCTTTTCATACATAACTTCGGAAAAATATATAAAAGCACTGTTTTTGTTAAAATGCCTTGTTGTATTAAAATTGTGTGGACACAAACTTACGCCAGTTGAATTTTTATATTTATACATATACAGGGTGTGGTCTGTAATAAGACTAATAAATTTAAACGATGATTCTAGAGAGTATACGCAGCTACTCAAGTGCTTATACTCAAAGATAATCCAAAGTTACAATACATAATCAATGGATTTCATGATACGCTAAATTGTCGGTTATCAGTCGTTAGATGTCTTGGCACATTGTACTGGGGCGAGAACAATTGTAAATGTCAATGTTAAGTACTCCGACTGGATACATTATGTCTGTTAGTAGTACATTGCTGGCTCGATTAATTTTGTTAGAAAATAACAGTAAATTTGATCTTCATTTTAATTAATTGAAACCATTTGGAATTAATAACTAATTCGTTAATATAGACCCATTTTAATTTATTGCTCATATTACAGGCCACAGCCTGTATAAAGATTTGATCACAAATAGACATTATAATATTTTATTGCAGCGAAAACTAGGTCTCCTGACTCAGCATGCAGCGTTAGGTATGCTACTAGCTACTAGCCGTCAATCAGTAATACGTGCGATATTATCAATTATTACTATCTATAAAGACCGGTCTGTGAAACAAATTATATGAAATAAATACGACGCTGTAGCAGTTGTATTGCATTTACTACTTACATTACTTACAAATTGACCTGTTTGGATAGAAATATTGCTGCACTTTTAAGATCTCAAAACTACACTTATAAACAGAAAATATTTGTTTTTTTGTATGTTTGTTTGTAATGGATTAACACGAAAACTACTTAACTGATTTTATTTTATTTTTTCATCTATAGAATAAAATAGAAATCCCTATGATATGAGAACTATACTTTATAACTTCATAAAATATAGCCTTGTTTACTCGCTAACATTTGTATTTTTGTATGTTTTTAATGAATAAATTCAAAAACAACTGGGCCGATTTTAAAAATTCTTTTACTTGTAGAAAGCCGTATTATCAGCTAGTAACATAGGCTATCTCAATACATAATAAATCTGTAAGTGTATTAGTATGTTCCTCCTAACTCTGATTTTCATGAAAGTTGGTAGACAAACATTTAGACGTACGGACACAAATAACACACGGAAATAAAGTCTCCGTCCGCCTCTGTCTGTTTATCCGTTAACTTCTTTTAAACCACAACAAAGGTTTTAACAACGATAAATAAGGCAGGTACATAATATACATAATGTACATGTATTTACTTCGTAAATCGCCTTCTGCGACGTGGTTACATCACATCTACTTACTATTAGAAAATTTCATTATAATGTTTTAACATTTAAAATCTCCCCGAAGAACAATTTAAGTGAAAATTAAGAAAACCTTAGTTTTAATGGACATTAATTACTGGATTATTACAGCGATAATCATAATAATATAATATTTTGAAATTATTAAGTGAGCCCATTACACTTTTCTACTTGAAGTATTTTCTACAAAAGTTTGGGCTAAATGAGACAATAACTAATGCAATGGATTTTAATGCGGTTTTCACTAATGGAAAGAGTGTTAAACGAGGAAGTTATTTATATACCTATCATACCAGCTAGTGCCTGCGACTTCGTCTGCGTTGAAAAAGAAAAAAAAGTAGCCTTTACTATCCTGTGTCCTATAAGTACGTCTAAATGTTTATCTACCAAGTTTCATGAAAATCAGTTAATTCATTTAAGAATTATGGAGGAACATACATACATACAATACCTACACTTACAGATTTATTATTAGTATTAATGATTGACTGATTGATGATTCATGATAATATCTTATATTATATCTTTATAATTATTCATTCATTGATTTCATTGATTGTTTGAACTCTGAAACTATTGGACCGATTTGGAAAAATCTTACACTGTTGGAAATCAGCGAGTAACATAGGCTATCTATACTAATATTATAAAGAGGAAAGATTTGATTGTTTGTTTGTTTGTATAGAATAGGCTTCGAAACTACTGGACCGATTTGAAAAATTCTTTTACCATTAGAAGCCGACATTATCCGTGATGAACATAGGATACTTTTTACCGCGGGAAAATGCTTCATTCCTACGGGAAATCTAAAATAAAAGTAAATACTAGCGGCTTGGTCCGGGAGATAGCGCCATCTATCCAAAATACGGTAGATGGCGTTTTATACTTTTCTACGCGGACGAAGTCTGCAGCGAATTTGTAACCCCCAATGGCGGCGGTCTACGGTTACCACATACCATATTACTATCAAGTGGACTGTCAGTCTTCTTATATAAATAAGTTCTTAAACAAAAAAAAAAAACCGGCTGTTTTTTTATATAAGAAGGTGTGCTTGCTAACCTTCTTATATAAAAATTGCACATATGATCAGTTACATACAATAATGACCTGAAAAGTGTTTTAAGCCGTTATGACAAACAAATTTGCTTCTATTTTAAGACAAGCTGGTGCCCGCGACTTCGTCCGCGTTGAAAAAGAAAAAAGTAGCCTATCATGTGTCCTGTACGTCTAAATGTTTATCTACCAATTTTCATGAAAATGAGTTAATTCGTTTAAGAGTAAAAAACGCTTTAAAATTAAAAAAAAAAAATTTAAAGCGTTTTGTAAATTCTTTATGTGCATAAAGAAATTTCTAAACATACAAGTATGAAACACATAATAGTATTAGGTAATGCATTGAGTATGTTTTATGTGGAACATTTAAAAAGTCTTAATCTAGTGTAAACTAGGTCGAAATTTGCATATTCACATACTCAGATTAATTTAATCAGGTATTTGGTCAAGATCACTATCACTTGAAACCTTTTTTAACAGACTTCAAAAAGGGTTTCTCAATTCGACCGTATATTATATTTTTTTATGTGTATTCGATGACTTCGTCGTTTATGAACCTATTTTGATGATTATTTTTTCGTTGGAAAGGAGATATCCCACGGGTGGTACCAGGAAACCAAGATTTGATGGTGCCATCGCAGAGCAATCGAGGAGAACCTTCGAAAATCGTAGGAAATCGGTGTATTTTTATTAGAAAACATATACCAATAAAATAAAGAAAGATAGCAGAGCAGAGCAGACGTATACTGCTCCCGAGCAAAGCCTAGTCATGTGACAGTCTAGTCTAGATGATTATAAAAACGAAAATAACTGTCTTTTCTTGATCGAATTATTTTTTAAACGATTTTTTATGACTACCGGCAACCATTTACGAACCCACATTAGGGTTAAGATACAATACAAGGCAAGACTCTGCCACAGCTGAAGCCTGAAGCCTGTGCAAATAATTATTATCATCAAAAGATATAATAATAATTGTCAGTTTATAACTATGAAATAATGTATATTATTATTTACTTAACTATTTTTCATTAAAAGTTTTGTACGTATGTAAATCTTTCTCGCTTATCCTTCTTTCAATTATTGAAAACTGTATTAAAATCCAATTGGGTGGTGTAAAAGAATTGAGCGAAGAAACGGACAGAGGCGGACAGCTATTTTCTTATCAATCAATCATCAATCATCATCAATCAATCAATACTAATAATAAATCTGTAAGTATAGGTATTGCATGTATGTATTATGTATGTTCCTTCATAACTCTTAAACGAATTAACTGATTTTCATGAAATTTGGTAGATAAACATTTAGACGTACACAGGATAAGCTAGGTAGGTACTTTTTTCTTTTTCAAAGAGGACGAAGTCGCGGGCGTCAGCTAGTAATAAATATCTTTCTATACTAATATTATAAAGAGGAAAGATTTGATTGATTGTTTGTGTGTATAGAATAGGCTCCGAAACTAATGGACCGATTTGAAAAATTCTTTTACCATTAGAAGCCCACATTATCCGTGATGAACATAGTATACTTTTTACCACGGGAAAATGCTTCATTCCTACGGGAAATCTAAAATGAATGTAAATACTGGCGGCTTGGCGCGGGAGATAGCGCCATCTATCCAAAATACGGTAGATGGCGTTTTATACTTTTTTACGCGGACAAAGACACGAGCACCAGCTAGTATACAATATAATAATACAGAATTTATCTATAGATATATAGATTTTCTGTTTATAAACGAGTAAAATTATCTAAATTATGAAATGTAGTATTATTTTCCTAAATTAATGAAACTTAATATTTATAAGTATCAGAATGAAATACTACATAATTAATAACATTTTACCTACATTTGAAAAAAGAAATAGGGATTTGAATTTTATGAATTGAAATTTACCTATTAGATTTGTATATTTTTTTAAAAATTCACGAAAAAGTATTTAAAAAAAAAAAACTCGCCACATTTCAGTACCTGGAATTTCATTGTAACTTTTCTTCTGTGGCAAATATGGATTAATATAATTGTTTTCATTCATGCAACACTGATAAAAGAGACCGTATGACAAACTTACCATTTAAACAGTTTCACCTCCTTTTACTTTCAAAGAGTCAAGTCACTGACACAAAACTGTTCAACTCAATTTAAAAAAAGAACACTTTCTAATAACAATTTAAAAAATGTGTTACCCAAAAAAATATTACAGGCTGGAAAGAAAAATAATTTTCTAATTTCCCGCGCGCTTGAAACAATTCGAAAAATGGAACGCGTCAGTGTATTCTGAATTTGAAATTAGAACCGTTGGCCGCGCAGTACGTCCGAGTGAGTACTGGCAGGTTAAGCGGTGGGCAGATCGCTCTCTCTCAAACGTCGACACAGAATTAACAAACCTTGAGAGCTGGCAGGCAGTTTCTTCGCTGCGTTTAAACTATTAGTATTCTTGCTTATTAAATATTGGTACTGCAATTATGTTACACTTGATGTAATTACGTCTTCGTTTTTTATACTTTGTAAATAATTAATATTTACTTTACCTTTTATAAACATGGTTAAATACAATATTTACCTATACTAGAAAAAAAGCAAGCGTCCCTTTTATATATTCAATGATTACTCTCTTTAACAAAAATTTGCTCATGGATGCCATTGTCAGAACTGGACCAAATTGAAATGGGAGCACACGGGAAGCACCACAGCTTTCAAATAAAAAAAGAACCCATCAAAATCGTTTCACCAGTCAAAAGTCCAAGAATATATAATCCTGCTCTGGGAAAATGGGCACGAATGCCGACACTGGTGGCAAAAAGGTTAATACGGTTTTCACTAATGGAAAAAGCAATAAAATATGAATTTTTGTGTATTGACTTCGACTTTAACATAAAAATATACTTTCTACTACAGGGTATGGTAACTATACCGAATCCTAATAGCACAGTCAACGACATAGGTGTTAGAATTACGCTGTCGATTTTAATAAAAATATAAGAAGGGAATATACTAAATACATTTTTGGTATTCCTCACACTCATGAAAACACATAACTTTACTTGAAAGTTCGTCGAAAGTACTTGAAAGAAGACCAAGACTGCATTATGCAAGTCATTTACTACCGCGAAACGATCTGTCAAATACAGGGATTATTCTTAATTATTCTCATAATATTAGTGGGACTAATGGGAATATAAAAAAATATTACTATTTAATTAGTAATTGTCCTGCTGTACTATTGGGAAAATAAGTCTCACTAGTAATAATTCGATAAATCACTCAAAAAATAACAATTTGTAGAATTTTTGTCTCTTTGTCTGTGCATTTATGCACGCTAATCTCAGAAACGGCTTAACCGATTTTAATGCAATTTTCTCTATTGTACTGCAGCAAGTTTTCCGTAACGTTTAGTGTTTGTTTCATTCCAATCGGTTTACAAATAAAAAAGTTATAGCCAATACCGAAATACCAAGCGTACGAAAACCTAACGAAATTATTATAACTTTATGAAATGTTTACAGCTATCATTAATTGTATTCATAAATGCATATCATATGCAATGCAATAGAAATCAAACGCGTCTAACGCTAACTATGGCTATGGTATGCGTCACCGTGACGTCACGCAATCGGTAATACAAACCTTTCTCCAGTATAGTTGTTTCGGAATGCACCTGGTAATGGCCAACGATCGTATGTTTACATAGATGAAGGTTGAATACACTTTGACCTATTTAAATTTAGAACACTGGGAGAAGGTGTTTGATAAGGTATCTTAAACTTTGATTTCTTATTGCATTATTATGTAGGAAATTGAATATAGTAAAATTATATCCTGCAAATTAATCAATCAATTATTTATCATTAATCAATCAATTATTTATTCATCAAAAAGGTTTCCAATAAACTCTTTTAATTGTTACTATATTTTACCTGAGTTTTGAAATAAAATAAAATATATAGGTAGGTAAGATGATGGCGATCCTGAGAAGAAACCCCGAAAGAATCAGAAAGAAACTTTAAAATAAAATATATATAAATTACTTACTGAAAAAAAGTTTTAGTTATCACAGTTTTTACAATTTTCGTGCTACTCTTGGCACTGCGCTGCGTCACTAAATTTTTCACGGCTATTGTCACTTTTTCCCTTTTTCGTAATAAAACTTGATAAAGGTCCCAGACTTCTGGTGTCCCAGACAACGTGTATAGACGTGTGTGTGATGTGTGTGTATGCGTGTGTGTGTGTGTGTGTGTATGTGTGTGTATATATATGTGTGTGTGTGTGTGTGTGTGTGTGTGTATGTGTGTGTATATATATGTGTGTGTGTGTGTGTGTGTGTGTGTGTGTGTAGACGGTAGCCACCTACCATCAAGTGGACCGTCAGCCTGTCTGTCTAACTTAATATATATTAAAAAAAAAAAAAAAATGCAAAATTTCATGGGGATCAGATCAGATCAGTAGTTTTTGCGTTAAACAGTCTTACATTGCTGCTGCTATCCATACATCTATACAAACTTTTGTGATTATAACATGTAAGTGAGAAAGTCTGTATGGATGTATGGATGTTTGTTACTCTTTCACGAAAGAACTACTGAACGGATCGCCATGAAATTTTGCATTCATGGCAAGTGCGTGCAGCAGCTAGTATCAAAATAAGTTTAACAGCTTTTCCATGAAAGGGAGACAAGAAATGTCAGAAAAACAAAAGCGCATTCCCCTTTATAACATTATAGTAAGTAGGATAACAGTTTTCTCTGCTAAATGCAGTCTTTTAGCCTCACGTAGAGTAAAATTACAATGACTGATTTAGGTTCATCCGACCATGCACTGCCAATTATTGCAACATTTTCTGTTCTACGTTTTAAATCCATGACACAACACAAAAAATACTATTTAGACCGCAGTTTCACTAGAGTGTAGTGAAACTGCGGTCCACATAGGATTTTTCTGGTATGGTTTTGTCTAGTGACTACGCAAAACTAGAACTAATGGATACTTACTACTAAGACTAACTAATAGGGTGGGGAGGGGGGCTGCCAGCAGCAGTCTTCTTACAGAAGACTACGCTGAAGTTACAGCATAATTATTACCATGTCTGAGCTCCTTATCTCGAAATTTATCTCAATTTATAAATTTTATACATCTACAATATTGCTAGAAATACAGAAAAGGACATCATTTAAAAATAAAAATCCAACGCCTGACAAAGATATAACCGCAATCATCGATACCACAATAGGCGTTAGGCATCGAATTAATATAACCCTGCGAGGCGTTAGGTTTATTGCTTATATATTTTATCAGAAAATGTAGAAAATTAAATGATAAGCACGTAAGTAGATAAAAAGACTATAACACTGTAATATTCTTTTACAACATATAAAAATAAATGCTCAATATAAACAATATTTAGCATAAAGAAAATCTTTTATCAATATAAAGTTACGTCACAGTATAAATACATGTTATTCTGTGGTTACATTTATCAAATTTTGCATACACGTTGTCTGGGACACCAGAAAGGACTTAAGAAAAATGTACTGTTTCCGAGGATTATCTAAAATATAAAACTGTAACTAACGCCTTGCCAATGTGTTATAGCAACAATAAGGCGTCAAGCGTTATATTTGCTTTTATATTTTTAATTTATCATCGCGTACGAAGTCGCGGGCACCAGCTAGTCATCAATACTAATAATAAATCTGCAAGTGTAGGTATTGCATGTGTGTATGTATGTTCCTCCATAACTCTTAAACAAATGAAACTTGGTAGATAAACATTTAGATGTACAGGACTCAGGCTACTTTAGGCTACATTTTTCTTTTTCAATGCGGACGAAGTCGCAGGCGCCAGTTAGTTTTTATTTAATTGTTTATGATTTCAGTTTAATTCAAGAGTCATGTGCCGCCATCTGTAGTTAATAGAGAGAACGACAACGCTTAGTTAAACTAAGATCCCAAAATACTACAAAGTTCTAGAAGTTTCCGATAGATGGCAGAGATTTAAATTTAGAATTTGAAATTGTAGTTTCAAATTTCGCACATTTTCGTCAATTAATAAAAAAGTAGCAACTTTTATTTTTGGCCTTATATTTTTTTAATTTACTTTTCAACCGACTTCCAAAAAAGGCGGAGTTTCTAAATTCGACTGTTTTTATTTTATTTTTATTTTTTATGTTTGTTACCTCATAAATAACTTTCGACTAGGTGAAACGATTTTGATGATTCTTTTTTTATTTGAAGGCTGGTGCTGTCCCATTCCCGTGTGGTCCCATTTCAATTTGGTCCAGTTCTGACAATGGCATCCACGGGAAAACGGTTTGAAGTCTGTTTATTTTTTGTTAAAAAGAGTTATTTAATATACAGATAGATGTTTGTTACTTTTAATCGGTTTATTTAGGCAAAAACGGCTGAACCGATTTGAATGAAATTTAGCACACACATGGTTTATTACCTGGATTAACATAATGGGGGAATAGTCTTAATATAAAAAAATTCTGCGCCACTTTCGTCACAGAGATAAAGATATCAGGCTTTTCTTATCATAGTCATTTTTCATCTTTCAACGCAAACGATGTCGCGTTTTTTAAATTACTAGTTTTTTAAATTTAAGAATACTGGCAACACAATAGTCAGGTAATACTTGTTTACCTAATCCAGCTACGCATTAATTTTTTAAATGATCTATTGTTGTGCTTCCAGCCCAAGTCATTATAACTAAATTAACCTAAGTGTAGGTATCTATTGTGACAGCATACGATTTCATTGGGAAAAATCACGAATGGAAAAATATAAGCTGATGAATAATAATTTTACTTAAACCATTGTGGTTAGAGTGGAGCGTAATGTAGGTAAACTTAAGTATATTATTCTGCGAAATATTACATCCGTCTTGAAGGTTGGCGCTACTGTACAAATAACCATCTATGTATGTGCAATTTAGATGTTGACGTGAAAATTCTGTATTACTATATTGTATACGAGCTGGTGCTCGCGACTTCGTCCGCGTAGAAAAGTATAAAACGCCATCTACTGTATTTTGGATAGATGGCGCTATCTCCCGGGCCAAGCCGCTAGTATTTACTTTCATTTTAGATTTCCCGTAGGAATGAAGCATTTTCCCGCAGTAAAAAGTAGCCTATGTTCATCACGGATAATGTCGGCTACTAATGGTAAATGGTTTTTCAAATCGATCCAGTAGTTTCGGAGCCTATTCAATACAAACAAACAATCAAATCTTTCCTCTTATAATATTAGTGTATAGACTAGCTGGTGTGGTGCCTGCGTCTGCGTCCGCGTTGAATAAGAAAAAAGTAGCCTATCCCATGTCCCGTACATCTATTTTATCGATAAATGTTTATCTACCAAGGTTCATGAAAATCAGTTAATTTGTACGGTAAAAGTCCAAAACATTAAAAAGAAAATAATAAAAAAAAATCGACTATCGAAGGATGCACTAAACCGAGTGCATAATTTAATAAAACATAAAATTATTTCTAAAAGTAACTAATTAACACTTTACTTGTAGTTGGTGAAAGAGGCCCTTCCCTTATATTTATATATTATTTCTGAGTTTGCGTCATTTGTGATCTTGACCTTAAAGCCTTCAAACTTACAACGACTATTCAAATTCGAAAGTAAATCTTAAATTGCAAGCTTTAGAATAGCATTTTTGTTAGACACTAATTGATGGCGGTTACGACTATTTTCTTTTTCTAATTCTGTATGTCATTGATGACGTTCGATGCTTGTGGCTAAAGAAAGGCAGGCACGTGAGAAGTCTTAAATAAGTAGATTCTATTGGGGTTGTTCCAAACAGATCTACTATTAGTTCTACGATATTATTATCTAAATTATATTTAAATATTCCCCACACCAATCTGAGAAATCGCTCTTTGTTGCATGTAGTCCCTTGTAAGACAAACTATAAGAAAAATACATACATGTCGCGATCGTGTAAACTTTTTA
This sequence comes from Synanthedon vespiformis, assembly GCA_918317495.1. Lineage (NCBI taxonomy): Eukaryota > Metazoa > Arthropoda > Insecta > Lepidoptera > Sesiidae > Synanthedon > Synanthedon vespiformis. Next base: position 4,930,649 of record OU906967.1, on the reverse strand, counting down.
ACGAAATTTCATCACAGGATACGGATATTGACTTGTTCCACAATTCCATAGTCAAAACAAAAAATATTATGGCTGATAAATTTTTCAGTGGCCTATAAAAAAAAATAAAAAAAAAGGAAAAAAAAATTCAGTTGTTTCTGTTATCTATAAGTGAATTTTTTTTCATTAGGTTAAGTTTGTTTACCACTATTATTAAGTAATTATTTCCCTAATATTTTTTTATTTATTTACATAAGACTCACCAACATTTGCTCACACATATATACATACACAGCCAACCACTTAATAAGAAAACTATAACAAACATGTGTGGCAACCAATAACAGGTGAATACCACTTCTAAATACAATAATTAGACACATTATATAAAAAAGAAAAAAAAAAACATATATATAGAAAGTTAAGGAAAAAAAAAAACAAATATTAGTACAAAAAAAAATTAAAAAATGGGAAGAAAGTATACATTAAAAAAAATAAAAAAAAGTAAACAAAAAGTAAATAACTAGAAAGTAAACAAGAAAAACATTCTATCAACTATTAACTTCATGAACAGTTTTGCGGTGTTTGGTGAACGAATCAGCAAACATATCGACAACATCGCTCATGCTGTTAATCGACTTGCACAGCCTTGGGATAGGAGAACCTGAACCAAATACAGATCTACGAATAGGTGGACACAGTGGAGTAATGGGTGCTCTAGGGATTCTGCGGGGAATGCGAATATAAAATAAATAAATAGAGTTACAAAAACGGAGTGGTTAGTGAATCAATCAAGCGTCTAAATTCAAAATCAACAGCCTAGATTAGTGTAAGTAGTTGTTAGTGTGTTGAAGACCCTCTGTGTTAGGAAACAAAGGAAGAGAATCCCTCTCGATTTTTTAACCACTTATAGAAACCTATAGCAAACGTTTCCAACCATTGAAGGATTGAGGATAATGAATAGGGAAGAGATAGGGCAATGGGCTCTGTCATTCCTCACTCACTCACTGAAACACAACAGCACACATGCTGTTATATCACGGTGGTCTTCTGTAATGGATATTAAAAAAACATGTCATTTCAGTCGTTGCACTCACGTAAGAAGTGAAAACGTAGCTTTACAAAAATAATTGTATGATATTGTATGATATATAATATATATATGACACCATAGATTTAATATTACAATAATAAATTCATAAAGACACCATTAAAAAGGTTTGATGTTTATATGATATGAAACTATTTTATTGCTCAGAGGTGTAAACCATAATGATTCTTATTATCATAACTAGTAAGTTTACTTTCAAATGCAGTTGTCTGCTTTGGTCAGAGGTGTAAACCATATTGATCCTTGTTATCATATCTCGAAAGTTTACTTTCATATGCAACTGTCAACGCCTATGCGATACGCTTATTCAATGATTTTACCCCATTTCAAAAACGCCCAACGCGTCTAAAGTAGTTTTCACTTCAAAAATTAACGTCCAGTCTAGACCATCCAGTCAAGTTTAACAAAATTTTGATGTTCGCAGATATAATCTAAAGTTTATTGGTGAAGTGTTAATTACATAACACAGGCAAAGGTCTTCGAAGATCAATGCTTTTAAGGGCCAAGGCCTTCGTTGGTATTATAATATCTACTACACGTAACCACTACATAGTGAAGGAAGTATTTTTTTATATAAAATTACTTACATGCGAACATATTGTAATTTATTGTATGTGCCTACTTGCCATTCACTTTTTACTTTGCGGACGCAATTTCTCTGTATATTACAGAACAGCATGTGTGCTGTTGTGTTTAGGTGAGTGAGTGTTTAGGTGAGTAAAGGTTGGGAGCTCACAAAATTATCATCATCTTCATGAGGCTCTTTCGTGCTTAGTTTCCAAGGATCTTCCATAACTCTTAATAAAACGAATTAATTTTCATGAAACTTGGTAGATAAACATTGAGACAGGGCACAAGATAGGCTACTTTTTTCTTTTTCAACGCGGACGAAGTCACGGGCACCACCTAGTACAGAAATAAGAAGAAAATACCCGGAGTAAGTAAGTAATCATTTCAAAGGACGTTCGTGATCGCCATTATGAATTATATCTCTGAAAGGTCTAATCCTCAGATAAAATCCATTAAGTATGTACATTTACTTTCCGAGCACCATTGTAACTAAGTTGTAAAAGAATATTTTTATTGATTGGAAGCATAAAATTGGTTACTCGATTTTAACTTAGTATTTCGTTGAACGTAGGTATTTCTTTCTATCTTTTACAAATAAATTTATTTCTATAAAATTAAATGTTGAAGCTTTCTATCTTAATAATATTGTAAATGCGAAAGTTTTTATATTTGGATGTTTGTTCCTCAATAACGCAAAAATGGCTATATGGATTATTTTTATTAGAAATGGGTTTGCTCTAGGCCAACAACCAGCTGGGTAGCAATGGAGATGCCTAAGATGGAGCGAGCTCACCCAGAAGATGTCTTTTTCGAATTTTGAAAAGATTAGGGTTATATGAGCTCGGAAACACAGACGCCGGCAGGGAGTACCAAACCTTGGCGGTGCACATTATAAAGGATGTTTCAAAGCGCTTGGTTCGAGAAGGAGGCATTTCGGCAAGATGAGGATGGTAACCATTTGTACGTCTGTATGTCCGATGGAAGAACGGGGAAGGCGGTATGCAGCCCCTGAGCGCACTCACCGAAGTACATCTTATAAAAGACACATAGACTGGCAATTTTGCGTCTATGTGCCAGGCTCTGTCTTTGTCCCACAGATAGTTTATTATCATAAAAGATAGGGATATTTTCTTATGCTAAAATGTTAGATTCTCGCAGGATCGTGTAAAAATATCATACCTAGGTATGTACCTGACTGTCTCTAAGGAAGTGTTTCAAGTTCATAGGTCCAATGGTGTTAAGAAGCGAATTACGTATCTATTCATAGAATTCAAGGCAAACTCAACCTTGGGTCGTATATTTTCGAATTGTAATTAACAAAAATCCTTTATCCGTACTCAACACTTTGTAACTCATGAATAAACAAAGTTGCAAAACATGTCATTATTGAACTCTGACGTCGAACAGGAGAAAAAACTGGTTACGTATGATATTTTTAGATCTTTATTTTATATTTGGGATTCATTGTTAATGTGAAAACTTTTGACTCTATTTAAATTGAAGCTATGACCTTTTCTCGTAGAGGAGTAGCTTCGATTCTTTAAATCCCCTGAAACCGAAATCGTTCAATTCAAAATTCCGACTGCGATGCAACATAAAAATTATGAAAAACATTTCTACGGAACTTTCAGTGGAAGATAGCTTATGTCATAAGGAGTAACTTATGCTACTTCTACTTTAGAAAAAAAAAAACAGTGTGCACTGTACAGTATTCCGCGCGCGCCCTATGCGGAAAATCCGGGCCGTTGCACTTTGCAGAGGCCAACGGCTTTGCTTGACTGATCGGTTTGTTGCTGGTTAACCAGAATTGTTGCCATTCCCAGGTTCCTAAGAAGGCAGATGAGTGTGTGTTCAAAGCGACCTCCGATCATTGGAGCTCGTTGATGAGTATCAGTTTGGAGGCTCCAACTGTCCGTTAAGAGCTTCACTGGTCACCGCTCGCTGGTGTGGGCTGGTTAGAGACCGCACCCCAGCAGGTTTATTATCTAAATGCGTCTGCTGAGCGACAGGCGAAAAATGCGAAAAATTTGAGCAGTATCACACTAAATCGTATCACGTAGCTCATAACACTGGTGTGGTTTGCGTAAAAATTAACGATATAGTGTGATATTGCACAATTTTTACGCATTTTTCGTCTGTCGCTTAGCAGACGCATTTAGATATAATAAGCCTGCCGGTCCTTTGTGGGTTATTGCACAATTTTTTCGCATTTTTCGTCTGTCGCTTAGCAGACGCATTTAGATAATAAGCCTGCGGTCTTTTTGGTCCTTTTGGTCACGGTTCGGTTCAGATTAATTTCAGACAGTTTTTAAATAGAAACTTTTCTAATTTTTAGGTCCTTTTTACGGCATACGCTTTCAGATTTTACGTTCCGGAAAAGATAGATGAACAGGAATGAACGGGCTATGACATTATTTATCATCAATCATCAATACTAATGTAATAATAAATCTGTAAGTGTAGGTATTATATGTATGTATGTATACGAAGGAGTTTGTATCTAGAATGTTGTAAGATTATTTCCTACAACTCATATTTAGGTACAGAAATGTTTCTACATTACATGACTTGTCATTTTTACATGTACAAAGACGAAAAGACATGCAGATAAATTTACTCAATTTTTTTAATAGCACAAAATAATATGTATTGCAAATAAATTTTATGCATAGTCACGGAAAAATTAGTAACAAAGCGATGTTGTAACTGATGAATCGAGATCTACAATTCGACCACAGCCTTGCGTGTCCGATAGCGTAGAATGTTTAGAATTAGCTCTGCGAGGTCTGTGTGAATTTTGCAATGTTTTATGTACATCTCGGCCTTTGTTACCTAAGTCTTTAAAACTGAAGAATGCTTTAACCCACCCTTTAACCGCTTGGCGCCTTAGCACCTGAGTCGTAATTTTTTTTAAGAGAAAGCATGATTTGTATGAGTAGATAATAGTAATTTCTTGTTAATATTTTAAATTTTATAAACTTTGATAAGTTAAAAAGTTAATTTTAATAAATTATTCTAATTTCAATACTACAAGTATGTACGAAATTACACGATTTTTTCCCAGTTAAATCTATAATTTCTTCTTACCTAATGGATTTAACCGTTAAAATGAAAAAAAAATATGGCCTCATCTTCATACAGAATTTATTTTATTTTCGAAGACAAGTTATTAAATTACACAGCTCTTAAAGAGCTGTGTAATTGGCGAGGCTAGGGCAAGTAATGTACGAATAGCACTATAATATGTTGTGCAGTAGTGAATGCGGTGAATCATGGATTGCATTCGAGCTACTTGCAGATTTCGTAAAGCGTAAACTCCCAACAATTCGAAGGCTAACCGCTCGCATTATCTTTCTTATAGCGAAATTTTTATACTGACAACATATTTTATACAAATCCATTCTTTCCCACTAAGTAATATTATGAACCAGCTAGTGCCCGCGACTTCGACTGCGTTGAAAAAGAAAATAATATATGAACGCCTATCGCTGTGACGACGGTGGCGCCGCCACGCGACAGTGGCGCCCAATTCTTTATATTTTTAGACGGGTAAAATTTTTTAGATTTTTAGATTTTTAGATGAGTCCTGACACTCGGGAAGTCAGGAACAGTACTTTTTTTCTGGATGAATACCTATTCATATTATGTCCTTTCTAACCTTTCTTGTATCCCTAACAATGTGAATGCAATGCAATGTCAATGTGAATGCAATTTAGTGATGATCGTTTGATTAGTTAAGGCGTGAAAAGGTAGCAGACAGACAGAGTTACTTTCGCATAATTATATAGCTGTAATATAATTAATTAGCATGGATACGAAAATACTCCTGTCACACCACTGACTGGAGTTATAATGAAAATAGTATAGAGTTAGTTCGTACTCTATACAAATCTAATGCGACATTAACATTTTGGTTTTGACTTTATGTAGGTATTAATATTGAAAATTTATATTTCAATGCGCTAGCAGTTTAGATGACCTCAAGTTATCTTCCGAGTACTTTTCGAAGGACGACCACAAGTCTATAGAGCGTTGGGAAAACGAGTAAAATTTTATAATAAATTTATTGGCAATGAGTCTGATAGACATTAACGTCAATAACATATTGACGTCTTTGATTTCTTAATACGTCTTCTTTACAACTATCGAAATAAAGGTTATATTTGCTAAGCAACTTTTGAAGGTAAGCCAGGTAAACTGATCGACGCAAGCGCAAACTCAAGTTCAGTGTTACTTGAATGAGCGCGGCAAATGCACGAAACCGCGCTATTTAAATTTCGAAGTGTTTTTTTTTAAATTTCGAAGTGTTGTTTGAAGTGTGCCATTTTAATTTTTGAATTTAGAACTCTCTGTGTTTTCCTTAATTGCCATAAACGAGGAAGGAGGTTGAGGTTTGTAATGAATCATTATAATGTTTCCTTAATATTATTTTATTAATTAACTAGTCCACGCGTAACAATTATTTATTAACAATACAAGGTTTTTCTTCTTAATAATGAATAAAAATTTTTGTCTTAACTGTTGATAAAACATGTACATGAAATATAAGTTCACTTAGGTTGGATCTTTTCAAAGAAATTAAGTAGTGGGACTTAAATTTAAGTTAAGTTTAATAAGTGACAGGGAACACTGCGTTTCGCAGTCATTTGGAGCAGCAAAAATCACCCCCTTACAGATTAGCACCGTGAAATAACAGCATATGTGCTGTTATATTGTGATAGAGTAAGGGATGTCAGAGACAATGGTCTCTTCTTTATCCTTTATTCTTAATCCCTCTACGCACTTGCAGCACTTATATGGCTTGTGTTGTACTTATATGTTATATCAAATAGAACTTTAGCCTGATTTGCGACTTTAAAATTAAAAAAAAAATCATTTCAGGAGGATAGCGTGCTAGCTTCACAATTGACAGAATTGTGCGTTATAAAACTATTTTTAGATAAACCTGTAGTCTGTTATTCTTATTATTCTTACTGACCATAACGGTCAGAAAATAAACCAAAACAGAAGAAGCTTTTAAAGCTGCACACAGTTCACAAAACAAGATGGAGTTTAAATTTATGGTGACAGCTCGTTATAGATAAAAGCAAGTACATATATATTATAAGAAAGTCCTCCACCAGGTCTGCCTGTCTGTTCGCGATAAACTCAAAAACTACTGAACCGATTCTCATGCTGTTTTCACAAATAGATAGAGTTGTTCTTGAGGAATTTTTTAGTATATAACTTACTAGCTGTTGCACGCGACTTTGTCCGCGTAACTTTATAAAATATAATACATTCGTGTCTGCGAAACCATTGAAATACACATACAAAATTTCAACCCAATCGGTAAAGTGGTTTAGTAGTTGACATACCTACAGCAGCGCCACCTACAGGGTCCAATTGTATTTTTAAATCATCCAGGAAATACCCATATAAAATTTCAACAAAATCGATTCAGCCGTTTAGAAGTTATGTGAAAAAGAAGTTAAGTACGGAAGGATAATTCTTACTACCCGTTGTCCTTTTACCCGTTTTCCCGTAGGAATGAAGCATTTTCCCGCGGTAAAAAGTGTCCTATGTTCATCACAGATAATGTCGGCTACTAATGGTAAAAGAAATTTTCAAATCAGTCCAGTAGTTTCGGAGCCTATTCTATACAATCAAATCTTTCCTCTATATAATATTAGTATAGACAAAGTAACGCGGGCGCAGCGCGGGCACCAGCTGGTTAAAAATAAATAGAGTTGTGAATAAACTATGTATTCTTATGTATAAACACATTATACACTACTAGCGATCCGCTCTTTTCATGAGTGAAAAATGCATTAAAATTCGTTGCATAGTTTAAAAGATGTAAGCGTAAATACAGATTGACAGGCGGCGGGAAGGCGGAAAGGGACTTTATTTTATAACTATCTGGTGCCTGCCACTTTATCCGCATTGAAAAAGAAAAAGTGGCATATCCTGAGTCCCGTACGTCTAAATGTTTATCTACCAAATTTCATGAAAATCAGTTAATTCGTTTAGGAGTTATGGAGGAACATACATACATACATACAGAAAAAAATTCTAAAAATCGTCAATTTAGTTTCAGTATCATGTATAGAGATTCTGAAAACAAAGTAAATTACTCCATGACCGACCCCTACAGATTTATTATTAGTATTGATATTGTTGATGAGTGGTTGATGATATGTAAGATAAAAATAATAAGTAGGTGGGTACTATTGATGGTAGGTGGCTAATACCATCAAGTGGCCTATAATACAACTTATACTTTGTTATAAATTAATAAATATTCAGTAGAAACCCAATTGAGTAAGAATATTCCTTAGAAACGTTTATTTTATTGAATTCTTATTAAATGAATCATCGTTATGGATGTAATGCGATCGTTATTACAGATCTTGTCTTAATTACTTAACTTAACTTTAATGACAATGTAATAGATTCTTGTAACATTTTGATATAAATAAAACGATATTAAATGTAGTTTAAAATGTTAACCATTACTAGACTTAAAATGCAAGAGAAACGTAGCAGAGGCATATGAAATACTTTAAAAGTTAAATTATCAACTAAATTACTTCTTACGTGCTTACATATAAAGTAAGTATATTATTAAGTATATAAGTATATTAAGTGCTTACGCACTTACTTCCTCTTTCGTGCTTAGTTTCCAAGGTTAGGGTAAGGTTAGAGCCAATTACCCCATTCCTTCCTTATCCCTTATCCTTAATCCTTCTATGGCAGGTAGTGCTTGCAGCACCTAGCGCGTTGCTTGCAGCACCTATGGCGTTGCTTGCAGCACCTATGGCGTTGGTAACCATCTCCCATCAAGTGGACCGCCATCTTGTCTGACGATCTAAACATTAGGAAAAATTTGTTATCATATTTTTAATGGAATAAACATGCAATAGTACTGAATTTATCGCTAAAAATTTTGTTCTAAGAATTCTTATTTTAAATTTAAAGTTTTACTTCGAACAATGGAGGTTGTATTTGAATTTTTTATTATCAGAAAAAGGCTGTACTACAGACGTCTATTTGATTAATTGTGAAAAAGTTTAATGAACTTAAAAAACAATTTTTATGGACTCCCTTTATGGGAGAATTTGCAGCTGCTGAGAATTTGCTGTCCTACACCCGAAAACTTTTATAGATTTTATTTAAATTTTAAATTTTCAAAGAATGTGTGTTCATTTTTAGGGTTAAAAATCTGAAAAGGAATTCTCGTTACAAAATGTTCATTTTTTCATTCGTCACATACCCTGTTATAACTGGGTAAATAGATAATTAAACTCCAATCAACGAGTCAAACTCTAGCTAAGGAATGAATTGACCGAAAAGCTCATTGGTCAATCGAAGATCATTAGTTACGCTCATTGGTTAGATTTAGGTAATATCACGCGCATTAGCCAATAGGTTCGCACGACTGATTTTCCTAAAGCTCGACTCCTGGATGAAATGATTGAGTTATTTGGTCTATTCCTAGTAGTCCGGTTAACAGTCCGGTTGACGGAACTAGTGAGACTTTTTTTCCCCAGTAGCACCAGTCGACCGTACAAATCAAGCGGAATTTGACACTCCACAAATATGGAAGTAGCAAAGTGTCTCTGAACAAAGTTTGATGAAGAACGAAATATTAACATGATTCGAACCGATTAATATTATAATTTCATTCATAGCCTTGGGGGATTCTAAAGGCTGTTACCATTTTGAGGTTACACAATGCTAATGTCGAGTACAAATCGAATTGAAACGGAAAATCTGTTAACGAATACTAATATTCTTCGCGCAAAAACGGCTGAACGGATTTAGATGAAATTCTCCCACAGATAGTTTATTACTTGGATTAATATATAGGATATTATTAATCTTTGAAAAATGTTAGGTTCCTAAGAGATCGTGTAAAAAATGCAAAAAATGGGGACCATTGTCATCGTAGCTGTGCGCGCCACCGTTGTCACTAGCTGTTGTACGCGACTTCGTCCGCGTAATTTTATAAAGCATAGCATGTTACTCGCTGATAATGTAGCTTTCAATAGGTTCAAGAATTTTTAAAATAAAGTAAATAGTATTTAATAATAATACTTATTGCAAATACAATAGACAATGAAACAATGGCCAGATGAATAATAATTTTTATTGTGTTCTAGTTCTAGTAATTATTTTTGCTATCTCCAATGACTTAATCGTTTAAGACATGACGTTTAAAACAGTCATTTCAGCAACTCGTTTGGCCGCAGTAACCGCCGTCTTACAGAAGACCACCGTGAAATAAAAGCATGTGTATGGATACCCGGCAGTGCAGGGGCCCTAGACAAATGGCATTCGATTCGCATTCGATTCGATTCGCTAAAAATAAAATGTATGGGATTGACATATGCCGTCGCTAAATCACGTGATACTTCCTTATCTTATCGAACTACGTTATCGTTTTTAAAAATGTTACTTTGACTAAGGCCCCAGGTTATCCCGGATTCTTTTCTAGCGCGGCCGTTGATAGGCGGGATTTTGGGGACGTTATGACACGACTTCGGTGCCCCGCCATGGTTATCCAGCGCGGGGAGGCTTACGCTTCCTGTCAGAACCTGGGCGTACCCGAAAGTGAAGGTACGCCGGACAACGCAGTGTCACTTCAGCCCTATCACTTCTAAAATTTGACACTTAATTCTAACCGAGGTCGTATGAAGCTATTTGGCAAGTTGTAAACATGTTTATCAAAATTTACTAACATTGAAGTATTAGGAATGTAGGCGAGTTCACCAGGTGAAGCAAGCCAATACGAAATCGATGGTCACTGTCGCGACCAGAATAACTGAGACGCCTATCGAATACAATAGTCAAGTTTCATAAGCTCTAATTATATTGGAGATATTTTTTGATGCATTTGAAATTCGGTAAGGACAAATAAACTTCATAGGTCATCATGTCTTCTTCTACCTCGTTTAATTTTGGTTTTATATAAGTACATATTTTATACATCATAGCCAAAGATTTATCTTTATCTTTTATCTTACCTTAAAAGTAAGTGACATATAAATTTTGAAAGAGTTTTTTATCTTAAGCGTATTTTTTTATGCTAGGGCAACAATAATAGCATAACATGATGCAATTTGAACTATATTTAAAGCTATGAAAATATTTTAAATACTTTACCGTGTCGTCCTCCAGTGTGCGCCAGTCCTAAGTCTAATGTTATTTATTTTTATTGTAATTGTAATATTCACTGAAAGTTAATATTGAAAATTATTATTAAATACAGAGCACCTTGAAGAATATTATCAGGGGTAAGAAAGTTGTCGTGATTGACGTTTTAAATTAACAATTTTGTAAACACTTTAAATAAAGTATCGACGCAAATATTTTGACAATATCTCGAACTTTGAATGACATTATGACAACTGTTATATAAAATCACGGTATACCTACGTTGTTGATGTCATAGAAATATATATTACAGCTGCGTGTGTGGTCACTCCAATATTTGTTTAGAAAATATATCGTGATATGCCTTGCTATCATTTATATTAATATATATTATAGTTAAGTGTGTGACGGGCTTAAAAAGTCAACTGTTGGACATGGGCCTCCCCCATAATTTTCTAAAAAGGCCGGTCAAAAGCTGCCTGGACCCACCGTCGACCCGCGCCCCTTATCAGATCGTCTGTCCACCTTGTGGGTGGATGTCACACTGCGGTTGCCGGTTCGTAGCCTCCACTCGAAAACCTTCCGGCCCTAGTATTTTATTAATAGCACAGTAATAACAATTTAATATGATTTTTATACTAATATGATTTTTATGTTTGTAATGAATAAACTCAAAAACTACTGGACCGATTTTGAAAATTCTTTCACCCATAGAAAGCTACATAAGCGACAAGTAACATTGGCTATATTTTAAAAAGTAACGCTGGCGAAGTCGCGTGCAACAGCTATTATAATATACACTACTTAATGTAATACTCATAACTCAACTAATAAATAAAAATTAACATCAATAATGAATTAATAATTAACATTAACAAGCTGGAAAACCAATTAAAAAAAAACTTACATTCAAAATATAACTGTAAATTGATGTACTTAGTTAATTTTTATTTTTATTAATTTTACGATATCATAGCGCTACGTGGTTCATAAAGCGCATTTTATCACACATAACGAGATGTTTAGACAAATGATGATTTAGCAGAAATCGTGAAAGAGATAATGCGAGTGATTAAGTGTCACGTTTCGAGTCTTACAAATACCTACTTGTGTTAATCAAGGTAATTTCTTATTGTCGTAATTAAGTCAACATGTTTAATGTAGTCACGCTTCTTCGCCCGTTTTAAATTTGGTTCTCTATCAAGCGTCTTGTTGTGTTGTTGTTAAATTGTGGTGCTGGAGGAGAATGCTCGGAGTATCGTGGACTGAATTCCGTACCAACGAGTCTATATTTCGAGAACTTGGCATCAAGCAGCGTCTGTCATCTTTGGTACAGTCCCGTATCCTCACCTTCTTTGGCCACGTCTGCCGCCGGAGGGAGGTGGCTATCGAGCGACTTGTGGTCCAAGGAAAGGTTGAGGGTACCAGGCCACGAGGAAGATCGCCCATGAGACGGACAGACCAAATAAAAGCTGCAGTGAGTGGCTCGTCATCACTGCAAAAATGCACCAGAAAGGCGGCCATCAGGGAGTAGTGGCGGCGTGTTGTTAAGCTTGCCACCAACACCTGAATTGAAGACCACGACCACTATGTCAAGAGTGTAGACGACAAAGCGTCTTGTTACGGGTGTAATATTAAATCTGAACAGGGGCGACAAATGACCTGAATTTTTTTCTGTTAGTAAAACAGGCTGAATCTTCGTGAGTACCTTCAGTTTGCCGAGACGCCCGCCTTTTTCCTCTGCGAAAATTCTCGATAGAGGTAGCTAAAGGAGTTAGCAGCCTTAAACAACTACCAAGCGTAGGACTGGGAAAACGTACCACACAATTTGTATGAGGCCATTTTATTATACAAATGTAATAATTTTTATGACCTCGTAATTTTGATATATTGGGAGTGGTTTTTAGGGAGGCATGGGATTATTAACCAGCTAATTTTTTGTCTGCACCTTAATAAACATTTGTAAAATAAAATTGAGTGGTACATACGTTTTCCCAGTCCTACGCTTTGAAGTTGTTTACGGCTGGTAACTCCTTTAGCTACCTCTTTAGCCTTTAGCTACAGTACAGTGATGCATTTATAGAAAGTCTTCATTCAGATACAAAATGTCTGTCCTTATCTTTAAATAATTTTTATATATTCAGGTTTTAATTTGTTGTAAAAAAATGTAAAAAAATATAAAAACGTCTATGCCTTGATGTATAAGATTTGATTTGATGTAAACAAAAAAAAAACTGTATTATTTCTATTTGAGAATTTAATCAGAATTTTTATATAAGATTCTTGCTAGTCTCAGTACCTAGTTCCATTGCGACAAAAAAGCAAAAAAGCTCATTAGTTCGGTCACTTGACTATTCAACGAATAGTGAATATATTTTACTAGTATCTCTAGAAATAAATAATGCTTACACAAGTAGTTTTTAATCATTTGTACATAATTACATAGAACCTTGACTTTTCTCTCTGATGTGCCTTTTGTTCTTCAAATTTGCATATAAAATAAATGTATCTAAGCATTAGAGAATTATCTAGGCACACATGTTTCATAATGCATTGATATAGAGTCTAAAATTGAATAAATTCCACTGGGAGAATTCGTTTGACAATATTACGAGAAAACAAGGAAGGTAGAGGTCACGGTTCTAAATAATGTACAGTACAAAGGTCCTATGGTAATTTTGTATTCATATCTAATAATGCGGTGTATGAGCGAATGTATGTTTTTCCTCTTTCCAATTTTCGTGTAGAGAAAAATATATGGTTTTGGCTTTATCCATAATCCATACTTACTAGCAAAGATTTAAAATCTTACTAGTACTTACTTACTTTAATATTATAAATGTAAGTAGCTCTGTCTATCTGACTTTAACTACTCAATCAACTCAAATTTTGCATTCACGTTAGAAGAAAATAGGGTATTTTTTATCCAGAAAAAAGTACTGTTCCCGAGGGATCATCTAACTAAACCATAGGTGGCCAACAACCAACAAAGCAAGCGAGATTTAAAAAAAATAAATAAAATGAAATAACAAATTTTGTTTTCAACCGACTTTTAAAAAAAGGAGGAGGTTCTTAATTCGGCTGTATGTTTTTTTTTATATTAATTACCTCATAACTTTTGACTGGGTGAAACGATTTTGATGATTGATGCTTCCCACTGTGGTCCCATCTCAATTTGGTCCAGTTCTGACAATGGCATCCATGAGAAAAGTCCATGAGACCGTTTGAAGTTGTTTTATTTTTTGTTAAAAAGACTTATTTGTAATCATGTCAATTTTAGTAGAATCTAGAAGAAATTCACGGTATGTTGTACAATAGAAAAATGTATAATAATCTAAAATCAATCAATACTAATAATAAAAAAAATCGAGAATTCGGTTTTCACTTATTGGCCCGAGAGATGGAAAAAAAGGTACACACTATTACTTTTTGACTTTCAAATTTCCAAATACATCGTTTTAACGACAGCAAAATTCAAATAATACGTGTTTTTGTGTATCTATTATTATTAATTTAATATGAATAATTGTTTAAAATAAACAATAACAATAATTCTAACAATGTTTTAAATAATTTAGGCGCTAATTTATTACATTAGCTATTTTAAATTAAATATAATACTCAATACTAATAATAAACCTGTAAGTGTAGGTATTATATGTATGTAATTTGTATTTTCCTCCATAACTCTTAAACGAATTAAATTATTTTCATGAAACTTGGTAGATAAACATTTAGTTAGACGTACATTAGCCTTAGCCAATTTTTTTTCAACGCGGACGAAGTCGCGAGCGCCGGCTAGTTGTTTTTATAAGAATTAATTATCTGCCAAATTTCATCAAAATCATCTTCAACATTTTCCCATTTATTATATTAGTAGGATTCTTAAAACATGGTTTGTTTTTCTCATTGACGTCTAGTGACTAAGTTGTGGTCGCCCTTAACACTAATACTGTGAACTGTACCGGAAATAACTTAATGGGCGTTCAAACAGGTTAGAAGCCCTACTATGGACCTTTTTATTGTGTTAACTTAGTACAATTAAGGACATGAACACTAGCGATTTCCTTTGTTATAAAATCTTCTTTTAAAAAGTGACATTGTCATTAATTTTTTCTTTGAATAATTCTATCCAAATGATCTTCATAATATCAGCTTAAAATTTTAAAAGTTTGAACTATTTATACAATGATATTTAGTGTTTAAATTAAAATGTAAATATTGTATTATTAATATTTAGTGGTGGCAGGGTACACTAAAAACTAGCCACATATATTCTATATGTGTAAGTTATACATAACTGAAAATATTACATTTAAACGCTATATAGTTTACTATTTATTTAAAATAAAATAAGTAAATGGTTTTCAATGAAATTCTTATGATTAAAAACCATTAGAAGTGTTTGATTAATTTATTCAACTTTATTAAGCAAATTTAATTAATACATTGGAAAACCATATAAAATAAATCCGATTATCTTAACCATTAATTTATTTTTGTAGAAATTTTATACATTTTAGTATATTATTTTAATTTATATAGATAATATCATGGAAACGTATATTTTGGGGGATTGTTTATATTATCTACAAATTCTAAACGTAAAAACTATAGGTACGTAAGTACTAAGTAATTTAACTTAATCCCTATGTTAAACGTAAATTTTTTTTTTGAAAAAACGACAGGATTAATAAATTACACTTTATCGTTAAAAATACTTCAAGAACATTGTCGATTACAAATAGTTACAATCTCTTATTAGTCATAGTTATCTAGTTTATATAATGACTGCTTCATTTAATTACAAAGTATCAACATTTCTGAATTAATAATTATTGATTCTTAGGTGGGATGTATTTTTTATAAATAAACCATACTCGTTTATCGTTCTTTCTATTAGTGAAAATCGTATCAAAATCCGTTAGGTAGTTTAGAGGATAACGGAAAGTCAGAGAGACATTCAGAGAAACACTTTGTTTTATAAGATGTATACCACTGAGCCTTTTCACGCCTTTTCTTACACTTTGTCAGAGATATAGGAAAGGACATAGGGAAGCTTTTCATCCAGAAAGAAGTACTGTTCCCGAGGGATCATATAAAATTAAGAAAACTAACGCATGGTGGAAGTGTAATAGCAATAAAGATGTCATGTTTTTGATATGGGAAAAAACCATTGAACTCGCGACACTGTTACCGTAACTAACGCCTGGTAAAAGTGCAATAACAATAAGTCGCAGACACCACATCTAGTAAAAATATAAATAGATGATTACACAGTTGTTTATATAATTCAGGTCACAACAATATGTTTATAATTGTTACGAAACAATTAACGCAATTACTTCCAATGTGGTTCGTTTTTGATATGTTACGGTGCCTTGCTATTTGGAGCATAAAATGTGGCCAAATTATATAAGGGAAATGGAATAAACCATTATTTAGAACCACCTTAGAACCGACAATCGGAGTTTCATCCACGGATATTCTTAGTTTTCATTGTATGCGGAAAATTTCAATTTAAAATAATTTTTTAAACTGGCTGGTGCCGGCGACTGTTGCAAAATAGTATATATAACGCCTGACAAAATATATGAACAACGATTTATTCAATATTTAATGCTGTATTTTTACATTTACATTTATTCAAAAATTGTAGATAGATGAAAAAAAAAAATTCACAGATTTCATGCCTCACACTACCTTTTGAGCACAATTGAAAATGAATCTACGGAATTCGAAAAAATATGTTGTTCTGACTTGTTGACTTCTTTCAAAAAGGTTAAGCTACAGGGCAAACCCTTAACCCGATCGTCTTTATTTTAGGCTCAAATTGTAGCTGACTAAATTGTCCAGAGGATATTTATCTCAAATTTTTGATATCATTCTTCGTTTTCAAAATATCGAACGCCAAAATCAAAAATTCGGAAACAATTTTTTTTTTCACTATTTCGGCCATAACTTTTTTCGTTTTTGACTTTTTTGAAAAATTATTTTTGCACCTTACAGATCTCATGAATACGTGTCCTTTTTGAATATCATATCTTCACAACTCTCCGAGATATAAGGGGATCGCACTTTTTCGTGAAATCGGGGCCTATACTGAAGCGAACGAAAAGACATTTCCAATGTCAAAAATGTTAACCTAGGCCTGAATAAAGAATAAATGGTAGTCAGACGTCACCCACGCGTTTTATGTGGTTAAGTACTCTTTGATGTAAAAATATTATTCTCGTTCACAATTTTTATTAAAGCCTTGTATTGTTACTACGGAGTGCGGAAGTTTTGTTTTCGTTGGTGAGTGCCAGTTGCTCGCATTATCGAATGTAAAGTCCGGGGAACAAGACAAACAGGAAATTTTAAACATTTGCATAAAGGTACACATTTTTATTTGCGTTCATCTTTTTGTAAATCTTTTTATAAATCGCCAACGCGCTTTGACGTCAAACAAACAGGTTTTTTAGTTGAAGTGCGTCACTAATAATATACCTTTACTGTTAGGTATATTTTTTAAATCCCTGACTTCTGTTGCAAAGGAATTATAAGCCTAAGTATGACCTGTGTGTCTGTCTGTGGCATGGTAGCTCCCAAAACAGATATTTTTGCTTAAAAACTAAAGGGCCATAAAACACAGACCTTCATATTGTATGTTGCAAAAAGACTTATGGTTGTTTTATTCCATATTTAGTATAATTTGATCATTTTTATATATCCAAAAGTAACTTATTATTATACTTATAATTATGTATCTCTTCTATAGTATTTAGTTTATTATTAAAGTTCTTAAAACATTTAATGCTACTTAATAAATACGCTTCTAACGATGTATAATATGCATATATTTGATATATTTGCATATTATGCATATTATACTTCTTAAAATGACAAAATTTAGTACTGCAAATAATGTACCTATATACTTGAGATTGAATAATTTACACTGACTGACATTAAATATTATATTATAAAGATTTTGTATGCCAGTAATGGTAGGTCATATATATCAAATACTTATTAAAATACCTATTATGTACACTATGATCAACAAATAAATAAATTATTATTATTATTATATCTAACTAGCTGATGCTCGCGACTTCGTCCGCGTTGAAAAGTATAAAACGCCATCTACCGTGGAATATCACCAAGCAGTTGTCATGTTCACATGTCATTTCACCCATCGAAATAGTATATCTCTGCGAGGTTTCACCTGATTTGGATAGATGACGCTATCTCCCGGGCCAAGCCGCTAGTATTTACTTTTATTTTTTCCCGCATTTTCCCGCGGTAAAAAGTAGCCTATGTTCATCACAGATAATGTCGGTTTCTAATGGTAAAATAATTTTTCAAATCGGTCCAGTAGTTTCGGAGCCTATTCTATACAAACAAACAATCAAATCTTTCCTCTTTATAATATTAGTATAGCTATATCTAAAGTTAACAGTCATGTTTAAAGGAAATCCCCTGACCAAGTGAATAGTGCCTCGAAATATTATTTTTTTCGTCGGTTACTCCTACATTGAATTTATTTGCTCTACTATACGTGCACAAGTTCAAATAGTCAAATAGTTATAGAAACCTGATATTTTTTTGCATATTTTTGTCTCAAGTGACGCAAGAATTAACCAGTTTAAAAATGTTTATACATTGGTTTTTGGTCGAACGTTAAGCAACATTTAAATCAATGTTAATACATTTTAGTGTACAAAGTTCGCTTGTGAGGAGCGTGTAAAAATTTTCAATAGCCAGGAGCGTAAAGCGACGAGTCCGTGGTGTACGCCCCCAGTGGTGTTCGCACCTGTGGTGTTCGCCCCCGATTCGATTTTTTTATGGGTGTACCTGGAAAAGTGCATCCTTATAGGATTACAATCTAGTCTAAGACTAATGCGTAACTTTAATACAACCTAAACTACTAACTGTAATATTTACTAAGAATAATGTCCATTAACACGATTCTTATTGTCTCTATTAAGGGGAGAACACTTTGTTATTGTGTTCTTTACAAGTAGCACTAACTTCACTACATATCACTAGATTGTCACTGCACTAATTCAAAAGACACTAAATAAATTAAATATCATATTTTTTTTGTGCTTTTCCACTTAGTACAGCGCGGTCGTCGCGTGGTAACGTCGACATTCCTGTGACGTCGTCACGTGACGTGACCCCCCAAATTGATTCAGAAATTAAAAGCTGTTATATAAAAGCTTAATTGTAATTAGACAAGGTATGTAAAACGGCAGTCACACCATGCAATTTGAACGCTTCCTATTTAGGAATCTAAGTAGAGAGCTCGTGATCACACTACGCTAAATTGATTTCTAAATCGAAGTTATAGAGTTGAAAATGGATAAACTCTCAATTGAATCCAATCTGTTCTAACTGCGATCACACCTTTCGTTTTCCTAAATTGTATACGTTCAAATTGTATGGTGTGGTAGCCCTTTTAGATATACCTAATTAAGTAGATAGGTATTTGTTTTCTGTTTCTCGGTACTGCTTTATTCCCCAACATTGAGTATGAGTTTAATATAAAGAAGTAAGCTTGATATGTTATAACAATAGAATTAGAATTAGAATTAGAAGATACAAGAATGACAAAGAAAATGAATTGGAGGAGATATTATGATGAGGAATGAGAATGAATATGGAAACTTTTATGAAGAGTAAAATTAATATAAGCATTAAATGAAAAGCGTTATGTTATTCTGCGCAACGTACTTGCGCAGCTTCACTTTAAAATTCGAAATTAAAATTCAAAGTCAAAATTCAAAATTCAAATTCCAATTTCAAATTAAAAATTATGGACTAAACTCCAATCGTGTGTCGGAGCTGACGCAAACAATTTTTTATCATATATAAATTTCCGTAACATATTTTAATTATAACTTATAACAATTAAAAAAAAGCCTCACATCAAAATATGTCGCGGCCAGCGACTAGTCTTCATATAATTAAAACTGCTTCCCAAAAAGTCTGTTTTCAAACCAGTCTTAAGGATGGGCATTTTCAATAATTGTCGTCTATAAGTGTCACATTGGCCATAAAACATTATACAATCTATGTCAAGGTCAATTGTCAGCATAATGGACATATAAATATTGAAGGTCATTGTTTTTGTCAGACATTTCACCATGTCTTTGCGTAACCGGTATCGACTATGGTAATAGTCAAGACGACCCTTCCCTTGTCGTTAGTCTTGTCCGAAATATGCACTTTTTTCATCCATGGCCATAATTATATAGTACTAGCTGGTGCCGGCAACTTCGTCCGCGTTAAAAAATAAAACCCCTGACAAAATATATGGACAGCTGTTGTCAGGCATTAGATTTTGTTGACTGTTAAGTTGACTATCTATACTAATATTATAAAGAGGAAAAATTTGATTGTTTCTTTGTTTGTTTGTATAGAATAGGCTCCAAAACTACTGGACCGATTTGAAAAATTCTTTTACCATTAGAAGCCCACATTATACGTGATGAACATAGGATACTTTTTACCGCGGGAAAATGCTTCATTCCTACGGGAAATCTAAAATAAAAGTAAATACTAGCGGCTTGATATGGATATAGCGCCATCTATCCAAAATACGGTAGATGGCGTTTTATACTTTTCTACGCGGACGAAGTCGCGATCACCAGCTACTTAGTCCTTAATAAAAATAAAATATCTTTTATAAGTATTGGACCTTGGACGCTTATTAAAATATGTTAGCTTCTTAGACTCAAAGAGTTTTATGGCGTAATAATGACCTTAACATTGTCTTTTCCTCATTGCACATACCTATACATGGATGGTGGAGATTGTTGACTGCTTTGTTATGTTTCAATAGGCGCCTAGGTCATCTGCGCTTCAATATGTACTAGCTAGCTGTTGCCCGCGACTTAGCCCGCGTTAAAAATGTTATATAGCCTAAATAGCCTTTCTTGATAAATGAACTAATCCAACACAAAAAGTCTTTTTTTAATTTGAATTAGTATTTTCTGAGATTAACGCGTTCATCCCATCGAAATACTAAGTACCTAATAGTTTTCAACCAAACAAACTCTTCAGTTTTATAATATTATGTATATATTATAGATGGAATTTGAGTTGACCTAGCAATTGAAGAAAAGTGTAGCAATTGTAGTTCGCTTTGAGGAACGAAAAGATAGCGCGTTATAAACCGCAGTGACATCTGTCGTCGGAAAAATAAACTATTTAATTATTATTTTTTAAGTACAACAACTGATATGTTTTTATAGTATTCTTTTTATTGTACATAATTATGTATATGTACTTTATTACGACTATTAGTCCTTTAAAAGTCATAATAGTGCAGTTGGGATCATTACCAAAAAAAAACGCAGCAATAATATGATTTTACAACCAAATAGCGCTTTAATGGTCGCTTTGAATGGTCACTAAATAGATCGTTGCGTATTTCTTACGCATTTAAGTTGCTTAATTAACAATCGGGACAGTCTTCGCAGGTAAGTAGGCACTTGACAGGTCTGCGGTAATTCACGTTGGTTTTTCTTTATTATTATTCGCGTTGGTTTACAAAGACACTTAAAAGGACGAAAAAAAAACAAATGCCTAGGCACGTCACGAACTGGCGGAGCTGATAATGAGCCTAGGCAGATCGTAATATGACGGTGTTTCATGAAAAAAATTATTATCTAATTACATTTAACCAAAAACTAATCCCAATCTCACAATAGTAGGTAATTTCTCAATCATCATCATCATCATCATCTCAGCCGCAGGACGTCCACTGCTGGACATAGGCCTCCCCCAAAAATTTCCAATTGGACCGGTCAGAAGCAGCCTGGATCCACCGTCGACCTGCGGCGCTTATTAGGTCGTCTGTCCACCTTGTGGGTGGACGTCCTACGCTGCGCTTGCTGGTCCGTGGCCTCCACTCGAGAACCTTCCGGCCCCAGCGGCCGTCGGCTCTTCGTACTATGTGCCCTGCCCACTGCCACTTCAACTTACTGATCCGACGGCTTATGTCGGTAACCTTCGTACGTCTACGGATCTCATCATTTCTGATTCGATCTCGCAGTGTAACCCCGAGCATAGCCCTTTCCATAGCTCGTTGAGCGACATTGAGCTTCCTTACGAGGCCCATTTCTCAATACATTGACGATATGCCTACAATGGGCAGCCAAATCGTCGAACGATTCACTTCGAACGGTCTGCATGACTGATAATATTAGTAAGGAACTTCATGAAACGGCTCCATAATATTAGTGATCTAATTGCCGGAATACACGATCGGCCGTCGACATAAATGTAGATAAAGATATCTGATATACCTACTTTATATTTATATACATAATATAACATTGATTTAGAAAAAAAATATGGATAGCTAGCACAGAATATATTTTCTTCGAATTTGCTACAAAATGAAATATTAAAAAAAAAATGTTTATGATTGTGTAATATTTGACAAAGTCCGTGTAAAGTGTTAATTTTGTGTCTGGTTCCACTTTATTTACTGAGTGAGTGAGTATAATACTCAACATATATCTACAAATTGATAATGTCAATAATATATTATTCAAAACGGGACAATAATATAAGATCGAAAGATTAAGGCAAAAGTGTAATAGAAAATAAACGAAATTTCACTGTTAAAGTCGTCTAAGATAAGGACTTAATGCAGATAATATGTATGAAAAGAAACAGTCAAAATATCGCATTAACTATGTCACAAGCAAAATGATACAATTTTGGTATTTATCTTTTTTATACATGTGTCTATTTTTATCTTACTATTATTTTGTTTGATTTATTTTTATTTTTCCTTAGCTTTAGTTTGGAGATAGAGATAGTCGTCCTTTGTTTCGTTTTTGATCGTTTTTGATGCATTATAAGTGAAGTTTAAAATATTATGAAATAATTTTAAAATGTGAATACATGTAATGATGGTTCTATACTACGTTGGCTTCTTAATAAATAAATAAATAAATTTTAAAATTGTTGTTGCAGAAGACATGCCGGCGTACGATAATGAAGGAGCGACGATATCCGTCGAAGATTTGCGTGCCCCAGAAACGCCGATTACAATCAACACGATCCAAGATAAATTGATTGCAAGAAGGCTCAGGGAACTGAAGACACAGAAATCCACATTGACCACTAGGAAGAAACAGGCTGTGTGCGTAAGGAGAGCCCACAAGAATTATGGCTCAAAGAAAAATCCTAACGTCATCTTGGACGGCTTAAATATGACAGTACCAAAAGGATCCATGTAAGTTCTTAATTTTATAAAAAGAGGAAAGATTTGTATGTTTGTTTTATACTAGCTGTTGTACGCGACTTCGTCCGCGTAATTTTATAAAATATAGCATATGTTAGCTATAGCTTCCCAACAGTGAAAGAATTTTTCAAATTGGTCTAGTAGTTTCGGAGACTATTCAATGCAAACAAACAAACAAATCTTTCCTCTTTATTATATTAGTATAGATAGTATAGATAACTTTTTATATTTCTAAAAGTGTTGATAGTGGGACAAAGGATCCATTGTTGGCAAAGCCAATTCGAATCCCAATCTGGCCTCTGGATCGGAAAGGAAATTAAATTTCCGTGAATTTCTATGAGTGTCATCGGATACTATATAAATATTTTATCCATTAATCACCTTTATATACATTTATATTACCTTTCTTCCTATAGTAATTTAAAGCATTTTTCTCGATAAAAATAATTTTTTATACGAAAATGACAATCCGTCGTTAACTCGTTTACTACGAAAGGGACGCCTTCATAATTTTAGGGTACCGTATCGAGATATTAATTTATGAAAGAGAAAAGGACTCGTTTATATATTATATTATCATCAGCCTTTTTAATTGAACGATGGTATATAATTACTGACTCAAATACTTGTTTATTTCATAGGTAAACAGTTCATTATTGGATCTCTCTTGAACAGTAATTTTATTTGAACTAAATTATGTCTTTTTCTGTAACTTTGTCAATTTCATGACCAATTCCGTGATGACCGGTTGAGTAGTTAAGGCCTAGCCTAACAATCAAACTTACTTTTGCATTAATAATATTAGTAGTGATTTAGAAATATGTGATCACTCGCCAAAAACAGGTTAATTTCTTATAGATTTAATGTTATTTCGACAGAACCATTGATTGAGAAAATTCCAATCGCGCTTGACGACTTTTAAATGATCGTCCGTCTTCCTTTCGCAAGTTTCCTGGCATTAACAAGGAATGAAGTTTAATATTAAATTCAACACGAAACCTTTTTGTTGTTGAATTTCTTCATTATGAACGGAACTTATATTGAGTCTTGTAAATATTTTCACAGTTCAATATTATTTATTTAAATTTAATATCTTACCTTTCTTAACGGATTGTTCCAAACAACGTGCCGCTTTTCTACGAATCTTGACCTTGGAGGCTTAAAGGCACGAAAAAGTGAGCGAATGCTAATAAACTACTGTCTTAACACCTTTTTTTTAACGTTGGGAAATCCCCTTGGATACCTGGCAGTGTAGAGGACACTGCGGGATAAATCCCAACGACTTTCTAGGGCGGCCATTGATTGGGCGGGGTTGTGGGGACGTTAGGACACGACTTCAGTGACCGGCCTCGGTTATGTACGGCGAAGAGGGCTACTCTCCCTGTCAGAATCTCGGCGTACCCGAGAGTAGAGGTACGCCGACTATCTCGGGTGGCCTAACCTACCCTAACCTTATGTCGGGCGGCAGTCTCCCCCAAAATACCGAGGCCCACCCGGGCCCTGGCGAGGGGGAATCCTGTTATCAAGAGGACCGTCAAGCTTCCTGCCACCGTTTTACATAGAAAATCTTCTAAATTTTGTATTTGTCATCAGATACGGTTTACTTGGTGCATCAGGCTGTGGAAAAACAACGCTGCTCTCCTGCATTGTTGGAAGGCGTAGACTGAATTCAGGAGAGATATGGGTCTTGGGCGGAAGACCTGGCAGTCCAGGGAGCGGAGTACCAGGTCCCAGAATAGGATATATGCCGCAAGTAAGTTAAAATGTTACACTTTTTTATCTTCATTTTAAATAGTGTTTCAATACCAAAGATATATTAATAAGTAAGTATTAACAAATCGACAAACCTCCCTAAGTAATTCTGTTAATTTAATTTTTAGCGAATAATTAGATATATTTAAAACTTAATATGACTTTGTAACTTACCATTTTTGTATAATTTGAGGATTTTTTAAATGTTTTTTTTTCACCCCTTTTACAGTTTGGAATTGAAAATTTCTTTCACCAATCGATATTTAATATATTCTAACGAAAATATCAAAAATTATCCTATTTTAATTTGTTACAATTTTTTTTAAGTATTTTTTATGATTGTATGTTGTATGTATAGATATAGATTACAACATGATTATTTTGTATCTATGACACAAAGCCTACGGTGTAAAACACACATTCTTTTATGAAAATATAACCTAACCCAACCTGGCTATACTTAGTTCATAATTATTATTATAAAATTTTAGCTCATTTTATGTCACTTCTTTTTCGCTTAGTTTCATTCCATTTTGTATTCTAAATTAAATAATATAACTACTGTTTTATATGTCTCGTCTACTTGATAATGTACACGCATCAATATTGAAGGGACGAAGTCACATGTGCCAAAGTTTACACACAATACAAACGTTAGTTTGAAAGTGCTATGAATCACGCGCCTAATGTATCGTGGAGTAACTATTTTGTTCACAATAACATTGAAAGTTAAAAAGGGTTGAGGTAATATTTCCTTATACGTCTTTTACAGTATAACTTTTGCTTTTTTTAAAACGCTATTAAGCACCATTAAGCAACTCATATTTAAGAAGAAATCTAAACAATAACTAGTTGACAAAATGTTAGTAAAAAAAAAAAAAATAATAATTGAAAAAATTGCTTGAAATTCCGTGTTAGAGGTGTTTTAGGATTTAATTAGGTATAGTTATATAGAGTGAAGTATTATACTCAAAACTAAATTGACGATTTTTAAAATTTTTTTCTGTATGTATGTTCCTCCATCACCTTAAACGAATTAACTGATTTTCACGAAACTTGGTAGATAAACATTTAGAAGTACGAGACACATAGGATAGGATACTGTTTTTCTTTTTCAACGCGAACGAAGTCGCGGGCGCCAGCTAGTTATGACATATTTTTGGTGGGAACCGCTTTAAAATTACGAACCTATTCTCACCACCGACTGTACTAACGCAAGCGGAAACAGATACGCCACCGAGCGTCTTGTTTGTGACTTAAGTCGCACATAATAATATTATATTTGCGCTTCAGTGGCCACAAACCGCTTATTACCGACATATGACATTGATACATGTCATTGTGTGCAATGCGTCGTCGTATGTAGATATTCCTTTGTTTGCACATCTACCTCTCGAGACATATTACTCCATTGAAAAGTTACATTTGGGGTTGAGTTTGTCAGAGGACGCAATTTTATTTTTTAGATATAAAGGGTGTAAAGTTAAATCCAAATTTGTGGGGTTGCAACCCTTGTCGCAGCGCTGTAAAACCATAACTAATGAATAAATTTAAAAATGTTTATAATGAAAATTGTTCCTTAAAACACCATATATAAAAATGGCCTGACGTAATTTTTTGTAAAATGATTAGAAAAGAAGTTATATGGACAAATAT
Source organism: Synanthedon vespiformis (assembly GCA_918317495.1). Taxonomy (NCBI): domain Eukaryota; kingdom Metazoa; phylum Arthropoda; class Insecta; order Lepidoptera; family Sesiidae; genus Synanthedon; species Synanthedon vespiformis. The sequence goes on along the minus strand of OU906967.1, from coordinate 4,904,193 downwards.
TTTTTTTAATTTTTATGGGTTTTCGCTTATAACTTTTTTATTTATGGTTCTACGACTAAAAGTTACTGGACAAAAGTTGTAGATAATTTTATTTGCAACAAAAAATGTTAAATAATTTTTTTTGTGAGACCTATAGTTTGGCAGATAAACCGTAAAAACCATTTAACACTTTTTTCCAAGATGGCGACCGTGGCCGGCAAGGGTTGCAACCCCACAAATTTGGATTTAACTTTACACCAACCCCCCCTTCATGACTAAAAAAATAAAATTGCGTCCTCTGACAAACGCAAGGTAAGCCCCTAAAAATGTAACATTCAATGGATCATATCCTTTTCGAATTCGAATATTTTTATACGCTATTTTCACAGTACCTATTAGCTAAAAGTTAAGTATTTGCGACATGAATGACATGAAAGTTTTGCGATGTGGACCAAATGCTGTGTGGACATTTTGAAATGTGGACCAGTGGACATAGGGTCCACTAAATTATACGCGAGTAAATTATACAGAGATAATCTATTTTCCCAACCCAAATCACAATCACTGCTGCGTAAGCATACGTGACCTGTGTTATTGACAGTAATAGGTCACGTATTTTCTTCGTGTTTCTATTTGATTTACTGCCGCAGGTACGACTAAGTAATTACAGAGCGATTAATGCTAGTAAAATTTTTTATATGCAAGGCAACAAATGCAACAAAACTGGACAAGTCTCATTGAGACAGTTGACCCTTACAGACGATCACCGTTATCCTTTATCTTGTGAAGGTAAACAGCCATTTTGTACCCTTATCTGAACTTGTGTTTATAGAAGACGGTAGCCATCTACTGCCAAGTGTAGGTACTGTCAGAAAAAATATCTTCCAAATTCAGTTTTTACATAGAAAAACCTCTTGATCTCTTAAGGTAATACAAATCAGTTTTCCTCCATACAAACGTAGACCCCCAAATTGCTCCGCTGTTTAAAGTATTAATTTAAAAGATATGATTCTTGAAAAATCCATATTTTAACACAAGTTTTAATGCAACTTTGAAGTTGAATAGGTCACTCTAGTTTACAAAAACTCCAAAATACTTTACATATAAACATTGCTTAGTTATTGAAGAGTACAAACAACTTTACACTTAAATAGATATATGCAGTAGTTTTGTCAAAAAAAGCGTTGGGCCAAGAGTCTGTTTGTGATTTTATTTTTGGTATGAATGATTGTGCATTTCAGTCGAGTGCTCTTCCCGCGCTTTGTGCTGTGTGAGACAGGACGCATTTTAGCCATGAGACCGATGAGTTCGGGCCGCCGACTTGAAAATCTACGAGCACATAGAAATATTATTCCTACGTGCTCGTAGTTCCGAAGTGGGTAGTTGTTGCTTGATTGAACTCTGTGTACGCACGTGTGGTCTTTATTGTTTTGAGCGTAGTTGAAAATTAACTTCAGTGATGCGAGACAATACCGCAAGAATTTAATAAATTGTAGCAACAAGGTACTGCGATGCCGACCACACGATCTATAACATAATTATAGTTCGAGAACCGGCAACAGAGTTAATATATACTCTCATCTGTTATTTAATGATGACAAGATTATTAAGTAGATAATACTTAGATTGATAAATTGCAACTGGGTTTCTGTCAACAATATCATTATATCGGTATCCCTGTATGTCATATATTGAGACCATGGAGTGGCATACGCAAATTTTCACTATTACTCTCCACGCTCGAAAATATAAGTTATGTTACACCTTTATGTTAAGTTTTCAGGGCGAATTTCCTTACTATTTTTTTTTCTTTATTTTACAATTACAAGAATTGTAAAACAAAGAAAAATAAATAGTGAGCATTAAGATTTTCCGAATTCCTTTCACTAGGTTAGATATGAGGATGGCTTTTTTCCGAAACCCTGGTAAATTTAAATTTAAATTTATAATGACGATCAAAAGAGTTTCTTGTAGAAACCTAATTGATAAATCAATATTTTGATTTTTGATGCTTTAGCAGTCGTCTTGCACAATTTTGTTTCGTACGAATTGTACGAAGAGCCAACTAATATAACGACTCTCATAACTCATGGTATATAATGGACCGGACGCTACTTTTGGCCCTTTCATTTGATAGGTACCCCACTCGATGGGTTTCTAAATATTTTTTTCATACAAAAAATTGACGACGTCATAACTGAAAAATGTACCAGGTGGCGAATATCTATCCAAGTGTAAAGTACTAACTGAAACTCCTACTAAACTTTCCTGAAATATCATTCAGCCGGATTCAGGACTATGAATTCAGGAACTATATATGTTAAGTGTTGTTTCAGGATAGTAAGTATCCTTCATTTTATTCCAAGTTCTTCTTCTGAATAATGTGGTATATATTTTCTGCTTTTACACTCTAAAATAAATTTGAAAAAGTAACTCTCGACAAGTTAAGTTAGATAGAGTATAAAAACGAGCACTTAACATACTTATAATATGATGGCTTGTCATTTTCATAATTATGACGCTTAGACCGACTGCTATTAAGCATTAATTAAATAACAGTCGTTAAAATACCTTTAACCTTTGTAACACAGTGCTCATATATAATTTTATATACATAATGGAAATGTTATCGTTCTGGTGTACTGACACTGACGTTCATATGACAAATGATTCCGCTTAAAGCTTAGGTCACACTGGAGGCGAAGCTAAATTCGTTTCGCATCGCTCATACATCCCAACTATGATGAGATCTAAATAAGCTATGTGTATTGTATTGACGCAGTATTTAGTAATGTAAATAAGGGGATTGTATAGTGAACTTAACAAATACTTACTTATATGCTGAAGACTACGAGATCTAGAACTTACAATCTATACTAATATATAAAGCTGAAGACAACTATCAAGAAATAATTTCCTAAGTTAGTTGTAGTTAGTTGATTAACCACTTGATCAAGCGTTTGCTAAAGAATGTCACAATCCTTACATATTATAAAACAAAGTCCCGTCTGTCTGTCTGTCTGTCTGTTCGCGTTAAACTCAAAAACTACTGCACCGATTTTCGTGCTGTTTTCACCGATAGAGTGGTTCTCGAGGAAGGTTCTAGCACAGTATAAAATATAATTTACAAAGTTACGCGGGCTGTAAGAAATAAAGTACATTGACAAAAGTCTTATCTAAATCTCCTAAGTGCCAAAGACAAATAAATACTGTCTTGCAGGAACATACAGCGAAATGGTTTCTTTTTGTTACAGGAAACGGCTTTGTTTGGAGAGTTTACTATACGAGAGACAATGGTATACTTCGGATGGATTGCGGGCATGTCTTCAAGAGACGTCGATGAAAGAATCGATTTCCTAATAAAACTGTTACAGCTTCCTAATCCTAGTCGGTAAGGCCACCCAATTAAACCCAATAAAAGAACGAAATTTTCAAGAATTCTTTTATGCTGTCTTAAGATGGCCCCATGTTTTTTTTTTATGCAAAATTGCCTACAAAATAAAAACCACTACTAAACCTTTGGTACAATACGTCTTCAAATGCTGTCACAAAGTTCGAACCAATAAACCGCTTCCATCCATATGGAATCATACTAAACTACACCATTATAAACTTGCATGCTAACGCTACCAATATTAACAAAGTTTGTTAAGGTATATGCAGACTGTATCGCATCATCGAGACACCTGTTTCACTTTCTACAATATTCTCAATTTAAAATTATAAAATAATATTTTTTTTTAATAAAATTTGGGACCCGCATCCAGCTTCACACGTTAACAAAATATATGTACAAACAAACATTCCTTATTTATCGCTCCTTTAATTAGTAAATACCGTATCAATATCAGTTGGGTTAATTCAACTTTAACATAAATAAATGAAAATTAATTTTATTATTTGCCTATTAAACAGCCAATAAATTATAGATATCAAAAGTACATTTAGAACATTTTTGCTCATATATTTTTGCCTGGTGTTAAATTTTTATTTCATTTTTAAATGATCCCTCTACGACAGTACTACTGTACTCTCCGCTGTACCGCTGACAACGTGTATTGCAAAATTTCATTTGCGGATTTGAATAACCGAACATTAAGTTTTTATATATAATAATATTAGCTTGTGCCCTCGACTTCGCCCGCGTAAATTTATATAATATACCCTATATCCTTTCTGGTGTCCCAGACAACGTGTATGAAAAATTTCATGGTGATCGGTTCAGTAGTTTTTGCGTGAAACAAACAAACAAACAAACAAACAAACCTACATTCACATTTATAATATTAGTAAGGAAGTAAGGATATCAATTGAAATATATTATATTGTATGCAATATACTTGCGATAGGTACGGTGCGCTTATAGCCTTACTTTTTCTGGGAGACGAAACCGGCCATTTTGATAGCTCAGTCACGTATTCACAATAGTAATTTCGAGTAGACAACTTCTATTTAACAACAACACTGGCGTATATTGCTGGTTATGAATCAAAATTGTTACAAGGTTTATTATATGAGCCACAATAAACGTTACATCAAGTTATGTGCGCTTATGACATAACTTTACTATATAGACTTAGCAAACATGTAATTAAGGTTATGTCTGAATTACTGAATGTTCGTGCAATAACTTTGTTGCTTTCTTAATATTTTTTTTTATTCTTTACTAACTGGTGCCCGCCACTTCGTCAGCGTTTAAAATAAAAAATAATAATAAGCTATAGGCATAACTTTGGTATTAACCGCTCGTTGCTATAACACTTTGGCCAGGCGTTAGTTTTTTTTAATTTATTTTAGATCAGAAACAGTACTTTTTTCTGGATGAAAGGTACCCTAAATATATCTTTTCTTGTAAAAGATAATAGACATAAAAACAGAGTTACTTTTACATTTATAATATTAAAAAGTATATTAAGTATTATAAAAAGTAATAGAGTATAAATTATATATAAATATAGTGTATAGGTATGTAGGTATAGGTATGTATAATATAGTATACTAGCTGGTGCCCGCGACTTCGTCCGCGTTCTTTATCGCCTATAGCCTTCCTCGATAAATGGACTATCCAAAACAAAAATAATTTTTCAATTCACATAAAAGTAAGGGCTTTTAACGCGGGCGAAGTCGGGGACACCAGCTAGTAGTGTCTAAAGATGAAAGATATATTTTTGTGAAGGTAAGAATGGCGATAAATGCTATAAATTATGTGAACAGGTATGTCAAGGTTTTATCTGGTGGACAGCAGCGTCGCGTGTCATTGGCTGCCGTTCTGCTGCATCAACCTGAACTTCTTATCCTGGATGAACCAACTGTCGGAGTGGATCCAGTTCTTAGGAATGGGTGAGACTGGGACGACATTTTTTTACCTTAAAAGTTTAAAACTACTAGAACGCCTATCAAAACATATATAAGTGATGGAAGTTATTTAAACAATAGTCTTAACGAGTTTAATTAAGTGTTAAAATTGTCATTGCAGCATTTGGAATCACTTAGTGGAAATAACGAAAGAGGGCAAAACGACCGTCATCATTACAACGCATTATATTGACGAAACTAAACAAGCTGACATAGTAAGTTATTCATAATATTAAACAATAACAAGCTACAATCTTTCGATTGAGCCTAAACACGCTATATATGCTGTAAGTTACTAGACAAGTTGGCTATCGGTATCCCTATCCCGCAGACTACTTTAGGACAATGTAACCACCATCAGGACAAGGTTACCATGTCATAGAAATATTACCGAAGTTCTTACTTCAGTAAGAGTAAGTGAAATTTTATCATCAACTAGTTAGGTAATGGGCTAATGGGCAAATGGTCTTCAAACGCCTGAACAGATCTTCATAAATTATAGCTTAGAACCGGATCAAATCGTTCTATCCGTTTGGGAACAACGATTTCATATTATTATACACATATACTTACAGACACACGTGACTTCAAACTTATAACAACCTGTATGTAGTTGGATTCGGCTTCAGGGTTTAATAGAAAACATTAATTTTAACAAAAAATATTACTTACTGTGCCTCTATAATTGTTATAAATGAATATTATGATCTACTATTTTAATCTAACCCATAATATATGATACTAGCTAGTCGCTGTGACTTCGTCCGCGTTGAAAAAGATAAAAGTAGCTTATCTTGTGTCCCGTACGTCTAAATGTTTATCTACCAAATTTCGTGAAAATCAGTTAATTCGTTTAAGAGTTATGGAGGAACATACATACATAAAGAATGTAATGTAATGTACGTTTATGTTATTCATTATGATTTTTCTAATTTGTTCACAGATTGGGCTGATGAGAGGAGGCAGATTTTTAGCTGAAGAAGCTCCAGGTGAACTCATTCGTCGATACCATGCCGAAAGCCTGGAAGACGTGTTCCTTAAACTATCAGTCCTCCAGAATCTAGGCAAAAGACGTCGCTCCAGTATACTTGCTGGGGTTGTTGATAAAGTGGAGCTTCCTGCTATTCCCGTTAGTAAAAATACCACAGTTATTATTATTATCTTGTTAATAGATGAAGTGGAGAGACTTCGTAATCTTCTTAACTGAAAAGGGAATACCTTAACTTTAGACAAACAAAATTATGTTCGCAAAGTTATGTTCCCTAAAAATATAATAGGCTATTTATAGTGCTACCTCTACGCTGGTTTCTTTTTCCATTTAGAATGTTTATTTATGTTTCCATAGGGGAAAAAATCTTGCTTGTTTGTAGCTGCTAAAAAGAGGCGATAAAAATGTCTGGTTACTTTATGTAGTTGTTCCTGGCAGCTACAATTCCCAATAGAAATTGTAAAGAAAGATGGCTTAAAATGAATTTCGCTGCACTTCCAAATTACACTGCCTCATTTGTGATGTGCTACAAGTGCTACGCCGGAAAAAGCAATAAAAAAGCTCTATTCTCAAAGATATTCTATCCTTTGTATTTAGCTGTACGAAAATTGCTACCTTTCAGGTAATTTTGCTGCTGGTAATTTTTTTTAAAGTATTGGCAAAAAAATTAGGTCAGGGAATGTAGCGCGAATCACTATTTTATGAGTAAAGGCAGGCAAGCTGAAAGGCTGTCTTGTTGCTGAGGTTGGCTCTTATTTTATCGTAAAAGTATACTCATAATTTAGTCTTTACGGATCATTATGAAAACAATAAGTTTCGGTTTTTAAGTGTGGATGGACTAGCAGCCATTCTCTCTACTTAGGATAAGTTATTACTATTATAGTAAAATTAATAAAATAATAAATATTTTATCACTGGAATATGCTCACATTTAAAATACAGTCTCAGTCTAATTTTGATAGAAGGATTAACTTTGAACTAACAAGATTTAAAATTTGTGATCTAGTCTTAATGTTTACTCCATGTTAACTCACTGTAATTTGTTGATGAAAGTTGCTCAAGACCATCAACTCTAAAATTTCTTTGCATTTGTAACATAATTTCATTGCTAAATGTTCTCCTATTAAACCTTTTACAATATTTAAAGGATCCATCAGCAATAGATCTGGAGGAAGCCGAAATTGGAGAAATATCAGGTGAATTCGGTGATAACGTTTCGATGAGCAGCAAAGGTCGCGTTGTGGTGACACCGGAGCCAAACCTTCCTATGGCAGCTTTGCCTCCTGAAGAGAAGCCTCCAAGAAGTTGTTTCGAAAGGATTAAGCCCATGCAGTGGAATCATATGAGGGCGTTGGTGTGGAAGAATTTCCTTAGCCTTTTCAGGAATGTTTCGTAAGTTACAGCAACCTTTTAGAATGTTACCGGATTGTATGTATTTGCATATTAAGCCTATTTCATCGGTTGGACGGATTTTGACCCGTTTTTTTTTTGTTTGAAAACTGACGTGACCGCAGCCTTTCTTAGCTATAACTTACAAAGACCTGTTCAAGCGTTTGAAGACTATCAGCCTATTTCCTAGACAACGATGTCGATGTGTGTTTGTGTGATGTGAACGATGTGAAATTTGTTATACTGTTACTTCGGTGGTATTTCCATGACACGTTAACCTTGATGCTGCAGCATCAAGTAGTCTGCGAGACGCCTAACTCCTCAGGAACTTACAGCAGATATAACGTGTTTGGGCTCAATAGAAATTCGGGTTAAGTTTATAATTTTAAATATAGCTTGTTATATTTATTGTTCAGACGTTTGTATTGAAATTTAATATATTTTTATTTTACAGGATGGTCTTGTTCATAGTAGGTCTTCCAGTCTCGCAAATGATTCTCTTCTGTCTAGCCATCGGTCATCTACCTCACGATCTTCCCATAGCCGTTGTCAACAATGAATTGGGAGAAAATAACACAATGGGAACCTGCTACTACGACAAGCACAACTGTCCACAAGACCCGGAAACATGGGAATGGAATTTGACGATGTTTAGTTGCAGATATTTGGACCATTTGGGGAAAAGACAACACAACTTGGTAAATATTCTACTTGGTCCTGGTATAACAACGATAAATGTGGAGTTTTATATAATGCATATCCTTACGTATTATAAAATAAATTCCCCGATTGTCTATTTGTATTCTGATTTGTATGTTCGCGATCTCAAAAACTACTAAACGGATTTTCATCAAATGGGGTTTTCATTAATGGAAAGAGCGTTCAACAAGAAAAGTATCATAAGTATGGAATTGGTAAGCTGCTCTAGTTGGAAAGTGAGCTCTTGAGAATGAAAATTATTAAAAAGTAATGTATTCCAGGTATACTATCCTAACAAGGAGATAGCAACATACGAAGCGTATAGAGGCAATGCTCGTGCTGTCCTTATCTTCCCTGCGAACTACTCGTCCAGTTTGCAAGAGAGAATGAGGGATCCAAGAAATGTCGACATGTTTACCATTGACAGCGCTTCCATTGAAGTGCATTTGGATGCTACAGGTGAGTTATGCTTGCGGTACGGGACTACGGGATTTTATTTAACTGTGTACAATTGTACATAAGAAATCCAGTTGGCTAGATTGGGAAAATGCAATTTATCTAAGCAAGACTGCAATAATTGGTTCGTTCTTGGACTATCGACCTCATTTCGAACATTTAAACTGACTCCTATCCAAGCTTAACCATCAATTAATGTAAAAATATCTTTATATTTATTTGTCCTGTTATTTTCACTTTATGGGCCAAGTTCTTGATTTCGGTTATTTTTGAACCGGTTTTTGGTGTATTTTTGAACTGCAATTTAATAATTTAACCTCCTAATCTTTATATTATATAGTATTAAAAACATACCACCAATCAGAAGTAGTATTGTCTCATACAAAGGGCCCGTAAATTAAAAAATGAAATCTCCATATATTATCCCACATCAAAAATTGCTAACCAGAACCAGTGGCTCTCTTGATTGGACGCCGGGTACAATTTAAATGCAAATTAACATCGGACTTTGGTTTTCGCCAATTTTTCACGATCAAACGAAGAGTTGAGAATTAACAATAGAACCAAATTAGCTTGAGTTTTTGCCCGATGAACGAGGTGTTAAAAGTGTCAATAACAGACTCGATTTGTGTTTGTCGATGAAATAATGACCTCATATTCGTTGAAAGTATTTTGCACTGATCGAATCGCATTTGCGTCTTTATAAATAGCGGATTTGTATTTTCCGTTCTATGCATATTATAAAACGTATACAGGTGATCAATAAAAATGGGTCAGTGAGGACAAATCTTAAACCATAAGAGATAAGAGAAATGGTTCTTAGGAACTAAGGCTTTGCTTTTTGAATTAAGAAAAACTGCATTTTTTTTTTCAAACTATTGCTAAAAACTTAATTAAATCAGTCAAGCGGTTTCTGAGTTTAGCATGCACAGACAAACAGACAAAAATTCTAAAATTATTTTTTTTACATATAAATTAATTGTTAAAAACATATAAATATAAGTAGAACATATATAAATTATTATTTTTTAAATATTAAATAAATATAATATAATTAAATAAGGCGATTTCATTATAATATTATGTATAGAACTTTAAAAGCCACGTATAACATTGATGATAAATAAAATTTTATCCATACAATCTTTTTCAATTTCATCCTTGAATGAATACATTTTAAACTTATCGTTTCATCTTGAAGTATTGATGAATTGCTTGCTCGGAGCGCTTCGAACTTTCTTTGAATTAATGTAGTTTTAATTACTCTTAGAAAATTTTAACATACAAAATCTGTACCTACTTTGAAACAGGGAATATACTGGACCAAGATCCCAGTCGCCCCAGACTTACGTCATTTTAGGAAAGCTGAAATTTTCAGGATCGGTAGTATAACGTAAACTTAGAAAGGAATGGATACTCGCTAAGCTGAAAGCGGGGCCGTTTTATGGGTTGCCAGGTATCAAGGTAGAAAAAAAAAACGTAAGCTAACTTGTGTTATTTTAGGAAGGCTGAATTTTATACATATTATTATTTACAATATTTTAAAATATTTTGCAAAGAGCCAGACAAATCTGACGGGCCAAACATCTTCCCAGGCTCGTTAAAAGTTTCGCTGTGCAAGGAAAACGAGCAAGGAAAGCAACCCATAAAACGGCCCCGCTTTCAGCTTAGCGAGTATCAATTCCTTTTTAAGCTTATGTTATACTACCGATCCTGAAAATTTCAGCTTTCCTAAAATGACGTAAGTCTGGGGCGACTGAGATCTCAACGTATACGTGAATTCTGTGACATGGTATTGTATAATAAGTTGTGATAACAGCAATAGTATACTGAATAATATTTCATTTAATTCTAAGTTATATCCGGTAATTGAATGCCTATCCGATATCTCAGAGTAGCCAAGATATCACTAAGTGGACCGTTAGCCACTTATCAAGAGAAAAATGTATGTGAAAACACTTTGTACTAGGCAATATTTGTTAAACTCTTCAGAAAATGTTGAAAATAACAAATCCTTTACAGAGATTAATATGATTTACGTTTTGTTGACAGATAAACAAGTGGAAGCGATGCTGGAGAGTGACATCCAATTGGCCTTCATGAATGCAACACAAAGTTTGGCGAAAATTTGCAATTTGACTGAGAGAATACTTTCAGTTCCTGTATTGGTAAGAATTATGAGTTTGTTTGTTTGTTACGCTTTCACGCAAAAACTACTGAACCGATCACTATGAAATTTTGCATACACGTTGCCTGGGACACCAGAAAGGACATAGGGTACTTTTTATCGTTCAACGCGGACGAAGTCGCGGGCGCCAGCTAGTATTTTTATAAAAATCTCTTTGAAGAGACCGAGGAATTTGTCTGTACGATACAATATCAGGTTGTCAAATGCAGCATGCGGTGCTGCTCGATACAGCCAGATTCTTGCGTCAAGTCGATGTTTGAAGAACTAAACACAAAAAAAAAAGGTCCCCTTAAAATTTCGTAGCGTATTATATAATATATAGGCTCTGTAATGTACCAAAATATAAATTCAAACCAATTTAAGTTTTATGTGCATCTAGGTACTAAAATCCGTTAATAAATAACAATAATTATCGTTAAAATCCAACAGGAAGAGGTCTTGGACTCAAATTTATGCGCGAGGAAGCTAATTGCAAAATACCGGAGCTACTTAAAATAATGACTCCTTTTTAAGCTTAGAACATTACTTATATAGAGTAAGATCTTGTGCTCTAATATTATATATTTCTTTAAAGATTCGATTCTTTATTATATCTATTCAAGAATATTCAGTAGAATCAGCAGATTGACGAGACCGTTGGATTAGTGTTTAGGTTTACACAGCCTTAACGCTCTGATTTAGGGTTCCCTGGGTCGATTCCCCGACAGGGTAAACTTTGAAAATGAACTTTTCAAATTTGGTTCTGGTCTGAATTTGGAAAGTAGTCCTCAACGCAGTCACTGAGACACTGAACTTCCATATACTTAGAGCTCCAAATTTTTGCATTGTTGCTAGTGTTATGGAGACGGTAGTCACCTACCATCAAGTGGACCATTAGCCTGTCTGCCGTACTTAACACAAAAACTGTTCCTGCTTTTCGTATTTAATTATATGTACAGTCGGCCGCAACACATTCAAAAGTGCAAAACAACTGAATACTCAACGCGCCATAAGTCGTTGTCACGACAAAATAAACTTCACGTACAAAGTAAGTTGAGTGTTCAGTTGTTTTGCACTTTTGAATGTGTTAATCGACTTTTGCAGCCGACTGTACACTTACTGTAAGTTATTGAAAAATTTGAATTTAATAAATAAAATGTTATTATTCAACAGATTCATGAACCAATATACGGCTTGCAAGAACCAAACTTCACCGATTTCGCTGGACCTGGCGTCATATTGACGTAAGTGAACATGTTTTCTTTAATATCAAAAAGGTATGAGAAGGGTCCGTTTGGCATGAAACAATTCAATTTTTGTCGTAGCAGAAGAAACCCTTTCAAAAGTTTTTAAGATTGCAAATGGTGGAACAGAGAAAAAAACTCAAAAACAAGAAAAATAATTTAGATTTCTATTAGTTTTTGTGTAAGCAAGAAAAAACGATTGCTCACTGTTTTCATGTAGAAATAAAAGCCTTTTCTTGAGCTTATAATATTCTTATTTGCACAGTGCAATAACCCAAACATGAGTTTCAAATTTTTTGTTTGTCTGTTTTCTTTTTAAAGTAACAGACAGATGTTGTTGGTTTTTATGTAGATATACTTAATTTATTTATGTTCGTTTGTTCAAAACCGCGAACCTCCGAAAAGAAATACTTCATCTATCACCATCAAATTTTGCAAACCAGTTGACAAGGATACAGAAAGGAATTTGGGGTAACAGTACTGTTGCCGAGAGGTCATATAAAAATGAAAATAAAATTTCAATTAAAAATTCAAGAGCCAACTTTGTGGCCAAAGATTCTGACGGAAATAGAACCCGGGACCCAGTATAGCTATATTTTATAACAATGTAGGATAATAACTGTTTTTAACAAAAAAAAAAACCGACTTCAAACCGTTTTCTCATGGATGCCATTGTCAGAACTGGACCAAATTGAAATGGGACCACACGGGAAACACTTTTTTAATTTTTTTTTTAATTAAAATCTTTTCACTCAGTCGATAGTTATGAGGTAACAAACATAAAAAAATACAGTCGAATTGAGAACCTCTTCCTTTTTCAACCAACTTCCAAAAAAGAGGAGGTTCTCAATTCGACGCGTATGTTTTTTTATTATTTTTTTTATGTTTGTATAACTTTCGACTGGGTGAAACGATTTTGATGATTCTTTTTTTATTTGAAAACTGGTGCTTCCCGTGTGGTCCCATTTCAATTTGGTCCAGTTCTGACAATAGCATCCATGAGAAAAGACCATGAGACCGTTTGAAGTCGGTTTATTTTTTGTTAATAAGACTTATTTGGAAGTCGGTTGAAAAATCGCATCGTCGCGAAACTCAACATCCAATTTGCTTTTGTGCAATTTGTTGAACTTTATTTTTAATTTCAGAATAATATTCTTCCTAGCGGTTGCTCTCACCGCCGGTTCGATGTTAGCCGAGAGAAATGAGGGCATCTTGGAGAGGTCTCTTGTTTCAGGCATAACAGGTAAATACTAAATTAATTTCTAAAAATACTTTCATTCTTTATTAAGGACTAAGTAGCTGGTGATCGCGACTTCGTCCGCGTAGAAAAGTATAAAACGCCATCTACCGTATTTTGGATAGATGGCGTTATCTCCCGGGCCAAGCCGCTAGTGTTTACTTTTATTTTAGATTTCCCTTAGTAATGAAGCATTTTCCCGCAGTAAAAAGTATCCTTTGTTTCTCACTGATAATGTCGGCTTCTAATGGTAAAAGAATTTTTCAAATCGGTCCAGTAGTTTCGGATCCTATTCTATACAAACAAACAAACAATCAAATTTTTCCTCTTTATAATATTAGTATAGAAATCCATTAGTTCAAAAATGAAATTCTTTCTTATATTTTCAGGCACCGAGATTTTATTCTCTCACGTGATAGTACAAATGCTGTTGATGGCCGTTCAGACGGTAATGGTGTTGCTCATCGGATTCGTGCTCTTTGGACTTACCATCAAAGGCCATGTGGGCTGGGTGGTGACACTAACACTCATCACTGGACTATGTGGGATGACTTTTGGTATGTTGCAATTTTTTTTGGATTCAGTTAAATATAATTATGCCGCTGTTTAAAAACTAAAGTGTCACAAATCAAAATTACACTTTTTATAGCTAATCGAAAAAAAAATTAAATATTGTTTACTCTGTGAAAACATCGTTACTCTGTGGTAGGAGTTGAAATCTTGACTAATATTTTCAAAATCCACAATCTCGAACTAAGTTATTAGTTGTTATTAGTGTTTGGCGTTATTACAACTGTGAATGTTAATTAAAACAAATAATCATACAGAGTTTCAACGTATTGTCTCCGAATTTCCATTCAAACAAGATGCATAATAATTATTTATTATTTATGTTGTAACTTTGAAATGTTTATTTCACAAGTTGGCCCAGCCGGGAATCGAAACCAGGACCTCTGAGACGGAGCGTTAACGCAAGCACTCTAACTCAGTCCAATCGAGGGGTCATTGTCATGCGGTTATTTCACACTTTCTTTTATGTTAAAGTCGACAGACAGGCTGACGGTCCACCTACCATAGGTGGCTACCATCGCCTATAACACAAGCAACGCCATAAGGATTATTTCACACTGGTCTTATGTAAGAAGGTGGAAGTGGATTCATTTCTTATTTGTAAATTTTGCTCATTATTAAAATTTTGTCAACAGGTTTCGTCGTCTCTTGCCTATGTGACACAGAAAGAACGGCAACGTACCTGGCGCTCGGTTCGTTCTTACCAATGGTCCTTTTGTGCGGCATCATCTGGCCTGTAGAAGGTAAGATGCTGAGAAATAAATTAATGGTATAAAACAAAAGTTTTAAAAACAAGCTTTTATTTAAGTGCCCCAAAAAGAAGAAAATAATATTTAAATTAAATATAAAACTTGTCGCAAGATTTGCCTGTGTATTAAATAGTCTTGCTTGCCATATTTAATATGTATAACTACCTAATTCTATGAAAGAAATGTTTCCAATAAAATATGCAAATTTCGCGACAAGTTTATATATTTAATTTAAAGATTATTTTCTTCTTTTTAGGGCACTTAAATAAAAGCTTGTTTTTAAAAAGATTTTTTTTTACCATTAATTTATTTTTTATTTTTTAGCTATGATTGAGGACCAAAAAAGTTTAGTTGTATTAGTTTTTTGTGTTCTCCTCAGCAAGCCCTTTGATTTGATACCCATACTGTGGTATTGCAGAAAAAATAACTAGTCCGCCATCTTGGATGATCCGCCATATTGGAATTAGAATGACGTCACATACCTAAGCATGCATTGTCATCCAAAATAAGAGTGTATACCAAATTTCAGCTCAATCGCTTATACATACATACATTGCAAGTTAATAAAAAGCTTGTAAGTAATAAAATAGAAATGCTTGATAAAAGAAATGGTTGTTGATAGCCTGCCTATCAGGCAAGCATAGCTATAATATAGCAAGAAATGACTTGATTGAATCAATCTGCTGTTATATTCACGGTGATCTTTAGTTTTGTTTAAAATATCTAAGCGCACAATTGTAGAACGAGGCATTGTATCCTTATTATAAAGTTCACACACAGCAAGTAGCAAGCAACTCTATGACAAAAGATTAAACAAAACCCACTAAACTGTTAAAACTAAAGTTTAACACGGACTACAAAAGCTTAATAAGATAATAGAGTGGCTGAGAGTGTTATCAACTTATATCCCCGCTGAGATTTTGGCATGCATCAAAATTACAGCTTTGATATTACATTATAATATTTCATTAGCAATAAGCTGAAAATCTTGAGCTTCTGAAAGCCGAACAAAGATATTCTCGAAAGCTAGGAGCTACAGAAATATCTTTGTTTGACTTGACTGTAATTTCAATGTCTGTGTAAATTGAAATCTTAGAAGGCATAATAATTATTTAACCAAAATTCTACATTTTAGTATTACAATGCACATATACCTAGTACTACAATGCAGTAAATTATTTTTAATATTACAATTTCACTAGTGTGTAGGTACAATTTAACCAATCACTGGGCTTTATTTCTATCGTTTCGTAAATACGCAACGCTCCCGTTGGTTTGCTCTTGGTTCCAGGGCCCCTAGCCATGAACACACCAATTCCAACGCTCCCTTACGAAGTTAGAGAACGATAGAAAATAAAGCCCGATGATTGGTCAAAATTTTATGTGGGCGTTACAACAACCAATCACCGTTTATAAATCACCATTTATTTTCTGTCGTTTCGTCAATCTACAACACTCCCGTTTGCACTGGGTGCTCTTGGCTAAGGACCCTGCTAACGAATCATCTGAATTTTATATTCCTATTTTTCTTTTCAAGGTATGCACATAGTACTGCAATGGATAAGCTACGTGCTTCCATTGACAAAATCCACTGAATCCTTACGCTCAATGCTCCAACGCGGATGGAATATCACAAGACCTTCAGTGTACGCCGGCTTCGCTTCCACAGGGATCTGGATAGCTGTTTATTTAACAGCCAGTATATTGCTGATTAAATTTAAAAAGGGCTGATTTAAAAAAATAGTAATTTAAATTAATATTTAAATGTGGTATTATGTTTAGTAGTTTAGCTTTGAAAATAGAGGGTATTAAATTGTCACGAGTGATATAATAGAGCAGTGGTTCCTAATTAGGTAAAATGCATTTTACATTGCAGGTAAAATGCATTTTCCTCCGTTCCAATTCAAAAACGACTTCAAACTCACTCACCTCATATGGGAGGAATGATAAATAAAAAATGAATTTATTAATGTATTTATTAATGTAAAAGCCCCAAAATCGGTGGCAATATAGGGGCAGTGATGGTGGGTCCCTAGATTGTTCCCTAAATCGCCTAAATATCAAAATATATACGATTTGCCTACAATGTGATTTATTTTTTAAATTTCTTAATTCTGGTTTTCTTATATCACATAAATATATTGAAGTCTGAATACCTATGTATGAATAATTTTCCAATAATTATTTCTCTTTAGGTCCAAAGGTTAATATTTTTAATAAGCGTTTTTTTGCCATGACATTCCCTTAGTTATAAGGTTTAAAAAGGTTTTATATTTATAATTCTTTCTAATGTGTGTACAAGGTTTAATTATTGTAAATATTTTAGTTACCTAATGGTTTGTACAAAACAGTTGGTTTATTGATTTCTTTTCTTTTATTGTGATAGTATGTTAGGACACTGTTGTAATAAAAATAAATAAATGAAAAAAATATTTTTATTTTCACCTTTCCATAGAACATTATATAAACATAATATATTTAAAAACTGAAGATGATTTTAGTAATAAAAAAAAGTAATACGGTAAAGTAAAAAAGTAATAAGTAATAATATACGGCATATTAAGTTTTACAGTGTTTAATATTTGTTTACTAGATTTCTTTACTAATACTAAAAGATTTACACAATATTAGCAATAAACATCTTTATTTATTATATACAGTTTAATAATATTTTTTTAAGGAAAATAAAGTCAAAATTTACAAACAAAAATTAGAATTAAAAGACTAAATACAAATCTTTGGTGTTAACTATTATAAGAAACATCAATATTATTATCTACGTGTATATCTATACTAATTATTATAAAAAGATAACATTTGCATTTTTGTATGATTGTAATGAATAAATTCAAAAACCTAAACAGATTTTGAAAATTCATGTTTTATGTTTTTCAAGAAAATGAAGTCTAAATTTACAAGTTTAAATTACTAAATACAAATCTTTGTTGTTCACTTATTATTACATAGAAATATTACAAAGTTGAAGAGTTTGTTTGTGATAGTCCATTATCGAGAAAGGCTTAATAAGGCTATATAACATTTGAGCGGACGAAGTCGCGGGCAACAGCTAGTGTTAAATAATTTTTATTTATTTATTTAAGATTTCATACAGCTATTATTTATCTATTATATATATAAATTAAATACTAAATTAGACCTAATTAATTAATTATTAATTAATCATTATTAATTAATTAATTATTATTATTATTATTAATTAATTCCATTAATTAATTTAATTTATTAATTAAACTATTAATTAATAATTAGATAATTAGGCCTAATTTAGTATTTAATTTATATATATAATTTCTTCATGTATGTATTTCTTTAGGCCTAATGCCTAAAGAATCATAAAAATATATTAATTATATTAATTTATCATTTATCTATTAATTTAAAAAACAAATTAATATAAAACAAAAAATAAGAATAAAATATTCTATGTGAAAAAGAAAAAAGAAATTAATTATTTAAAAGTAATTCGCCAATTTTCTTTTTATACAAATTCAAATTGTTTGAGATTATTAATATTTTTAAGCTGCGGACTGTCGTCAAGGTCTTCCTAACTTACATGCGTGAACTGTTGCATATGTATCAGACAGTCGCAGTTGACACGACGCAGCATTGTTATGATATTGTTGTTCCGGAACTCGTGCGTGCGGATTCACTGCCACCTGAGATGCGAAATAAACTTGAGTATTTTGTAAGTATAATGTGCAGCTGTGTTGTGTCTGAGTAATATAATAACATCATTATGTGCTGTTATGTTTCGGTGAGTGAGTAAGGGATGCCAGAGCCCATTACCCCATGTCGGCAGCGCACTTGTAGCACTTATGGCGTTGCTTGTGTTATAGGCGACGGTAGCCACCTACCATCAAGTGGACCGTCAGCCTGTCTGTCGACCTTAACATAAAAAAAAAGTCCCACACGGAAAATTAGTCCTTTTTTGACCACAAATAGGTATAATCAGTCAGGTAGCAACCTACCTTAAATTCATAATCTCCAACATCTACGTCCGTTACGTCTACCCACTGACAATCAATATTGTACTGGTATATATCCGAACAATTTACTGATACACCTGAAAATAATATTTTAAGAATCAGTGACATTACAATTGATAGAATCCCGCGGTAGGACCCGTAGCGAACAAAATCGAGAGAAATTTATTTCGATGACAAAATGACACTTTTCCATTTAAATAAATATTACAGGAAAAAAAGCAAATATTTTTACCCTAATTATATATTAAGACTGTCTTGGCAATGCCTTCTAAATGACATTTTAAAGATAACTATTACAAAATATAATAAATTCAATTTGTTAGAAGAGTATGGTAAAGTCACACTTTGAAGGACCGATTGTAGAAAAAGTTACCAAGGGAAATTTTCAAAACAAATAAATTACTCTTGTGAAATAAATTTAATTTAATTAAAAATGATTGAATGGAATCAAATTCTCAAGCCATATTCATGTTCCAGACATTCATATTTTCTTCTTCATCACCTTCATCAGTAACACCATGATCATTGTTATAGGAAAATATTTTTCTTAAGTCTTTTTAGAAGACTTACAGAGTATCTAGATTAGACGTAAAAAAATGCAGTGTTCAATTTGATATCAGAATATTTTTATTTTCTTTTAAGTTATTTATTTCAGATACTTAAAATGAAACTAAAACATTCAATGTTCGCTGCTAAAATCTAACTTAGTTCGAACCATGTTTTTGTGCCCAAACTTCTAAAGGAAATGTTGCCAACACAAAACTTTAAAAAATAGCTTTCAAAATAGAAAAGTTTGGTTTTGTTCGCTTGCTCTTAAAACTTTTGAATGTTTGTTATTTTTTCACGTATAAACTGTATCATATTGTATATTAGATTCACTATAATTTTGTAAGGGTACCATAGCAGATTGGCTATACTTAATTTGTAAAGATACACGGTCGAAGTCGCGGGCAAAAGTTACTAATTTGATGAAGCTAACACACCTTGGTCTCCATAATTCTTGCAAGAGTACTTCTTCTGGACACCGGGTAAGCAAGTGTTATCTTCTAAGCAGAATGACGCCTTGTGGCCTTCAGCGATCCTATGACCGGTAGCGTTTAAAATGTCAAAAGTGGCGAACACTTCCATACTGTGGTAATGCCTGGAAATATATTTAGCAGATTATTTCAGCACGTTTTATAAGTTTATATTTTTTTATTCTCATTAAAGCTTAAGCTACTTACATGAGAAATATAACAAAGAAACGAACACATTAAACAGGCAGACAAAAGTTAATAAAATTATACAATACTAGCTGGTGCTCGCGACTTCGTCCTCGTAGAAAAGTATTAAACGCCATCTACCGTATTTTGGATAGATGGCGCTATCTCCCGGGCCAAGCCGCTAGTATTTACTTTTATTTTAGATTTCCCGTAGGAATGAAGCATTTTCCCACGAAAAAAGTATCCTATGTTCATCACGGATAATGTCGGCATCTAATGGTAAAAGAATTTTTCAAATCGGTCCAGTAGTTTCGGAGCCTATTCTATACAAACAAACAAACAAACAAACAATCAAATCAATTAGTATAGATTTGTTCCTGATTTTTATCAACAACACGTCAAAACATTTAAACATCCTTACATATTATAAAAAAAAATCCTCCGCCGCGTCTGTCCGTCTGTCTGTTCGCGATAAACTCAAAAACTACTACACCGATTTCCACGCTGTTTTCACCAATGGATAGAGTGGTTCTCGAGGTAGGTTTTAGTATATAATTCACAAAGTTACGCGGGCGAAGTCGCGGGCAGCAGATAGTTTAGACAGCTTTTATCTGTATTCTGTAAAAGATTTTTCTTGTTTTATATGCAAAAGTAATTAGTTAAAAAGTAAGTCAAATAGTTAAAATAGGCGCTTTTCAGCGTGTGATAGAATACTCTCGAGTAAGAATGTTTAAGGTACGGAAACTCAAGAGGTATACTCATACTCACATATGGCACAAGTGCCATTGCCATAGATGTTTCGGTAAGTAAGGCCTAAACTCATCATTACCAATGTTCAGTGACGATGCGGTGAAGCGAAGAAGACGGCGAGTTTCAAATTGCCAATTTGGATCATTTTTCTGGATCTAAAAACATAATTGAAATATTTGAAGCAGTTTTTAATAAATCAATAAATTGCTCAAAGTATCATCATCAATCAATCATCAACACTAATATAAATCTGTAAGTTGTTATTAAACCCGCGACTTCGTCTGCGTTCTGGATGAAAGGTACCCTATGTCTTTTCTGGTGTCCCAGACAACGTGTATGCAAAATTTCATGGTTATCGGTTCAGTAGTTTTCGCGTGAAAGCGCAGACAGACAGAGTTACTTTCGCATTTATAATTTTAGTAAGGATTTAACAAAAAAATTACTCTGAACTGTGTACCTATATAGTATACTATATAAACGGACTAGCTTTTACCCGCGACATCGTCCCCACCCTTTTTGCTCATAAATTTTTGTAAGCCATTGAATTTTTTCTTCAGTTTTTAGATGCCTCGTTTAAAGTACTTTTTTTCCATAATATGAAAGGTACCATTAATTATGTCCTTTTCTCTATCCCCTGACAATGTGTATGGAAAATTTTAAGATTATCTGTTGATCAAAAAAAATCAAAAATCAAAATATTTACTTATCAATTAGATTTCTACAATGAGTAAACAAACTCACTTTAGCATAATAATAATAATAATAATAATAATAATAATAATAATAATAATAATAATAATAATAATAATAATAATAATAATAATAATAATAATAATAATAATAATAATAATAATAATAATAATAATACCGACCGACTGTGCTTCTGTCGGGGGTAACACCGTCTCCCCCTCATTTTGGCGTTTCGAGGGGGAGACGAGTTAAATTGAAAGATAATAATAATAATAATAATATTTAGACTTGGCTCATGAGGTGACCGCCATGTGGGATGTTGATTCGACCATCATCGTCCCGATAGTCGTGTCGGCGAACGGTCTTATAGCGAAGAGCCTCGACCAACACCTCAAGAGGCTCTCACTAGATGGCTGGATCAAGGCTCAGATACAGAAAGAGGTACTTCTGGACACGGCACGAATTGTCAGGAGGTTCCTCACTCTGCAGCCCTAACCACTGGTAGCTTGGGCCTTGCCCCACTACCTGCGGAATTCTAGTTTTAAGTTTTTTACGATATTTATTGTTTGTTTTTTTTTAATAATATTTATTGTAAAAAATTTAGAATTAAGATAGAAAATAAATATATGTGTATAATAATGATAATGATAATGATAATGATAATGATAATGATAATGATAATGATAATGATAATGATAATGATAATGATAATGATAATGATAATGATAATGATAATGATAATGATAATGATACAAGGTTCGGGCATTTAACGGCTGGGTCATGCCTGTTCTCCTCTACACGTTTGGCGTGCTTAGATGGTCTCAGACCGAATTAGACGCCCTGGATAGAAGAGTCCGCACAACTATGATCTCCCACAGAATGCGCCACCCGAAATCATCGGTCGAGAGGATGTATATCCCGCGGAAGTGTGGTGGTCGTGGCTTATTATGCGCCAAGACCATGCACAACCGCGAGATGTACAACCTTACGAATTTCTTCCTAGCTGATTCGGGTGGCGTATTGCGTAGGGCGGTTGTAGAATGTGACAATAGACTCACCCCGTTATCCTTGTCCGATGGGCGATGGCGTGATCCGGTGATACCAAGCACCTCTGCCAGGGAGGCCGTATGGAAGGAGAAGGAGTTGCACGGACGGTTTTACAAGGCTCTCCACGAGCCTCATATTGATCGTAAAGCCTCCGTGCACTGGCTGCGCTTCGGTGATCTCTTCGGAGAAACCGAGGGTTTTGTCTGTGCGATACAGGATCAGGTGGTCAAGACGCGGAATTACCGAAGGTACATAATAAAGGATGGCACAGAAGACATATGTCGAGCCTGTCGCCATCCCGGAGAGACTCTCCGACATGTTACTTCCGGTTGTTCCGCGCTTGCCAACACTGAGTATCTGCATAGACACAACCAAGCAGCCAGAATCCTGCATCAGGAACTTGCTCTGAAATACGGCTTCGTTGAGCAGAGGATGCCTTATTACAAGTATACACCGGAACCAGTTTTTGAGAACAGCCGTGCCAAGCTCTATTGGGACCGGCCCATCATCACGGATAGGACTATTTTAGCGAATAGACCTGATATCGTGTTGATGGACCGGGCGCAGTCGAGGGTGTTTTTAGTGGACGTTACTATCCCTCATGATGACGGTCTCGTGAAGGCCGAAACCGAAAAGAAGAGGAAATACCTCGACTTGGCCCACGAGATCGTTGACATGTGGGCTGTTGCGTCCGCTGAAATCATCCCAGTCGTTATATCCGTCAATGGTTTGATCCCGGCCGCTCTCAGTGATAACCTGAAGCGGCTGGGATTCCGTGGCGGTTCTCTCCCGGCCCAAATGCAGAGAGCGGTGCTGCTCGATACAGCCAGGATCGTGCGTCGGTTTCTGTCGTTGTCGCCCTGAACCCCGACCGACTGTGCTTCTGTCGGGGGTAACACCGTCTCCCCCTCATTTTGGCTTTTCGAGGGGGAGACGAGTTAAATTGAAAGATAATAATAATAATAATAATAAGTTAGCATTATATCATAATTTAAATACTATCTAAGTACTTACTCAACTATTTTCTAATTTCTAATTCTCGTACCTATTTTCTAAGTGTATTGGTGTAAATTCTTACCTCATAAGCAGATTTACTCAGGCAATTCTCTTCCATGGCGCATTGCAATTGAAACATGGGCACGTCCTGTAAATGTGCTGTTAACTCTATGGCTTTGGTATCCAGCACTAGATCAGCCAGGTGATCAGTACAAACAACTGCTGCTACATGACCTGGAAATCAAAATTTTAACTTGTTTTATTTTTTAAAAGTGCATTGGAAATGTTCCTACTCAAGAAAAAATTGGTATTTTTGTAGTCTATACTAAGTAATAATATAAAGAGGAAACATTTGTATTTTTGTTTGTAATGAATGAACTCAAAAACTACTAGACCGATTTTAAAAATTCTTTCACCTACATTATCAGCAAGTAACATATATTTTTGGCTATATTTTGTGAAGTTAATCGCGTGCAAAAACTAGTATTGTAGAAATAAATGGTGTAAAACAGATTATTTAGATACAATTTATGAGTGATGCGAGTGATATATTTTTCACGATTGAAAACATATTTTTCATGTTTTCAATTTATATTTCAGTGCAACTTTGAACGCGCCTTTCAATACAATTAAAAGCCGGCTTTTCCCTGCCCATTGAAAAGTTGCAATATTTGCAATTAATTTGACGAAAAAAAAGCAAATAAAAACAAATAATTGGATATCCTATAAATAAACATCCCCTTGAGTGTTTCAATAGGTACCCATTGATTGTAAAATTAATGAGATGTTATGATTGAAAAAATATTGTTTATTGGATAATCAACATCAGAAGAAAGGCATTTATTGAAAAAAAGGAGTATGAGTTCTAAGATCTTTGCAATAAAGTTAAAATATTATGTTTAGGAAAAAGACTTTGCTGTACCTTGCTGTGCCATACTATCAGTCAGCGTCAGCCTTTCTAGTTTCTAGTTTTAGTTGAAAATAATAGACACTAAATAGAGTAGCAATTTAGGTTGTAAAAAATATTTTATTGAATTAATCTAGAGTAGGATACTCTTGATAGTTAATTTGAATAAAATATTTCAACTGTTCTTAAATTATGATTACACTCATAATTATAATCCTAAATTATGAGTACATTTATAATAATAATCCTAAATTATGTGTACACTTATAAAAATAATAATCCTAAATTATGTGTACACTTTTAATAATAATAATCCTAAATTATGAGTACACTCATAATAATAATTCTAAATCATGAGTACACTCATAATAATAATTCTACATTATGAACACTCATAAATTATAATCCTAAATTATGAGTACATTTATAATAATAATCCTAAATTATGAGTACACTCATAATAATAATTCTAAATCATGAGTACACTCATAATAATAATTCTAAATTATGACTACACTCATAAATTATAATCCTAAATTATGAGCACACTACCCGATAGCGATTTTTCGACAAATCCGGTATTAAGGCCACACCTGTAATTTTTTAATCAGACCGGTCAGAAACCTGGAGTTACTAGATACTCGCCGTAATTTATCTCGCTCGAACCGGCAAGTTATAATGTTTGATTTTTATATGTTATTTCACTAGACAACTCGCTCACAATGGGTGATATTGCTCACTCACTCACTACTACGTAGTAATAATAACTCATTGGTTCCACCGTCATACGTATCCGACACATATAAACATAATATTTTTCTCCTACCTATTTCTCCCGGACAATTGATGTCTCCGTACTCCTGATGTCGGCAAAGGAATATGTTAGATTCGTTGCCTTCACACAAAACCCCGCTGAGAACAATTTTCGATACGCCGAAGAAGTCAGTCTGCAGAGCTTGCTCTGCAAACCCGAGGGCGAGGTGACGACAAACGGCTGAAGCTTCGTATAAAGTCCATCCGTCCGGGCAAATGCTGCCCCATACGTTTTTATGGTAAATCTAGAAGATACAGTTCAATTTATTATTACTTAATAATTACAAAATGGAGAGAAGCTCCCAAAATTGAAAACTAAACGTGCTTTGTTGAAGGTTGTGTCCATTAGTTCCTTTTTCAGTTCCAGACCATCTATTTTCTCCGTTCGTCGAGTTACTAAGACTACTCGCCGGAATTTATCTCGCCCGAACCGGCGAGAACTAGACAACTCGCTCGCTAGCATAATGTACAGTCCTTTACATAAAAGTATTAAGTAGGAACAAAAGGAAGACAGACAAAATTATTAAATTTGATATTGAATGTACCTTTTATTTTGAAGCAGTTATTTTGACATTACAAACAGACATGTCAATTTTATTTGTTAGTATTAAGACGAAAACTTTTAATAAAAATTATCAAATTGTATTACGTTTGCCTCTAAGCGAGTGAAACGTGTTTCTGTTTATTCAAATTTAATACCCACATGAGGAAAACATATAAAATTTGAAACAAAGACGCATACGACAAGATATGCGTTAAGGTCCTATATACATAGTTGATCCGTTTCTTTATTCGCTGTTTGCTGTACGACGAAAATCCCATGAGAGTCTAGGTAAAAAGGTTTTGAGCTATCTCCAACGAAAGCCCCGAAGAATTCTATTTACCCGGCTTCACATTTCGTACCGGGGAAATTTTATACTTCAGAATCCCATCTTTTACCGGGTTAAAAGGCGTGAGGAATCAAATAAAAATTATGTTGGAAAATATTTTTCATGTTTTTCCCCAAAGAAGTATTCACCCGATGCACAATTTTCCGCAAAGAAATAAATTATGAAACAATAATACAGTACGTTAAAAGAATATTTTGCATGATTGAGCAACACCCATAAAAGCTTTTGCATTTATAATAAAACTAGATGTTGCATGCGACTTCGCCCGCGTAACTTTATAAAATACTAGCTGGCGCCCGCGACTTCGTCCGCGTTTAAATAGAAAGCCTGTCCTGTGTCCCGTACGTCTAAATGTTTATCTACCAAGTTTCATGAAAATCAGAGAGTTATGGAGGAACACACATACATACATACATACATACATACACTTACGGATTTATTATTAGTATTGATGATGATTGATAGTAGTTACTTCATGATAACGTAGTTCTCTATTGATGAAAGAATATTTATAATCGGTCCAGAAGTTTTTGAGTTTATTCATCATAAACATTTTCTCTTTATAACATTAGTATAAATTTTTTTTTCTGCAAATCATAATACACAAAATATGTTCCGATGTTCCAGGCATACATTTCCATTATTTACATAAAGCTGTCTAATTCTAGATCTACCGGGTTTTAATACCATTATTTTCAATATAGACCTTCAATATAGGTAGGACATTAATAACTATATCGTAACCGTAATTTAGATCGACAGAATTCATTTAAGGCTAACAACAAAAAGTGATTTATTACTAGGCCCTTTCATGCTAGAGGTTTACCTGATTAATTGAGGACACGGGGCTTGTGGGCGAATCAGTGAAAGTGGTGAGTATAGAAATTATTAGACGTATTGTCATCATTAATACTATTAATAATAAATCTGTAAGTTACATTGTTTTCAGAGATATCGTGTATATAGGCTCTATACATGATACTGAAACTAAATTGACCATTTTTAGAATTTTTTTTCTGTAATGTATGTGTGTGTGTATGTTCCTCCATAACTCTTAAACGAATTAACCGATTTTCATGAAACTTAATAGGTAAATATTTAGACGTACAGGAGCAGGACACAGGATAAGTACAAAATAAGTATAAACTCATATCAATAAGTAATCTATAACATATGAAATTTTTTGTGTATATTCGGTAGGTCTGAGAAGAGGTCGTAAATTATTTTTTTTACCCCTAAGTGATAAGGGTGGCCAACCCCGAATTTTTTGGTAAAACAACGTTTGCCGGGTCAGCTAGTACTACTCGTCGGAAATATCTTGACGATTCAAAAGAATGCACGCTACAGTCGGCAACAAAAGTGTTTAAAAATAAATTTAAAAATTATTTTTTTTTTACTGAAACTAGTTACGAAATTTAAATATCTAGGGCACTGGGTCACGGAGTCTCTAAGTGATAATGAGGACATTGAAAGGGAGCGTAGGGCGCTGGCTGTCAGATGCAACATGTTGACCCGCAGGTTCGCGCGTTGTGCAGAGCAGGTGAAAATTACATTATTTAATCTCTGTAATCTCTGTACACGTGCGGTCTGTGGGTCGACTACTCGCAGAAGGCATACAGTGCCCTCAGAGTGCAGTATAACAATGGATTCAAGGCGCTGTTGGGGCTGACGCGACACTGTAGCGCATCGGAGATGTTCACTAAAGCGCGGACGGACAGTTTCCACGCTATAGTGAGAAAGAGGATAGTAATTGAAGGAGCGGACGCGTGGCAGCTCTAACAGCCTCCTGAATACAATATCAATGTGTATAAACTGTCACATAAGAAAGATGTGGGCACAAACCACATTTTCGTGTTGTAAATATAATTACTAACATAGTTTTTAAGATTTTCTGTTTTCTCTTGTATTACTAACACTAATATGGACAAATGTCTGAAATAAATGTTATTATTATTATATTAAAAATAATCGTTTTGTCTAATCTATACTAATTAAAAACAAAACAGTCATCAAAAACTAAATATTTGAGAAACAATAACAGAAAACAGTATCGAGGGAAAGAATAATGGTACTGACGGGGCAGAGTAGCGACGCGGGAGGGACGACGCGCTTTCTTTTAAACAAATATATTTCCGAAAAGTAGTTATGTATCTCTTAAAATAAGTGAATGATACCTCTACTCTGCCTTCGCGATTATTTTTTCCACCAGCAAGTCTCAAACTGGCGGTTCTTACGTCGAGTACGTCATGAATTGGTTTTCCTTTGTCCTTCCTCTTGTTCGTTTCGATATTTCTGTTGCGACATATTACGCCGGCAGCTTCATCTGGTGTACAGTCTGATGATCCCCAACCAGAGAAAATACAATTTGAGATTGATGTCTCATCTCCTTCGCATACAACGTCATCCATCCAATATTTCTCTGCAACGATTTCGTATTAAATGTTATTTTCATTTTTTTCTTATGGATTTTGATTTCAAAACTTAAATTGATGTATATATGCGTACATTATAAATAAAATCCTAAAATGATCAATATTAGGATATATTCTCCTTATAATATTAGTTTAGTAGAGACTTAAGTTATTGCTAAGCTTCAGGTGTTAGTAGTGCTTATAATGTTAGGAGTTCCTAACTCTAGTCAACTAAGTCCATGCATTTACGTAGATTTAAGTTTTATTAAGCTATTAGAGATACTAAAAGCAATGTCAAACATTGGTTACCAGTCGCTTCGCCAAACTGACTGCCGTGAGTGGCTACTCCTGATCTGTTGTATTTATTGCAAATGACTTTAGCAGCGGATTCATCCCATGAATCATCGCACACAGCACCCCACCTTCCAGCGTGATATATGTACACATTTCCTAAGAGATATATAGTTCTTTACTTAGTTTCTTTGTGAATATAACGTGTCTTAAATTTTATTTATTGGAAATTTTCTTATAAGTTACTAGTATGTGCTTGTGCCCGCGACTTCGTCCGTGTCAATCGCTACCAAACTTCACAGGAAATAATAAGTCCGGTGGAGTAATCTGAAGATTGTCTAAAAATTTCAACAAAATTGGTCCAGCAATTTTTGAACATACATTACAGTCTATAGGCAATATTATGTCCATAAATAAGAAAAATATATAATGTTCATTACTTTTATGAGAGTAATCATCAATCATCATCATCAATACTAATAATAAATATGTAAATGTAGGTATTTTATGTAAAATGTTCCTCCATAACTCTTAAACGAATTGACTGATTTTCATGAAACTTGGTAGATAAACATTTAGACGTACGAGACACAGGATAGCCTACGTTTTTCGTTTTCAACGCGGACGAAGTCGCAAGCACCAGCTAGTTTTTAGATAAAATATTTTAGCGCAAAATATATTTTGTTTGAAATTTTTATAAAGATCAACGGCCTGTAAAAAACTCATTCTTATTTTCAATGCCATCATAAATCAGGAATTTTAATGTCTAAAAATATTCTTTTTTTTTTTCTTACCTTCGTAATTGTTAAGCCCTCCAACTAATTTAACTCTACCCTCTAAGGGTTTATTCTTATTTAAAATTCTCTGTATAAAATTTGCTCTAACCACTCTTTCACTGTCATTAATTTCTCTACTTGACACTTGCAAAGTCCTTATTAGTAACATTACTAAGTTCAACTTTTTTGTCACCAGCATTTTGTTCTTCTTTTTAACACCTTTTACGTAGCACTTTAAAAAAGAAAGTTTTTTATATTTTATTCACTGAAAAGAAAATTGGAGAGATAATGTTGAAAGAAACTGCATTAACTTGATATTTTTTTTAATTTGAGAATTTAGTTTTTCTTTTAATATGTTAATAGACAAATCACCTGAATTTATCTCGCCCGGGAACTGTTTTTTTTTTGTACATGAATGTGTAAAGTCGGGGTACGAAAACCTTCGTCAGTTTTCAAATTCATTCCTTTATCAAATTCATAGACGCTTAGTACCTTTTGAACTAAAGCTAAAGCTGAACTAAAGCACCAAGCAGACAACTGACAGACGTTTGAAATGAAATTTTGACATGACTTACAATTGCCCTGGTGCAAGCAAATTTCGACTTTAAGGTGACGAACCTTTTCTTACCGACTGTACCTTGACCTCTATTTGCTAAGACACTTTGGCCAGGCGTTAGTTTTTTTATTTTAATTTGAAGATCCTTTCTTGTATTTCTGACAACGTCTGTGCAAAATTTCATGATGATCGTTTGAGCAAGGTAACATACAGACAGAGTTACTTTCGCATATTGATAATGGATTTGCAGAAAAAAATGCACCCATGCCAAACCCATGCGAATTCGGGATACACGTTACCCCAATAACACGTTACTACAATTACATGTTACCCCAATAACATGTTACCCAAATTACACGTTACCCCAATAACATGTTACCCCAAATACAATAAGGAATAGAGGCATCAATATGTGTAGGCAGCGGGAAAACTTTAAGTTTTGTGACGACGTATACAACAGAACTAACTTTAGATAAACCACCGCCTTTGTGTATAGTTCAAAGTTGCGGTTACTGTATGTATGTTACTAGTAGTGGTTGTTTGCTGTTACTCTATACCGAGTTGTCTGTATTTGTCTTTAATAATAATTTTGTATCTGGTCCAATCATATAGGTATAGGTATTTTTTTTATCTGAGCCAAAATTATAATAACATTTAAATATTTTCTTTGAAATCACATCTGTGTATTTACACTGAAGTAAGTTTCTGAAGAAGTTGAAGTAGTTTCACTGAAGTATTCAAATAATCAATGAAATCTTCTATTTAAGATACGATGAAAATATGTTAGACCTAAAAAAACTTATTGGCAAAGACACCCTTGTGGAGTATCAGCTTCAAAGCCTGCAGCATCGTCGTAAAGTAGCATGCCTATCGGTTTTCTATCGTCTGCACCACGGAGAATGTGCGTCCATCCTATGGGATCTGATCCGGCCAGAGCCGTTCCACTTGCGGAACTCGAGGCGCGGACGGGGTTTTCATCCCTTCGTGGTTGATGTTCCCCGGTCACGCACGAAGCGTTATAGTTCCACCTTCCTTGTCCGAACTGCTAAGGAGTGGAACTCATTGCCTGCGTCCGTGTTTCCCCAAAATTACAACCTCGGGGTCTTCAAGTCTAGGGTAAATGGGCACTTACTAGGTAAGCGTGGTCCATCTTTGGCCGCATCTGCACCTATCATCAAGTGAGATCAAGTGAGAGCGCTGCCTTGATGATAAAAAAAAAAGTAAAAAAAAAATACATGAAAATACAACTACGTACCTATTACATACTTTTTTTCTATATTTCTTTCATTTAAGTTATAACTATGTATATAATTAAACTTTTTCACTACGTACACTTCCTGAACACAACTGTCACAGTCTATAAATGCTTCAGATACTGATTTCATCAGTATGTTTGTTGATGATTCCTATTAATGGTTCAATGTCAGCATTGTGTTGATTAGTTTGTCAATTGGTGTAATGATTCAAATGTTTTAAGGCCGAACTGCTTCTGCATTTTAATTTAACTTTTTATTATACTTACGTATTGGAAGATACTCGAGTGATGAACAGCGTGCATTTTGGCCACCATTTTGAAGATTATTGATTTACCACTGGGGTGAGCATCTTAGCGTTCAAAAGTTTGTAGACGCTGTATTAAGAAAAATCCTCCAAATAATCGTCGGTTAAGAATCAGCACGGTCAGGAATTCAGACTGTCTGTATGAAAATCTGACGCTCTCGAGTACATATTTCAAAATGGCAATGGTATAAAATCATTTTTGCTGCTTTTATCATCGTATAAAATTTCAAAAAGCTGCCACGAGCTTGCGTTACTTACATCCGAACGTCTGTATCTTAAATGGGAGCTTAGTTTGGGTTCATTTAACATCTGATCTGAAAAGCGTTAAAAAAGATAAAAAGTATCACGCGTCGCGAACTTCTAAATGTTTATCTTCCAAGTTTCATGAAAATCAGTTAATTCGTTTAAGAGTGATGGAGGAACATACATACATACAGAAAAAAATCCAAAAATCTTCAATTTAGTTTCAGTGTCATCATGTATATATAGAGCCTATATACACGATATTTCTGAAAACAAAGTAAATTACTCCATGACCGACCCCTACAGATTTATTATTAGTATTGATGATTTCAAATATACGAATAAGATAATTTCTTATACTAAAAGAAATAGCGTAAGCTATTCCCCTTAACGTTAAACATGGAACAGCAAAGAATAATATTTGACCTAAATATCTAAGAACTGTTACACGAACAGATGGAAATGTTGAATGTTCCTTGTTTTATTATATGTATTAGCTTGCAATTTATTTTAAGAACTATATCTTTGTCTCAATGTTTCTATTCGTATATAGATTTCTATCTATTTATACTGATTTTTGTAAGCTCAAACTGATGTCAACTTATGGCAACATATAAATATAATATAGTAAAAACGTGAGTTAGTAGAACACTCAAATTATATATGTATGTAAGCATGCAAGCATGTAACATGATAAATGATGCCTTTTCTGATTTTAATGATTATAAATGGCATATGATTATTATGTTCATAATATAATTACATAACTTTCAACGAACTTCACAGAAGTTTTCGACATTGATAAGAGCTCTCTTTTCCAAAGGTGATATTTACAAAACAATTCAGATTTTAATTACTGTCGAATATTACAACTTTATTTTAATTTTATTACCTCATTTTATGACGTCATTACTCTACGGACTTACTATGATTCCTCAAGCCTAACAAACCGTGGTTTGAACTTTCTTCTGCAATAGCAGAAGCCGAGTTGGCCGAGTGTTCTGTCCATTAAGCTATAATAACATTATTCAAGACTTAGAACCTTAAGCTAATAATATAACAATAATGAATTCTGTAAAATCATTTTTCATCCTTCTATCTGCAACAAAAACGGAGGAGGTTCTCAATGGGACGAGTATATTTTTTTTGTGTATGATCACGGGTGGTCCAATTTTGATAATTATTTTTTATTTGAAAGGATGCACCCCCAAAGGGGTCCCATTTTAATTTGGAAAAAAATTTCCAACTCTAAGGGTAGGAAAACAGGGGATGATTGATTGTTCACTCACCGATTGTAGCGTATAACCACGCATAACCACGGAAAATTAAAAATTAAGCATGTAGTAAATATTAGATTATAGCCACAAAAAAATATAAAATAAAACTTTTTAACAAAAAATAAAACCACCGAAAATACTGAAAAGCATAAAATAATCTTATTATTTTACCTAAGTAATTTTGAGTTGGCGCCAAACAAGCAAAAATTACATAAAGAGATGCGCGGCGGAAACTCAAAATTACTTAGGCTATGATCAGATCTCTCAACATTTCTAACTATGGGTAGCTAGACATGTAATAATAAAAGTAACGAGGGAAACACCTTCATCCACTATTGGAGGTGGATTGATTTAGGGAATAACCCCTTGTGTATAAAATGGGATGAATACTGTACGCTCCCCAATAAAACTGTCAGACCAATAGATCCTGTTGAAATTTACTGCAACCGCCGAAAACCTTTTTATGGTTACATTTCATTGAATTTCCATTATTCACAGACCTTCCTCGTTCCGTCTTTCTTGCAGATATTAGGGTCGTCTGAGGGTCGTGTTGTGTCTACGACGGACCTTTCGAAACTGGTTAACAATGTAGGCTAACAAGGTACAGGAATCTCATGGTAATGTGAATATTTTACGATAGTACGAGACGATTTATTTGTTAAAATAATAGCTTATTGCAGCTCTTTGCATTATCTCCGCTCTGCTCTTCTCTGCTCTTTACATTATGATATACGAGATTGAAGTGCGAACACTATTGTAGAGTTTCTATATTTTTCGTTCGTTACCTTATCTTCTTACTCGTTCTTTTCTTTATTATAGAATACTAGCTGGTGCTCGCGACTTCGTCCGCGTAGAAAAGTATAAAACGCCACTTACCGTATTTTGGATACATGGCGCTATCTCCCGGGCCAAGCGGTTAGTATTTACTTTTATTTTAGATTTCCCGTAGGAATGAAGCATTTTCCCGCGGTAAAAGGTATCCTATGTTCATCACAGATAATGTCGGCTTCTAATGGTAAAAGAAATTTTCAAATCGGTCCAGTAGTTACGGAGCCTATTCTATACAAATAAACAATCAAATCTTTCCTCTTTATAATATTATAGTATAGACTAGATTTTACACGCGATTCTATCCTCGATTCCTAAGCAAAAATTATATGAACTCGGAAACACAGACGGACTCCTTGGCATTGCGCATTATAAAGTATGTTTTAAAGAGCTTATCGACAAGATTCATAAGAACATTCAGTAGCTAATGTCCTTATGAGCTCATAATCTCTTGAGCAAATCTCCGAAGTTTTTTTTTATGTTAAGGTTGACAGACTGGCTGACGGTAAACTTGATGGTAGGTGGCCACCGTCGCCTATAACACAAGCAACGCCATAAGTGCTACAACTGCGCTGCCGACCATAGAAGCATTACGGATAAGGGATAAGGGAGGGATGGGGTAATGGGCTCTGGCATCCCTTACTCACTCACCGAAACACAACAGCACATAATGCTGTTATTTCACGGTGGTATTCTGTAAGGTGGTGGTTACTGCCGCCAGACGGGCTGCCCAAGCGCAGTGTGCCCTACCACTACTATAGTACATCTTATATAAGACATATAGACTTTGCATCTATGTATATTATGTCACACAATTAATTAGTAATTTATACTATATTTTTCAACTAATTATATTATTTCAACTAATTAAAAACGATTAAGAGTAATTCCTTGTAATATATCTTCTCCGCTCTCAGTTTTCAGTATAATGATTACGGGTAATGTAATGTACTTTCAGGTTTAATGGTCTTCGCAGGGCAAGGGGCAGGTCCTTGACAAACAGTTTGGAGGCAACTTGTTTACTGTTGGTGCGATTAATAACGATCGTTGGCCTCGAGAACAATTTTCTTGAGGCTCGCTTTGAGGTCATTAATTTGCTACTTACATGTTTCAGGTGTTCTCCATCCAACTCCTTGGAAATTAGTCGGCCATTTCGAAAAGGTTTTTATGAGGTCAGTAAGTACTACTTACGTCATTATATGTATATCTTTTATTTTACTCCATTTTATTTTTAAAATTGGTGAAAATAAAAACAGTTTGTTCTGATTAATCATCATATCATCATCACCAACCGTCATCTCTTCTCGTCATCACGTCACTGCTGCAATGTCTGAAGACCATTGCAGCATGGTTTAAATAATTTAAACATACATATTATATATTATAGATATGAAAAATATGACTTTTATCTGTCTAACTAAATAACTTGGCGAAACAGTGGTGAAATTTCTACAGAATATTATACTTAAAAACGTTATGCTTATGTGTTTTTTTAAAAAAATGTGAGATCTTTCACACAAAAGAAAGTGTCTAGAATTATTATAACCTGTATTTACAAACTGTTCAAACTAAAATAATAATAATTAATTTAAAACTTTTCTTTCTCTCGATTACTTATTAGATTAGTTAGTAAAAAAAAAAACAGCTATCAAAACTTGGACGACACAAAAAGCCTTTCACAAGATAGTTTTCAAGTTGCAAGTGTACCCACTATCTCATTAAAGAGCCCCTCAACTATTCCAAGTTCGAAGATAGTTTATGAAAGTATTCACCGAACTAAAATTTCTTATAAAGAACACTTCAAGAGCACAAACACAGTCATACAGTTCATATAACACCTCTTTGACGTCAAATCGTTTTTTTCCCGCCAAACCCCACATTATCCGATTTCGCTTCACTTGACCCAACAATAGAGAAGTAATAAAATTCTTTCCTTTGTACGTTTTTTCATTCGGCTGTCAGTCACTATTTCCAGTAGCTGAGGCGTTATTGTATTCTCAAACAAAACCTAAATGTAGGCAACTGTTGGTAGGTAAACAGTAGTTGTAGACCTTATTTGTGCTTTATAGTGATAGACAAGAAACATTTTATTTGATTTTTCCTTTAGCGTTGAATCAAATGTATGCCGTGGGTACGCAGTGTCGAAAAACAAATGTAATTTTCTTATATAGATACATAAAACTCACTTTTTTAAACATAACTAGCTGGTGCTCGCGACTTCGTCCGCGTTGAAAAATATAAAATATAACATTTGATAACGCCATCGATAGATACCGGTAGATACCGTGGAGCAGATCGCTAAAAATAACACCAAGCAGTTCTACCCAAATCCGATAGATGGCGCTATCAAGTGAATCCCGGGCCAAGCCGTTCGTATTTACTATAATTTTAGATTTCCCGTTGGAATGAAGCATTTTCCCTCGGTAAAAAGTAGCCTATGTTCATCAGGAATAATGTCGGCTACTAATGGTAAAAGAATTTTTCAAATCGGCCCAGTAGTTTCGGAGCCTATTCATTACAAACAATCAAATCTTTCCTCTTTATAATATTATTATTTTATATATAAAAAAGTTAAGTTGGTTGTGTATGGTTCAAAAACTCGATAATGGGTAAACTGATTTAATTCGGTTTTAACATATGGATAGCGGGATAAACAGGGAAGACTTTTATGATAAAAATTGTTCCCCAAACAAAGCAAGAATCCGGAGCGGCTCGCTGGTATATTATAAAAAGAATAGATTTGATTTTTTTGTATGTTTATCTATAGTGATTAGATAACAGAAGATCCAAAACGCTTTTGTGGGCCTCGTAGGCTGAAATAATTTTACAAAAATGATTATAAACTTAAATTATAATCTCTAGTTAAATTGTTTGAACTGTTTTTTATCATAAAATGAACAAAAAATTAGATATTGTCAAAAAACTGTTAAATACCTACACCACGTCGCCTTGTATGTAGATAGCTTTATACAATTTCCGACTCTATTTGAAATTACCATAATCTTGAATAATTAATAAATTACGTTAACAGTGAAGGTGTTTTATTTGTCTTCAAAATTGTGTGAAGACGCCAAAGTCTGTTATTAAAACGTGAATTTACCCCAATTGGGGGTAATTATTATTTTGAATGTTCAGTACGGACAAACTGTGAAAATTGATGAAAAGATGATTACCTATTGAAAGTTGCCTCTTAAAGCTTATACGACCTTGGCCTTTTATGTTCACATTTTATTTGCTACATATGGAAATTAGAATTCTCTTATATTGAAACTTGAAGAGCGAAATTTCAATACATAATTAGTTCAAGGTGATGTTTGGGTTTTAGTGAGATTTAAGCGGTTGTATAATAATTGTTTAATAATAAGCCGATATAAAGTCTGGACTGTAATATGTCATTATAGATAAAAGATGGATAGGCAATTGAAAGTAAATTATAAAACAGTGACAAAACATGAACGTGGATGAGAGTAGAACTAATAGTAGAAGTGTTTGGACTAATCCAACATCTTGAAAATATTTGTAGAGAAATACAAATCTCCTATTTTTAAACATTTCTCTGTATTAAAAATATTATTATATTTACTATAATCACATAAAAATGTGATGTACACAATATCAATACCAGGTTCAAAAGTGATTTAAATTTTCATAAAGTAATTCTTTTATGGGTCAGTGTACGGTTTTATAATAAACTACCTCAAATAAAATCAGAGCCTTATTTATAAATAAATTTAAATGTGTCATTAAAACTAAACTCCTCTCGAAAGGCTATTATAAAATCACTGATTTATTTAAGCGACAAAGACAAATTATATTTCTTTAATATAATTTAATAAAATATAATTCTT
Source organism: Synanthedon vespiformis (assembly GCA_918317495.1). Lineage (NCBI taxonomy): Eukaryota > Metazoa > Arthropoda > Insecta > Lepidoptera > Sesiidae > Synanthedon > Synanthedon vespiformis. The sequence goes on along the minus strand of OU906967.1, from coordinate 4,866,268 downwards.
TAATATATTTATATAAATATTTATAAGCTTATATATACGCTTCCTCTCTCCTAGTCCCTAAGTTGCATGCCCAACAGGGTCCATAATACTGGTCTTTATTTTTATATAGTAACATCTTTGTACATTATGGTTTCGCAATAAATACATTTGAATTTAAATTTGCATTTCAAAGCCTTATTAAAATTAAGTGAATTGTGTTATTTTATATTTTATATGACAAAAAGTATAGTATCCTGAGTTTCTTTCGGGGTTTCTTCTCGGGATCGTCATCTTGACTTTTTTCCGGAACCGTGGTAAATTTAAATTTATAATGACGATCATAAAAGTTTCTTGTAGAAACCTAAGTAATTGATAAATAAATATTTTGATTTTGATTTGAAAGAAAATAAATGTTTATTATTATAACACTCTATGAACAGCTTGCAACTGGGTACGAAACCTAATAAAGCCAAATTAGAGGTAATTCTGAATAGTCTGACGTCCGAAATTGGTTTCACTGGGGAGTAACCCCGAGGCCAATGCTTTACAAATGAACATAATGGAATCAATGTGGTCAGCGTAAAATTTGATACTTTTCCCAGCTAGTTCGGCACGATTTGCGCAATAAGGACACATCAATATACTACTTTTTATATGAAATGCAGAGATGTGTCTTTGTAAGGCTCAATTCACCGCCGCGGAAATCGGAACATAATTTAATGATATGGATCATCTATACTAATATTATAAAGAGGAAAGATTTGATTGTTTGTTTGTATAGAATAGGCTCCGAAACTACTGGACCGATTTGAAAAATTCTTTTACCATTAGAAACCGACATTATCCTTGATGAACATAGGCTACTTTTTACTGCGGGAAAATACTTCATTCCTAAAGGAAATCTAAAATTAAAGTAAATACTAGCGGCCTGGCCCGGGAGATAGCGCCATCTATCCAAAATACGAAGTCGCGAGCACCAGCTAGTATAATATAAGACTCGTCTTCATAAGATACATAATTCTTTTATGGGTATACGGTTCGGCGGCAGACGAGACGAGTAGAGACGAGAAGAGAGGCGAAGAAAGAAGGGGAGGAGAGGGAGTGGAGGGTGGGGGAAAGAGGGGAGGAGAGAAGAGGAGAAATCTTACTACTGTGAAATAACGGCATCTCTGCTGTTAGTGAGTGAGTAAGGAATGGCAGAGCCTCTAAACCTACTATGGTCGGTAGCGCATGTGCAGCATTCTTGTATTATAATAGGAGACAGTAGACAGTAGTCACATACCATCAAGTGGACTGTCAGCCTGTCTAACTAACTTAACATTTAAAAAGACATACCGTTACCGTATACTGTGATTAAAGGTAATATTATTAAAAGTACCTTAATTCGGTCTCTAAAAGCGTGGGGGTGAAGGTAAAGTTGGAATCGTTGGTAAATGGAAAAAGTTTCCTTTGTTGTAAGCGGATATTTTGATGATGTTTCAAAGCCGATTAAGTGGAAAGTCGAATCAAATGTATACAGCGATCAATGTTATTAAATTTAGTATTTCACACATCCCTACATAAACATGGTTTAATCAAAGGAGATCAATCAGTTTTGTATTGAGATCAGAGCATCCAGTTTTTTATTATTTTCCTTTTTCACAAATGAAAGTTGTACGATTGGGTACGATGAATTTGCAAATTTTACTGATAAATATTTTTTTTTTTTTTTTTATAAGAGATGGGTTTGCTCTTGGCCAACAACCAGCTTGGTAGCAAGGGAGAGGCCTAAGATGGAGCGAGCTCACCCAGAAGATGCCTATTCACTCGAACTTTGAAAAGATTAGGGTTATATGAACTCGGAAATACAGACGCAGGCAGGGAGTTCCAAACCTTGAATATCGTGTAATTTGAATTGTTCTTCCTTCTTGATTGTCCTTCCTCATTCAGTAATCTTTTGGATTGTTCAGTATTCTTCTAGATCGTTCAGTATTTTGTCTACATTTTTACACACGATGTTCTATGTTCTATAGACCACACGAAGATTTATTTTTATTTGTTGAAAATATTGATGGAAAAATTGTCTGGATTGTTTGTTGTCCCAAATAATACACTTAAAATGAAATATTATTATATTTAGAACCCGAGGAGAGCTGGTCGATACGTAGTTAATTATAATGTGACAAGTAATAAGAGTATGTAATATTAAAATGTAATTATATTTTAGAACAATCCAAATTTATAGGCGTTAACTTATTGAGTGCTAAACTATCTGAATTAAATTCATATATTTTTTTAAGATTACCTAAATGTTATTGTTGCGACTCTCATGAATATCTACTTAAGAATCTCATTTAACTAAACAGGGCGGAAGGAACCCTTGATAGATTGAAAATATATTTATATTATATTTATATTATTAAATATAAAATAAACATACAACACCACTAAAGTAAATCTATATCGTGGTTGTATTCGCTACATAACAAAATGCAAATGGATTTCGAAGAACCTCGTCACCGAAGACTCGGTCAGTTCTGAGTAGTTCTCTTAAGTTTTCAATCCAGAGTTCGCGAGAGTTAATGGAACAATTTGAATGCTTATTTATTCCATTCAGCTCTCTGTACGGATAATTGAAATTAGAATAGGTATGTCTATGTACTTATTCACTATACCTGAAATATAAGGTACTAGTTTTTGCCCAGGACTTCAACCGGGCCCCTTTTTCTTAAGCATTGTTAAATTTCCCAAATATAAACAAGGACTCCAACATACAACAAACATGCAATTAGACATATTATTATTTTAATACCGATTCACTTAAAAGTTTCGAACAACAAAATCAATACACCTAAGTAGTTAAAATTTCACGCGGAATTAATTAAATATTCATCGATTGTGACAGAAGTTGTTGAAAACTTCAAAGACGGTCAGGGTACGAATAGAAAGACAGTATATACATTTAATTTAATTAATTTTATTGTACGAATTATCCCTAATATACCTTTTCAACTTGTTATCCTTAATCCTACTGCGGATGGCAGCGCACTTGTAGCACTTTACTATTTATTTGGAATGCAAAGATGTAAGCTCAATACACCGGCATAGATTTCGGAATATAAGTATAGAAAACGAGAAGAGACGAGAGAGGGGAGGAGAGGAGAGGAGAGGGGAGGGAAAGAACGGAGAGGAAAGGAGAAATCTTACTACTGTGAAATGACTGCTGTGTTTCCGTGACCGTGTAAGGGGATGGCAGTGTGTAAACCTACTATGGTCGACAGAGCACGTGCAGCACCTATGGCGTTGCTTGTGTTACAGGCGACGGTTGCCACCCACCATCAAGTGGACTGTCAGCCTATTTATCAGCCTAAGCGCCTCTTTTACCAACGTCAAGTAAAGTCTTGATTAGTTACTTTTAGAAATCATTTTCTGTTTTATTGAATTATTCACTCGATTTAGTGCATCCATCGATAGCCGAATTTTTTTAATTATTTTCTATTCAATGTTTGAGACGTTTACCGTACAAACAAAGGTATATCAGCTCCATTATCCCCGGTTACCGGTGACTTTAAATGACAGTTTGGCCTACTTGACGTTTGTGAAACAGGCGCTTAACCTAAATAACTTTTTTAACAAAAAAAAAACCGACTTGAAACCTCGTCAGAACTCATGGATGCCATCGTCAGAACTGGACCAAATTGAAATGGGACCACACATGAAGCACCAGTTTTCAAATAAAATAGAAATCATAAAAATCGTTTCACCCAGTCGAAAGTTCTGAGAAAAAAAAATACAGTATATGAAAATCTTAATTAAGAACTTCCTCCTTTTTTGGAAGTCGATTGAAAAAGCCACATTTGTTCTTGATTTTAGTGTTATTTTAAAAAGAATGCGGTCATAATGTAATTAAAAACATTTTGATGGTCACCAATTATAAAATACAAGCTTTACCTCTTTATAATAATAATAAGACCGAGAGTAACTTCTCGGTCTTAAAGCAAATTCATCTTGATCGAACTTAGATGGCGGATACCGTCAGACGAAGACTTATGGGGAAAGTTTCACTTGTAACCAACAATAGCTCATTTAAATTGTCGTTTTAACTCTGATGACTGAATAGTTAGAGACAAACATAAATGCTTACCGTTTTAATGAAAAACACACGCACAGACACATTAAACAAATTAGTCGATGCTTTAAATTATATCGCTAATTTGAAATGCAACTCTATTTACATAACAATAAGAGTTAGGACCGTTGAACTTATGTAGTTAACTGTTCGAGTAAGTAAGTACAATCAAGATGAACGCGAATAAATTGAAAATTCAACATAACGCCAAATAAAAAGATTAATTCAACTCGAAATAAAAAATAATAATAATGAAAAACGTGTCGCAACAATGAAAATTGTAATTTACTCGCGTACGGTATGGGCGAGTACTACAATTCAAGTTAATTGCCTGCATTTTATATTTTTACTGCTCGATCGTGACGATGGGCCTTCAGGGCTGTCCTAAATCGCAGGTCGTTGTGGTTTATAATAAAGTGTATGCTTGTAAGCGTTTTAAGTTATTTGAAAACATTAATATTTAACATGCATAATAATATAAGTGTAAATCAACTTTTAATTATTGTAAAAAATTATAGTGTTACCTTTATGTTTTCGAACACAGATGAACACAGATAATGAATTTAATATACTAAGGGCCTCCTTCACCATCTCTGAGTGAAGTGTCAAGTAGGCTAACCACCATTTAAAGCCACCGGTAAGAACTCTTAAATTTAATATACTAAGCGCCTCTTTCACCAACGTCATGTAAAGTGTTGATTAGTTACTTTTAGAAATCATTTTCTGTTTTATTGAATTATGCACTCGTTTTACTGCATCATTCGATAGGCGATTTTTGTTAACTATTTTCTATTCAATATTTGGGACGTTTACCGTACAAATAAAGGTATACCAGCTCCATAATCCCTGGTTACGGGTGACTTTAAATGACAGTTACGTCAAGTAGGCTATACTTGACATTTGTGAAACAGGCGCTAAGGGCCTCCTTCACCATCTCTGAGTGAAGTGTCAAGTAGGCTAACCACCGTTTAAAGCTACCGGTAAGAACTCTTAAATTTAATATACTAAGGGCCTCCTTCACCATCTCTGAGTGAAGTGTCAAGTAGGCTAACCACCGTTTAAAGCTACCGGTAAGAACTCTTAAATTTAATATACTAAGGGCCTCCTTCACCATCTCTGAGTGAAGTGTCAAGTAGGCTAACCACCGTTTAAAGCTACCATTTTCATGAAAGTTGGTAGATAAACATTGACGTACGGGACACAGGATATAGGCTACTTTTTTCTTTTTCAACGCGGACGAAGTCGCGGGCGCCAGCTAGTTCGGTTATAAATATAAACGTATCTTTAGGTATAAAAATAATAAACTAGGTAGGTCAAGTAATAAAATACATTACGCTGGCCACAAATATGTAGAATATTTCCTATTAAATTTTCCATATATTTTCGCAAACAAATTTTCTCTATGCGAAGGGTTCTTTGGAAAGAGGGTGAAACTTTTGAAGAGCATTTTATTACCGTAATAAAGGTACAGAACCTTCGTAAAGATAGTTTGGACAAGTGGCACATATTTCGTTTGACCCTCGAAATCTGCGCTTAGTTTTCATGAGGGTACTAATATTTCGGAGGAACAATATTTGAAGATGGAAGTTATGAAAGAAAGAGTTTTTTAAAGTTTTCGATAACATTTTACAGACCGAATAAATACAATAAACTACATACTTAGCTGTGCTAGTATATATACGACTTCGTTCGCGTTGAAAAATACTATATCCTTACTAATCCTTACTAATATTATAAATGTGAATGTGAGTTTGTTTGTTTGTTACTCTTTAACACAAAAACTACTGAACCGATCACCGTGAAATTTTGCATACACGTTGTCTGGGACACCAGAAAGGACATAGGGTACCTTTCACCCAGAATGCGGACGAAGTCGCGGGCACCAGCTAGTATTTTATAAAGTTACACGGACTACGTCGCGTGCAGCGGTTAGTCTATAATAATATTATAAAGAGGAAAGATTTTGATTGTTTGTTTGAACTGAATAGGCTCCGTAACTACTGAACTGATTTTAAAATTTCTTGGGAAGCACGAAGTCGCGTGCAACATCTAGTATTATAAATTTAAATGATCATAAACTTATAATAATAATCTTTTTCAACGTCTAGGAGCCAGTCCCCAATTGTAATCACAATACCGGAAAGTGACAACTGTATTTTCATACAAAAACTAATCGAATTCATTCGGCTTTCACTCCAAGGACGTTCGTTTTATCAACAACGTAACATTCAAACTATTTTAATAAAGGTTCCCGAAGAAAAAGTTTCTTTTAACAAAGGCCTCGAGCGGCACAAGGTAAACATAGATTTACGTTCAATTTCATCTAATATTTTTTTGGAGAAATTCTTGATATATTGCGACAGCCACTTTTTATTTAGTTTGATAAAGTGCCTCAAGGCACGAGAAGACTAATGACTTTAAAAAATGTTTTTCGTTAGTGTTATATTTACACATGTAATAAATAGTACAGAGTTCGTGATGACTTGCTCTATGATTTATTTTAGAATTTAGTTACTTAAGTAACTAATTTTATCTACTAAAGTCTGTACCATGGAGAGTAGAGGTAAAAGGAGGACCAACTTACATGGTGTACTGAAAAAGTGGCAAGCTATAGGTCGTGCAGCGAATAAAGACTTCTCGGCAAATATGCGCAGAACTCTATTTTTAGGTCTTTGAGGGGGCAGAGGAAAGTGAGGGGCGGATACGCGTCGGTGTGCCGACACGTTATTAGTAGACACAGTCGCTCTTCCCCTCCCGCACTTCTTTCGCGTGTCTCGAGTTTCTAAGGTACTGTTGCGTACAAATTGTTTTATCGTATTAGTAAATACGTCATGGTGATTAAATGCCTAAAAAAACGTTCTTCTTCGACATCGCACGATGATTTTATGTAAGGAATATCAACACTGCCTGTAATGTTAAGTTAGTGAAGTGAAAAATTACGAAATAAGAAAAAAAATGTCATTTTCCTTAGCAATTTTGTGCGCAATGCGCCGATTCCCCCACAAGTGTCGCCTTCGAACCTTAATATAATAATTCACCTATACAAGCATTAAATAGTGGTTCATAAAACGACCATAATGGCTCCAGTGAAGCATTGTTTTTTGATATGATTGGTTGGTTGCGTAGCTCGTGAAATAACCGTAAATAAAATTATTTCTTTATTCATTTATTTATTTATTCACTTACTTATTTATTAGAAAACCTAAAAGTTCACAAATATATTTAGAAAAAATTGTAAATTGACATATAGTAAGTAGCCCTAGCCGCCTACCATCAAGTCAGCCTGACTGTCGAGTTAAACATTAAAGAAAATTGCTGTCATCTACGTACTAGATTCTCAATCTACTTTTAGCTAAGTAATTAAAGTATTTTTTATTAAACTGAAGTAACAAAATAACTAAAGAAATTTTGATACGGGTTAACTTTCATATAAGTATAATTTTTAAATTGTATGTTATTTATATTTACATTATGTACCTAGTTATTCGAAAAAGAAATACCTAAGTATTTGAGACTAAAGAATTAACACAGGCGGTTAATGAGGGTATCCGCGTTACATGAAAATGAACTCTGAAGCGAAACTAATAAGAGTCATTGGAGCTCGTCGCTAAAAAACTTGAGTATTTTTTTGCGTTCGAAAGGAAGCTATTTTATAAGAGGTATCCGGATCTCCTTGATGAGGCTTTCGAGGCTTTCGAGGTAAGAGAAGCCTGTAGTAGCTCGATAAAAAGAAAATTACGCGATGAATGTAAAAACCCAGAGGATAAATGGGTCTTTTTACCAGTTACGCTTAATATCACAGCTAAAACATCATACGAGTATTATAAGACGTGTAGGACATTGCAATAGGTTTTTATTAATTTGATTATATTATAAACAATTATTTTTTTTTAAATAAAAGAAACACTACACTACATACACACTACATTCCTCAGTAGAATTATTAGTAACTAGCTGGTGACCGCGACTTCGTCTGCGGAGAAAAAGAAAATATTATGACTAATATCGTTATATTATGTATATTAACGTATATTTCGCTGTGGCAACAGTGGCGCCACCACGGCGAGAGTGTCGCCTTTTTTAATATTTTTAAACGGAACCTATCGTTTTTCTAGGATTTCTTAATCACACTGATTTACTACATTACCTACTTAGGGCCTCTTTCACCGACTACAAGTAAAGTGTTGATTCGTTAGTTTTACAAATAATTTTAAGTTTTATTAAATTATGCACTCGGTTTACTGCATCCTTCGATAGGCGATTTTATTTTTTTAATGTTTGAGAATTTTACCGTACAAACAAAGGTATAAAAATCCCCGGTGACTTTAAATGGCGGTTAGCCTATATGGTGAAAGAGGACCTTACTACTTATATTTGACTTTTATCAATATTTTACAATACTTCAAAACCTTTGTTTTTTTAAATAATCAACTATTTTAGTGGCCAAGTGTACCTATTGATGTAAGCCCTAAACTCAAAACATATTTGTTTTTTCATATAACCAGCCAATTCAGTGGGTAATATGACCTAATTTCCTTTTTTTTGTGTGTTTTTATTGGCCAAGTGTACTTATTGATGTATGCCCTAATGTCAGTGAGCCCTCCAAGAACGTGGTAAGCCGTTAAGAAAGTAACTGCCTCCAAAATGCTCGTTACCGTGATTTACACGATTGCCCCGCAACTTGTCTCACTTAAAAAAAGGACCTTATTTATGTAAGCGACTGTACGTAGATTCAAGACATATTACCTTTATAAGGGAACTTATAATATAATGTATGTTGTAATATATAAATTTAAATAATTCATAGTTTTTGAGTTTATTCATTACAAATATAAAAAAATACAAAAAATAAATAATACAACAATTAAAAATAAACAAATAAATTAAAAATAAATAAATATAAAAAAATACATACAAAATTTTCTCTTTATTTATAGTTGTAGTACGCGACTTCGTCCGCATAACTTTATAAAATAAGGCCTATATTACTCAATGATAATATAGCTTCTCGACAGTGAAATAATATTTCAAATCGTTCCAGTAGTTTCTGAGCCTATTCAATGCAAACAAACAAATAAACAATCAAATCTTTCCTCTTTATAATGTTAGTATAGATAAAGGAGAAGGAGACTAGTGACCCGTTTCCGGCTTCGCCCGGGGTGCATGTGAAAACCTAATATAGTAGCATCAATCTTCAATACTAATAATAAATCTGTAAGTGTACTTAGATATTGTATGTGTGTGTAAACAAATTAACTGATTTCCATGAAACTTGGTAGATAAACATTTAGACGTACAGGACACATTATAGGCTACTTTTTTCTTTTTCAACTCGGACGAAGTCGCGGGCGCCAGCTAGTATTATTATGAACCAAGCTCGTATATAAAGAAAATGATTTCCCAATTAGCAAAGTTTGCAGTGTCTCCGGAATGTAGCCAATTATAGATTTGAATGGATGATTTAAACGAGTGACAAAGCTGTGGGATCGATTCCCTAAATGTGAGTAGTAAATTGAAATGTCAGTTGCATTCATGAAGTTAGGCATCTGATGAGATACCGAATATAAATTAATAAAGTTTCCGTTTCGAAGCCAGCCTTGTCGTGGATTGTGATCGTATGTCTACGCGACCAGTTAACACTCTTATCGCTGTGGCAATAGAGTAGCATTTCGAATCAGCTATAATTTAGATCACCGACCGACTGTACCTACATAATTATTGGGGATAACTGAATGTGTGGCAATCTTTCACTGTTTTAAGTATGTGTTGCGAAATCTGTGCTGCGCATGAATGTCTTTATTAGTCTGGTCAAATTAGGCATGCACAGGTACTCAAATTCGTATTAGGTACAGCTGAAAATTAGTGCAAATGTTCGGAACACCATTTTAAATGAAATATAAAAAGTCTCCATTGATCCAAAAAAACAATTCAAAGTCAAAGTTCGAAAAAAAAATGGGTTCCAGGCAAACGGTAAGTTTTATCATAAAAATAGGTGGGACAAAAATTATGTCCTTTATGGTGTCCCAGACATCTCTGTCCGTCTGATTTTCATGAAACTTGGTAGATAAACATGTAGACGTACAGGACACAGGATAACGCGGCCGAAGTCGCTTGCAAGAGCTAGTAGGTAATAAAATATGAGCAGAGTATTCGTAAGGCTGTATATAGGACAAATCAAATGAGGCACTCTTCGGTCCCTTCAGAGCTATAACAAAATATTTTACAGCGCAAACCTTTTTTTTTTTTTTTTTTTTTTTTTTGTCGAGGAGAAATCCTTTTATTGATCCCCTACCGCTGGCTAGGCGGCAGGGGTATGTGGGGGTCGACCAGCAGAACTGGCCCCTACCCACTAAAACTCCCCGGTGTCTCCTTGCCCTTAGATTGGGGGGTGGACGGGCTCTGCCGAGGCAACTGCTCCGGCCCACCCTCCTCGGGCGGCCTAGCCATAGCTGGCTAGGCTGACGCCAACAGGGGGATCGGAGACACCCGAGCAATCCCCAGGAGACGGAGGAGACCCGTGCAGACACACACAGCCAGCCAGCCGTGTGCGCAGGTCCCCGAGGGCATTTGAAGACGGGCTGATACCCGCCTTCTCCTGCCCAGCCATCTGCCATGATGTTAAAAGGACTCAATGGACACCAACAGTGTCCATTGGCTCCCCCCTGTCGCTCCTCTGAGCAGGGGACCAGGGGCCACCCCCCCAGGCCTCCCTGTTCCCCTGAACTCCACCAAAACACCCCGACGACAGCTGATTGCTATATGTATTTTTGAGTAATTTTTAACAATTGACTTTTTGATTATTATTATATTTTTACTTTTTTGACATTTTTCTTCTTAAAATTTGACATAGCATTGTAATTTCTTTGTTTGTAACTAATTTTATTTTTGGACTATAATATTAACTTTCTATTTTGTTTTGATTTTGTATATTTTTTTTTTATTATTATTTTGTTTTTGTTTTTGATGTACCAAATTGAATTACGTACTCAGCTGTAATTGGCTTGCACACTGGACCCTGATGTAGAACGATGAATGTTAATGTTAAGTGTGCTAGGCTGTTGCTGTTTTAAACAAATAAATAAATAAATAAATAAATAAATAATAATAATGTACCTAAAACGCTAATAAGACCGCGTGCGAGATATCTAATCAGTTTTAGCGACGTAATATCTTTATCTCGGAGAAAATCGTCTGGTCGCGAAGCCAAAATGACTAATGATATATGAAAGCGATAATTCTTTCCCTCAATATATCATACGGGATGAAGGAGTGGCTGACGTGTTTTTTTTGTGTTCTATTCACGTAAAAAGGTTAGCGAATGTTTTTGTTACGATAAGCCTTTAGTACTTTTGTGGGCTATCATATAATTTTCCATTGAAAGGTTTCCTTGCAATTAGATTTAACTACTTTTTTATTAGTAGATACGTTTTCGTTTGGTAAAGACGTCTCTTCTTCCCGGTGGGAAAAGTTTTGAGTCATCATGCTATTCTAATGTGAGTTGGCTAGAATTATTTTTCATACTTCAACCATAAAGTGGAATTAAATATTGAATAGTAGTTGATAGATATGTAGCTACAGTATAAAAAACTATATAATTAATTTTCTTATGGAAGCAAACTTAAAGACTAATTAAAGCTCCTTCTATTGGTGAAAACTGCATTAAAATAAGTTGCATAGTTTAAAATATCTAAGCGTAAATACAGAGGCATACGCGGCGGGAAACGACTTTGTGTTATGACTTTACTCGTATATTATGTATTAAATGTTGTCTAAGAAAAGGCTTTCAAACTTTTTCTCACCTTATTCTTTAGAAAAAATCAAAAGTTATTTGGTGACGAGGAAAGCCTTGTGTAACTAGTGACGCAAGCATTTTCCCGTCACCTTCCATAACTTGTTTGAGTTTTCCTCCTTGTTGTTGGGAGTATCTTGCTTGAAGTTAGAATATTAGGCTCAGAACTAAGTGAAGGAAAGTGTTCGCGTACAAATAATTAGGAAACTTTGAACCTTATATAAAATACCTATTATAATCCTTATACATTACATTGATAAATTCTGATGTTAATTTGTACTAATTTAGGAGAAAATAAAAAGATAATTACTTTACCAATAAAAGCTTTAAATATTGTTTAACTTAATGTTACTATAATTTATTTGTTTGTTTGTACGCGCAAATCTCAGGAACCACTGGTTCGAATTGAAAAAAATATTTTTGTGTTGGATAGTCCATTTATCGAGGAAGAGAACGCGGACGAAGTCGCGGGCACCAGCTGATATTATTATAAATATGTTATAACAATTTCATTTGGCTAAATATGGTAGATCACCTTTATTTATCACCTTTATCACCAACATTTAAATATTTTTTATGATAATAACTGGCATGTGGAGTTGACGTCGTATTTGTTAGGTTCTAGAATATTTGATAGGCCGACGATCTACTTATTAGTAGGTGGTTACCATCGTCTATAACACTAGCAACGTCATAGGCCAACTATAGAAGGATTAAGCATAAGGGTTAAGGAAGGAAAGTCATAATGAATGGGCTTTGGCATCCCTTATGGTTTACTGTAAGTCGAAAAGCACAAAAAAAGTATGAAATTTAACTTATTTAAATCGTGGGCAAACACCACAGGTGCTAACACCACTGTGGGCAAACACCACGGACCCTACTCACTCACCGAAACGGTGGTTTCACGGTGGTATTCTATAAGGAGGTCCTTCCACTGTTAAAAAGACCCAAGCCAAGAAAGTATAGCGAGAGTGTTACAGACTCTATAAGCCGATATTGTAAGGATAAGGCGCTGTCCTGATTGGCCACAATTATGATTTCCTTTTTCGTGTTTTTTTTTTACAATTTACATTGTTAGTTCTAAAAAAATATAGTATGCACTTACTCAGCTTGCTCCTCGCGGTCCTCCACCTTTTTGTATTGATTAGTATGAAATGAAATCACCATCGGGATCGTACGATCGTGACCAATTAGGACACCCCCTAAGGAGAAATGGAAGAGAATGTAGCGTTTTTCGATTCCCGCTAACCTTATGGCACTGTTTAAGCAATCTTAGAAGAAAAGTTGGTTTGTAAAAACAGAACTTGTTGTAACTGTGAGTAATGGCCCACAAAGTCGGCCTCGCCAACTGCCAAACTAGTTTGCACGTTTCATTCTTTATTAGTTTTCGCTTTATCTTTTGTTTGCAACACGGTAAACAAGAAAGAGTAAACGCGTCACGTCATCAGTTAAAGCCGTATTCGTAATATAGTTAGTGTAGTATAGGGACCTCAGACAAAATGAGATCTATAAAAATAGAACCCTGTGGACGGCAGAGTGAAGCCAGTAAGACTACGCCATCGCTGTGTAAATACATGGTTACATGCACACATATTAAGGAATCAAACTACACCTTGTTTTATCCAAATATTTACTTGTGAACATGCCGAATTGCGTGGTGAAAGGGTATAAAAACCAGTTTTCAAAATATAAAAAGCAGAATGGAATCACATTTCACAAGTAAGTATTAATACTTGGAAACCAATTTTTCAATATAAACAAGAAACTTACCGGATGTTATATATGTCGTGGGCAGATCGTAGAATTGGGCAGATCGTAAAGTATGAAATCGAAAATCTTTCACCAAAAGTCAAAAATAGGTGCGACGAGGAGCGAAGCGAAGCAAAGCGAGGAGGGACGTGTTAGGTTTACGTGGAAATAAATTTGGGGGAGTGAGGCGACCCTCTCAGTTTTAACAGAAATATGATCTGCCAAGGAATATCATGATATGCCCAATTCTACGATGTGCCGACGACATACACAACGTCATTGTTTCATGAAAATATCACCACATTGATAGATATAATGGTCCTTGACCTTTGAAAAATTGGAAGGTTTGTTTTGTTTGTGACATTCAATTACATATTTTGTTGATGTTTTGTTTGATATTCGAGAGTAAAATAGGGTTGGTCTGCATACATATAATATTTTGTAAGTCGATAAGCAATGTGTATACTCAAACTCATTAAATTTAGCAGACCAGAGACAATTTCTCTATACATGAATTCACCCGGGCCAATAGGTCCTACATCAAATAAAGTGGCCAATGCTTCCTGTATCTCCACTAGCTTCTTCTAATCCAAACAATGGAAGAGAAAAGGAAAGGGGGAATGATTTTTTATTCGTGTGAAGACAGGGCGGATCGTTAGTATAATAAATACTTACCTGTAATTATTTGTTGTTTATATATCTATCTATACTTATATTATAAAGAGATAATTTATAACAATATTACTAATTCAAGATTGCGGCTTCGTCCGTTTAATCTTCATATACTCATATTATAAATTTTTGTATTGATTTGTATTACTTTTTGTAATGAATAAACTCAAATGCTAATGGAACGATTTTAAAAATTATTTCACCTACAGAAAGCTCCGTTATCAGCAAGTAACATAGACTATATTTTATAAAGTTACGCGGGCGAAGTCGCCTGCTACAGCTAGTGAGTTATAAAGTAAGTAGTAACAATTCCAATCATTGAACGACGCGAGCCATGGGGAACCAAGGGAACCATTCGAGTGGTTCAATGTTTGGTACAGTCGGCCGCATAAATCGACTAACACATTCATAACTGCAAAACAACTGAACACTCAACGCGCCATAAGTCGTTGTCACGACTAGAGAACAAAATAAACTTCACGTACAAACGATCGTAAAAAGCTTCAGTAAGTGAGTAATTAAGTAAGTAAGTTGAGTGTTCAGTTGTTTTGCACTTTTGAATGTGTTAATCGACTTATGCGGCCGACTGTACTATAAAATATAAAATATTTAGACAAAATCGAAGAAAAACTTACTAACTAAATTTACTAAGGAAGTAAGAGTTTTACTTTTGACATCACTACGGGCTATCAATGTGCCATATTCTATATTTCTAACAGACATGCGATTATAATCCAACATGACAGTAGGTTACGTACCCCTGAAAAATAATATCAACCGATCAAAATATAATATCAAATGGGATTTCTCTGTGTAAATATTAATATGAGAGTTTCATTGTTTGCGAACCCTTCAGGCTGTGTACATATTTTTAATAAGTTAAATGTGACATTTCTGTCTATAAGTAAGTCTCCTTTATGTATCTGAAACTTTTGTTGTGTTGTAATAAATAACAAAATTATATGTATTAAAAGAAATATAAGTAACATTTGATTTATATATTTATTTTTTATTTACTTTTATTAGGGATACATACAATATATCGTTACACATTAATAAGTTAAGTTTCCACTATATTCCACTATGTTATACTTAAACATATCATAAATTATAAGTTACTACAGAAAATTAAAGCAAGGAGAAAACATACAAAGAGATAAGAATTAAACAAGAGAACAAAGAAGAGAAAAACAAATAAACTAATTAACAAATAGCATACAACTTACAAAATAAATAAATAAATAGGCCGCTACAGAAAGGAGACTAGGTACCTACACATTTAAAATTTCGAGGGCTTCGTTTATTTTATAGGCTCCTATAGAACCACTGAAAATATCTAGATCTAGCAAGCGTTTATTACAGTAATTACAGGAGCGATGCAAAAAGGTATTACTAGTATATTTCTTTTCTTATAGCAGAACAGTATGTGTAACGTAAACGAACATTTACGGCGTGAATTTTTTCGAGGGCAATTTATACCAATATTTCATCCGTTAGAATCACATTATGATTTATTTTGTAGTATCAGATGTTTAGTTTGCAGATAAGTTTAAAAAATGTTCTAATAAGAATTCATTTTAAAATATTTTTCAGCCATGTGTGGGTGTAGGTACTAGATACAAATAATATGACGTTAACATCTTATCTGCAAAGTAAACGCATCATGGCATTATTACATAAATTTTTACTCCAACGTGATTCTGACGGATGTTTGAATATCTTGTACGAAAACAGTTGATCTTTTTGAACTCGTCTTATGACCAAGAGGTGCGATCGTGGTATTGTAAGTGACTATCGTCGTCTAAGTCGGCGGCCCGAACTCATCAGTCTCATGGCTAAAATGCGTCCCGTCTCACACAGCACAAAGCGCGGGAAGAGCACTCGACTGAGATGCACAATCATTCATACCAAAAATAAAATCATAACCAGAGTCTGGGGCCAACGCTTTTTTTGACAAAACTACTGCATATATCTATTTCATGTAAATTTATTTGAACTCTTGAATAACTTATCAATGTTTGTAGGCAAACTATTTTGAAGTTTTTGTACACTAGAGTGACCTATTCACCCTCAAAGTTGCATTATAGATTTTTCAAGGATCATATCTTTAAAATTAATATATTTTTTTTTAAGTTTGTATGACAAGGAACCTAGTTAACTACAAGATAAATCGGTATCATGCTTACTTTTGTAAATTAAACATAGAACAGAGGAGTTATAATCATTCTACGTTTGTATGGAGGAAAGCTGACTTGTAACAACAACATCTAGTACTATATTAGTAACTTCTAGTAAGTGGTAGTAGTAGTAGGTGTATTTATCCGCTACAGGGTGGGAGCGCACCACAAACACGCCTGGGCCCTAATTCTGTAACGCCATTCTGCGATTCCTTACGTGAAAACAACGTGAATTCCTTAAATTGTTACGACATCTTATTCTCTATGACATATTGCACGATATGAACGGATAAGGGCACGATTTGAACTGTCAAAAATTCCACGCTTTTAAACTACGCGGAATCCCCGGAATCGTGTGAAATCGTATGAAATAAGTGCATTACATAGTTATTTACTCTGTTTGTCTGCAAATTTTAATAAAATAAACACCAACATTAAGAAATAACTTTTTATAGATAATTATAAAAGTAATATAAAACATCAAAGTTTCTTTTTATATACCTCTACTTACAATTAGGTACTTTTATAAATGATTTTACTCTCCAAAAATGAGAAATAAAATACCGCACATACACACAATCCTTCACCCAATATACTTACAAATTGATTATGAATGATAACATACTTTAGTTAGACAATAGTTTAGTTGGAATTAAAATGTAAACAAACAAAACAAGCTGACTGACTGACTGACCACACCGACATCTAGCGTCGCCATTTGGCAACTGCTATTTACATAATATTTAAATGATAAAACACCTAAACAATAATAATATCATATTATTATATGGATTTGATAATTAAAACGTTATTTACTCACTTTATTTAAAATATTAATAGAAGTGAAACATTGCCGAGGTAACATAATGTTGTCTATGCATCAGTGGAATTGTTAAATACATACAGTAGTATACTGTGGTTTCTGTGAAATCATAACGTGCCATAGATAATTTGTCTTGAGGCATACCAAAGAATTCCATGACACGACAAGGCAAGACCAAGGACGTGGTTTGGAAAAGTAAGACAAGAGTGTGAAATCGTAGTTGTCATACAGAATCAGGGCCCTGGTGTTGCTTGTGTTCTTAGGCGACGCGACGGTGACCACCCACCATCAAGTGGACCGTCAGCCTTGACAGACAGGCTTTATAAAATAAACATTAGTTTTAACAATTTTAAATAACTTTTAACCAAATCGTTCTTCGAACTAAAGTTTGAATAAAATTGTTTCAGAAGAAACAATTACAGACTTTAGTTCGAATGACATTTCTCAGAGTTCTAACTCGAATTAAAAAGCGAACTATAGATAAAGAAAGTTCTAAACAATTGCTGGCTATTAATTTTTTTAACTTAGAATAAAACAACTGAAGATTACAAGCAAAATAATACAGATTTCGCTTCAATTTATCGTACAATACATTCACTAAGGCTTTATTTAAAATCCCTTAAAACTTTTATAACTTTAAAATTCTCTATACATTTTTAAAATTGATAAAATTGACAAAGAATCTTGACACTAGAGTGTAGTTTCAATCCCTACCAGAATCTTTCCTAACTTAAAATCTTTATAGAAATCCGCGTCTTCGTCTGTCCGAAAAGATACGAAAGTATCATCCTATTTTATTTTACATAATTCAAGCTACTAGGATCTCCATGACAATTTTTTTTCTAGAGCTTTTCGGTGCTTTAGCTATCAAAAGATAATAAAACGACAGCAGTACAAATGTATCCTTATTCCTTACTCATTATCCTTACATATTATAAAACAAAGTCCTGCACCGCGTCTATCTGTATGTTCGCGTTAAACTCAAAAATTACTGCACCGATTTTCATGCTGTTTTCACCAATGGATAGAGTGGTTCTCTAGGAAAGTTTTAGTATATAATTTACAAAGTTACGCGGGCGAAGTCGCGGGCAACAGCTAGAAATATTATAAATGTGATAAGAACTCTTGTCTGTCCGTTACGCTTTCACGGCTTAACTATTCAACTAATTATCATGACATTTTGCATACGGTACACGTTCTAAAGGATAATTATATTAGGAAAGGACATAGGGTACCTTTCATCCAGTAGGTACTGTTTACGTGTTTTAAAAAATCATCTTAATTTTTTAAGCTCTAGCAAAAGTGTAAG
Organism: Synanthedon vespiformis; assembly: GCA_918317495.1. Classification (NCBI taxonomy): domain Eukaryota; kingdom Metazoa; phylum Arthropoda; class Insecta; order Lepidoptera; family Sesiidae; genus Synanthedon; species Synanthedon vespiformis. The sequence goes on along the minus strand of OU906967.1, from coordinate 4,847,662 downwards.
CTAATATTGTTTTATATTGCTCATATATATTACATTTTTCATCGCAGACGAAGTCGCCGGCTGGCAGCTGGTATAGTCATATTTGGAGGTGTTTCATTTAGGAACAGAAATTAAGCAAAATAATAAAAATGTTAGTACAAAACACTGTCAATTTTTGTGTAACATTTTATGAACGTAATCCTGCCTCAATCGGTTTAAGCTCTAAAGTCATTTTGTTTCTTTCCAATCGAGTCATGCGCCAGCTATTTGCGGGAAACGACGCATTTGTTCCGCCTAATCTCAGTTGGTATTTCCGGGAAAGTTCGAAAAGTGACTAATAGACAGAAAAGAATTAAATAAAAAAACGAACGAAAGAACAGAATAGGTATTTTTATTCTTCCCTATTCCTAAGTATACACTTATACATCAATTTCAAACTAATGTGCAAAATGTACATTAAATGTCATATTTTTGAAAATTTCGACTGTTTAAAAGTCTGTCCTTTAATGTTTATATGATTTTAATGATAGTAAAAAGTATAGATACATACATATGAAATAATATGGAAATATTAGGAAAGTTAAAAAGAACAAAACGCGTCATAATATACTTTTTATAAGAAAAAAAAATAAAAATAAAAAATATAAATGTATTGAACAACGTTGAACAATTTGAACAACGAGTACGACTAATTAAAAAAAATGTATTTTTTAATGGTAAGGCGTGACGTACAAACTGAACGTTCCACATTACAGGAAGTGGCTTAGTAATACATTAAACTTCAAATATTTTACAATGGGTGTCTGTAACGGGATATATTACAATTATTCCTATCTCAATGGTAACGCTGAAGGAATGCAATAATAAGGGTCTAAGAAACTCAAGTAATTGGGTTCATTTTTGATACGTAAATCCAGCAGTACATATTTTTACAGCCTGTTCCATTTTTCCAAACAATTCGGCAAACCGTACTCCGGTGAAATGAGTCGTCGAATGAAACAATTCGCGTTGCGATGCGAATTCTTCTCAGCTTTTATATTGTTACCATTGATATAAAATATAATATCTGGATGAGTTACTTAAAAAAATCTTAATACTTATATTATTGTTTATTTTTTGCATTCTACATCAAGAAGTTTAATTTAATTTTTCACAGTGAAAAAATAAAAATAAAAACTCATATTTTTGAAGTTGCTGCCTAGAAGGATAAAATTATTACCAATGGCGCTGGTCTTAGTTTTAATGAATAAAGTAGCGATGATTATTATTATAAAACGTATATATAATTATATATATAATTATTATGAACAGTACATAGGTAAGTGGTACATTTATGTATACAAAAAAATTAAAATATTAAAGTTAAAACCACATTAGTTAGGACATGAGCAAAAAAAATGAAAAAAGAAAAAAACGGGGCTTATCTTACACATTACCTCAAGGCATGACTGTATTCATTTTTTCTTTTTCAACGCGGACGAAGTCGCGGGCGCCAGCTAGTAATTTAATAAAATTATAAAATAACTTTTAATAATTTTTTTCTTCAAGTTCATTTGTTATCTATCAGCCAAATACGACGTAGTAAAATACATATTATTACCTAAATATATTTGCATAACATTTCTAGTATAACTAAGAGTCTCTGTAATTTTTCACGTCTCACAAAATTGAATTTCATTCCTCAATTTTAGACACAAGCCTATTGTTATTTTCCGCTTTTTATTATATGTTGCATTTTTTATCTTCTTTTTTATCAAAATGCATTTTAACTTATAAAATCGTGATTGTATCAATACTAATACTTTTTCTTTTTCAACATGGACGAAGTCGCGGGCGCCATCTAGTTACTCCATAAAACCTTATTTTTATGGAGTTTCTTTTTATTGCTCGGACCCATACCTTTCTCATTATTCCAATTAGGTACATTTACATTTCAATTTCGTTACAAATTAAAAATCAAAATTATTTACAAATTTTGTGTCCTTTTTTATGCAATGCCGATCTTTGCATAAAAAAGGACACAAAACAGTCCATTTAATGATAAGTGGCTACCATAGCCTATGACACAAGCAGCGCCACAGATGCTGTAAGTGCACTGCTTATTATAGAAGGATTAAAGGATAAGGGATAAGGAAGAGATGGGGTAATGGGCTCTGGCATCCCTTACTCACTCACTGAAACAGCTTCGGACTCTTTGGACCCACAAGTTTTGACCCTACCTACGAAAAAGTGCCTGTATGACCCGCTAATGTTTATGTGTCCCGTAACCCGCTTTTATAAAAGATACAGTTTAAATATTTTAGACGTTAGGAACAAATATTATGAATTTCAAATTCAAATTCATTTATTTTCAGGTAACTATTTTAAGACCCATATTTTACATTTTTTTATACATTAACCATTAATATTTAAATTATTTAACTAAACAGTTCCTAATTAAATAAAATAAAAACAAATTTTTATATAACAGTAATAAGACACTTAATACATTAATATTTAATAATCCTTACTAATAATATAAATGGGAATGTTTGTTTGTTACGCTCTCACGCAAAAACTGCTGAACCGATCACCAAAAAATTTTGCACACACATTTTCTGGGACACCAGAAAGGACATAGGGTACCTTTCATCGTTCGTATTTTTATTTAACTTGTGATTTTAGTGTAAGAACTTTTCTGCTAAGTCCTCGCCTTAAGGATAAGGGATAAGGAAGGGATGAGGTAATGGGGAAGGGATAAGGTAATGCTGGTGTTTTATATCACGTTGTAGATATAGTAAGTAAGACTGATTTGCTGACTCTGGAGTTGACCAAGCGTTATGACAAGTTGTTAAAAATCTAAGAGGGTTTTAGGATCCCACAGAGATTCGACGCCGCCGGTAATAAAAATGTAGCCGATTTATGTATTTTGCAGCAACAGATGTGACAACTGTTTCATGAAGATAGGACGGTGATAATGTGTCCACGCACGGTGTATTTAACAATTTCATTAATTACCATGCCCCCAAGGACCCCCGCAGGCTTATTATCTAAATACGTCTGCTGAGCGACAGGCGCAAAAAGGCGAAAAAATTGGGCAATATCACACTAAATCGTTATTTTTTACGCAAACCACACTAGTGTTATGAGCTACGTGATACGATTTAGTGTGATATTGCACAATTTTTTCGCAAAGCCTGCCGGTTAAATATCTATGCTAATCTATACTTCTATATAATCCTTACATATTAAAAATAAAGTCCTCGCGGCGTCTGTCTGTTCGCGGTATAACTCAAAAACTATTGCACCGATTTTCATGCTGTTTTCACTACTTGATAGAGTTGTTCTCGAGGTAGGTTTTAGTATATAATTGACAAAGTTATGCAGGCGAAGTCGCGGGCAGCAGCTAGTAATATAATAAGGTGAGAAATTTTGTATATTTGTAATGAATAAACTCAAAATTTACTGGACCGATTTGGAAAATTCTTTCACCTATATAAAGCTACACTATCAGCGAGTATCATAGGTAATACTTACTAATATTATAAATGTGAATTTGTTTGTTTGCTTGTTTGTTACGCGAAAACTATTGAACCGATGCATCACCATTAAAACTTTGCATACACGTTGTCTGGGACACCAGAAAGGACATAGGGTACCTTTCATCCAGAAAAAAAGTACTGTTCCCGAGGGGATTTTAGTATAATTTCGATTTGCGTCAATTAGCGCCACCTGTCAATGAAAAGTGAAATTATATATAAAGTGACATTATAATATAATAATATTGGCAGACGTTACTGCAGTGACAAAAAGTCTTATTTTCAACTAATAGCGCAAATAGCAACTGCTTTTTTAAATTTGTTTTTTCGATATCTCATCGATACTAATATTATAAAGAAGAAAGATTGGATTGATTGTTTGTTTGTATAGAATAGGCTCCGAAACTACTGGACCGATTTAAAAATTCTTTTACTATTACAAGCCGATATTATCCGTGATGAACATAGGATACTTTTTATCGCGGGAAAATGCTTCATTCCTACGGGAAAACGGGTAATAGGACAACGGGTAGTAAGAATTATCCTTCCGTACTTATCTTTTTCACATATAACTTCTAAACGGCTTGACCGATTGGGTTGAATTCGTCACTGGTGCCAAAAGCGAACTAAAAATATGTAATTGCGTTTTTGAGAAAGTGACGAACGTGTCCTGGACTAAATTTTGACAGACACAAATGTATTATATTTTATAAAGTTACGCGGACGTAGTCGCGTGCAACAGCTAGTCGTATATATTTTCTTTTTCAACGCGAACGAAGTCGCGTGCAACAGTAGGTATATAATAAAATTGTAAAAGCCGTGTCTACAATATACATTTACCCGAGGGGCTGAAATCTAAAAGCTGAAAACAAATTACTCATTTTCTGATTGCCAATAAAATGATAACTTATTTGTGAAGACTATAATTATAGTGACATTTAAACCTTATTGAAATAATTACTCAAAGAAAGTGTATTTAAGTAATTGCTTCAATAAAGTGCAACTTGAATGACCAAGGACTTTGAACTCGAAAATTTTATTTTCAGACATAGATAATACCTAAGTTAAAGTAAAATATTTTCAGCATTGAGAAAAATTGCAATAGAGGGCTTAGAGTTTTGAGAACTTTTATACGACTTTTATAAAACTTTTATTTGTAAAGAGGCAGAAAAAATAATACCTTAAATTAATAACGGCCAATTCATTGCAAAAGACTCCACTGATTTTGCATATTACACGTTGTCAGGGATACAGAAAAGGACATAGGATACCTTTCATCCGGAAAAAAGATGTTCCCGAGTAACATACTAATATTATAAAGAAGAAAGATTTTTTTGTTTGTTTGTTTGTTTGTATAGAATAGGCTCCGAAACTACTGGACCGATTTGAAAAATTCTTTTACCATTACAAGCCGACATTATCCGTGATGAACATAGGGTACTTTTTAACGCGGGAAAATGCTTAATTCCTACGGGAAATCTAAAATAAAAGTAAATACTAGCGGCTTGGCCCGGGAGATAGCGCCATTTATCCAAAAACAAGTGAAGCGACTAACATGAAAACTGGTGATATTTTTAGATGGTGTTTTATACTTTTCAACGCGGACGAAGTCGCGAGCACCAGCTAGTCTAAAATAAAATAAAAAATTAACGCCTGGCCCAAATGTTATAGCAACAAGAGGTCGCCTAAGCGTTATAATTATATGCTTTGATTTTGTGTATATTTGAAATATATTTGATATATTTGAAATGATTGTAATTGTTATTATTTTAAACATGACAACAAGAATGGTAAAAAAATCCTGAGTTTCTTTCGGAACTTCTCCTCAGGATCGTCACCATCTTGGGTTTTTTTCAGATACTGTAACAAATAAGAAAAATTTGATTTCTTGGAGATTTTTTTTTTATTTGATTGCTTATTTTTTTTTTCAACGCAGACTAAGTCGCGGGCACCAGCTAGTAATATTATATGGCCGTAAAGATTAAATAAATGTGGGAAACCATATTTTGACTACTAGGTATATAATAATCTTCTTCTTCTTCTTCTTTCAAAGTCTTGGCTCCATCAGATCTTCTCCGATGATTTTGCCAGTGTCATTAGTAAAAATAGCAATTTGTATACAATAGTAAAAATACAAAGGGCAAAATTGAAATTAAAAATCAAAAATAGCAGATCCCGAGACTAGTCAGTCAAGTCAAGTCAAGTCAAGTCTATAATTTTTCTTAGTTTTCCAAAATAGGTCCGTCAAGTCCAAAGCAGTCAAGTCAAGTCCTATATAATAATTATTTGAAACACGTATTCGTGTCATGTCAGTAGACATTAATGTGATATAAGATGACTTTGCAACTGTTTGTAGGTGAAATGTGACAATTTAACAGTTCATTTGTCATGGATGTCACACACAACGAATGTGATTCCCCTGTGTAACGAAATAGGCGAGTATTCTTAGAACAGTGACCCAGGTGTGGTTGCGAAGGCGGGCGGACGGATAGTTACCAACCAAGACTTATATTTTAAATTTTCATCGTATTAATTAAATAATTTTCTATTAAGAGTGCTTATTTCGAGACAGACTGACATTCAATATCAAGGGATATTCTATCTATACATAATCTATACTCTATACTAATATTATAAAGAGGAAAGATTTTATTGTTTGTTTGTTTGTATAGAATAAGCTCCGAAACTACTGGACCGATTTGAAAAATTCTTTTACCATTAGAAGCCGACATTATCTGTGATGAACATATGATACTTTTTACTACGGGTAAATGCTTCATTCCTACGGGAAAACGGGTAAAAGGACAACGTGTAGTAAGAATTATCCTTCCATACTTAACTTCTTTTTCACATAACTTCTAAACGGCTGAACCGATTGGGTTGAAATTTTATATGGGTACTTCGATGATTTCCTGGGTGATTTAAAAATACAATTGGACCCGGTCGGTATGTCAACTACTAAACGACTTGGATTGGGTTGAAATTTTGTATATGTATTTCCATGGTTTCACACACACGAATGGTTTATATTTTATAAAGTTACGCGGACGTAGTCGCGTGCAGCAGCTTGTAACATAATAAAATCGTAAACGAGCAGTGTCTGTACATTGAATATTTTTTTCAAAATCTACTTTGTTACGGAGGCAAACAAAAGAAATTTTAGAATTTTGTCTGTGTATCTGTGAGTTTGTGCACGATAATCTCAGAAACGGCTTAACCGATTTCATTGTAGCTTTCACACATGTTTTGTAGAAAGCTCGTAGTTTAAAGTATCGTCGCAGTAATATTTAGTGTTTATTTTCATTTCAATTGGTTCACAAATGAAAAAAAAATTGTAGATATGACTCAAAAAATTCAATTAAAATTAAAACCAATTAAAATTTGCGAAAAGTAAACTATTGATTTGAAAGTAGGTATGTCGTATTTACTTTGACTATTATTTAAAAAAAAATTAAATATTTTTTACCTTTTCCCTCTACTCATTTGAAATGTAATCCTCACTAATATTATAAATGCGAAAGTAACTCTGTCTGTCTGTCTCGCTTTCACGCCAAAACTACTGAACCGATCACCATGTTATTTTGCATACACGTTGTCTGAGACACCAGAAAGGACATAGGATACATTTCATCCAAGAAAAAAAGTAATGTTCCCGAGGGATTATCTAAAATATAAAACTGTAACTAACGCCTGGCCAATGTGTTAAAGTTGTCAAGCGTTATAATTGCTTTTATATTTTTAATTTATCATCGCGTACGAAGTCGCGGGCACCAGCTAGTATATTATGTAGGATCGAATCTTAACACTCCGAACATAGAATAGAAGTTCCTGAACCTTAAAGTTTAATGACACCATGTTTTTAACCAAGTTCGTTGACTTTCCCTTAATTTTTTTTTATTCAAATAAAAATTTAAAAAAATACAGTCTTTTCTTATAATATCTTCATTCTTCATGTTGAGCCCTCAATTACTCAGACTAATGTTGTTTATTTGTCTAGTCGTTCTTCATTAAAATTTATTTTACTAATTTGTCTAAACGGTTTACTTTAATGGTGGCAATGAAAATGTAACCTGTACTAATAAATAAAGTTGAAGTGTAATGTCAAAATAAGTGCTTTTTACTAAATGTAAAAATAGCACACAAATGTTATCTATACTAATATTATAAAGAGGAAAGTTTTGATTGTTTGTTTGTATAGAATAGGCTCCGAAACTACTGGACCGATTTGAAAAATTATTTTACCATTAGAAGCCGACATTATCCGTGATGAACATAGGATACTTTTTACCGCGGGAAAATGCTTCATTCCTACGGGAAATCTAAAATAAAAGTAAATACTAGCGGCTTGGTCCGGGAGGTAGCGCCATCTATCCAAAATACGGTAGATAGCGTTTTATACTTTTCTACGCGGACGAAGTCTTCTCTATCTGTTTGTTCTGTATCTCCGAAACGGTTGTAACGATTTGGATGATACTTTCACTAGCAAATAGCTGATGTTATAAAGAGTATGTAAATTTAAATTGGGCTACTATTATTATAAACAAACTTTAATTAAAATTATGAACTAGCCACCGATATTCTAATAAAGCCAAAACATCATCTTCTGTAAGTTGCTGAGGAGTTGGATGTTCCGCAGACTAATTGATAATAAAAAAATGATCACAATGAGTATGTAAGCTACGATCCACAGTAGACATACACGTCAAACTTATAACACCCCGTTTTTGCGTTTAGCGTCAAGCGTTAAAAATAGAATAGGGTATAATGTGTTTTACGAATCCATAATTTTAATTACATTTCCATATTAATCCTCAAAACATTTCCAATTAACTGACTACTTAAAATTTAACTGTTGTAATTTTATGTCGAGCCTGTTATCTAATTAATTAGGTAAGTTGCTAAATAAAATTACTAATTCCCTCTGAAAAGCTAATTTGACATGGCAGCCGCCAAAAGTTCAGACGAAGGGTTATTTTAAGTAACTCAATCTTCTTCCCCTCTTGCCAACGAATCGTTAAAATAAAAAAATATAAAAGTACATTTTTTATGATAAATTTGACGGTCCTTGTATAATAATTTTCTATAATGTTTGCAAATACATAAAAAAAATTACAAAGCCTATAGTTTGACCATATAACAATTTACATTTATAATAACCGGCACATAACTTGGCAAGATTTTAACGTAGTGGGAGAAAGTTTGCGCACGTGAGATAAAACTAACGCAAGTGTACGAAGGAGTGAGCGGGACATGTGCAAGGTGCGAGAGGCACGGAGTGGCGAACCCATCGCGCGGTCGGATCTATGTTATCTTGCCCCTTTGCCCCGCTTGATACCAGATCAGATCCAAAAAACGACTTCTGCGCAACTCACCATTCTTGCCAACTTACGTGCCAGGATATACCTTCAAGTTGACAAGTCCACAAGTCGCCTATCTCATAAAAATGTGTCTTTAAGAGCGCGTATAAAGGTACACTAGCGCCACTCATTTAAAAAAATATTATCTCGTGACTCAGAAGGAATTATTAATAACGGCTACACAAACCCCTCGGTAAGTATGTCTACAATTTTTTAATACCTTTTATAAAGTTTCATGTTTAGACACGAAGCAACAAAATACGATTTAGAGGAATGTGGCCGCTTTTCTTTAGATCGAATTTTATTGCTGCGTGTCTAAATATAAAACTTTTTAAAATGTATTAAAAAATTGTAGACATACTTACCGAGAGCTTTGTATAGCCGTTATTAATAATTCCTTCTAAGTCATGAGATAATATTTTTTTAAATGAGTGGCGCTAGTGTACCTTTATACGCCCTCTTAATATTATGTTTATTTAGTAGAGCAATAAATATAATTTATTTACTTACAAGATATCTTTTAATAAAATCTTTCGTTATTCAAATAACAATATCCTTTATGTGTGGTTATCACGAATATTATTCGAGACTTACGCGATTTGCGTATTAAGGGCTCACTTACCAACTCGAACAGCTTACGCATTCCGTACTCCGTAATTACATGATAACTCATTAGTTATTAGTCGTAGCAATACATAACAAACATGACATTTTAGAGACATAAATATATGTAGGTTTAGGTGGAAACAAAAAAGTAAAATTAATTTTATATCTAAAATATATAGAATTTATAACATTTTTGTAATTACTGACTAAAAGCTAAAAATGTTTTTCTATGAAAACATCCTAGCTATAATGTACCTACATTTAATTGGGATTTCAATAGCTACCATCCATAAAGGTTTTTCTAAAATTTGGAATTACTGGAGTATGTTTTATTATTTTCGCAAGTACAAAAAGTGCTGTGTTTAGTTTTCAACTAAATTTCAATGTAATGTAATCTATGTCAAATCTCAAATCCGAATCAGTCTGTCGCAGTTACACACACACTCTCTCTCTCAAAGTCACTACTACACAGCGTACACGCAAACAACCCAAATTTTGTATTTGTAAAATATAATTAGCATATTTGTTAATAAAGTGCAAGAAGATTCAAAAAGACCGTTATTTCCCTTGAACTAAAAGAACATCTTGCATCGCATTCTGTCTTCGGTTATTCGCATTAGTAAGTTGACTAAAAAAACAAATTCTCTCAAAAACCTATTATTGACTTCCCGCGCTCGTACAGCGTGCCCTTAAAAGATAAATATCCTGCAAGATAAACTTTGTTTATAATTTCTTTCTATAACATGGAAGCTTTGTATAAGGATTTTATTTGTCAACAGAAAGTAATTTTACGCTTGGCGCCACACGAATTATGTAAACCAAGCCCATATTATAACCGATAAAAAAAATTTCCTCTTCAACTTAACTGCGTTTAATTTATTTTTTTATTACTTTCAATAAAAAAATTAAATGAAACAATAAAAACGATTTTCATTATTTTAATATGGACGTACAGTCGGCCGCATAAGTCGATTAACACATTCAAAAGTGTAAAACAACTGAACACTCAACTTACTAACTCATGTACTTACTTACTGAAGCTTTTTACGACCGTTTATACGTGAAGTTTATTTTGTTCTCTAGTCATGACAACGACTTATGCGGCCGACTGTACATCACAGTATTCTTTGGTGTGCCTGTGGGTGAAAGATCTATGAGATAACATTAGATAGATATGGCACAGGTTTAGCTAGGTATTATATAAACAAGTTCTCTTTTATGCTAAGCTGCTACGTCCCTGATACTCGAAGGGATCCAGGAGGAAGAGCTATAAAGACTTACCTAAATTAACATTGTCAAGGAATAAGTCACGAGTTCTCAACTGACCCAATACTGTCACCGAGAAGATGTATACAACTGGTGTCCTTGTTAAACGAAATTCGGATAGTTGCAAGGAACAGACTGAAGCGGAAAGCGGAAATGGTCAAATAAGCATGTTTTGTAATTATTGTGATAACTTATCTTTTTTATTTATCAAGAACATTAATCAATTAGAAGACCGAAAAAATTTTTAACCTATTTCTTTAAGTTCTACGATTTTCGTCACCACCTTTATAAAGTATCTTTTATAAATATCGCACAAACTACGCAAAAAAAACACATTACTTGCGACTTTCAGGAAGAGATTAGAAAATCTACTATTATGTTAAATTTATTTTATTACTAATACATTTATATTTTTGTCTGGCGTTGAATTTTTTTTTTCATTTTTAGATGATCCCTTAGGGAAATGAATTTTTCTGGATGAAATGTACCCCATATGAACTTACAACGTTGCATGATGAACGTTTGAATAGATAAGGCTTGAAATAACAAAAAAACTACGAATCTTTCGAATTAAATATAAGGCCTAACAAAAATAATAATAAAATATGATAAACGCAGATAGACGTGCGCTTTGACTGTCCAGTCCAGTTCTAGCTATCCGCTCTTAACTTACACCACACCCGAGCACAAAAGCAATATGTGCCTCATATCTTTAACGACGTCAACGTGTCTGTAACAGTTCGTTTGATTTGCACCCGACCTTTTACGCGTATAAGTCATGCTCGGATGGGAAAGAAAATAGAGTGGAGTGATCTGTGTTAGGGACTATTTAGGAGATAAAAGTTCTCCTATTCTCTTGTTGTTTATAAATCCGCAATTCTTCGAAGGTACTTTATCGATCACCGTAAAGTTTTAGTTACACGTTATAAGGGTATGTACCCATACTTTTGGTGACAGGGTTGAGGGGTCACCCCCCGACCCTTAGGTTTTTGTCACGTAGATAATCAATTTTGTAAATTAAGTTCCTGTTACAATATGTTTTTACATAAGTTTTTTCTTCTGATAATATTTTTTTTTTCACTTTGTTATAGGTATAACGCGCATCACGCGTATAACAAAGATAAATATGAGCCAAATTATTTCTTTTTAACTTTCTGTTTGCAACAAATGATTTAAAACCATATTTATGCATTAGTAACGTGGAAACTAGAGGGTAACAAATTGTAAAAAAATGGGTCACGTAAAAGGACACAGGGTACTTTTTTCTTTTTTTCTTTTTTCACGGTTTTCTGTAAGGGTGGCACAATTTAAAGTCAAAGTAACGGGAAAAAGCTCGTAAAACAATTATATTTGCTAATAACATATTTTTAATAAATTCACCCTGCGTTCCGGAAAGCAAAAAAACGTTAAATTTGTGGGCGCTGAAGAATGTAATTTATTTTCCATTCTCTGTTGTCTCTTAACATTAAAGCGTGACTGTGATATTGCTATTTCGGTAATAAAATATTTCAATATTATACATTTAAATTTACTCCACAAGTTAAGCCGCCGTGACGAATCTCTTTCAGAGTCGACCCTATGTAAATTTTCTTAGCAAATATAAAAACCTTTTCGTGTATATGTTACTGGCAATCTGAATAATTCAGGTATTCTATACAATACCTAGACAATGTATAAAATACCTGGGGCGTTCAAGCAATGTATGAAATATTATGAATATTATTGTCTATTACATACTTTAGCTAGGTAATGAATACAATTCTTAGACATTTTATGGAGTACCTTTTTTTTTTTACAAGAGGAATCCATCATGGATACCCACCGGCCTGGGGACAGACCGGTGGGTTATGTCGGACTCCTGCCCCGAGATGGTATTGGGGAAGACCTACCGACTAAGCCTCTTGGCGTCCTTCGCGTCCACTATAAGGCGAAGTTGCGAGGTCGAGCGAACACTCTTCCGCAACTCCGCCGCGGGGGTCCGTAACCGGACACTGCTCATTGGGACGGCGCACCTAAACTGGCAAAGTGCGCCGTGCCCCTCAGGATGAAGCGGGCGGTAGAGTCCCCATCTACCACCCTAATCCTGTCAAGGATCCAGGTGGCGAGCGTATGCCAGCCGCCTGCGTCCAGTTCGTCGGCGACGGAGGGGATGGGACAGGACGTCGTCCTCGCGTTCTCTCTCCGCCGCCTCCTTCTGCGAGATAACATCGTCGCAGAAGTATTGCACCGCTCGCCAAGCGGCTCTGCTGCCGACCATAGCTTTCACTACGGCCGGCAAAGAGAAGTCAAGTCCAATGGTCGCAGCGAGCTCAGTTCGCTGCGCCGACCATCTAGGACACTCCGCAAGAGTGTGCTGTGCGCTATCCTCAGCGCACGCACACGAGTGGCACACTGGAATTGGCTCCCTACGAGCCACCTGATTGAGATAGCTCCCGAAACAGCCATTTCCCGAGAGCACCTGCACCAGGCGGAACGTGAGAGCTCCGTGTCTCCTCTTGAGCCACTCGTCCAGCACGGGACGAATAGCTTCCACGGTGCAATGGCCGGCACTAGGCTCGGCCAACCTCTCACTCCATTTCCGGAGGAGGTTTTCTCGTGCACGCGAACGGATTTGCGAAACAACCTCTTGCGGAGGCTGAGCTCCCCGAGACCGTATATCTGCAATGCCCAGATATACGGTCGCCTGCACCTCGGCCTCGAGGTCCCACGGTGGCGTACCCGCAATTACGCATGAAGCCTCAACCTGCTGTTCCAACGGCAATGTGTAAAATAAATAGATCTTGGTCTATATTTATCAACGTTAACCGGCCTATCTATAAAATGACTATAAATGAAACATGTTCTAAGTAATAACTTAAAATCAACTTTATTAAAATTGACAATTAGGGTGCTCCATAAAAATAATCTTTATGAAAAGGGTACAAAAAAGTACCTTTCTGTTATAACAGTAAAATTACAATAAAATTAACGTGAAACTAAGAAAAAACAATTCTGTAAAAAATAATAAGTAATGATAATAAATGAAAATGATGAATAATGAAAATTTTAATTTAAAATAAGTAAAAAAATATTTATTCTTACATGAACTTAAGAAACAAACATACATTATACTGGCTGCGCATTCGGTATTGTATAGAATACCTAGGCAAAGTATGAAATCCTCACTTCCTCACTTAATATTATAAATGCGAAAGTAAGTCTGTCTGTCTGTCTGTCTGTCTCGCTTTCACGCCAAAACTATTGAAACTATTTAAATGAAATTTGGTATACAGGTAGTCTAGACCCTGGGAAAGGACATAGGGTACTTTTCATCCAGAAAAAAAGTAGGTACTATTCCCGAGGGATCCAGAATAATAAAATAAAAAATTAACGCCTTACGAAAGCGTTATAGCAACAATACATAAAGCGTTCATATTGCTTTCGCTGACGAAAGGGGTCATCTAAAAATATTATCAAATAATTACACCGTATTATACGCGGACGAAGTCGCGGGCACCAGCTAGTAAATAATATTTCATACATTACCTACACGTTTTAGGTATTCTATACATTAGCCAGGTAATGTATAAGAAGAAGAATCGATTTGCATATATGTATAAGCCCTTGTATTAAAATTTATGAGATACTCGTATAAAGTCAAAATTGTCACACGGTATGCGTTACGCGTTAGTTTTATTTTAGAACTAGCTAGCGCCCGCGACTTCATCCGCGTTGAAAAACAAAAAAGTAGTCTATTCTGTGCCCTGAACGTCTAAATGTTTATCTACCAAGTTTCATGAAAATCAATTCCTAAATGCACAAAATCCTTACAAATTAGGCGGGCGGAAGTGCCGCCATTTTGACAAAAACCTTTTCGGCTTATATCTCCGTAGGTAACCGTGTACTTCAGGCCAAAAAAGCTTTTATTGTATCTTTTCGTATCTTTTTTGTCCAATATATTATTATGTATATTTTTGTTATCACTTACCGTTTACGATTTATTCGACTATTATGATTTGTTTAATGGCCATAAATAAATCGGAAGTCGAATATGGATAAGAGCAACCGGCTCCTCTATTGACTGTAGTATAAGGAGTAAACTCCAGTTGTGCGTCGAAGCTGACATACACAATTCTTTTTTTCATTGTTTGACTTTCCTTGTACGTCCCTTCATATTTGACGACCCTCCTGGCAGGCTTAAATTCGGAAATGATTTTTTCAAAGTTGCCTCTGCTCTGGTCTGGATTTGGAAAGTAGTAGTTAACACTGCATTTCCTAGTAATTTGGGCAGCCCATTGGGCAACAGTAACTATACCCTTACAGAAGGCTACCATAAAATAACAGCATACGTGCTGAAGTGTTTTGAGTGAGGAATGCTTGTGTTATAGGCGACGGTAGCCACATACTTACCATCAAGTGCACAAGCAGCCTGTCGTCTAATTTAACATAAAAATAGGTCGCTTTTTTAATATCTTAATGTATTTTACTAAGGTTCTATTGACGGTTTATGATTAATTGACGTCAATGTCCACATAAAGATTAAAAAAAAACCTGAGCTATTAAAAGAATTTTTATTGTGCTAATTTCCAAAAAGGTGTTAATTTTCATAAAGGTGCTCCAAAAACACGACAACTTATTAAAATGGAGGTGCAATATCATAGCACTTAAAATTAAATACCTTCGCAATAACTTTTTATAAAAACCGAGTTCCATTCGCGAGAGAACATCTTTTGTTTAACGACTTTGTAATTTCGTGAAAAAAAAATTGGCTATTCTCTAATACAAAAAGGCAATTTATCAAATAAATGGTTTATGAAGTTAAAAAAAAAAGTCTCAGAGAAAATTAGCTGTGTTAAACGAATTTCATGAGGCGACCAAATGCTAACTAGAACTTACTGGATTGCCTCGTTTTATTATTTTATTGGCCAATTGTAAATAAATTATTTTTTTTTCAAGTTTCAGTTTATCGGCGTTGTTTTTAATGGACTAGGAAGCTAGCAGCTAGAGCCGACTGGATAGAACAATGCCTTTTTTGAAGGGAGATGACAACGCACTGTCCCTCGTCGACGGGGGAGTGGAGGGGGGAGGGGAGTGTGGAACTCGCCCCCGATGAAGAGACTTATCACCGGGAATACCCACTAAAACCATTATCAGCGGTGATGTGTAGATCTGAGATCACAGCAAGGAATGGATAGACGTACAGACGTTTCCACGCGGACGAAGTCGCGGGCATCAGCTAGTCTGTCTGTCTGTTCGCGATAAACTCAAAAACTACTGCACCGATTTTAATGCTGTTTTCACCAATGCATAATTAGAGTGGTTCTCGAGGAAGGTTTTCTATACTAATATTATAAAGAGGAAAGATTTGATTGTTTGTTTGTTTGTATAGAATAGTCTCCGAAACTACTGGACCGATTTGAAAAATTCTTTTACCATTAGAAGCCGACATTATCCGTGATGAACATTGGATACTTTTTACCGCGGGAAATTGCTTCATTCCTACGGGAAATCTAAAATAAAAGTAAATACTAACGGCTTGGCCCGGCAGATAGCGCCATCTATCCAAAATACGGTAGATGGCGTTTTATACTTTTCTACGCGGACGAAGTCGCGAGCACCAGCTAGTAGTATATAATTTATAAAGTTACGCGGGAAAATTTAGTATATAATAATTTGGCGTTATTTTTATATGTCAATTTGTCACATGAGTTTTCATTTTATTCTATAGTACCAGGGCCTGTATTCTGTATGCCAAATACGATTCCACACTCTTGTCTTACTTTTTCAAGAAACGTCATAAATAAAATAGTACACTGTGGATTCTATGAAATCATAACGTGCCATATATAATTTGTCTTGAGGCATCAGAATAGAGACATAAGAATGCAATGACACGACAAGGAAAAACATTAGACGTGTTTTAAAAAAGTAAGACAAAGAGTGTGGAATCGTATTTGGCATACAGAATCAGGGCCCTACCTCGGCTTCGCCCGTGGTGCATTTTTTTAACATAAGCAACGCCATAGGTCCTGCAAATGCGATAAGGGAATATATTATAGATAGATAGATAAAACTGGTAGAAGACATTAAAACAAATTTAATATAAAAAAACCTCTAAATTAGATTTCAAGGTTACATTCAGTTTTATTTACTGCCATCGCTCCATCGCCTACATTGTTAGAGTTATGATTTATTAATGGCTTCTAAATGGATCTATAGACGTGAACACGAGTGGGGTGGAGACGCTTCAAGTCCAGGGGTTTAGATTTAGAACATACTTTTTGAATAAACAATTTTTTTTATACTTTTAAGATTTTGCCATTACGTTTAATGTATATTATGTAAAATTAATGCAATTTTTCTCATTGCACTAATACTAATTGTTTCAATAAAATTATAATCCAGTATCCCTCACCTTTTTTCTGATTACGACGAACTCGTTGTAGAGTGGTTCAGTTGTTCTTTTTTTGAAAAAGTGATAGATCTTTTCAGTGGTCGTAGATCTTCTGACTATTGCTTGGCTTCATAAGGTATTATGTAGTTTATCCTTACTTCCTTACTAATATTATAAATGTGAATGTGAGTTTATTTGTTTGTTACGCTTTCACACAAAAACTACTGAACAGATCACCATGAAATTTTGCACACCCATTGTCTGGAACACCAGAAAGGACATAGGGTACCTTTCATCCAGAACGCTGAACCGATTTTGATTAAATTTTCAGACAAACTTCAGATTAGTCCAACGGGTAATTCTGTGAAGTTTGGTAGCGATCGGACGCGAACGAAGTCGCGGGCACCCACTAGTATAGGTAATATAAATATTAACATTATTGAGTAACATATTGACCTGTGAATAACATATTTATATCAAGTCGGGGACTTTGTTTTCATTAAAAAATATTACATTTATAAAATACTCTATTATACTTTACTTTATACCAAAACTTTACTTATATTAATTGTTTTAATTATTTACCCTCATTAACAACTTCCAAATGTAGACAATACATAAGCAATTCCATCATACTTCATTTCCTTATTCGCCAAGAGTCTTTGTAAACACAGTACAATAGGTATATTGTTTTTCCCTTTTTTGTTTAGAAATGTGAATATACTCTACACTGCTGAAGTCTCCGTTGAATTCGTTTTGTATTTTTTTTTATGTTAAGGCGATAGACAGTCTGACAGTCCACTTGATGGTAGATTTTAAGTTAGATTTTAATGAAACACATTAATTGTTTATGCAAGTTTATTCATTATATAAAAAAAACTTATAATTATAATTCATTTTAATAATAAATAATTTCTATTTATCAACTATAGGTACTTAATAATATATATTTTTATATATAATAGAAACATTACATAATAATTTAAGAATAGCGCAGGTTTTTCAATTTTGAAACAATTTTTATCAATTTACAATTTTCGCTTTTAATTTTTTTATAAAATTTTACAATTCTAAGATCAAAATTGAAAACCATAACGTTAGCTAAAGACTTTTTTTAAGTTTAATCTACTATTTTTAACCACACACTTAAAAATATTGTTAGCTTGATTTGTTTTTTGTCGTGTATATAAAAGAAATGATTTTCAAATGCAATGCAAAATTTTAAAATTGGAAAAACAAAATGTAAACTAACTTAAAAATAATAATTGGGAAACTATACTTATGACTTTAAACATAATTGAAAACAATCGTCGGTCGTCTAGGTCGTCTTGAAGTCGTCAGACTTCAGAAAAAGGGTCGTGGACCAAGTGGCGGGAAAAAGCTAGTTCATAAATGAGTCACACACTTTCAACAAAATTGTTACATATTTAAAAAAGCACGTTTCGACGACACGTTTGATCTAGTGGTTAGTAAACCCCAGCTGTTAACCAAATGGTCGCGTGTTCGAATCCCGCTAGGGGCAAATGTTTATATATTATGTTAACATTTACTTTTGTACCTGAGTCATGGATGTTTGTATCTATAATATTTGTATGTGTTTACAAAAATAGTAATCTATAGTGTATCAACTGTCTGGTATCCATAATACAAGCATTTAATTATGTATTGGAACTAGACGGTGTTGTGTGGAAAATATTTATTTTAAATTTTAATATAAACGTTTCAAGTGTAAGAAGAAAAAAAATTCAACTAGCTCAGAGCGGATTCATTAAAAGAATTCAAATATATTCTTGCACGTGCCGAGGGCTACTTTCATAAAGCTTTTGCGGAAGGCGTGGGAGGTCCAAACGATTGTAGACTGCATTTCCACTCAAATATATCCCAGTGAAATTATTTGCATTTTTATAACGGGCGCTAACATGAATGAGGGAAGCTGTGAGGGTATTGAATTTTTTATTTTAAACATACATCGCTATTACTATTCTGTGCGCATTAAATGTATTACAAATAAGAGCATTACTTAGTCTATTCTGAACTGTATCTTATTCAGATTCTGTTATATTCCGAGAGATGGTAGACAAGCTGAAAACTTGTCATATAAATCTTCTAATTATAATACCCTAACACAGAAGTACAGACCTGGCTGGGGAGTAGTGGGGCTAAATCGGGATAACCTTTATATTTTTAGTTGTTATATAACCATTTATTATAATAATATAACGACAGTTTCCAATTAAAAGCCTGGATCTTTTGTGATACGGTACCTTTTTTCTTACACTTTAATTAATGCATTTAAAAAGCAAGCTAGTGTTTAGAAGACAAAGACTGATGTCATAAAATATTTCTTTACTATTAACTAGCGACCCGCTCCCGGTTTCGCTCGGGGTGCATTTTTTTACGTAGAAACCTTACCTGATTATCCCCCTATCCATGAGTGAAGACAGAATTAAAATCGGTCCAGCCGTTCTCGAGTTTTGCGCTTAGCAAAACATTTAGGGATTCATTTTTATTTATATAGATAGATGAATCATACTCGACTAAATTATGCACAATTCAATAACTTATAGTAGACTCAATTTTAAAAATTCGTATCGTGGTGAGTCGTTGTCGTGTCGAGTCGTCTCATTCACAAGCAAGAAATATTTTAACAAATTCATAAATAAATTAAGATCTGACTTCAGTCTGCTAATGGCATGTAACCTTGACTTGATGTTGCAGAATCAACTAGTCTATCTATGGTACACTCAACTCCTCTATGGCTCAATAGAAAGTAATTAGTTTATAATTTTAATTATAGCTTGCTGTTAAAACATTTACAACTAACGTTTGTTCCTCTTACACTTCTTGATAGTCAACCTCCAAAAGGCCAGTCTAAAGTCCGGAGAGTAGAAAGCGTATATGAACGGATTGATCGCCGAGTTGAACCAACCGAGCCACGTCATGACGTACATTAACACTGGATTCACATAGTCACTTGGAATGAATGGAGTCAGGATATAATAAACGAAGAAAGGAAGCCAACACGCTACGAAACCGCCGACCACGAGGCTCAGAGTTTGAGCTGTCTTCGTCTCTCTCCTCAGAGACGAGACGCGGTTATTTTCCGAATGCTCCTTGACAGAGTGAGTCCTGTGGCGACCTGTCCCCTTGTACTTGTAGTTTGACTTAAAAGTTACTTCGTTGTAGAACTTGGACTCTCTCTCTTTGCTCCTGTACTGTTTGGATAATCTCCTTTTTTCCGCACGAAAACAGCAAGGGCATTTCGGATCGTTTTGCGACGAACAATCGCTGTGTTGGTTGGAGTTTTTCGAAGCTTGTTTCGACGCGTTCTGCCTCAACGACAGTTTGTCCGATCCCGAATCGGACTCTGTCCGAATACAGGAAAGTTTTGCTCTCTGAAACAAATTGAGTTTCGTTAAATTAATACGATTGGCTGAGAATGGAAGCGAATAAATGGATTTTCTTTTTCAGTGAAGGACGCATTGGAAGCACATTTTAGCTGGACAATTTATACTCATCCTTATTATAATTATTAGATTATAATGTGCGTTTTATTTGTTTAGAAGTCTTAGTAAGTTATTTGCTTTGAGAAAAGAGATAAAACTATTATATATTATTGACAAAAAGATATTACCATTATTACAAAATGGTAAAAAATAGAGGTCACATTTTTACAATTGAAAGTTTTAGTTTCAGTAATTACTTAACTAGGCCCGGGATTCGCACGCAGGCTTTTCATGGAAATTGACTAGACAAACCTTCCTCGGTTATCGCTCTATCCATTAATGAAAGTGTATCAAAAAGCGTTGGGTGAATTAGGGGAAGTTAGGGGAGACCGAGGCGGACAGCGACATTATAATAATAATATGATGATATAGATAGTGCATTCAAATTTTTCAAAAACAAAAACAACAGTCGGGTGGTTTTCGGTGGTAAGTTGATTTAAATTTCTCCACAAGGTCTCTGGTATTTTTCTATTTTTTATTATTTTGGTAAAAAAACAAAATTTGTACACTGGAATTTTTTTACCTTAATTGCATATTGTCTACTAGGTAATATTTTAATAAAATGTTGCCTAAAACAATTTATATTTCTTTTTATTTTTTTTAAATACTTGCCCATGCCACTAACGGAAAAGGCGTGACATAAGATCATGAAATTTTGAAGTTTTATTAAAAACTAGCTGGTGCCTGCGACTTCGTCCGCTTTCTCTATAGCCTATAGCCTTCCTCGATAAATGGACATTTTAACACAAAAATAATTTTTCAATTCGGACCAGTAGTCTTAAGAATCTCAAGAAATAATTCTTGAGATTACCGCGTACCTACAACCAAACAAACAAACTCTTCAGCTTTACATAATAGTATAGATTAGTAATAAAATCCAAATATCCCACCTTATTGCACTTGGATGTGGTACTAGATAATTGTTGATGTCTTCGCGCCACCACACACGATATCCTAGCGTAAACGTACACCATAACAGCCATCGGTAGGAAGAATGATCCCATTGCAGAAAACACCACGTAGCCAGGGTTCTGGTTGTATCGACAAACGCCCCCTTGGTTGTGATCTGGTTCATACCTGTTCGAAAAAATAATATTTATAAGAATATGTATTGCATAATGTTTATGGAGGCCTACACGACCAAAATTGCTTGACAAGTACGTAAAATTCGCGCGCCTGTCAAGCATTTTCGACAAGCATGCTTGACGTGCTTGTTCATGTTGTGATCTGGTTCATACCTGTTCTAAATTATATGTATTGTATAGGTTTTTATTTGAAGTCCCTAGGCTAGACGATCAAAATTGCTCGACAAGTACGTAAAATTCGCGTGCTTGTCAAGCATTTTCGACAAGCATGCTTGATGTGCTTGTTCATGTGATCTGGTTCATACCTGTTCGAAAAATATATAATATTTATATATACTGTATAGGTTTTTATTTAAAGTCCCTAGACGATCAAAATTGCTTGACAAGTACGTAAAATTCGCGCGCTTGTCAAGCATTTTCGACAAGCATGCTTGACGTGCTCTAATCAATCACGTCAAGCGCGTTGAGTAATTAAATTTTAAATATCAATGGTTAATTTAAAAAAATTTAGATAAATGTAAAAAAATCAGTTTTTGAGAGAATATAAGTAAAATATGTTTATAAGTGATTTTGTGTTTTTGAGATGATTTAAAGTTGTAAATTGATAATTAAATAAAAGAAGACCCTAATTATAAAATGGATGCACAAGGACCCTTGTTATGCAAAGGGTACTTACTGTAAATTGTTTGTAAAATATAGACGTGTTTTGTCTGAAAAAAATAAAAACTATTCGAATGTGTCCGGCTGGTCTTTAATCAACACTTTTCATTCCAAATTGAAAATTGCAATGCTTCAGTAAAAAAATGAAGTACGTCGACAAAATTCAAAGCAAGCTCCAGTTTCCCTTGAAAACTGCAGTTTCTATTCGCTTTAGTAAGTAAATGCAAAAGGAATATGACGAACAACAAAATGCAATCTTTGTTTTTCGTTCCTATAGTTTTGTAGTTCTACTATATTCGCCTGATGTAAGTAAGTATGGATTTTTTAAGACCACCAACGTATTCTACTTGAAAATTAAATTAAAGCTTATATTTTCCAACTTTGAATTTCAAAAAATGCATTAAATTAAATTATAAACTGGTTTTAATTATAAAGTAGTTTTGAAATAACAACAATGTCTAGTCAAATAGTAATTATTATAGTAATCATTTATAGACAATTATTTTAATTTATATTTATAGTAATTTTTGTAGGGATTTCTATTTAAAAAAAAAATTAAAAAAATCTTGATACGCTTATATTACTCGTTGTAGTGCAGCTTCCTATAGGGCGAAAGACTTTTTAAAAGAAATTACTACTTAACTTATTTTAAAAAGTCTTTTGAGTCTAATTATTATTATTATGTATACCTATACCTACCCCGGTACATATCATTAAGATACATAGAAGAAAACAGAAATCAACAAAGTTTTCACTAATTAATATACTAAAACATATCATAAATTATTTAATAGTTACTACAGAAAATTGGAGCAGGGAATAGTTAATAAACAAACATAAAAAGAAAGAAAAACAATATAAAATATAAAATATAAAATAATATAATTAATATACAAGACAAAAAGACGATTGGCTGTTACAAGAAAAAAAACGTATAATAATTTCTTTTTATGACATTAGTAGTGTATTTTCTTTTACCTTTTCTTTATCTTTTCATACTGCGATTTAACCTAAGAATGTTTATTTGAGAGGATGACAAAATTTGCTCCTTAATGATATTTTAAGTGCCTATCAATTTCATAATAAATGAATTTTTCTTCTGAAAGTTCATTCATCGGAAAGTTCAGCTTGAAAATATCTAAGAACCGCGGCTAAACCTTTTACTGTAAATATTATTGCATGCCCGATTTTAACTTAACTAAAAGCCGTCCGTAGACAAACATTTTAAGGATTTTCTTCGTTCAAATATTTGAACCAAACATTTACAGAAGTTAAGTGTTTGCTTAGTATTAGGAAGATCGATACTTATATTATAATATTCGGAAGTTGAGTCTAAATTTATTGTTAACTTTATCGTTTACTTATTTTATAGATTACTAGCTGTTGCCCGCGACTTCGTCCGCGTTAAAAAAGATAAAAAGTAGCCTATCACGTGTCCCGTACTTCTAAATGTTTATCTGCCAAGTTTCTGGAAAATCAGTTAATTCGTTTAAGAGTGATGGAGGAACATACATACATACAAAAAAAATTCTAAAACTCGTCAATTTAGTTTCAGTATAATGTATATATATGGAGCCTATATACACGATATTTCTGAAAACAAAGTAAATTACTCCATGACCGACCCCTACAGATTTATTATTAGTAGTATTTATGATGACGTAAGTTAACGAACATAACACAGTATCCATATCCATACTTCTATACTAGTATTATAAATGCGAAAGTAACTCTGTCTGTCTGTCTGTCTGTCTCGCTTTCACGCAAAAACTACTGAACCGATCACCATGAAATTTTGTATACACGTTGTCTGGGACACCAGAAAGGACATAGGGTAGCTTTCATCCAGAAAAAAAGGACTAAGTATTCCCAAGGGATCATATAAAAACATAAATAATTTGGCGCTACTGTCGCATGACGGCGCCATCGTCGTCACAGCGATATAAGAAGACGTGAGATGACATTACACAAAAAAGCTGTGAAACATTATTGATGTATTTTGTCTAAAATTGTCACTTGGTTGTCAAATATTTAAAGGCGTTCAGAATTTTGTTGTAATATGAGGTCCGATCTCTAAGACCGATTTTTAAGGATTTTTTTCGGTAGGTAAGTGATAGTTGCAAAATAACGTTTGCCCGGATCAAGCTAGCATATATTTTCTTTTTCAACTAGTAGGTTATATTTGACGAGCCCGTTGGTTGAGTGTTGTCTTAACGATCTGTTCCAGGGGTTCCGAGTTTGACTCCCGGTAGGGTCAACTTTTGAAATAAATTTGTCAAAGTGGGCTCTGGTCTGGATCAGGAAAGTATTGGCCGAGTACTCGAGAACCTTCCGGCTCCAGCGGCCATCGCCTTTCCGTACTAAGTATTTGTCCTGCCCACTGCTACTTCAACTTACTTATCTGTCGGATTCTTCGTCTAGACATACATAAAACAGGAAATATATTTACTGACTATAAAACAAGTGCTTCAAGAGACAAACTACATACTTTAAAGGATAGGCGAACTTATATTGACTCAGTCTTCTTATATAAAATAATAAATAATCACATCGATTCTTCTTCACTTTTACAATGTATTCACTTCAACGTACCAAAACTCAGTACAAGATCAAAAGATACATTTCACATTCCCCACTGTAAAACTAATCATTCTAAAAATTCCTTCCTTCATCGATCCAAGTATCACTACAATAAAGTTCTGAATGATATTGACTTCAAACAATTTGAATTCTTACAAAAAGAAAATTGGCGAATTACTTTTAAATAATTAATTTTTCTTTTTTCATAGAATATTCTTTTCGTTTTCTTCTTTTTTGTTTTATATTAATTTGTTTTTTAAATTAATTAATGTAAATATAATATTTTTTTATGCCTATTTGTATTTAATTTAATTTATATATATATAATAGATAAATAATGGCTGTATGAAATCTTAATAAATAAATAACACTGACCATTTTGTGTTTAATTAGAAACTAATAAAAAACTTACCACCCGAACATTGGAGGGCAAGTGATTGCCCCAGCTGATGTCCATACGAAGAATATCATCGTGAGAGCAAGCTTCTTGGACCTTCTTCGCCTGGAGTAGGTCAAGGGTCTGGTGACGGCGAGGTAGCGATCGATGCTGATAGCACACAGCGAGAGGATTGACGCTGTACACAGTAGTATGTCTAGACTAATCCAGATGTCACACAGGATCCAACCTAACTCCCATTTACCTGGAAAGAAAACAACAGTTTGAATTTTGGAAATGTGTCGATTTTTTATGTTTACCTCTTCTTTTATTAGAGATGGGTTTGCCCTTGGCCAACATCCAGGTGTGTAGCGAAGATGAGGCCTATGATGGAGCGAGATCACCCAGAAGACGCCTATTCACTCTAACTTTGAAAAGTTTTTTTTTTTTATTAGAGATGGGTTTGCTCTTGGCCTACAACCAGCTGTGTAGCAAGGGAGAGGCCTAAGATGGAGCGAACTCACCCAGAAGATGCCTATTCACTCGAACTTTGAAAAGATTAGGGTTATATGAGCTCGGAAATGCCAGGGTTAACTACCTTGGCATTGCGCATTATCAAGAATGTTTTAAAGCGCTTGGTCCGAAGAAGAGGGATTTTCTTTGTTTTATACTATACTAGCTGTTGCACGCGGCTTCGTCCGCGTAACTTTATAAAATAAATACATTCGTGTCTGTGAAACCATGGAAATACACATACAAAATTCCAACCCAATCGGTTAAGCCGTTTAGTAGTTGACATACCGACAGCAGCGCCACCTACCGGCTCCAATTGCATTTTTAAATCATCCAGGAAATCATCGAAATACCCATATAAAATTTCAACCCAATCGGTTCAGCCGTTTAGAAGTTATGTGAAAAAGAAGTTAAGTACGGAAGTATAATTCTTACTACCCGTTGTCCTATTACCCGTTTTCCCGTAGGAATGAAGCATTTTCCCGCGGTAAAAAGTATACTATGTTCATCACGGATAATGTCGGCTTGTAATGGTAAAAGAATTTTTCAAATCGGTCCAGTAGTTTCGGAGCCTATTCTATACAAACAAACAATCAAATCTTTCCTCTTTATACTTAATATTAGTATAGATAAGGATTATGTCCCTTGGTATAATGTATACTGTATTAATATAGAGTAAATAGTATTTAACCAGTAAGCACTATTCACTCTATAGAATTGTTAATTCGTTTCAAGGCACAAGTTCGATTACGTCCATGTATGCGCCAAATAGAGGCGCGTCGGGAATACGTGCTAGTCATTACTAGGCATTGCATAAGTTCCGAGTTTGCTGAATAAAATATATGGAAACGCGTACAGTATACGAATACAAGTAGGTACCGAAATGTATGAATCCTTGGAGATCATATAACTCTATACAAGAGCGATTTTGTGTAGATACACATAACATACTTAGTAAAGAAAATTCGTACATTGAATGTTTGTATGTCTAAATTTAATAATTTTAAATGTAACGAATATGTCTACAAATATTTTAAAAAACAAAATCTTTAGTTAAAGAGGTCAAACATGAATACCTAACCTAAATATGTTTTTAAATCCACATCATTATAAATGATAGAGGTTCGTACGATCAGTGACCGAAAAGAGATTTATCATAAGGCCATATTTAAGTGGACAGTTGATCTATTTCCTAACGCGCTAACTACATATGTGTATGTACTATGTATTACTTGTACTGATAGTAATCTTTACTTCATTTAATGTAACTATTTTTATTTCGCGAGAACATGATAAATAAATAAAATAAATAAATATCAAGACACATTCAACACAGCACCATCTAATTCCACACTAAGCAATAATATGGATACCAGACAGTTGAAATATATACGGTACTTAAATAGATTACTTTTTTTGTTAATACATACATATTATAGATACAAAACATCCATGACTCAGGTACAAAGGTAAATGTTAACACGTAAACATTTGCCCCTAGCGGGATTCGAACCCGCGACCGTTTGATTAACTTGCATTACTACTAAATCAAATTAACTTGCCTTCAAAATAAAACTATTTTGTTGTTGTGTTTCGTATTGAAAAATCGTATAATATTTCCTACTAACATCCAGGCTGACTTTTAGATCGCTGGCTACCGTCGCCTATTACACGATAAACACAAGGCAAGTACATATTATTATGTGCTGCAAACGATACTAATTAGTTGTGGATGTACAATTAATATAAAGGAAATATATTCTTTGATACTTTTGGGTTTATAAGGAATATTAGAATTATGTACCTTGTACCTTAACATTATACCTTTACATTTATTACCTATACATAAATATTATTATTTTACCTGTAAGTGTACATACATATCCATACGAATATTATAAATGTGAAAGTAACTCTGTCAGTCATTTACATTTTCACGTGCCAGCTGCTCAACCAATCATAATGAGATTTTACATACATGTTGTCAGCGATACGGAAAAGGACATAGGGTATGTTTCATTCAGAAAAAAGGACTGTTCCCGAAGGATCACCTAAAATTAAGAATGGCCAAAGTGTAATAGCAATGCAGATGTCAGGCGTTATATTGCTTAGTATATACTTTTTATTTTTCACCAGCTATTTAAAAATAAAACAGTTTCATGATACGTTCAAAAGAAATATTCGTCGTGTAAACGTAATGGATTCTTTGATTCGCAATTCATACATCAGTAGGTATATATGCATTCTTGCGGAAGTTCATTACAATTTATTATAATAATTGTTTCTAGAATTCTTTTAAGACGCTTTCACAAAGTTTTTGACTCATTTGAATATTTTAATGGTGTGTTCCATTTATATCATTTCTTTTGTTGTCGTTCTATATTTAAATTGAAAACTCCCCTGAGACCACGTGGTCCGATTGCTCGTCCGATTGGTCGGACGACGGGGACATTGTTTTTTCAGTCGGCCCTGTTTCGTATGGGATTTTGAGTAAAATTACAATTAGTTAAAGTCAACCACGATCACCAGCTATAGGTATTATTGGTTCTATATATGCAACGAATCTGAATATTTAAAAAAATCTTTCCATCTTTAACGATCTTTCCATTAGTGAAAACCGCATGAAAATCCGCTCAGTAGTTTTTGAGAACATCGCAAACATACACACAGACATTGAGACGCCGGGGTTCTTTGTTTTATAGTATGTAAGGATAATTATCTCAATGCCATTGGAGGTTCATATTCTGATGACGGGATAATTTGCATATTTCAACATAAATCCTTTGAAAAGCCTGTAGGCGTACCGAATTTTGAAATACAATACCTCAGTAATTGAGACATTATGTCGTTATGTCTAGACAGAAAAATTTACTTGCGACTAGGTGGATCGAGGTTGAATATCTATCAAAATAGTGTAATTTGTAAATTCTGTAATTACTTAGCAGTTACCTATTTAATTGTAGACCTTATTTATCATCACCTTCAGCTTATATTTATTACTAGCTGGCGCCCGCGACTTTGTCCGCGTTGAAAAAGAAAAATGAAGCCTATCGTGTGTCCCGTACGTCATGTTTTTCTACCAAGTTTCATTATAAAATCAGTTAATTCGTTTAAGAGCCATGGAGGAACATAAATACATACACTTACAGATTTATTATTAGTATTGCCTGA
Organism: Synanthedon vespiformis; assembly: GCA_918317495.1. Taxonomy (NCBI): domain Eukaryota; kingdom Metazoa; phylum Arthropoda; class Insecta; order Lepidoptera; family Sesiidae; genus Synanthedon; species Synanthedon vespiformis. Next base: position 4,818,672 of record OU906967.1, on the reverse strand, counting down.
TATCTGACACATTGTGCATCGTCACAAAGTAAGAATCATCATCACGGCTATCAATGATCTACTGTATTTTTGTGGATCAATGTTAAATACTGGACTTGAAAATTCTGTAACGCAGCTAACTTATCTATCTATACTAATATTATAAAGAGGAAAGATTTGATTGTTTGTTTGAATAGAATAGGCTGCGAAACTACTGGACCGATTTGAAAAATTATTTTACCATTAGAAGCCTACATAATCCGTGATGAACATAGGATACTTTTTACCGCGGGAAAATGCTTCATTTTCCTACGGGAAATCTAAAATAAAAGTAAATACTAGCGACTTGGCCCGGGAGATAGCGCCATCTATCCAAATCAGGTGAAGCGACTAACATGACAACTAACATGACTAACTTGGTGATATTTTTAGCGATCCATTCTACGGTAGATGGCGTTTTATACCTTTCAACGCGGACGAAGTCGCGAGCACCAGCTATAGTGTATAATAAAGAGAGAAAAAGAAAGGATTAAAAACTTAAAAAAAGGATATACTCGTACATTCTGGCGAAATCGTCAATCCAGTCTAATATAGAACTGCCAAGTTTGTTATTATTTCCCCCTTGCCTTTGAGAGGCATTAAAATTGTCTGTATAAAATGAAGACAGCTTCGAGTCGGCAAATGTTCAGTGTATTTTTAACCGCTCCGTAAATATCAGTGCAATAACAAAATATCCAGTTTCATATAAGCAAAGTAGACATATTTAAAGAGCACGCGAAACGGTTTTACGGATCGCCAGTCAGAACACATTAAGGCTAAAGGTTAAACGTGTATGAAAGAAAATCTCCCGTAATTACTTAGCCGTTTTTGGCTAATAGTAGACCCGGGTCAGCGAGTTGTGTTAACAAAACTAGAAGAATGAAAAATCGCTAGGTACAAAGAGATGAAAATATTTGTGGATTTTCTTAGGGCCTTTTTTTACAAGACTGCGAAAATTCTCGATAGAGGTAGCTAAAGGAGTTAGCAGCCGTAAAAAAACTTCCAAGCGTAGGATTGGGAAAACGTATCACTCAATTTGTAGGACTATGCCGCCAAAATCAGCTGGTTAGTAATCCCAACCCTCCCAAAAAACCACTCCCAGTAAATAGGTCATAAAAATTATTAATTAACAGCTTTTTTTTTGTCTGCAGCTTAGTAAACATGTATAATAAAATGGCCGCATGAGAAAAAGTACCATTCAATCCTACAAATTGAGTGGTACGTTTTCCCAGTCCTACGCTTGGAAGTTTTTTACGGCTGCTAATTCCTTTAACTACTAAAGGCGGCAAAGTGAAGCTACTCACGGAGTTTCAGCCTGTTAGTAATCAGAAAAAAATTCAGGTGAGGGATACTGGACCACTAGTATGTTTAAAGTCTGTAAGTAGCTCTACTTTCGGTAAATTGTTTATAAAATATAAAAATTGAAGTATTTAGAAATAAAAAACCATTAGTCCTAACTTTCGTAAACTTTAAATTCGACAGTGAGTCTGTCGGTCTGCTAGATGATTGCAGGTTTAAGTGCGCTGTCAACCTTATTAGGATAAAGGATATCCCGTGTGTTGGGTGGCAATTTGTAACTATATATATTATTCATCCAATGCCTCGATTGTGTTAGAAGTATTAATGAAAATAACTCACCACTTATGTGAACAGCGATTGCAGGTGGCATAACAAAAATGCCAACCAGCAAATCAGCAACAGCCAGACTTGTCACGAAACAGTTCGTAACTGTCCTCAACCTTTTCGTAGTGACCACAGCCGAAATTATTAAAGTATTCCCTATAACCGTCACTACAATTAACATAAACAATATTATAACTACACCAATTTCAAAGCTATCATATTCACTTATTTTACATTCACTGTCAGTTATATTTAACACGGTCGCGTTATATTTACAAAGAAGATTATTAAAATTAAGATTTGGCACTTTCTCATCTACACTTGAAACTATTTGGTAAATGTTCTTCGTTGCATTGTAGTCTTCTTCGTCTGTGTTTTCTGTAATTATTTCTGTTTTCGTCAGTTCTGTGGTGTTCCATTTTATTGCGAATTCGTTTATTAGTGTATCGTCAATTGAGATCATGAGGTTACACTATCCGATTTCGCTTCCTCAGCTTGTTTGATATCATTTTCTGTAACAAAACAAACAATATTTATTATTGTTTATAGGACAACTTTGTTCTTTGTTTTTATTTTTCAGTTATTTATTGTTTAGTTGCTTTGTTCTAGTTTGTAGTTTATCTGTATACGCCTTTAAATTGCCTTGTGTTTCCTATACCCATGTTGTAACCTAGATCAATATTGATGTTTGTTTACTTGCTACTCAACCCAAAATTAAATACATCCTTGAAGGAATCCTTGAGTTAGAGAGAAAATGATTTTCTCGGAATGGTGGTTAACTTGCGCGCAATTAGTATTGACTTTCAAATACAATTATTTGAGTTTAGATTAGCGACAAAATAGTATTTTTCTTATGACAAAGTTGACAGACAATCTGACGGACGGTTCCTTTGATGGTAGGTGGCTACCGTTTTATGTGCATGTTCATGTTATGTTATGTTTAGGATTAAGGAAGGGATAGTCTTTGTTATTTCGTTCGCGTTACAAACTAATATAATATGTAATGAAAAAAAAATATGTAAGCCTTTTTTACAAACAGATAGATAGATTAACACAGAAACGATTTTCATTATTTTTTTATGTCGCCCTTAACACAAGCAACGCCACAGCCCAAGCAACACAGAATGGCTGAATATTCTTTGCCGTTATCAGCCGTTATCCAAGCAATTTGGGCACAAAATAAATTGCTTTAAGCTGTATAGTAGCAACATAATAGCTGAATAGTAGCTGAATAAGCAACAAGAAGCCCATAATAGCCTATAGTGTTATAATAGCCCAAAAATCATTCAATACAGCATTTGCCTATCTTGTCAGCTCTAATAGCCTTATACTGTAAACTTATACTTATAGCTTTAAACTGAATAATTTGAACCGGATAACAGAATTTCATACTGTTATCCGGCCTATGTGTTGCCTGGGAGGTGTTGCTAGAGGGATAGCGCAAATGGTTCTGGCATCAAAAATTTAAAATACCAACCAGCCATTTTGAAAAAAAATTCTTTTTAATTAAATAAATACTAAAAATGCAACTACCAAGTAATATTCCCACTCAAAATTTTAATTTAACTTGGAAATGTAATGGACTTGAATGATATAATAGTGTAGCCGACGAAAAACAGGTCAAGCGACACCCTCTTGAAACTGCTTCAAATCTAGACAAAGAACATAATGTAGCACTAGGTAGTTTTAAAAGTAATGTATACTCTGGTCAGGGCTAGACTTCTAATTGGTCTTTCGTAAACCTATTCATTAATGTATTCAAATAACTTTCCGATTTGATTAATAGTAGTAGGGCACACTGCGTTTCGCAGTCATTTGGGCAGCCCGTCTGGCGGCAGTAACCACCACCTTACAGAATACCACTGTGAAGTAACAGCATAATTATGTGCCCCATCCCTCCCCTATCCCTTATCCTTAATCCTTCTATGTTCGGCAGCGCACTTGTAGCACTTATAGCGTTGCTTATGTTATAGGCGACGGTAGCCGTCCACTATCAAGTAGACCATCAGCTTGTCTGACCACCTTAATATAAAAAAAAAATTTCATCGGTCATAAAAAATTTTGTTAAAAACCTTTTTTCATAAATTACAAGCGACCAGCGGTTTTGCAAGGAAGCAATTTTTTTTATTTATCGCTCTTTCCGTCAGTGAAAACCCTATAAAAATCCGTTGGGAGGTTTAGAGTGAATAAGCAGAGAATCAGAAAAAAGTCATACATACATACATACAATACCTACACTTACAGATTTATTATTAGTATTGTTTGATGATTGATAAAGGTGTCTATACACCTTTAGATATCGGTTTTTGGTTTAAAAGCAATTGAGAAATTTAATTAGGGTACGCAATTTACATATTGCAATTAATAAGAAACATGTACATTTATATTATATTAAATGTATATTTATGATGGGTAAGTAAAACCAATTTAGCTACCCACGAGAAAACCACTTTCGCATGAATTTAAACGCTGCAAGCGTTGATGGAAGCATAAAGAAAGATATGGTACGTTCTTCCATTACGTAATCCATAAAGGGCTACATAAAACTAAATGCCTAAGTCACAACACACACTACAATAATTTCTAACGTGTAATGATAGAGAGTCGACTAATGTATTCATATTTTTTCACAAAAAACCCATCGACTTCAAAAAAAGGATTAGGTTCTCAATTCGACTCTATTTTTTCATATTTGTTACCTCAGAACTTTCGACAGGGGGGAAACGATTTTTATTTGAAATCTGGTGCTTCCCGTGTGGTCCCATTTTAATTTGGTCCAGTTATGACAATGGCATCCATAAGAAAACAGTTTGAAGTCGGTTTTTTTTTTTTGTTAATTTTTTTCAAGTTTCTCGCATAAGCGAGACACTTTGAGCTGGTGTCCTTTTAGTGACTGAATGATAGTAGAGTTCATTGAACTCAGTATATGAGATCCGTGCGCGGATAGTAAATCACTAATCTTTCTTTTGCTTCCATCTACATCTACAAGAATTTGTTTCTTCATTTTCGTAAAATTAATTAACAATAAATTTTTGCAAACAAACAAGAATTATATTTGCTCCAAAACCTCCCACCACAATATAATGTATACGAAACGTCTGCCAGCCTGTTGCTCTTATTAAATTTAAATCTATACTAATATTATAAAAAGGAAAGATTTGATTGTTTGTTTGTTTGTATAGAATAGGCTCCGAAACTACTGGACCGATTAAAAAATTATTTTACCATCAGAAGCCGACATTGTCTGTGATGAACATAGGCTACTTTTTACCGCGGGAAACTATAAACTGTCTGGTATCTGGTATCCATAATACAAGCATTAGTTGCTTAGTATGGAACTAGATGGTGCTGTGTAGAATGTGTGAAGACATTTATTATTATTATTTATTATCTGCTAAACGGATTTGGATAAAATTGGTCACACAGATTTATTACCTGGATTAACATATACTCGTAGTTATATGGATATGAAAGAATGTACTAGGATATAATCAACTACTTTGTACTAAACTTTTGAACAACTTTCGAGATTTGATAACAATTTTATATTTATTTAGGTACAGATAAGGCTCTGATTTATTATTTATTTGTAGGCAATTTATATAGCTAACGGTACAGACGGTTAAGACAAATTATTTAATATAAAAAGCTAAATTAGTGGCTTACCCTTGACACGTAGACCTACGATTCAAATCACAGTGAAACGCTACGAATAAATAAAGATATTTCTGGAAAACCTCTAACTAAATTTCAGTGTCTATTTACTTACCAAATTCGATTGATATAAATCAAAATCTTTATCTATTGACGTCAACTTCGGAACATGACAAATGTCCATTTGGTGCGTGTTCTTTTGTACTTAAAAGGAAGCGTTTTAAAATATTCACCGAGAGACTTATTAAAATCGTAAATTTCTCTCGCGTTTTTACGAGACAATTGTGAAGTTATGATGGTATTAATTTGGTAAGAATTTAAGCAAGTTATAATTAAATTAAATTTCACCAACTAATAATAGAACTCTCTTTTATTCTCAGACCAAATAAGAAGTATAGACAAAATTTTCGGCCTCCTCTTTCTTGCACGTGGATGCTGGCCAAAACTAAAAGTATTATTAAAAAAAGAAAATTTAATATGAAATAATTATTTATTATTGTTCACATCTTTTTTTTTCAACGCGGACTAAATCGCGGGGTTTAGCTAATCCCTACATAGTATAAAACAAAGTCACTTCCCGCTGTCTGTCTGTCCCTATGCATGCTTAGATCTTTAAAACTACGCAACGGATTTTGATGCGGTTTTTTTTATAGATAGAGTGTTTCAAAACGAACGTTTTAGTATATAATTTACAAAGTCACGCGGGCGAAGTCGCGGGCAGCAGCTATCTACTAAAAATCTTTATTTTTTTATTTGTATCTTTATACAACTCCTGAAAATTTTATAACAGCAAAGATGTCAGGCGTTATATTGCTTTACACATTTAGTCAGGCGCTACACATCCCTTACTTTTAACGCGAGCGAAGTCGCGGGCACCAGCTAGTTGTAAAATAAATTTAGACACTATAACGTAACGACGTATTATATTAGTGAAAACCAAAAGCGTAGCAAAAATAGAGAAAATATAGTACAAGTAAACAACATATTATTATGATATAAAAAAAAATACACAAGTAACAATAGAGTTCTACAGCTGCGCTACTCGTGATGATGGATGATGGAGAGACCTAATAATAATAATGTTACATCAGTGGATTTTTATTCACAAAATGTCTGAGTTTCCATCCAATATTCGTATACCTTCCGGTACTGTAATCTGGTTCGTACGTGACTGCTTGCGTGCCTCCCAAATTGTACGAAGATACGTGAGTGTGTTGGATTCCTTGACATTAAAACATGCAATGCGCACGTGACTTTATGAACATTTTTATCACGATTATTAGAAAAGTGTTTGTTAGTGACTGAAATACATAAAAATACAAAGAGGCTCTATAGCATATTTTCTTTGTCATGGTTCTCATTAAAAATAAATCAATACTAATAATAAACCTGCAAGTGTAGGTATCGTATATATGTATGTTCCTCCATAATTCTTCTTAAACGAGTTACAAAAATACAATTAGCGTGTTGTCTTTGTCATGGGTACTATTATAAAATAATAATTAAAAAAGCATTTGTCAGTGCATAAAATACAAATAGGCTGTGTAGCGTGTTGTCTTTGTCATGGCACTCATTAAAAATACTTCAGAAAAGCTATTGTTAGGTATTGAATGAATTACAAAAATACATATAATAATTATACTGTATTTATAAAATAATACCGATAATACACCTTTGTCACGCACGGCTCGTATTGTGTATGATGTATAATTTTATGTATCTATATTAACAAAGATTTGATTGTTTGTTTGTATAGAATAGGCTCCGAAATTACTGGACCGATTTGTAAAATTCTTTTACCATTAGAAGCCGACATTATCCGTGATAAACATAGGATACTTCTTACCGCGGGAAAATGCTTAATTCCTACGGGAAAACGGGTAATAGGGCAACGGGTAGTAAGAATTATCCTTCCGTACTCATCTTTTTCACATAACTTCTAAACGGCTGAACCGATTGGGTTGAAATTTTATATGCTTACTTCGATGATTTCCTGGATGATTTAAAAATACAATTGGACCCGGTAGGTGGCGCTGTGCTGTCGGTATGTCAACTACTAAACGGCTTGACCGATTGGGTTCAAATTTTGTATGTGTATTTTCATGGTTTCACAGACACGAATGTATTATATTTTATAAAGTTACGCGGACGAAGTCGCGTGCAACAGCTAGTATCAAATAAAATAACTCTAAATAAGGATAACTTTGTTCCTTTACAAGCTCTCAGAAAGAAAGGAATGAAATTTAACAGAAATTTTGAATACAATTAAATTTAATGTCGGAACAAGAATTTTATAACAGTAGGTACACGAACTAAGCAGCGAACTTAATTCGATAACTAAATTATTAAGGTAAATATAAGAAGCTATTTTAATTATATCACGAAGCTAATAGGCAATGAAAAAGTAGTCTTGGAATCAATGTCTGTTTGAATAAGACTAAATCCACGTTCCTTGAATTTTCTCAAGTACAATCTGCCTTTTATCACAGAGATAAAACTGACATTAGCAGGGTGGCCAGTTTTTCCGAATTCTGAAATAGTGATGTGGCCTGAGAGCGTAGTGCGAATTTTATACGATGAAACGCATCGAACGCGTAAACGTGATTGATTGGGATTGAAGCAGCGATACCTAGTGGCTAATGTTTAAGCGTTCGATGCGTTTGATCGAGTAAAACTCGCACTGGGCACTCTGTAACAGAAAACTGACGAATAAAATCGAGTAGATAACACTTTTTAGATGTTATCCTGGAAAAGAAAATATTAATATCGTCGATTGTTCTTTAATGCTCTTTGCTTTGAAGTAGTTCAAATATTATTTTAGACTTTTTTGTTTATTTTTTTTATGTTTATTGGGAAGTAAGTGTATTTTATTAATGTATATTCATAATTGGCGCAATAATCGCGTATCAAATATGCAAAATAACTGTTTTTGATTATTTTTTTAAAGCGCTGAATAAATTTCAATGGAAAACCGTTGTAATATGACCTATCAAACAAAAAAAAATCTTCAAAATAAATTCGTAATTGGAGGAGTAATCGCCGTAACAAATATACAAAAGGTTACAATAAAAATTGGGAAACTCCTCCTTTTTGAAGTCGATTAAAAATAGAGTCGTTGTTTCAGAGATTTTACAACAGCCTTTCGAAAGGAGTTCGGTTTTGATTACACTTTTGAATTTATTTATAGATAAGGCTCTGATTATCTCTGATTATAAAATCGTATACTTGGACCTCTAAAAGAATTACTTATATCTCGTGGAGTCGCGTTTTATGTAAATTTAAACCTATTAATGTCGATGTATATGTAGCGAGTTCGCTCACCTGTTTTTCTTTTTAAATTTAATCCTTAATTACACGACAAACAAACAGAAGTATAGAACAAATGAAACAAAGAGAAATATGGAACCAACGCAAAATTTAAAACTGGGGAACGAGCTCATCGGCTTAGGCCGGTTAATATCGAGATTACTTGTCTAAATATAAATATTTCTTATATATTATTTGAGTAAGTATAATATAAAAATCATATTAAAATTAATATTATTATTTGCAACTTATTTATTGATCTATTAAAAACTTATTTATAAGAAAACAAAAAAATGATCTTCAAATTCGAAAATCTAAACTCATAAGAACATAAAATATGATAAGCATGCATAGTAAAAAAATAATCAATTAAATCAAAAATGGACTTTACATTAATTTATCAATACTAATAATAAATCTGTAACTGTAGGTCTTGTATGTATGTATGTTCCTCCATAACTCTTAAACGAATTAATTGATTTTCATGAAACTTGGTAGATAAACATTTGTTTATTACAATTTTATTGTAATAAACAATAATAAAATGTATCTCTAAATAATAGTGTGTGTCACAAAATGTTGCTGAAGAAATTCGCCTTTTAAGATTAATTTCTCCCTTTTATACTAATTATAAAGGACAGAGACAAACGATGCTTAGGAGGCTTCTTAAGTAATATTTCATATTTTCTTAAATTAACTAAGTATTTCCTTCACCATCCACAGTTGTTTTAGAATATATACTTTCAGGAGCGTCTTCTGAAAATGATACGTTTATGTGTTATGAATATTTCATTATATATATTTTATTGCCGCCAACTTCTACTTTATTGGTGCAAATAAATATACCATGGTTGAGACGGCCATTAAATGTCTTGTCACATTTATTGGACCTCGTCAATGCCACGTCAAAGTCACGTCACATTAGGAAGAGGTAAGATAAACAGTGTTTATTAAACACGATAATTTTATAATAATAAGTATTTATGATTATTGAGAAACACACAGAAATATAAACTTGTATTTTTGATGACAAAAACAGTAATATTTCGGAATTTTTTTTTCTCAGGATCGTCATAATCTTGCCTTTTTTTGAAACCCTGGTAAAATTTCAATTTATTTTTATTAAAACTATTTGATAAATAAATATTTTGATTTGATTTAACACATAATAAAAATTAAACCGTTACTTCTTTTAGAATACGTATACAAAGTCTCTAAAGAAGTCTATATACCATCTTATACAGAAACAGCGAGCACTCTTATGTATGCATGACACGGGTCGCTCACGACGCATTCACTGAGCATTCGGGAGGATTAAAATATTCATAATGCCACCAAGGTGTGTTTTTGAAACAACATTCGCAAAAAGAACTCTGTATGACGACCCATTGGATGAATGGTAAGGGTGCTTAGCTTGCCTAACGTTCAGGAGTCTCGGGTTCGATTCCCGGCTGGGTCAAAGTTGGGTCTGGTCTGGATTTTGAAAGTAGTGGCAGGGCGGAAGAAAACCAGCTTGAAGTAGCAGCATATGTGCTGTTGTGTTTCGGTGAGCGAGTAAGAGATGCCAGAGGCCATTCAATACCCCATTCCTTCCTTTTAGTTGAGGAAAAATAAAATTTTGAACACATTATTTCGTACAGAGCGTTTTTATTGTTTTGAATATAGTTCAGTTTCATTACGTGTTACGCTTTTTCTCTCCGTCGCAATAGCTATTACGAGAAATAGGGGTATAATATTTAATTGCTAAATATATTATTGAAAATAACCCACAATAGAAATTTTTAGTGTTTTCATATAAGAAAAGGTATTATTGCAATCTTTGAAACAATATAATTCAGAGATATAGCAAACTTTACTGGAATTGTTCAGCAAACTCTGCTACGGCGCGGCGTAGCAGAGATATATTTTCTTGTGATACTTACTAAAGCCGCTACGCTTGCTACGTGTGCTACGAAGTAAATAGTGTAGCGATATCTTCCTTTCTTCTGTCTGGTCAATTTTATTTGTGGTTTCAAGTTGATATAATATGTGGATGTGGTTAGGTTACCGTTTGAAACAAACTTCTTTAGAACGCAGATACAGTCACGGGCTAACAAAACTCAAAGGGGATTATATTTCTACTATTATATTATATAAGGGGATTATATTATATAGTGAAAGTTAACAATATAATATTTAGTTGTTGATCTAAAATTGTTATACTCGTAGGTACTGGAAATTATTGTTGATCTAAACTTACAATATTTGAAAAAAATTCTTTTAAGAATTTTAATAACAAGTAAGCCTAGTTAATTACTAGGTTATTACCGTAAAATTTTACGGCTCACGACGTTTACACGAGACTTCAATAATTTAAATATAATTTTCTTCATGTTCATCTCTAAATGTTGTCTCTAACTATGCGTCTTGTAACCAAAACTCAATGTCGTTCAACGAGCTGTGAAAAGGGCTACGCTCGGGGTTACTTTGCGAAATCAAATTAGGAATGAGGAAATACACCAACGAAAGTCATTGACATACTCGGCAGATTATTATTAGTGCCCAACGTCATACAGATGACTTTTACGCCAT